>JAOTQM010000092.1:1243251-1864877 GCA_026939265.1 Oreonectes daqikongensis | reverse complement strand
TGAATATTGAAATACACCAACATGTATTAATTTTTTTTCACCCAAGTTTGTGTATCCATTCTGCGTATCTTTGCATGCTTATAATAAAAGATCAAAATCATTTAAAATGTCTAAATTGCCATGGCAGAAGCTGCACTAAAGTAGAGGGCTGCATTGGGTTTGGGCTCCCGCGGGACCCAACGCAAATCTCGCGGGAGCAGGTGGTTTCACCTTTGCTGCAGGCGGGAGTAGGCGGTCAAAAAATATATCATCAAAATAAGCATCATAACATCAAAAACAGACTACGCGTGTTTCTATAGCAAAGCAAGCTGGAGAGAGTGCAATAGTAGAGCGGCTTTTGTGATGCTTCAGAGACGAGCCGGATGGATGGCTGGATAAAAAAAGCATTGATTAGAGTGGCCACAATCAGCTCCAATGGCGCCTTAGAGCCTAATACCTGAATGCTCCACTTTTGCTAGTTTAACGGTGAGAACTGTTGTGTGCACCCGGGCACATAGTCTAAACGGTTGTGTTTTGCCTCTTTCTTAATGAGTAAGGGGTGTGTTTTGGGCAAAACGTGCAGTAAACCAATCAGAGTCTTATCTTTCATTCCCTTTAAGAGACAGTTGCGGTCGCGCCATGGAATATTTTCTATTTACACGGGAGATTTTGCAAGAGACTAAACGCTTTATTATTATTATTATTATTATTATTATTATTAAAACATTATTATTGTGTACATAAAGATAAAAATCTGGTCACTTTAAACCTCAACCATCTATAGTACAAGTCAGATTTGTATGTATAATATTTTACATTGTAGTCGTTTCATTTCAAATATTTGTCTTGTTTGTGTGCTGCTGCGCGTCCCTTTGTGTGTAATAAGCAGATCATTTTTACACGGCCTAATTTGCTAGACTGAACATTTAGTGAGGAACCACATAAATTATTATTGACAATGGCAATGACAATGGAAGTCAAAGCGCCCCAGAATGTTTTACTGTCTTACTTCTCTTCAAAATATCTCATTTTGTTTTCAACAGAACAAAAACCATACTATAGTAATTTTCCCTACTGTGGTAGTCAGTGGGACCCAATAACTGTTTGTTTACAAGCATTCGTCAATATCTTTCTCTGTGTTTAACAAACACAAGACATTTATACAGATTTTGGAACAACTCAAATGTGAGTAAATGATGACAGAATTTTTATTTTTGGGTGAACTATCCCTTAGCCTCACGCACAGGCAGACCACAGGTAGTCCTAGTCTACAGTCTGATTTGTATATGTACACAATTTTACATTGTAGACCTTTTGTTTTTAATATTTGGCTTGTTTGTGTGTTGCTGCGCTTTCCTGTGTAATAAGCAAAGTGAAAGCACGTTAATGTAGACCCGCACAGAAGCGCATTTTCTATTAACGCGCCCTTTAAATAACAAAAAATATATTGCGCCATTGACTTTAGACCAGGTTTGAGATGGTCTATGGCACAGTGTATTTTCAGTTCCTCAAAATAGCAACGCGCCAACAATGCGCCTGAACACACCTCTTTTTTTAAACCAGCACACCCATGGGCGCGCAAATGCATTTGCTATTTAAACAACGCAACGCAGGACGGGAATGAGAACTGCGTGGAGCTGAAACTAGCAAAAACACTTACACTGGGCTTTGCGCTGCATTGCGCCGGGTGTACGATAGAGTCCATTATGTTGTGCGCACGATGTGGCCTACTATTTTATTCTGCATGCTATGTCAGAGGTCCACACGAGACAGAATGTCTGAGGGTGTGGACACAAACAATGCAGGTTGGGTGGGAGCGGAACACATGCATTGCGGGAGCGGGTGGTAATGGTCAGAAATTCAGCGTAGGCTTATTTCTTTTTGAATGGTCCCACGCAGGGCTCTACACTTGAGTATAGTACTTAAGGTTAGGGGTCTGTTCACCACACTTGTTTAACACTTTACATGCACCCCATCTTGGGATCTATCCTTACACGACATACTTTCACAGTTACAAAACAGAAAATGTAAATTTCTGCTGCACAGATCTATTAATCTGAAGTTTGCCCAAAAAAATTAAAAATATTGTTACAGACATTGCATCACCTGTAGTGATTTTAAAACTTTTATGTTGTACACGACGGAATATAAAATAAAACATCTGTACAGTACAGTATCAATATTAAATGAAAGTTATATTATGAACACCATGGATTTTCCAACCTCACTCTGCCAAAACAACTGTTATGTTACATAAAACCCTAAGCAATTTAATAACTGCATATTAGAAGGCTAGATTTTTTAAATAAATGTGTTTATGCAAACATCACTACAAAATCAATGTGTCATGAGTGGTTGCTAGGGCATTGCTAATGTGTTCTAATGGGGGTTTTAATCATGTTGCTATGCAGTTGCTAGGTGGTTGCTAAGATGTTCTCTGTAGTTGCTTACGGGTCCAAGTCAAAAGAGCCCACCTTAAAGAGTACATTCCACAAGATCATCAACATTACATTTCATGCATTGTGTAATGTTGCCGTGTTTGAAAGTAAGCAGTCTGCCAAAGTTGTAAATCCAAAGGTGAACGAATAACAAAGTTATTAGCTTGTAAAAATAGGAGTCGACTCTGAATCATGTGAACGAGTCGTGACCCGTCCGAGTCTTTAACCTCCGTGTAGCTACGTCTCTAGAAATAGTCCTCACCTGCTCGCGAAACTTTTAACACACGCGCTAAACCAATCACAGCAGACTAAACCATCTGACCAATCACATCAGACTATGCTAGCGGAAAGGCGGGGATTAGACCGATGAATCGCGGAACGAATCATTTGAGAGTCAGTCAAGAAGTAAGGTAATAAAAACGGCTTATTATTACGAAATAATAGTGTTTTTACACCATGCATGTACATAAACCTGTTGTCGGACACTCCATAAACCAAACTAGACCCTTAAAAATCAGAAGCTATTTACTCTTTAAGTTTCTATAATATTCCTGTTTTATATAAAAATTCCTTTTATGAGCCCTTTGAAATGTACTATACGTCTGTGCTAAGTTGTTTCGCCATGTAATCATCTACAAAACAAAAGTAATAGCACAACTCTCCAAACTCCATTTTTTATTTAATAGTAATTGACCCATCGCTAAGCACCTCCTCTCAAACGCAGATGAGCCAATGGCAGCTGAGTATCAGGTGCAAGGGGACCAGAACTCAGACAATTTTTCAGCGCCATAGAGAAGCGTTGTAAAATCCAAAGTTCTTATAGTTTTTACAGTGTTTATGCTACAAAAATGGTAATGGTAAAACTATGTGTCTGGGGTACTTGTCACACTGATTCCAGGTATCCTGAAAGGATGGGGAATGTAATTGTATTGCATTTGCTAAACCTAAACAAGACAAAATGTGGGTGCAGTAACCTGGTTAAAACCCGTACAATAACTTACAATTTTTACAATGTGCTCAAGCAGAACGTCAATGTCATCATGTGCTTCAGCAAGGTTCACTGGCTAAAAACAGTAAGGTTAGCGAGTCCATGCTAACATACAAACCTAATAGCTAACTATTCTCACGTCATGTTCATTGCAGGTTAAAATCATATAAATAAAGGTCTACGTGTCAGACCATATTAAAATGGTCTTTCAAATGAATTTAATCTGCCCCTGCGGTATAACAGTATTGTCATTTGCGATCATGACAACTGGCTTCTCCCACATGCATTGTGGTCTGTAAACCCTCGTTTCCAAATTAATCTTGTTATCTAACATATATTTATTGTAAAAACTTTACATATCCCATGATATATTTAAGTCCCACTAGAATGCTCCCCAATGAGAGTGTGTGCAAAATGTGTGAAAAAGACTTTCACACTGACAGCTCTCATTGTAAGACATTAGCGAACTCTGTGTGTTTGTTAAAGCTAGCGACAGTATCTAAGGGGGGCGGCTTAGCGACAGGTCAGTTGTGATGCTTGCCTTGACAAACACCACCACTAATGAGTGGGAAGGTGACTTAAGGTGATTAGAAAGAACTGTCATTGACCTAGAGACAATGACAGGGGATTGTTCTCATTTCTTCATTCAATACTGCTGTCCTTGTCTCGAAAACAATATCTGCAAATCCAAATACGTCCTAACACATTTATCTATTTGGAGTATTTCTTTGACTAAAAAGCCAGACTTGTGATTCTTATATACTGAAATATTTCTTACATACAAGTAATTGTTTTGTCCTGGTCTCTACTGGTAATTATAATGACTGTCAGGTTGAAGATAAATCATTTGACTGAAGGTCTTGTACACATTGGAGCTTTTTCTGCCCAAGTGCCCATTTATACAGTAACATATGTGCGCGTGTGTGAGCGTAAGCGTGAGTTTTCTGTTCATGCTTCTGCCATTCTCGGAACAAAAAAAGTAGCACTTCAATTCATAAATGTGATCTAACAAAGGTAAAGGGCAAATATTGGTCTCTTCAGGATTGGTCTGAGCCTCCTCTATGGCGTTTATTCAGACCCATAACTCATGCGCATGAAATCCGCGCGTAACACAGCGCGTAGAACAGTTCCACGAGCAGAAACACACCCTCGCGAGAGCGCATTTATACTCTGCGAGTGGGCAGAACAGTTTCTGAGCGTGGAAAATAATCTTTGCGAGAGCGCATTTCTGCTACGCGTGCAAAAACGCAGTCCGCTAGCAAAGGCTGTGACGAGATTGTGACATGATTTCAATCTGCACTGTTGTTTATTTCATCCGCACTGTTGTTTATTTCATCCGCACTGTTGTTTATTTCATCCGCACTGTTGTTTATTTCATCTGCACGGTTGTTTATTTAATCTGCACTGTTGTTTATTTCATCCGCACTGTTGTTTATTTCATACGCACTGTTGTTTATTTCATCCGCACTGTTGTTTATTTCATCTGCACTGTTGTTTATTTCATCTGCACAATGGCAAAAAATCATCATGGTTAATTGTGATTTTTAATGACTCACCTTAATATTGTAATTGAATATTAGATTTAACATTATGTATGTTTGAAAATTATGTATAACTGCAGTGTTAATTTTGACAGCTATTTTTGATTTAGTCTTAGTCTTCATCTTGAGACGAAAATACTTAATAGTCTTCTTAACAATCCCGTCTCGTCTCCTTAATGAAGACACGGCATAATTTCGTCATAGTTTTTATCATCAGATATTAGCTTTAGCTTGTCAACGTCTTATCTTTAGTCCCAAAAAATGCTCGTTAACAAATATTTTTCGTTGTCGTCTTCGTTAACAAAATTAACACTGCAACTTTGTAAAGCATATTTATATAAACATCCAAAAAACCTGCTCCTGAAATATGTTGCATAGCCTCCAAACTAGGTCAGTTTTATTTCAAACACATTTATTAAAACTCATCAGCACTGTAGAGTAAATATGTTTTTAAAATTAAATTTAATTATTATAAAAAATTATAAAATAAAGTTGGTGTTATATTTGCAGCAGACAGATTGTTCTGTTGCGTGCAATGAACATGTGCTTTATCCATGTGTGTGTAAACGCATTAAGACAATTTATAATATAATCTTAAATAAAACAGTATACAATAGTCGTTAATGTTCCCGCAAGAGCAAGCTGTTCTGTTGAAAAATTGATTTACAAAACCGAAAGCACAGATTTGAATGTCGTGGGTATGGATTATTTTTCCATTAGCACGATTTGGTAAACTAAGGGGGCAATTTTTTAATCTGCGAGTACGTTTTCTTAAACTGAGAGAATGAATTACAAAACTAGGGCCCCGGATTTGCGGGTCTCCGACGGGTTTTTTTCTCCGACGGTTGACCGGACGGGCTCCGTAGAAAGCAATGATTAGTCGTGTGTACCTAACAAGTGGCACTTGCAAAGGTAGGCTACACACGTTTCGGTCCCTGTCGATCCGTTACTCCGTTCCTGACCGCGTCCCGGGGTTTCCCCCTCGGTTTGTTCACAATTGTGTTCTGGAAATTTTACGGGAGACTCACGGGCAAAACGGGAGTGTTGACACGTATGATTATAATTTGTGTTGCTTTTTCACGCTGGGAACATCTACAGGAGTCAAAGGGTTTCAAAGATAATGACATGTTATGATTAGATTTTGATTATGTTACTTATGTAGTTTGTGAATCTTTATGAATTCGCTCAAAGACAGCATTACCCAGCATCTAAACGGAAACTATTTATATGTTTTAAAAGTTACAAGCAAAAATTACACACTGACACGTTATGCCACACAACCGAAAACATGCTGCATCTAATCCCATTTTAAAGGTGTTGTTTATGTTGGCTATTGTAGTAATGTTACTCACTTTGTACTGTAATGTGTTCTCACACTGGTAAATTAAACAGTAGCTTCTGGTCTGTGCGTTCATGTGTTTTAGAGGAGGCGTGGCTTTTGACTGCTAGGAGGCTAACGTTAGCATTTTTCACGTATCCTTTTCTGCCTTTAATCTGCACAAATGACATTTCTGTCTGTGCTTACCTTAAAAAGATTATTTTATAGATAAATGAATAGTTTTTTATTCTGGAAATCAGAGAATGCAAAGAGTGCCCACAGTCCCGTTAGTAAATTGTCTATACTTCATTTCACTGGCGAATCATAAACATAAAGCCTTCTGACATACATGAGTTCAAATTTACTGTAGTGATGATACATTTGGGAAAACACTAATGACTTATTTAGGACTTGAAGTTTAAACTTGAGGACTTCAACTCGACTTGGACTTGCTTGTCCTAACTCTGGACTTGACTTGGGACTTATCTGTCCTGACTCGGGACTTGACTCGAGACTTGTATGCAAAGACTTGAGACTTACTTGTGACTTCGTCTCACCTCTGACATCACATACAAGCAAAATACACTACAATACATAAAATCTAATATACACCAGAGCCCTTTAGTACCAGAGTCGCGTCATCTTCATTCACTCCAATGGAACCGTTTTTTCACAGCAATGGCGGTTGATGGAGCCTCTCAATAGTTCCCGGAAGTTACTAGTAATGCATGGAGCTGCAGCAAAGCAGACCGATTGTGACGAACTTTCATTTAAAAAAAGAAATAAATGAAAGAAATAAAGCATTTAAAGAGAAAACATAACTTCCGGGAACTATTTGAAGGCTCCATGAATCACGTGACACGCGAAAGATTTGAACTTCCGTTGGCGCAACTCTCTCTCTCAATGGCTCTGATATACACTATTGTTAAAAGTTTAGGGTCAGTTCAATGAAATGTTTCATTTTTTATGATCATGTTTTGCAAATGGAGTTGGACCAAAAAATGCAAAAAAATTTAATAAACGGCTAATGACATCTCAAAATAGACAAGAACTTAAACAATAATGTTAGAAGCTGTTTAATAAAATGGCAAGAGAACATTTTTGTTTTTTAAGTTCAATTAATGTCAGTGCTGGTGGTCCAGTGGACTATATGACGGCGCACTTCGGGCGACCCGAGTTTGAATCCTGGCTCTTGGTCTTTTCCTGTCTCTTTAATCCTGTAATTTCCTATCTCTCTCTCCACTGTTATATCAATATAAAGGCCAAAAATATTAAGTATATATATATATATATATATATATATATAATAAAACAAGAACAAAATGTAAAGAGCTTAACTTCCTGTTTTTCGACGCTCTGCATGTGCGGCATATTAGTACTCATGCTTCATTACATTTGTCATTATATCTTGTGATAGCTTATCATTCCTTCAGTCTCATCTCATCAATCACAGAAAACAGGCAGCGCTCTAAAACATCATGCTGCATAGAGCGTTATGCATGTCTAGGGTAAGCTAGTTGTCTCAACTTCATCAAATCTATGCCTATCACTAAAACAAGGAATGCTCAGCCTGTCTTTCTACATAGGGTTGTCTCTTGGCTTTTGTGCTGATGTCTTAGGAGGCTGACTGTCTCTGTAAATGATAATCCACTTTATGAATTGCTTTTGACCGCATATTCATAGCGTTACTTCCCAGGGACCGTGTATGACAGTTTACTGCTACTACTGTTATACAGACTGAACGTTTTTCGTATCAAAGTGGAAGGATGATATTGATTCTACATATTGTTGGTGTCTCAGTACAACAGAAATTGGCTGTAAAGTTATTTAACAGCCCAAACATAAATATATACATATAAAAGGGCATTTTATTTGAAATGAACATTCTTGTATATATTTTTTCAAGAATAAAGTCCCTATGAAGTCAATATTGATTTTTTCCAAAACATTGCCCAACTGTGTGTTTACAAGATATAAGCATATTGATTTTTATGATCTGCACTTCTCATCACATTTCAGACTGTGAGGTAAACTAAATACTATTAAGCATGTCAAGCATTATGAATGTGACATTTTTTGTCAAAATGTGAAATATAAATTCTCAGAGAATGTATTTATTACAAAAATATTGAGCCATCTGTTTATATTTTACTAAATCCCTGATGATAGAGTCCAGACATCACAGACTGAAATGCAAATTAATATATAACCTTTATTTTTATTGGTCTCTATAACCCCATTTCTGTGTGAAAATATGAGTTAAGCAATTATTTTCTAAAGCTTGCATCAATCCTAATCATCAAACTGAAAGTAAGAGAATAGCATTGTCTGCTTTTACACGCAGTTTGAAATTATTTTAAATCATATTTATAAACACAAAATACAACACACTAATAAACATAATCACTTACAAACCTTTAAATTTGTGTTTACCGGCGGCACTTGAGCTGCGTTGGGGAGAACCTCGAACTTTCTCAAACTTAGAATAAAGTTAAAACGATAAACTCATTTTTGAGCTCCCTTTTTTATACTTCCTATTACTTAAAAATTGCCCTGCTGCATTATCCAGTTCATTTTGTATTGCAGTTTCAGTTGCAAAAACAGGCTATTGGCTCATTTTTACTTTGTTGAAACTCTGCAATCTTCAGTTATAGTTTGTATTGAGGCTCTGTAAATGTGCACCAAACAAGCCCAATTTGCTTTTATTTAATTTTATATGACTTTATATGATTTTTAGTTATATTTAGTGTAAGCTGGTTGGGCTATAGCCTTCCTTTTTCGTTGTTCTGCATTCACCAATACATTTTTAAATAAAAAAAGTATTTAATTTGTATTTAAAGTGACATCTTGTCATTTAAAAAGCAACAATATTTTATAAATAATAATAACCTAAAGCTTATTTGGGCTTATTGGTACTAAATATAGAAGGAATGTTGTAAAAATATCAAACCACACTATTGAGCCATCAAAAGCAAGGTACTGCAAGGTAAATTCTTTCTTCATGATAGCCCTAGGTTCAGGACTATACACATGCACATATCACTTAAAAAAATGATACTTAAAACTAACTATGGACAGTGGTTCCACATAACAGAAATATGTTCTACTCAAATACTTAATGCATGATGAACTGAACTGAACGGAGTACACCTAAACAACCATGTCCAACAAAAAAAAATCAATTAAGTTCATCCTACTAAAAGTATATAAGTAGAGATAACAGGTTTCCATTATGTGGAACCACTGTCCATTAATAAATTAAGTTAGTTTAATGTAAGATATTTTCTGTTATAGCTGTTATTTATAACACACACTAGAAAAGCTAAATATAGCTCTTATTGTTAGGAGCTAGTCATTGTGTTTGAACATAAAACCTAATACAATGGTGTTAAAACAAAATGAATTGTTTAAGTAAAGTGAACAGAATCATAAAAAAATGTAGTGTAACATTACACTAGTCACGTGTCTATGGGATGTGTGTGAACGACAGATTCCAGAAAATCACTCGCCGTGTGAATGAACAAAAATCAGCGATCCCTGAACAAATTCCAGGACACATTTTCCGTGTATTTTCCAGGATCTCTGTGTGAAAAGGCCATATCAGTTCAAATAAACCTACACTGAAAAATTAATTTTAATGTGTACATCGGTCCCACATGATCAGATTGTGTTGAACCAACTTAATTTCCCTCATAGATTTTTGTGTGTCAGACCAAAACATTTCATTAACATTAGATTACTTAAAACAATCATGTTGATTCAAGGTGGTTTTTCTCATTAATGCAACAACAAATTTTTGTAATGTTTAAGTAATTTCAACCTGTCATAGGTACCAGATTTTCAACTGTAATTATAACTGGATTTTTAAATGCTAACATTGTAGTATTAAGTACAAATACATTGGCATTGACAAAAGAGCCAAAGAGTTTTGTAAGGAAGTCTGGTTGTATTGAGTTGAAACACTTCAAATGCAGTATCAGTATAACAGCAGTGTAAAAGAAATACATTCATTCAAACTGCAAATCACCTAAAATCATAAGTCACAATAGAATATGAACATACTACATACATACTACATACTGCAAATACAAATCACGAGTAGAATACAATCATAGTTAATGTTAAGTAAAAAAAAAAAAGGTTAATGCTAAAAGTTAACATCTGAATGAAAGTGTTATTAGAGATAAGCTTGAGCAGAATGAAATAGAATATTAAAGAAAAAAGTAGGTAGTTGTCTATTTGAGTAAGTCTCCATGGAGGGCCAGAAGTGACTTCCTGTCGGATGCTCTCTGCTTCCATTAGTATTTGGTATTAGTCAGAGAACGTTATGTAAAACGTTCTAGTAAAACCATAATAACCACAAATTTAGCATGATCTCACCACAGTAACTGTGGTTTAACTATGATTTTTGCAAGACAATCTGCCAACAATCATGTTTACTAAATTTTACTACAATAAAACTATTGTATATTTGAGTAATGCAAGTGGAAGGATCAGGCCCCTATATTAGTCACAAAAATAAAGATGTACAGTAGGGCCTGCCGTAACAGCAATACAAAAGTAATTTAAATGACTTACCCGTATAAAGATTTTGAGTGTGTATCGCATGTATTTCATATGATGGACCTACAAAAGAAAATATTAAGAATCGTTGAGGTGATTTAATAATTAAGACCAAAATACACAACGCAACTATTAAAATATAGCATTTTCAGTATTGTCTATCATGGGGACACTTGACAAGAATTTTCTTTTAGTTAACAATCCTCACATGCGAGACATTCAAAAAAGCATTTTCTAATAGAATCCATGGTAGCTTGTATCTATCGCCTTCACTCGTTGCTAACTTTTCGCTACACACGACTGAGTTTGCCCCCTAACGTTAGTGGCATTATTAAATGAACTTTCAGCTAAATCCGTAAATCCACGCCATAAAGTAAAGCAGCATAAGAGCTTTCATTCTCTCAATATTTGCCATAGTAAAATGTATAAATGGATGCAAGTACCTGCCTAACGTTATATGAGAAAAACTCTCAGATCGGATTAAAAAATGTCACATGCGCAGATGGTTCTCACCCTCATGGTCACCCCACGCAGCCACTCTACAGCCGTAGCGGCTACGTGACATTGCCAACCGCTTACTTCAGTAATTCTGTGTTTGTCTGTGGCCTGAGGCGACCTGCTGCTGCTGAATCATTTTTAAATTATTGGCGCAAATTGGCAGCCAACGTCATTTGTTCATCTTTTATGGAAGTTGACATTTTTCTCATTGGCGCATTACCGCCACCTTCCGGAAATGCCCAGTTGTGCATGCAAACTCAATTATATTGAGTACAATTTTCGATTTAATCTCGTCGTCTACATTTAACATTCAAATAAAACAGTTTAAGACTACTTGATTAAATCATAATTTCAATGACCCAGTACTTTCATTTTTTTCAGTGTAGGCTACCATAAAAAATATAGACCCTTTATTTCTTTTTAGGCAGGCAAACTTACAAAACCAAACTTACACAATCTATACACAAGTTTTCTTTTTTAAAAGAGAGAAAAATATGCGTTAATGTGACAAAAAGGATGCACATTTTTAAGAGACATACTTTCTAGGTTTTCTCTAGATTAAACTGTGCAAACAAGAAGCAATAATACTCAACAAATTTCTCTTTTTAGAACATGGTTACTGTATTAATTTTAAAGTGCCCATTTATAAGGAATATGAATGTGTAATGAATTTGAAAATTTTGTTACATGACTTCAGAAAACATGCTTTAAACCTGAATATTGAAGATTTTAAGGGTTGGTATTTGTGTGGAATTGCCCTATTAGCTATTTTAAGGGGGGCGTGCACTAAATATGCTCTGACCTAACTTCCTGTTTCGGTTGCTGATCATTTCAAAGCACTTCAGTGGGTCTTTAAATGAAATAGAATAAATTGTGTTATTTTTGTAGTCAGGGTCATTGCAATGCATTCTGGCAGTGTCTTTTTTGCCAAGAAAATATTGCATCATTTTGCAACAACTTACTGTGTTTGGAACAGGGCTATCGCGTGCAAATGCTTTTTGTCCCTTTCCATTTCTTTTCCACGGTGCATTAGAAAAACATCATGAAGTCTATCTGTACAATCTACATAGAGATGCTCTAAAATGCTCTCCAAACTTCAAGAAAAGATGCCAGCCAAGTATGATTGAACACCAGTTAGTTCCCCCGAGACGTTTACATCCATCACTACCTTTGTATTATTCTATACATCTTTAACTACTGCCACCTAGATATTGAAGTGTAACTAATGGCTAGTTCCGTGACTGTGAACATCCCCAGATGGGCACGTCTCCTCTCCTGGAATATGGAAAAAGGGCTTGTTTTCTCTTCTTTACTAAAGCAGTGAATGGCCTGGCATGCTGCCTCAGTCTGAGAATGGATGTGTCCTTCAAACCCATCATCCCTGTGGTAGAGCCCTCCTGCAGATGTGCATTGCCACCGAGAGGAGCGAGGGAGATAAATCACTCTTTTTGAAAGGCCGTAACTAGGAGACGGACAGATCCTTGCGATTAGCACAATCCAACCATCCTCGCTCTCCCTTTTTTATGCTTCTTGACATCACCGTCGCTCTCATGTAATGTAAATTTTAGGAGCATATTAATGTGTCTGGCTGTGCAAGATGGGTCGGTCAGACATTGCCAGTGGTCCATATTTAATGCGTTCAGCTCAATGCACGAAGCATTGATTTTCTTATCTGTGAAATCTGTTCTCGAGACGGAACATGTAAACAGGGGTGAGCTGACAGTGCTTAGATGTCAAATCAAACACTTTTTATCTTTTCAATCTTTCTTTGAAATCATCACATGTTCAGGGCAACAAAACCGTCACATGCCTTTTCTATTTCTAGATTTTCTCTTATCCAACATTTCAAAAGTCAAACATTTGATTTCTTGTGATGCACTGCAGATGCAACATTGTTGTTGCTACAGTATTTTGGTAATGTTGATGTGTAAGGGACTCAAGTGATGTCAAAGGCGTGCAAACCATCTACTAAAGATTCATATATTAAAAAAAGAATAATGAAAAATATTTAATGAAAATGCAAATAGGCCAACAGATGATTTCCCTGTTGCTGAGCACTAATGTAAATCAAATGGTTGAAATTGCCTGAGGCTAGCAGTGAAATCTCTGCCCATGGAGTTGACAGTTTCTCCCATCAAACATGTGTGGCATGCAGACGACTGCACTTAAGTTGGCACGTGACAGCATTCAGCACACAAGTGCATTTTCATGACCGCGACTGATTCATCACGCAGTCCATCTGAGGAGATCTTAAATAATTGCTGCTGATGAGCGCTTTCTCAACTGCATTCATCAAGTTGCTGTTCAGCTGCATCATTCTGTACATTTATGCTCATTCTCAAACTGAATTCACTAACATTTTGTGTGGCAGAGCGTAAAAAAAATATATCCCAATCATGACAATTCTTAGAATGAATTTTAACACGATAATGGTCATGACATGACAATGGATTTGTTTTTTGGCAGAAATAGATCTGCTTACGCTGCTGCTGTTGCAAAGCAAATATGACTGCTAACACACATAGTTTAAAAGCAAAGACAAAATAGAAAAACCAAGCACTGTCATTGGCTACAAATGATCTGTAAAGCCAAAATGGTGTGCAAGGTGATGTGCAAAACTACTGTAGACTGTGCCATACATTATTTGTCATCCAACCCCGCTTTTAAAAAAATAAATACATTAAATGAATGCCATTTCATGTTGACTACAACTACAAATACACATGTATAGTTCCTATGCGGTAAAGACCTGTGTGGAACCAACCCAATCTCATGAAATGCGTATAAATAACACGCTAGGTGCAAACTCGTAACATAAGTACGCCAAATTGCAATTTTACGTGTATATCTACGCCAATCTTTGCATGGAAATGATACGGAGAGCCGCCATTTTGAAACATACATAAAGAGGAAACACTGAAATAATTCAGATAATAACATTAGATTTAGGTTTTGTGTTAGGGGAAAGGTTATAATATGCACGCACGCTAACAGTAGGTTTAGGTTTTGGGTTAGGGGACAGGTTAATAAGACAAATATGCATGCACGCTAAAATTGGCATATCATATGCGCGCAAACATTGCCGTATATATACACGTAAAATTGCAATTTGGCGTACTTATGTTACGAATTTGCACCTAGCGTGTTATTTATACGCATTTCCTGAGATCGGGCTCGTGGAACTGTTCACTTTTAAACTGGTCATAAACTTAGTTTACAACAAAATGTCTGTAATCCCAGTATGCCCATTATACATTTAACTCAGCATGGAGAGCTACAGGGATTACAATCTGGAAACAATCCAGCCACACACAGCCTGTTGGCACTCCACCAGGAGGTTGTTTTGTCTTCTTGAAAAATATCTTCACTGCCGAGGATGTCCTCAAGGAAAAGTTGTCTGGAGCATTGTGTCTGTGGCTGGCATTCCAGTGTTCTGTCTGCCCTACCTCTAGTACAGACTCCCCTTACGAAGCAAGCATGTACATAAATATATTAAATAATACGTTGGAACCAAGTGCTTATATTTTTCAATGCCTATATTTTCATAAGGCAATTCCTTAAGCATTATACCAATGTTTTATCCTATTGACAGTTAATAGGAAAATATATTTTTCTTGAATATGGGTTGCAAATATGTGTAAATATGACACTTAGTAGTAATGAGTGTCTTGATATAACTACTTAATGCTACATTGACAAGCACTCCAACTCACAGTCAAACCATTCTTCTGATGTATGCTGATATCTCAATGTTAAGACCTCCAACAAGTGCCTCTTAAATGTTGATCTAAAGGCTTCATGATTAAACATTTGCATGCATGCTTGACTCTTACAATCATCGTAGAAAAAGAAGACAAAAGAAACAAACAAATCTTCCCTGTTGCATTCACAGCGGTATTAGGAGCTCTGAAGTGACGTAAGCCAGCCGGCAGTGAGGCATTTAAAAAAACAAACAACTGAAGGAGCTGTGTTTTTGTTGTCTGTCAAGGATTTGGTGAAATTGGAGAAGTTGAGATTGAAAGAGCAAAGGACTAAGAGTCAAAATCTCTTACGACAAAGTGCTACATATCACAGAGGCGGAGAAACGAATAAAACACAGACAAACACGACAGTTAAAATTACACTAACATCGGCTTTTGGTATGTTTACGTCTTGTAACACTTTAAATACTGTTCTGTGGCATGCGTTCAGCCAGTCAACATACGCGTGTCTCTAGTAGTTCCCATTGTGCTGGGTTAGACCAACACAATCTCCAGGAATTTGTAACTTTTTTACAAAGTGGCGAATTCATATGAATTTGTACAATCTTGCTTTCAAACCTGTGACGCTAGGTTTAGGGGTGGTGTTAGTGGAGAGGCTTCAGTAGAAGTGTGTGATTCATGTGTGATTCACATTGTACAAATTCACAAATAAGTCTCCTTGTAAAATAGTTATGAATGTCTGTCAGATCAGGTTGGATAGACCCTGCTCTGAAAAAGGAGCTATTTTAGTCCCTTCCAAAAGTGTTTTAAATCATTACCAGTTCCTGCGAACATGACAAAAATGAATACTTTCATCAAATAGTTCTGAAACTACAAAAACGTTCCTGTGGTGGGAAACCCCTTTTTGGCTCAATGGCAACTTGCCATTATTATTTAATATGTAATTTAAATATTATTAAATATTTAACTTAATAATGGCTAAGGGTGTTTTTTCCTTTAATTTGGTCAGTTACGCATCAATCTTTCACACGTCTGCTTTTGTTTATGCATTTTAAAATGACAAGTGTACACTGCATATTTCCAATGCTTACCGGCTGTTTGTAACTTAAGTGATTGCATTTGTATTCTATGAAGCCATATTTATCTGGCTTGGTTGGAGAATGGGGGCAGCATTTGTTTGTGTTCTGCAAAATGCACTCCTGTTTAGATCCAATTTAGATCCTCTTTAACCTGCCAGGTCTTGCATTCCTTATTGGGGGCTCAATTGTTTTGTAAATCTTTCTAATTTGTGTCGATTATCTCACTGCAGACGCTTAGGTTGGCTGGCCTTGGCTTGAACTCTCAGAAAACATTTACCTGTCTTTTTGAATCTGTCCAATAAATCGGATTTAAAAAGTACTGAACAACATAGGCATATGCATGAATGCATTCAAGACACGTTGAACAACCTGCCCTTTGCTTACCCCAGACGATTTTCCAAATGACTTGTTGGTTGATATTTTGTGCACTTCTCATATATATATATATATGTGGCTATACATATATTTAAGGAGATTCTGACATACCTTCTCGAAAACTGGTCAGGAAAGAATCACATCGCTCCAAAAAACCTGTAGGAAAATAATCAAATGTTACAGATTGACATGTGCAGTACGTTTAGTACAAAGATAAGCCAATGATAATTTAGAACCAAGTGTTCTACTGAAGTAAATTAGACTGTGGTCATATTCATCAGAGTAAATGGGGAAACAGATAAGCGTTTGGAAAGTGCAGAATTGGGAGTGGATCCGTTATGCTGTGTTGCAGTCGTTTGGGAAGAACATAGTGTGCCTGTACACAGATGAACACTTTCCACTTACTATTAAAAACGTGGAAGATAGATTGAATAAACTGAATGTATAATTTAAAGTTGTTGCCTGGTGGTTAGCATGTGCTCTTCACCACAGCTCATGTGGGCGACTTGAGGTTGAATGTGGCTTGTGACATTTCCTGCCTATTATTACCTGTTGGCTCTTCACTGCATCTTTCCAATAAAAGACACAAATGAGGCTGAAAAAGGGTCATGGTGATTCATATCATCATACCTCACTATTTTTTCTTGTTAGCTTTCTAACATGGAAAAGGTGTGCGAAATGCAATAGAATGTGTAAAATATATAAATCACAACTAACTTTGTAGTTTGTTGTTGTGTTTGTGCTGACTGCTTTTTAATTAGGAGGTATTTACGCTTCGTCACTGCAAATAGCTTTGCGAACATGAAAAAGCCAATGTAAATGTCCCCTGGCTCTCTTGAGACAAACAGATGGATCTCATACAAGATGTGACTTGGCCAAGTGTAAATGCATCAGGCTGTGTAATTCAATATTACTCCTTCCAAACGGAACTACGTCAGCGTATGGAGATTCAGAGGCCCTGCAATCGACACACAAGTCTTTTATGAGCCACATACATCATAGGCATACAAATTTTGCTGTCCAACATTATCATCAACATAGATATGAACTATGTAGTAGATCAGGGTTATGGCCATTTTATTTGGCACATTTATTTGGCTGAGTGTAAATGAAATGTGCTTACCCAGTTGGATAGTGATTCAAACGATCAAGATGTTGGAAAATCTGCAAAATTGTCATTTTGGACTGGCCAAACCTGCCCATGTTGTAACCTTGTGTCTCGTAAGTGTAAATTTAGCCAATTTGCTGAAGATGCATCTGACCTAACATGTCAGGCTTTTAAAACTACTTTGTCACTTTGGTCCCAATTTGGTTTCCACTTTAAAATGATGTGTTTTGGCAAAGCAGGAGCCCCATTTCTGCTAAGTGGTTTCCATCAGAAAAAATGTAATCTCTCACCATTAATTTCATCTTTTATGATGCTCACTCTGTTGATGTTTCATAGGATTTAGAGTGCAAAAGATTTCCGATGAGTGAAGAGGCGATTCTTCACATTAACCAATGCTGGAAAATCGAAGAAAAGTTCCTTAACTGGAGTGTAAAGAGAGGGTGAAGACAAAAATCATTACTGCAGTTACTCTGGAGGGCGTTATTGATGGTGGAATTAATGAAATATTGAAAAAGTGATGGTGCATCATGTGATATTGAGCAGACCAAGGAGGTTTACTGTATACCTGGAGAAAGGATCTGTTAGCACTTCCATTCATCCAGATGGCAAGTTTCTTAAAAGTAGGCAACCTGGTGACATCTCTGCTCGTGAGCTCTCAGTCGAAAGGTCCATTCACACTGCCCGTGGATATTCGGTGCGAATATTCGTCGCGATAATGTTCAAGAATAAAAACAATAGGTTCTTTTGAAGCCCTTCACATAGAACACGAACATTTGCGCGCCGAAAACGCACAGGTTTTTTCGTCTAGTTCGACAAATCTTTCCCCATTCACAAAGTGAAGAAACGGACCTAGTGCCGCTGCTGTTACTCAACAGGGCAACGCGGTGGTGCTAAAAGCTCAGAAAGCTGTAGAGGCACGAGCATATACACCAGAATGGATGTTGAGTTGTTACTGTCGTTGGTCTCAGAACAGAGAGAACTTTTTGATAAAAGTCACAGAGACTACAAAAACCAGGACAAAAAAGAAGTTCTGTGGCAAAAAATCGCAGATAAGATGGACATCGATGGTAAACCAAACAGTAAAGGGGCATTCACCTTATAACAATAACTATAACTATAACTGGAACTATAACTATATTTGCGTCCACACCAGCGGACGATAACAATAACGTTATGTTTATTCAGCTCGCATGCTGCGTTTCAAGTGCGTCTAAACAGTGAATCTTGTATCGTCTAATCAAGCGTCTGTAAAATGAAAACATTACATAAATTTTGCTACAACTTTGCAGGACGCAAGACAATTTTGCGCTGACAACATTAGCGCTTGGTTAGCCTACCTGAGGTGATTTTATGTTACACTTTTACTGGTTACTGTATCTCATACTCACCATTCATTCCAAGAGTTGAACCAACTGTTATCCAGATATCCATTTTCTTTAAGCTATTTTTAAAAAGAGGGTTTGTTTTGTTTTTCCAGTGTCGTCTGCCATTTTAAATGCGCGAACGCTGAATGGATTTAATTGACTGTCAATGTTTTATTGTTCATCTGCTGGGAAAAAATCGCTCTGAAAGTGATCCCAACGATATCGTTCTCTATATCTTTATCGTTATAGTTATGGTGTGAACCTCGCTATTCTCCTGAATTAAGAACGATTTTTAAAACTTTATTTTTTATAGTTATTGTTATAGTTATCGTTATAATGTGAACGCCCCTTAAGCGTTTCTTCTTCTCAGCAGCCAAAGAAGCCTGAATAGCAGTTGAGCGCCACCTAATGTTTAGGCGTGACATGTTTTCTCCAACAGCGCCATCCCGTGCGGGTATCAAATAGAAGAAAGCGAACATTCGTTTCGCTCTTCATATGAAAGCTTGGTTCATCTGACATTTGTTTCGCTTTTTCGCATTGCCCGCAATGTGAATGGGCCTTAAGTGACAAGTTTTTTGGCCTAAACACTCTGGAGCTACAGGAAAATAACAATGTAAAATGACTCATGAACAAAAAAAAATCTATTATAATATTGAGTAAACCCTTGCTTATTGTGGAGATCCTTTTCGATTGCCCTGCAGTGCAGTATTATCCTTTTATATAATATAAAAGAGCCACCTGAGAAAAAAGGAACACGTGTGTAAAGTTTCTTGTTTGAGGCCAGCCGTTACAAGAGAAGCTGCACGTCTCTATTTGTAATAGCTAAATTAATGGTAGGGGACTTCATTTAAGTCCTGACACATTGCCTAGTGGATAGAAAGACAGAGGTGCTTCACAGCTTCATCCACTTTCCCAATGAATGCCCACAGAGTCTGACTGCTGAAGCTCCTTAATGAGCCACTGCTAATGGCTGCCGCTGGTGCCTTCAGCTTTCCAATCAAACCCTGTGCACTAACTGAATAATTAGTTTTAGAAATGTAATCAGATATTGGGGTAATGATGTTATTGATGTATTTGTGTTCCAAGCAAATGCTTATTACTAGGGTGAATTTTTTATTAGTAGGTGAACCTTACTACTATGACTCATACCCAGGGTCAGGAGCCACCTGCTTAGACAGGAGGAGAATATCTAATGAACACTTAAAGTGATTTCACATGCTGTTGGCATATCTGAATATTATTAGTCTGGTAAAACAAAAATATGACATAAAATATCATTTAAATAATAGCACATAAATCAACAAATGTTGTTTGGAAAAGTATAAGATGTATATTAATAACTGATTAGTATGAGAAGTAAGTTAAAATGTAATTAATACAACAAAACATAAAAGTGTGAGACTGAGGCTGCATCCCAATTCGAAGGCTGCATTTCAAGACCGATTGTGTCAGAACAACTAAAGCTTGCGAAGTCTGCTTCAAAATGCATCTTTCTTACCCTGGTCGCAAAGGATAGAACGAACGGATCCTTCATAGCCTCAGCTTCCCCAAGATTTTTGTCTTACCAAGATTTGATATACCATTGGCCAGATTAATCTACCTCAATGCATCATATATTTAAAATATTTTTTTTTATAAAATAAAAGTCTGAAGTCTCTGCTGTGTCCTGTTGCTGTAACCAAACAACGGGAGTAGCAGGTGACACAACTAGGAAAGCCTCCATCGGCTAGACTGTCTTGTTTCAGTTTGCTTGGTGGACTTTGTAGTCCGCGGCATTCAATGGACGCAGCCTTCAAATTGGGCCGCCGCTTATGACTAACACACCTGAGATATAAAAATAAGATTCAAATCCCAAATGCTAAAAGTGAGGTGCCTAAAATAAAAACTGTCACAAAGCAGATCTTACTAAAATGAACAAAAGAGATCAAATTCACAAGTTACCCATTACGAATAATTCAGAATTGCTATAAGATTGCATTAAACACCATGTGGGTAGGCATCCCTGTCCTTAACCAACCACACTGGAGACCACCGACAACACTGTGATGGTGAGGACAGACACTACCGGCTTTTCCAGATATGTAGGTATAAAGTAAATACTCAAAGAAAGATTCTGTCCTGTTTTTTAGTTGGTTCTTTAAGACACTTTAATCCAAAAGAAGTAAAGTGAAGGAACATTTCTTGGTACTTTTAAATCATGCCCGAGGATCAGACAAAGCCAGATATGATCTGTCAAAAATGAACGTCCCAGGATCTGATTTCAAAGCACGGATTATCTAAAGCATCTTGGATCCCGCTAGCATTGGGGAAAGGGCAGCTGAGACCTGCGCATGGAGAGGCTCTTTTCCTCAGAGTGAGTCAACACCGCACTGCATCTTAAGCAGGAAATATCTGCAGGGCCACGCTGTAATGAAACAAGGTGCCAACAGAACGTCATTGTTCGGCTTTAAAGGGCACCGCTGAAGCCCCAGACATCAAGGAGAACAGAAATAGATTTCAGTGCTGTCTCCTCCAAACTGACGTCGCTAAAGTGCACAGAGGGAGGGACACAAAAGCCTCAGTGCAGAGACGCCGGCGGGAGATTTTAGCTGCGGATGGGTTGCCCTCTTAAGGGTCTTTTCCGGAGAGACAGCCAAAGGGGTCAGTAAAGTTTCTGCGGGCTATAAAGAAGTCTCACTCGGATGCAGCGCGACACTGGGAATATACACAGCAATGACACTTAAATCCTCCTAATCCCATTATGTTTGGCCGTTCCACTCGGCCTGGCCGTGTTTGATATGCCAGCCAGACATCCTGCAGGTATGCAGAGCAACATACAGACCTTTAGAGATGAAAATGTACACAAACTGCAACTAGCCCTGCCCTCTCCACGAAATATACATTACTATATGATGTATCGCTGACTGTATGTTTAATCAAATGTTTCTTAATAAAATATGGATCTACTTAACTGTTAGAAATTAGATTTTGTAAGCAAACATATATTTGCCACCATTTATTGAGAATAAATAAATTTAATGAAATGGTAAAGGAATAGCGTATGAAATAGCTGGCAACGGTGTATAAAATTTTGTCATGTGTGACGGTGTCTGGTTTTGTGAAAAACGGAGAGAAATATTGTTTCAGACATTGACAAATTTATTTTTAACTTATTCACTTTTACTAAGATTTGCAAAGTGAAATATTACATTACACAATTTGGTTCTAAAATGATTACATTATTTATTATTATTATTCATAAAGCAAATTATGTTGGTAGTTTCTGTATGGCTAACTTCCTTGCTGTATGCATATATCCACCTAGCTATATTCCCCATTGCTTTTCACCTTCACCCAAGGCATGATCTGTTCACTTTTCCATAGGAATTTCAAAGACAGGAAAGTCATTTACCTAATTAGGTATAATTCTTGAAACTAATTAGGATCATCTGTTTCCTCATTAAAGATCCAAATTAGTATCTTTTAATCTGACAGGATTAAGTCCTAGGTGAAGTATTTTCTCCCATTCACAGTGGTGTGACAGATGTTGCGCTGGCTAGCAAACCCTCTGGCCAGCCTCAGTGACATCACAGACAGACAGATGACATCACAGCGAGACTACACGTGTCATCCAGAGTGCTCTCTCTCAGCCAGATGGCCCTGACAGCTTGCTCGACACAGGACTACATGTCTCTACAATTCAAACTCAAGCCTTGAATACATGCATGAATAAAGACACGCAGCTCTTTCCTCTGCTGACATTCCGCAAGCGGAGTTTCAACACTAAATACTATTAGCACAATATAATTGTATAACGTTACTCAACAAACCATTGTAAAAGGAAGATTGTGAAAAACTGTCAGTGTTTATTTGAAGATATGTGAAACTTGTCGTCTGGAATGGGAATAACAATCGTGGTCTCATTTATTTCTCTAAACAGAAAAACACAGAAAAGTGTGTTGTGTAAACATTGCTTTTATAACAGACACAACCCTATTTGTTGAGGAATGAAAACAATCTGTTCCTCCAACATACACCTGCATTCATTTTCATTCGCTGGCGCTATCTAAACAGGTCTCCACCACTTTAATTTCCTTTTTATAAATAAGCATAATTACCACAATACAATAATTAACTTCTTGCTGTTTAACTACTGGATAATACAAACCAAAACAAGGTCTCTTTATTAAGAATGAGGTGTTTGTTATTTGTCAAGCAGCATGTTGCTTATTTATAAAAGATGGGGGTTGTTGGAAGAAACAGCCTCCGGCGCTCAAATCCATTTGGAGAATGGATGCATATCTCTAGATTGATCCAGTTTCTCAGCTCGCTAGCATTTTGCTATGCTAGTAAAGTTTATTAAGCTCACATCCTGCCCACAATTCCCTGCACGCTTGACTCTCTGGCTAGAAAGGAAACTTTTTTTTTTTGAGGTACCTTATACACTCACTGTAAAGTGTCATCTGTTCTTTAGTCTGAACTATGCGTTCTGAATCTATGCATTTATATTTTAAATATCGGATGCTTTTCTGTGTATTACAAGCACATTACACATAAAAAAATATATATTTGTATTATTATTTTTACACTACTTTACCCGCTTTTATTGTACTCTGCTGCTTGAAAGTTTGTGAACCCCTTGAGCTGTTCAGAGTTTTCTGTTGTTTTTCCATGTTTTTCTTATTTTATCATCACCTGCTTTTTATAAATCAATGTCAGATGTATGTTGATCAATTGCATATGTTTGTTTAGAGGGAGCCAAAAAAACTCCATGAAAGATTGAATTATTGCATGTGCAAAAGCAACTGAAGCCCCAGCTGCATTGGTAAAGTCAAGTGGGTTATAGACACAGGTCAAACACATTTGGGTGCTTAATTAATCAGTTAAGCCCAGCAGTCTGGAGAAGGCTATAAGACCATCTCCAAGAGATTCCAACTCCATCCATCCACTATAAGACAAATCATCTACAAATGTAAGGCATTCAACATGACCACAACTCTGCCTAGATGTGGACGCCCATCAAAACTATCATCAAGAAGCTCCAAACAAGAATAAATGAGGTAACAGCCAACCTACACATCACCTCTAGAGAATTGCGGACATCTCTGGCAGCATCTGGGGTAAATGTACATGCTTCTACAATCAGACGAAAATTGAACAGACATGATATTTATGGGAGTGTTGCTAGAAAGAAGCCTCTGCTCTCAAAAAGGAACAAAGCTGCCCGTTTTAACTTTGCCAGTGAGCATTTGGACAAACCAGAGGCCTTTTGGAAGTCCATTCTTTAAAAATACAAGTCCAAAATAGATTGATTTGGTCATAATCAAAGCCGCCATGTTTGGAGAAAAGCCAACAATGAATTCCAGGAAAACAGTGAAGCATGGTGGTGGATGGTCTGGGGCTGCTGCCAGGTCGATTTCATATTATTCAGGGAAACTTGAATTCTCAGACATATTAACAAATTCTTGAAGAGAATTTTCTGCCATCAGTCGGAGAGCTGAAGCTGGGCCGAAAAGGGGTGATGCAACAAGACAACGACCCAAAGCATTCAAGCAAATCCACCAGGGAATGGCTTAAAATAAAGAAGGTTCACACTCTTGATGGGCCTAGTCAAAGTCCAGATCTCAATCCAATCGAAACATTTGGTTGAAGTAATGGCTGCAAAAGGAGGTGCCACAAGCTACTAAATAAAGGCTTCACATACAGTACTTCTGCACAAGTCAAATTTTGTGAAAGTTTTGTCACAAGTTTTTGTGAGATTAACCCTTTTGTTCAATAAATAATAACAATAAATCCTTTTTTGTGAAACTCTGCTTCACAAATCGGGATTTGGGTGTACATTTGATTAGGTTATTCTATTTATTTTTTTTACAGAAAACCTGATCATTTCTGGAGGGTGCACAAACTTTTAAGCAGCACTGTATAATATTAATATATTATTGATATATTATATTCTTTAAAATATTTTGAATAATATTTTCTAACCGAACAACGACGTAACCCATTCACTTCTACTGGATAGACACAAAATCAATGCAAATGGGTACCGCCATTGTTCGTTTGCCAACATTCTGTAAAATATCTTCTTTTGTGTTCTACAGAAAAAAGAAAGTCATAAAATTTTGAAATGAGTGGGGATTTTATATCAGAAGCTCTTAAGAATGGGCAGTTTATTCTAGACCAAATGTATATTCACAGGTTGAGGTAAACAACTGTTGCACAGTTTGCTGCAGGCTTTACACAATATTTGATTAAGGTCATATTGTACAATCTGACAAACAACAATTGTAAAGGAAAGTAAAAATGGCACAGTCTAAACCTTGAGTAATTGTATGCTTTCATCTGTTGTTTTAAATAAGTCACCTATTTGTCATATGGGAAGGCAGGTATTGCGTTCTTAATGATTGGTTTGAGGCAGAGAAGTGTATCCACATGCGTCACATCCACTTTAGTTGACTTTCTATCTTTTGTGTGTCTTCTAATGTCTGTCCTTATATATGTCAGACACTCCACTCCAAAGAAAAAAAGCTATCACACACAGCTCTGCTAGTGTGTGTTATTGTTGGATTACCCATAATGACTTACTCTGCCTCTGGCACTACAGTATATGTTGTCAACACAGGCAAAATGGCTTATTTTTCTTCTTTTTGGGGGGGCAAATTGTATGAGAAAAAGCAGAAGAATTAGGTGGGAGTGGAGGACATCATCTGACTCCTCTCCCTTGAGAACATTCCATTGGAGACTGCACATGTTTTCTGGGTTGTCTTCTGCACCTCGGCTCTTTGAAGATCTCTTACGGCACTCATTATGAGTTTCCCTTAAGTGCATTTGTTAAATTTCACTGGGATTACAACAGCTGTTAATAAAGCTACGAGCTAAAGCGCCTGCACATTTTCACCTGTCAACCCATCAGTTTCTACTGTAGACAGAACTGCAGACTGAGCAGAGACAACATTTCCATAAGCATTCTTGATGCTGTCCATATGGCATATTATATTTCTTTTGCTGAACACTTTAGATAAATAAACACAGGCTTTTATTTATTTGTTTAGGAATCTTCTGAAGTAATTTTCATTTCCTCTAACTGAAAAGAAAGAATTTTACTATATGAATATAAAAATAATATTCCAGAAATTAGTAGTTGTAACGTTTGTATGTTGCTGGAGCAGACACGACAACAAGAGTTTCGACGAACAGGGATATTTAATAAACACTCTTAAACATAGAGTACAACCATACGCAAAGATTTACACTTAAGACTAGACAGGGAATAAAGGAACAGGCATGATATATAGTCTTGGTGATGAGGGTGATGGCAGACAGGTGCGGGGATTGCAAACGAGGGACAGGTGCGGGAGCGTGGAGGATGCTGGGAAGTGAAGTCCATGGGGAAAACGTGGGAGAAATGGGTAAGGGGACAAACAGGACCGAAGTGACAGTACTCCCCCCTCCTCGCGCCTAGGGAACATCCGGGGGGGGGGCGTCCTGGATGGGCGTCCACTCCTTCCGGCTCAGAAGTCCAGGGCCACGGAGGATCCGGGAGCTCAGAAACAGGGCCGGCCCCTACTTCCTGTCCCCCCAAAAAAGAATTAGTTGGGGCAAGTCCAGGGACACAGGAAGTTTGGGCAGAGGCACAGAGTCCGTGGAGCACTCTGGCAGAGGCTCGGGAGGCACAGAGGCCGAGGGAGGCTCGGAGGTCGGAGAAGTCCCAGGTGGAGGCTCGGGGTCCGGAGGCCGAGGGAGGCTCGTAAGCCGGAGGAGGCCACCCTGGAGGCGGCTCGGGGTCCGGAGGCCGAGGGAGGCTCGTAAGCCGGAGGCGGCTCGGAGGCCGGCGGAGACCATATATTCTGAGATTCTTTTGAATCTGTACAAAATCTGTGGTTTGTAGTTTTTGATCCCCTCTGTCTGTTCGAAAAATAGAAACTTTGGGTAAAGGTGCAGGTGCTCATGCACACTAACACCCCCCTGCCCTGCACATGCACCTCTCTGGATCCATCTTGAGGCCCCCAGTTTGAGAACCACTGCCTTACACAACTATTGTATGACTTTGGAAGACAGGACAGGAACAAAGCACAAAAGTCGATTGCATTTTTGTGTGCTTGCATTAAATCTCTTGACATTTTGTTTTCCATTAAAAAAATTGAAGACGTTTAGAATCATACAAAAATGAGTAAATTATGACTGAATTTTCTTTGTGGAGTGAACTATTCCATTAATCTATTATATTTGGTCAAAGCTAAAAGCATTTGAGATTTTTTTTATCCAACAAACCTTTATTCCTAATGTAGTGCTGCACGTCTAAAAGTTTACTCATGCACTTTCGAACAACAAAAAGAGAGAAAAAGAGAGATTCTGATGCTAAAAATAAGGGTATTTTACTATTCCACAGCTTTTTATGCTTTTCATGTGAGCTTTCAAACAGTCTTTACTAGAAAGCAGCAATCATCTGACGTTAGGACAGTTAAAACTAACACAGAAAAAAAGAAACATAATTGTTCATGTACTTTTTAGCAGGTTTTTGCCTGCATTGGTGATCTGTTTCATTTACGGAAAGTCAGCTTTGGTTAAATTTTGACTGAGAATGCAACACTTTATCATTATCAAATAAGCCACAATATTTAATGAATGTAATGGTCGGCGAATTGTTATAACTTTGTGTATGCCTTTCCAGTTTTACAACGCTTTTTGCAGTTCTGCAGCTGGTCTCAGACTGCCACTCATTTATTTCAATAAAAGCTTTTCTTTCTGCTTGTCAATTAGTTGCCACTGAGAGGGCGTGATGGGCAATTTGCTTCTCAGGGTGAGACACAATAGCTGGGCACATTGAAGTAGTTCCTGAAACCACTAAAGCTACACAGGACAGAATGTTTCTCTTATTACTTCCTCATTATAGATCATCTAAGGTCTCACCCATTAAAGTGAACTTCTCTGAGGAGCAATGTATATTTAACTTGAATTTCTGAATAGTTCTTCATACCACATTTCCGAATAAAAGTATGTGGCAGATGGAATCTCGAGAGCATGGATAAAGCGAAACAAATTGCAGTTTTCATTACTATTTAAGGCCTATCATCTCTATGCAATTTGGTTCAACAACTCTGATGCCTACCTGAACAGCTAGGAACCTGGGAGCTAGTTATTGACCAACTAAACTTCACTGCCCATATCTCAACAACTGATAATGGTCATGCCTGACCACTGCAGGACTTTTTCTCTCATTTAATAATGTCTTCCACAAGCACTTAACTGGACCACTATCATAAAACACTAAATACTAAGTAAATACATTATGTTTCTGCTCCCGGTTGTAAGCTTACTTTTTTAGTTTAGCATTGCTACATGCTAACGTCTATATTGTTACCTTTTCAGTTGCGTATCGATTGCAATGTCAATGAAACATGTTTTAGGATTGTCTCATTTAGACAACATGGATTTGGCCTAAAGCATTTATGACATGACCGTGTTCCCTGTGTTACAGATATCCGTGGTCTTCAGGGCTTTCTGGACCAGACATCCCGGCAGGGTTTAGATGTGTCTCTTCAGCGTGTGGACAGGAACATCAGTGGTGTGTTTTCCAGTTTGTTCACCTCCATGCGCACAGAGGAGCTCAACCGTTACAGAGACACGCTCAGAAGAGCTATCCTGCTGCTTAGCCCGCGTGGAGCCCAAGTCTTCATCCACCAGGTGTGTACTGTATCACAAACAACACAAGCACAGGGGAGAGTGTGCTAAAATAAAACGACTTACTGTATAATTTCATTTGAATTGCATTTACTTTTATACTGTAAATTATCGTGTTATTTGTCCTTGTCTGACAACAACTTACTCCCCTTTCTTTTACACATTAAGGACTATTAATTCATAAAGGTAAGTTAGCATATGCCCACTCAAAAACCTGTCACTCATGTTGTGCCCCTTTATGACAGCTGTACAAATGACCTGACAAGCAGTCCCAGCTTCACTGTCATAGCGTCTGACATATTTTTATCTACCGATCTGAGGTCAGTCCTGTCAGTTAACATCGCATATTGATCCTAAAGAGCACCGTGTAATCTATTTCCTTCTGCTGTACCGGAATCAGAGTCGCTTACACTGGCAAGACGCCCATTGCTGCTGAGACGGGAGCATGGTGTTGTCATGCATATGGATGTATCAGCAGATGATGGTCAGCTGTCAGCAATATCTGCTGCTGATGGGAACTTGCAGTATAAGCAGTTACATTAGTGTTTGATGCTCTGTACTTTTCACTGTGAAGATGATGAAATTGCGAAGAAGTGAAGATGTAATTGATGTTGACCTGTAGTGCTGCCCTGCTGCTTTATGTATATTATGATCCAATAGGAAGTGTATTCAGACAGACAGATATTTTAGATTATTTAGGATATTATGGTATAGCTGTGCTCCAGTAGAAAAAAATAAATTGTAGCAGTGACTAATGGATATTCACGCATTCACGCTGTTTGAATTTTAGCCAGTAAAGTTTAATACAGCAAGTGCTGAAGATTTGGAGTAGCAGTATTGAAAATCTCACTGCAGGTGTAACAGGCCGTTTTTGCTGGCACTACTTTTAGCTTCCAGTGTGTTTTCACTGGTGTGCTCCAGACGAGTCAGCTGTCATGTTGTCCTGTCAGTAGTGACAGGTTGCTGCTTCCCCGCACAGGTGCCACTTGAGGTCTTTCCTAAAGAGATGTTTTGGCTCTTCTGCTACTAACGTACTACTGTAGTTTAGCTCATGACGGCAGCTGTGGCCCTTCATCTCAAGACAAATAACTCAACGACTCAAAGATCACTGAGATCACTGACCCACTGAAAGTGCATATTATAACAGTTCACTTTAGGATTTCAGTAAGAGATACTGGTCATAGTTCTTTTAAAAACCAATGCTATTTTTTAATGCCGTAGAACTCTGCCTTTCTTAGCAGGCCAATAAAAGACACTGACCCTGATATTGTCAATTTGAAACAATGGCAGTGGGAATGTAATGGTGAAAAATGTGTTGATTGTTAAAGGTGACTCAACACATCTTGATGAATGGTTTTATACTGCCTTGTATTCGATAAAAAGTAGATGAAAATAAACCCACTGACCTTAATAGCAACATGATGTAGTTCTTAATAGTCCTTTTTTCATATTTGTAATCATTTTAATGGCCATCTCTGTGTATCACCAATACAATGACTATTGAAATCAAATAAAAGTGTTATGGTATTTTACTCCAAATGAGAAATTTGACTCAAATGATCTCAATTGTTCAATGTTGCCATATAACTAAGGGAATGAAATGACAAAAGCAACATATCACATGATGAATAATATCTGAAGGAACTACTCCATGTGCACTACTATCATTTATGGCATTAAAATGACGCTCCTCTGCCTGTTCAGCTTTTTGCCTCGCAAAGCATTTTGAGATGGCCAAAACCCCAAGGGATACATGCAGGGTTACCCTACAATTTGTAGGGTAAATCTACATCAGCTGGCTTAGAAATACGATTGGTTTGATAAGAACTTTACTCCCACAACCTGTAAGTCTTGTTGGGCCATTGTGTTCGGTTGTTCTGCTTTGTGTTGCCTCAATCCTTTTGCACACTTGTTTTGTGGTGCTCTGTCATTTTCCATTGTGTTATTTCTTAAGAAAGAAAACGGGTTGATGAAATGACTGTTGCTAAACACAGGAGGTGCAATTTGTGGCACTGAGTTTTTGTCTGTGCTGTCCTTTAGAGTTGTTAACCAGGCAGAGGAGCGTCGAGTCATGGACAGACGATCCTCACGGTTGCCTGGACACCCTGCTGATGCAAGCATGACACTGTTGACATCTTTCTCTTTTTGTTTCACTCTGTCACTTTAGCTTTGTTCCAAATGTGCCTTTTACTGTACCTTGTTTTAACTCTTGGGTCTTATATTGTCTTATACAAGGCAATTCTAAAATGTGTTCCAACAAGCACGGGGACAGAGCTAAGACAAACGTTAATGCATAAATGCATTTCATTTGGTACTAAAAGTATCAATAAAAACAATGTAGAGATTATGCTCAGCTTGTTAACACGTTCACATGTTAACGTCAAACATGAATTCATGAGGGGTGTGGTCTCGATGCCTTTACAGAATGTTTTATGTGAATACGACTCAATTGTAGCATTTTCTATAAATGTGTAAGTAGAAACCATTTACACATTTAGTTAGTCTAGTCTTCTGCTTTTATCATTTCACAATGTTTGGTGTCTTGTACTAACATGAATTCTTCTTGCTGTCACATTTTAAGAGTTTTACTCTCTGCAGGTGACAAAACACATCAGAACCTCACATATTAAATAAACAGGCGGATGTTGAGATACCTCTGACGTTCTGGAAAACACACCTGCTGTCTCTTTTTAAACTCAGTCATCAGGTTTGGACATCGCATCAGCATTTTAAACAGACTTTTATCTCTTATTGTCTCCAAAGGCTTTCCTTTTTTAGCAGATTAAACTTTTTGGTTGTTTTTTTGAGCTCTTAGTTTTCGTGGTTTGAGGCATATAATAACCTGGTTTTGAAATATGAATAGTTCCAACTGTTTGAGATAGAATTTTTAGAAAGTTGCTGCATTTGAAGAGATGTTAGGACACATGGCAATGATGCTGCTGAGGTTGAACGCGCCTTTCTTGCTGACTGCTTTTCGCAAACATCGTGACGTTCCTTTTAAACATCAAGGTTAAAGTAGGAGGCCAGTAAATAAACATATTTCTCTGCAATGTTCAGAGGACCTCAACAAATACTAGCACCGTATGTCCGAGAGCATAACACAACTTCTCAGTTTCAGGACACATCACGGATCACAGATTCCATTACTCAGTCAGGTTTGGCGCGCATTCCACACACATCCCAGGCCTGAACCCAGATCCAACAAAAAATAGACTCAATTTCAAATTCTCAAGACCACTTACAGTTCTTCACTTAATACTGCCTTCGGTCGGAGATATGTTTTGATAGGCACTAGCACTCCACAGGACTCTACATTGTTGAAATTTTATGAATATAAAAACAAGCACCATGTGTTCTCACTGTGTGTTATAAGCAAACTTCACCACAGATTTAAAACAAGCCAAACTCAGAACCCCTCTTGAGATGGATGAATTGTGTGTGGAGTGATCATTACTGAGCAGCTACAGTATGAGACTGCTGATACTGGATCCTAAATCCTTTTTTGGCTTTGAAATAACTTTCATTGTACATTGTATACTGTCCTATATACTGTATATATTAATTATATGTCCTGTTCCGCCGTATATGCATTTTTCTGTTGTGAATAAGACTCCCTTCTATTACCACCTGTCACTGATGAGCTATGGCAAACAGCAATGCTATGTTCAGAATATTTTTCTTATCATTATACTTTTACATTATACACCCATGTTTCCTTCCGCACTTCCGTGTGTAGGTGTATGTATGTGCTAGGCTGACCTGTTGCAGGTGCCCTATCAATCCTCATTTTTGTGGGATTTCATCTCTTTTACTGCTGTTCTTCATGCATGCTGCTCATAGACAGAGGGGCTGTCCCGCCGCTGCTGTCTCTCGGGGAGAGTGATTGAGTTGCATCAGTTATCAAGCATGATGGATTATACTCAGTGGGTAGGATGATACTCTGGAGGGGTGTGATGCTGGAGAGAAAGATACTCTTCAGGTGCAGTTAGTTCCTTTGACTTGCCATCTGCTTGAACTTGTCGAGATGTTCCCCAATAAAGGGTAACGATGAATGTAGAAGGGTGAGGAAAATTAGAAATGTAAATGAAAACTGCATCCAATTTTGAAAGCTTTTTCCTCTATGGGGCCTTGGATATGGCCATTACAGGGCATAAATATGAGCTAGTTTATGGATGTTTCTTAGGACATTGTCCATTTAAAAGACCACAATGACCTTCTGGTCTCTACATGTTTAGGGATTTTCTTCACCTACTTTTCATTTTAAGGTAAAAGCACACTCCTCAGTTGGAGAACAGTCTAAAACTTGGGTGAGGGTTTCTACAAATCGCTAGCGTGAACTTTGAGCAATAAAAGTAATGCTTGCTTTATCACTACCTACTGTAAGAAGACAAGCATCCCACACACACGGGTATAGGGTTATTGCTTCCTACTTGTGACTCAGAGCTCAATTGCCTCACTCAGGTGTTTATAACTTTGCCATGTTCCACTTTAGTTCACTCGACATTTTCTACCCATTTGGAAAGTGGTCAAATAATAGTGTTTAGCTCATTTTCTCAAAGCTTGCTATGTTTACAAGATCAGCGTAGGTTGTGTTCTTTGTCATTTGATTTATTTAATTGTGATCCTTTTTAGGGTTCAGTTGAGCTTCAGTTCAACCAACACTATTTGCAGTTTACCATTTTTTGTGCAGTCAGAAAAGTTTCAATTGAAACCAGTAATTAAGTCAGAGGTGGAGGTCACAACATGTTGATGTGGCAGTACCGACGAGCGGGCAATGACAAAGATTAAGTAAAGACGTTAAACTACTCGACTACGCCACCCGGAATCCCCCGGGAAATATAAAAAAAATAGAAAGCACACAGGTTCACTTGTCAACGTGGGGTGAGCATATAAAATGGAAACAAAATTTAAATATAAAAATATACAATTTATTATGGCTTACACACAAAATATAACACAACATCAAACAAGAAACATCCAAAAAAATACACTTCACAAACAACATTCTACCAATGAGGAGAGAGAGACAGCCGGCAGAGGTCGTTAATTATCTTCCAGCCCCACACAATACACCACATTCGTGAGACACGGCAAAATAACGACACTGCAACTTGTGGACATACCCACTGCCGACGTTCTCCTCCCCCCACCAATATCATAACAAAACAAACAATACCACAAAAAGAAAGAAAGAAACAAAAGACAATCGCAGTCACACTTTCGCCATTGAAAAGGCTAAGCGGAAGTGACTTCATTCATTCGAATACATACATCAGATTAGAACGATCACATTGACGTGGTAAGTACACTCCCGTAGGTAAGGCGGAAAGAAGGAACACTGCATTGAGCAGCACGAAGCATGTATCCACGATCGTCCCTAGACATCTGCGAATTCAAATAAAAAAAACACCAAAACAACAAAATCCAGGCAAGGCAGCAGTGCCGTCATACGAGAGAAATTTACTTTCCGCCCATAACCACACGTTACGGACACCCTTGGACGTACCGTCGCCTGTCAAACAAAACACACCATTAAAACACAATAACACTTAACTGGTCACACCATTAAAAACCCACGGCTATACATACCGGGAGAAGTTCATTGATCGAGCCTCACACAGTCACTCGCCATACCGGAGTGCGGCTACATGCGCAACTAAAAGTACATAAATTGTCAACCTCCAAATTCGGTAACAACCAAATTTACTAGTAAAAGAACCTACCAACAGGCCGATGTAAGCAGCATAATGTACAGCAGTCAGAACGCCAGCAACCATAGCGACCCAGCTCCGCTCAATCACGAGCGAGCCTTCCCGTGAAGGGCGGTCCCAGCAATGACGGATCAGGTACGAAGCCAAACAAACCCTAATATACCCTACAACAAGCCCGGATAGGTTCAACAATTTACATCTTAGCAGCCAATGAGCAACAACAGCATACGTCACACTGCTACATTGATATAAAAACATTAATTGGCACAGTGTGAAACCATGTTCTTGAAAATGAAAAGGTAGTAGAAATTGGAGCAATGAAGTAGTTTTGGTATCGACAATGAAATGAATGTTCAAAAAGAAATAGTTTATTAAGTCTGCTGTGAAAGAACGATTCAACAAGAACACCATTGAGCCAACAAAAGTACAATGAATACACTTTATCCAAAGTGACTTACGGTATTTTTATTACAAAGACGATCTCCCTCTCTTGGGTTACATGCCAATACCACACTCCTACTGTCATACATACTGTACAGTGATACCATACTGTGTACTGATACACTTTATACTCTTCAATAAAAGAATGGCACAGTATACGTTCCTCAAACACTGAAGATGTGCACTTTGTTCCAAATACACAGTCCATAACTGATCCGTTTTATTTATTTAGCAAATGAATCGCAACTGTAATAACCTTGACCTCATGATGTAATTCATCACGTCCCAGACATCATTTAGCTGTTAAACTCCGCATTAAAAACCCTCTGTGGATCTGTATCGTTCAACACATTGTGCTCTTCCCATCTGATCAGAGATGCCCTGCTGCAGTTGCAAGGACTTATTTGATGAGAAACAAATCCTAGTGATTAACAATGATTAACACCAGCATGAGAGGGATAAAACTGTTGGAGGTGTCCTGTCTTAAAAGTCCTCTAATCCAGGATTCTGGTTTTACAAGATGCAGTGTGTTGTCATTCAAACTGAGAGACGTCCCCTCGTTCTTGGTTCGAATGCTAATGAGGCTAGTACTAGCGCTACCTCTGAGAGTTTTAAAGCCTTGGTGCTGTAAAATTAGCATATACACACTGACGTGAATGCTAAACGTGTAAGAGATTTGCAGAATAATTAAACACTGTTAGCTTAGAAAATGGACGTTATTACTTAAGCAGGCTTGAGACAGACGTTGATTAAATGAGCAAACTGATAATGACCTCATGCTAGCTTTTGTCGTACAATTCTCTTGGGGCATATGTATTCCAGTCACCTTCGCAAAAATGTAAGATGGATGTTGGGGTGACAAATGGGATTGTTCGTCTTTTTAAGAGAACATGCCATTTATATTGCCTTTGGATATGCCACTGATAAAAGACATTGTTGCACTCTTTGCTATCAGTCACCTGCCCGACATGACTAATCTTACTACCTGAAAAGTTGGACATACACTGCTGTAAAATAGGCATACTAATTCATCCCAAATGTGTCCAATGTGTGTAGGGCTTTGTGCAGATAAGTCAAGTTTTTTCACAACAGACTTGGTAAACTTTTTTTTTTAACACAAACTTTTAAATGTTCAATAAAAAGCAATACGGCAAAACACAGAACAGCTGGCTGGAGTGTAAAGAAGATTCTGTCAGTAAAAGGCAAAATTCAAACTTTGAGTGCTGACAAAGGCAAACTCGCTGGGCTTTTTGGAATCTTAAATCAGTGAGCACAGGTTTATCGTTAATGCACGAAGGGATTAAGGAAATAACTCTGTCTGCTTGTTTGTGGGGCGTGGGATCGAGCTATAAAATTCTTGCGGCCTGGAAGCTGACCGCATAATTAACCTCAGCTAAACACTCAAGGCTTTTTGGAGCAAAATATTATTGCTTTTTAATAAACTATATGGGTAGATTTTAGGCTTTAATAAGGACTATCAAATTTGAGTGTCACCTGATCATAGGTGGATAAACTTCTCAGGGGGAGTCAATAGAGTACACTGTTTTGAAATACTTCCTAAATTTGCTTCCAATCTTTGGTTGTTTTATTGCCTTTCGGTTCCAAAGAAGCACATCATAAAGAAACTCTATTGTCTAGATAAGTCATCCTCCTTTATTTTAGATAGGGCCACCAGTGCTCTGACCGCTGCGTTGGCTGCCGTCCGCCCACCATTACCAAACATCCATCACTGACAGCCCCTGCCTCTCCCCAGGAGCAAATGAGCAGGGCTGGGGATAATTAACTGTGTCCAATATTGTTTTTTCTAGCTGAATTTTAAGTACATAGAAAAGTCTTTCCCCGTTCTAAAAAAAAACTACACCATTAGAGTCCTTTGGGATGCTAATGGATTCCATTCAGACATTGATCACATGAACTGTGATGTCATTATTCAAAGAGGAGAGCCAGTGGAGTGTATCCCACGAACACGGAAAAGTAAGCAGCACTAGTTTTTTGCATAGCATTAGGGGCGTTTCACATTTTGCGTCTAATACCACTCGCAAAACGCGAGGCGCGTTGCTTTCTCCTTTTTTCCAAAAGCACTCGGCCACTTGCGCTCGCATAGCATCTGCAGTTGCTAAGCAAGCGGGCCGCGCTTGCCGTTAGGACGAGGAGGTATTTGTGCTACTCTGCGCAGTAATTCGGTAAAGGATTTAGTAATGGATCTCTGTACAACTATGATCAGCTGTTTCTCCATCTTGAGTTCATACGTAATGATGCACAGTTTACATGATACACTGTTGCTATGCATAGGGTGACGCTGATTGGTTTGTTCTTGTTACATGATCTGCGGTGCGCTCGCTCATTCTGAAAAGTTGAAATATTTTTATCTCGAAAGAAAAAGAAGTGCGCAGCGTCGCTACCTATTTGAGCGTGGTTGCCGCGCGTCTACATTTAAAATAATGAATATGCGCACGCAAAAGACGCGAAATGTGACCTCTTTTATAGCTTATTTTTAGTGTTATTTCTATGTGCATTTAAGTAAACCTACTGAAAACAACTTAATCTTGCGAAATGTCATCGCCTTATGAGCAACCATTTATAATCATAAAGCAATTTATGATGCTAATTGAAAATTGCTGAAACAGAAAGGTGTTGTTGCCTTGACATGAAGTTTGTAGATGAAGGAGACATTTAGAAAAGAGAAGAAAGTCATGGCTCACTGAGGTTTGGTAAGAGGATTTCTGTTAGACTCAAGACGCTGTTGCCAATGAATTGAAGTGAGCTTTTTAAGGCTCTTTCAGTAAAGATATACCGATGCCTTCGACCACAAGAGGTTCTGGGGTGGTGGAGCCGTTATGCTGTTCTGAGGCCAGTGCTGCAGTTGTGTCTTCAATAACTTCGATTAGAAGCAGATTGGAAATAAAGTGGAACCTGAACTTGAGGTGGGTGTTGGAGGTTTCTGCGGTTGGCTGTTTTGCTGAGTAAGCAGACATACTGCCATGCTAGAAAGAGCAGTGTCAGGCAAGGTGCTGATGATTTACTGTGCTGTCACCTCCACGCAGGGTAGATGCCGATTGAGGTGGCTCCGCACTGGACCAGCAGGCCCGATGGCTCCCTCAGGTGGAGCTTCTGAGAGTCTGAGAAAAAGGCAGAAGTGTACAGTGCAAAAGCTTTTACACTTGTTCCAGTTCAAACACGTGTTATTGTTCATGTTGGTTCTTTAAGATGCACTGCATGAGACGGGGGTGCTGAAACAATTGACATACAAGGCAAAATGAAACCACATAACCAAAATGAGTTCTAAATGCATTATGGTCATTTAACTGCATGTATAAATAAGCAAAGCCATTACATTTGAAAGCTGTGGTTTAAAACCAAATCCTCCATTTGTTTTAAACAGATAGACAGGCATAGTTGCAAATGCAGTGTCTTTTGTTTAGTTGCTATAACTACTTTTTACCTTTTTGTATACCGTAATCTCCTACACACACAAAACCTTTGACATAACACTTGTCTTCATACTCTAAGGTTGGTGGTCCCCACTTGTGATGTTGATGTGGTCTTCAATCACAATGATAAGTCAGAGAGGCCATTGAGGCCAGAGGTCACAGGCTTTAACAGGGAATGAGTCTGGGTGGTGCGGAGTATCTAGTTAGCTGTCCACTCTTATCGGTCTGCGCTGGCCTCAAGGTCTTTCCCTGCCTCTGTCTTACCTTGACCTCATTATACATCTCCTCTCTTCCATTTTCCACCATATTCTCCCAGAAAATTGTGGCTGCCAACAGATCATCTATCTCTGTCCGCCGCCTCATCTTCCTTCCTTCCCTCCCCGTCTCGCCAATTCCTCTCTCGCTCTCTTGCGTGCTATTTCAGGCACACACACATGCAAGCAATTTCTCACAAACACCCTTACATTTTTAGATTCGTGTCTCTCGGTGGCTAATTCAGATTCAAAACCACTAACATCTGAACGGAATGACCTTGGAAGCTGTGCATGTCAAAATATGCATACACACAAGTGTAAACTAACAGACCTTTCATTTATAATGCAGTCTGCATACTTTTCTATTGAAGGCTATCTGTTAAGACCAGCCTGTTGCTACAGGGATTCTGCATCAATAATTGACTTGGTACACATCAAACTGCTGTTTCATAAATCTATAAAAATTTCATAGACCAGCATGTGCCTATATATATTGGGACATACAAATACAGTATAATCATATTTAAAAACACAAGGTCTTAATCCTTTTTTTGTCGTTGCAACCATATCAAACCGTCCTGTGACCAATAATTTTCTTCAGATACATACAGGTCATACACAGATTTCAAGTGATCAAGTAGCTCAGTGGTTAGATCATGGCGTTAGCAACGCCAACGTCATGGGTTTGATTACAGAGATTGCACATACTATGATACAAATGTATAATGTTTGGATTAAAGTGTCTGCCAAATGCATAAATATATCAAGAGGACACTTATTTTCACAAAAAGATAGCCATTTCCAGGAAGAACAACTTCCTCTACAAAGAGGTGTTGTTTTCGTTAACATTGAGGGCGAACCAAATATTGATTTGACAGACATACTGTTCAGCAGGGAATAAAAGGATTGTCCTCCATTTGCAGCATTGGTATTTAAGGAAAAAGGTTGCTGTTGACAGCCTCTTAAAGAGATGAATTATCATTACATACCCTAATATGAAGCGTTTGGGCAAGTCACAGTAAAGTTGCACAAATAAATTGCCCTTTAAAAATAATCACTTAGAATATATTGACTAAAGTGAAAAGCCTATTTTTTTAGATCCCTTCAGAATTTACATTTATGCATTTGGCAGACGCTTTAATTCAAAGCGACTGACATTGCATTATACATTTGTGCAATCCCTGGGATCGAACCCATGACCTTGGCATTGCTAGTGCCATGCTCTAACCACTGAGCTACAGGGAATTTTATATTAGCAGCTTTGGTATTTTCTCAAAGGAAGAAAAGCATCATGTGTTCCTAGCTCATATTTGCCTTCATTTGTATTCCTGATATCCCACAGCTTCTTGACAGCAGAATTTTTATTTGTTTTCTAACAAAGTACTGAATTAGTACTCGGTTCATAAAGCAAGGAGCATTATCATGGGTTAGTTTTAAAGTGCTGATCAGTTAAGTACTCTGTTACAGGGGTATTCAATAGACTATGACTACGCAGCCTACGTAGTTAAATCTCAAGGGGGGGTCAAATGCTTCCCCACCCTCCAGCAAAACGGCAACATGTTGCGCTTGCTTTAACTTAAAAAAGAGTTGTTTTAAAAATAAATTGTTTTAAAACCAAACAGTAAAATGACCAGTTAAACCATTTGCATACAGCAATGCATGGTTAATTCTGATGACAGCAAGACGACTGAGGTGTTTTTGTGGCATGCATCTCTGATAGGATTTGAACTGCACTGAAATACAGTACTGTTTGTTGCAGGTAAACTCATTAATGTTTTACGTTCAACACGTGTTAAAAATCAACACAAAATATGTTAACACATAATTTGTTAAATATGAACATAAATGAAATATATGTCATTATACTCAATAAACCTAAAAAACACCATTAAACTCATGCTAGATATGAATGATATAGCTGCATACATACTTTGATTTTCTGCACGTTTCCCCTCTTCTCTTTTCCTAATTTGAGTAGCCGGAGGCCTTATTTCTCATCTATAATTTTTTTGTGTGTTGATTTAGAAGTTCTCCCACTCACTTTCCGCTTTGCCTCTCCTCACACTTTTGAATGAGATGAGAGATGCTGACTTGTTCAGCACTGCAGACAGATCAGCATATGACATCATAATTGTACCATAAGAGCTATTTGAAAGAATACAGAGCAGTTTGGTTTTGAAGAGCTCTTACGATATATTTGATGTCATGTGTGCTGATCAGACAGCGCAACATTAAGTGACAGGCAGGTTATGCAAATGAGCAGTTTTCTCGACCACAATGTACTGCCCCCTTGCTAAATGCTAATCTGGCCGGTTGCCCACATCACCCATGCCTAAATCCACCACTGGGGGTGATACATTTCCGCAAATGTGCTTTGCCTATGGTCATTTTCAAGAGCTAGAATTAGCTAATGCTAAATATTGTACGTAACACTGTGGATAGATTAATTTAGAATAGAGCAAATTTAATGTCAAATTAAATAAATATATTTTGTGGCATTTCATATCAAACATTAGAACTGTTTTATATCTATTGTCAGTGAAACAAAGACACCTCAGTGATTCCAACATTTAATAAAAGCATGTGTTGCACGTGTTTGTCAGGTCCCTTCTCTCTTACGCATAAAACACTGCAGTAGTTACAGTCTGTAGTTGTTTAGTTCAAACAGTGCTAGTATGATACCTTTAGTCTCCTACAGTCTTCTGTGATTTGTGCTCAATGGTTAAATGTCTGCAGAAACATTCAAAGCACATCTTATTTTAACAACTATAAAAGGTTAATACTTTCATTCCAATGCTGCAGTAAACAAAAATGCAGTAAAATATTATCCACATGTCTCTCTATGCCTCTGAACATTCAACTATATCAGGTATGCAACAAATTATAATCCTTTCTTTTACACTTACCATTCAGCATCCATTATATACTGTAGGTATGAATGTAAAAATAAAACATTGCATCTAAACTTCTGATATGCATATCTAATATTGCTCAATGGATACAACTGTTATTTGTTTTAAAAAGCATTGTCTGGACCTCTGCTGGCAAGGAAATACATAAACTGGATCTCATGGAACTTTAATTGAATATCCCTGCTTTTTACATCACCCAGATGTGATCATAATAGGGCCCAACGGTGACCCCTGTGGTACTCACAGTCATGTGGTACACCAGAGACCTTCCAAGCCAAACCCAACTACAGAAAGTCAAGCAGGCACACTGGGGATCTTGCACCAAATGCCAACTCAAGGTCACTTTACATGCAGACTCTGTTCTGTGTAAATCAGCTCTCTTCTATTCCTGCTTGTCACTTCATCAGAATTTGTATATTCCCAGCAATAAACATGTCAGTCGTAATGGAAAGTGATGCCCTTTGCCGGCTGAATTGAGCAGATTTCGTGTACGGCATTTTTTTGTTTATTTATTTCTCCTAGAACCAAGCATTAAAAGAGAAGCGATGACAAGGGTACAGCAGAGAAAGGTGCGATGTACCTATAAAAAAGGTGAAATGTATTCGCGCACACAGTGAAGATCTCCTCAGCAAAAACTCTATGCGTGGGCATATGTAACATACATATTTTAACATGTGATTGTGTTTTCTCCCTATGAATGGAATACATGGATTGTGTGCAGCATGTCAAAAAAACACATTTCTGTGTCTCTTGTCATTGACAGTCCAGCAGTGCTTGTTCAGGGACAGTGGCTGCTGATGTGTTATTAACATAATGATAATTAGTCACATCAAAAGAAAGGGATCTCACTAGCAGGACACAATTTGGATGTCTCTTGTTTGTCGCCACCTTCTGGTTAAAAATAACAAGAGAGATCAACTACTACCTAATGTATTTAAATAAATGTGTGAGAACACTGACAATATTACTTGCATTAAGTAATGCTTAATAGAGTTGTTTTTTTAACAAATCTATTGCTTTTAGTAATGAATTTTAAGACATTAAGAGTGTAAGTTGTCCGTGCCTAGTTGTATGTATACACATGCACAAAGATGTTGTCCATAGTAATATTGTTTTTTTATGTTACATTTGCACATCTTTAAAATAATGGTAGAAAGGGTAGTTATACGTAAGAAACATATATAAACATATAACAAGACTCGAGAAGGCAGAGAGAAGGAGAGATAGTACAGCCCTAAAGAAAGCCACACAAATGCCTATGTGACAGAAAAAGGGAGACCGGGGCAGGGCAGCCAGAAGCTTTAATGCCCTCTGTCACGAATAAGGCCAAGCATAAGATGTCACAAAGACAAGAGAAGGCAAAAGAGGAGAAGTATTGTAACTTTTCATGTCTGACCTGTCACTGAAAAGAACAAATCGATCTGTTTGCAGACCCTGTGGGTTATTATTCACAAACTCAACTCAAGCCCCAAACATTTCATCTTAATTAAAGAGTAAAAATAAGTGAATGTTTTTTCCATTTTCTCCTACATTTTTAAGAGCTGTCAGAAGCCTTCAGCGAAAGGCTTAATAACATTAACTTATTCATCTATTATCTCCTGGTAGAAATTTCTATTGCAGACAGTAAAAAAAAGAAGTGTCAAGAAATACAAATATTTGATTCATAACTTTCTTTAACAGGTTTATATTTTCTTTAATCTTGCAACTTGTAACAAAAAAAGTCTACCATAAATCACATCCTCATAATTGTCTAGTTAACATTGCCTCTTTTTTATTTTGCTAGCATAACAGTGTTTTGGAAAACCAGTGATGAACATATGGTGTGAACCCTCTGCGACACAGAGGGCAAAATGGCACGCTTGGCAGTGGTGCGTGTTGCCCATTGCGTTGACATCCACTTCATCTGTGTTACTGCTGAAAAATTGATGTTCTGTAGGCCGCGCAGCTGCCATGTCAGCAAGCTTTGGATGCTGGAAGAGTTGGACAGGAAGAGAGTCAAAGCAGTGAGCGTCATACGTGGGCAGGCGTACTGCAGCAGGTTGGGTTTATTGAAGATGGCATCTGTTCCAGCAGAGATGAAAACGTAATGAGCCTGTCATGTTGACCTGAGGTCTTCTGAGCAGTTACTGTTTTTGTGCAACAGCCTGCAGTGGTGTATCAGTAACAGAAGACGTACAGTAAACAACAAAGTAACAGAAGAGCTTAGCGCTCAGATTGTGGTATGAATTGCAAGACTTCCTATAAAAATACAACCTCCAATGGCACCACTCTCTCTTATTCAAGCATTTAGTTCTAGTTCTGTTTAGTACGTTACATAGGAAAAAAAGATTCTGATCTGTTGCACCTTTCCTCTTAACATGAATCTCTCCGGCCCTGTGTGGTTCTCACTGGCCTCCAACAGGAAAACTGTGACTGCACAAGGACATTTACAGAACATCTCCATGATAAATCGCCATTTATCTCTCCACACGGACCTGCCCTGTATGCACTGGTGTGTGGGGCCACCTTCACACGCAGAGAGCTGCTTTGCATTGGAGCTGTCATGAAGATGAGTTGTTAGACTCTGTCATAAATACTGCTGGTCATGGAAAGCTTACTGTGCTTAATGCTGACACGGGGAGCGCTCCTGTGCTTTATATAGTCTACTCTCAACTATCGTGCATTTCAGTGTTTTTCGAGAACCATACAGCAAGCGATGGAGGATAGGATAGTAGATGTATGAAAATAGACAGCATAGCAATGCAGTGTTTTGGGTGTAATGTAGATTATTCTTCCATTTTATTATTTGTGTTCCAATTCTCATTCCGTAACAGTTATTTTTATTTTAAGGAAGCACGTCCTTCCACCAACTCTTACAGAAACAAGCTATCGCAGGGGTTTCACGGCATGAACACAAAATTGTTCCAGATCCATGTTTCACATGTTTTAAATGTATGTAGCTTTTCTGTGAGAACAATAAGCGGTCGGATTATATTCCAGACAAAAGATGCATTTCATTATTACTTACTACAACACAAATCTGAAGGCGACTAATGTGACCCTTCCAGTTTTTATTATTATAATTATATCAAGTTGGACTTATTATTGCTGCTTATTTGTATGCTTATCGTAGAAATGGATTCAGGCAGAAAGCAATCCACAGTTATATAGCGGCTATAAAGCTTATGGTGCTCATTAAGCATCTGTAGAGATGTTTGGGATGCGTCATATGATAATGAAGTAACAATAATCACCCTTTGAGTTTGAGTTATGTCACCAGGAATCCCATGAATCTAACTTTGTTGAGTGATGTTACATTGGTACGTGTCTTTCCTTCCCCATACCTTCATCACACAGCAAAAGCTACACTGACCTTTATTTCCCAGTGTACACCGTACGCTTGTTTTTGAAAGACATGCATACAAAACCGTTAAACATTCTCCAGTGTGCTAAAACTGATATATTATGCAATAATACTGAATACTAAAATAGATCAATTGAATAAACCGGCACCTGATGTGACTGAAAATCAATGACTGATACTAAACACTCGCCGTTTACGCAACCTTCACACTGCATGGATTTTACGTTATACCTCCTACCGCACGGACATGCGCATGTTTCACACAAACACTCGCATTTGTTCTGTCTGAGTTCACCTCGCTGGATTCGTCTTTTTAGTATTTCACACATTAGCAATGACATCCTCCCAGAGTTCACCTTGCGACCGTTTTCTCTCTCTAGTAAATCACTGCTCAGGGGTGATGTTAAAATCCCACCTCTTTCTTTCTATTCTGATGCTGTTTGCTGTTTGTTACTGGCCACTGCAGAAGTCTTCATTATATGAGACACCATGGAGGTGGAATACTAATGATACGAATCCATCAGTATTCGCAGTGCCTACAGAGACCACACACACACACACACACACACACACACACACACACACACACACACACACACACACACACACACACACACACTGCAACACTTCCTTGTTTCTCTCTATAAAGCTAGTCTTGGCTGCGTTTTCTTTTCATTGTATTTTTACCATATAACCAATTCTGTTAAGTAATAGTTAACGCAGTCTGTAGGCTATTACTGAAAAATGTGAACTATGAGAAAGAGATTTTTTCAACCACACCGGACTGCAGCCGTTGGCGTTTGTTATTCGACAACAAATGCATTATATATGATTCCAGTTCTTATGATCATATTTGTTGTAAGATAGTGTTGGGTATTCTGCCCTATCCGTAGGTATCGTGTGTTGCCCGAGGCATCAAAACATCAAACTCTGGAACCCGTAGCTGTTTTTGCTTTCCACCTCAATTGGCTCTTGGTGTTTTGCAATGGTCCAGGGCTGCATTCTCTATTCTGATCAATAGAAGAGGTGTAGGGAATGTGAGAGGATGGAAACAAAGTGGGTTTTTTTGCATTCTACACCCTCACGGTCCTGCTTGTAAAAACACATCAGCAGTCGATGAAGATCCAGGAGAGCACAGAAGACATGTCCCTTTAGACACGAAACACAGTGATACTGTGAAGGTCTGTTTTTTTTGGGAATGCACATTTACTGAAGATCAAAATTTTAATGTTAAAGACTCTTGCTGATAACTCATTTGAGGCTGACTCATCGTAACATTACTAAAGGACATTGAGAGGCATGATGTATGGGGCATGTAGTCTTGTAAGCGCAGTGTGAATGGAAAACTGGTGTATGGTAAGGAGACGGTTTCGAATGCTATTTTTATGTACTTTACATACCAACTTTACGTACTTTAATAAGCAAAACTGCAAACAGCCAAAACTGGCATATTCACACGTTAAGACGTACCTTTGGCCAAGAACATTGTTTGACCGACAGAGGGTACTATAGCAGCTGTGTGATACTAGTATTCCTATTTAGTAGAAGTTATACTACAGTTATTACTACTCACTTATTATTGCTCTTTGAACACAGCCGTAACTAAAAGTTTTACATTTCGTTGTACAAGTTGTCCTGCATTACTGGTACATGAATATTTCCTTGAAATGATCTGACTTGTTGAGGAGTGATGTGCTGCTAAACGTTAAGTAATATAGTGATTTATTCACATTCAAGAAGAGTCAGGGCAACAACAATGCAATGGCACCCTTGCTTTGTGGTACATATTGCAATTACATACAGGTAATTCCAACAATTTGGTGCCTTTTAAGAACTTTCCAAAAAACTAAAGTTAAACTTTCCTTAATTTTATTATTTCAGTTGAAGGAGGGCATATGAAAAAAAACATAACATATTCTAAGGAACATATTATATATATATATATATATATATATATATATATATTTCCATATATATATATATATATTTCTATACAACACCAATTAAAAGTGTAGTATTTATTTGATTTTCTTAGTTATATTTCCTATAGTTAGTTTTTCCTTCTAGCTTTGTGATATTTTGCTTCATTGTTATAGACCGTGGAAGTCTTAGCAGAGGGTTAAGCTTAAGCGCTAAACAAAATGGAATAAGGTCACAGATATCTTGAGATTATTCCGTTGGCAGTGGTTTTACTTTTCTAACACCTGCCAAGATCGTGGCATCAGAGAGGAAAGATAATATGAAGAGCACTACAGGTCATCTGTTCAGCATTAAAAGATGAGCAGCAAAGATTAGCGATACAGTAGCTATTGAGATAATGAAACATTAGCGTTTTGTTTAAGACTAGCCTCAAAGCATGATACGATCAGTCATATTCTGTCTAGCTTTATGACCTTTCACAGGCTCTAATTGTCTCTATTATCACACGATCCACGTTTCACTTAAAGGTGAAGTGTGGGATGTTTGCACTATTTACAATCTGTTGGTTTGAAGCCTGACTGGGTTGTATACTACGCACTGGCTCAGTAAATGATTTTTTCAACTTTCAACTATTCTTATTTTTGCTTTTTTGTTTGGTTATGCTGGTGTCACAGAAACTTCACACTTCATCTGTTAGGTCTTGTAGTTTTTATTAAATAGACCTGTGATGATCAGGTGGTGCATTTCTACGCTCATGGGCACAGTGTACACTGAGGCCTTGCCTTTCAAATCGAGAGTATTTTTTCCATTTGTTTATACAAACTCAGGTTCTCAGCAGATTTGATGCCAGTTTCAAACTATTTGACGTATTTGTTGTCTCTATTCACAACGTTTCTCACAGTTTGACACTGTTTTCCGCATCACTGCTCTGGACGCTTATAATCCTCAGTCTTTTTGTGAAATTTTGCGCTGTGTTTAAAAAAACATCTTGGTATGTGCCAATAAGATCTAAATTAGCCAGAGCATAATGTTAGAATGAAATGGACTGAGGGAGTGGTGGATTTTGAAGAAAATGTCACAACATGTATTTTCAGAGTAACACAAAAACAGCGCAAAACAGTAATTTCCTGATGGACCTCAACTGTATTGGACTGTATTTGACACCTGACTCCTTTCAGAAACTTCAATCTGATATGTGCATGCACTGGAAATTAAAAATACAAATTATTAGTGGGGTTTCATAGTTTAAAATGTTGGAATGTAACATGTTCTGTACCCGCTGTGCTAAGGACATGGATTTTTGGAACAGGCATTAGATTTCTCCAATATTATTATTGTTCCATTGTCCTGTATTGTTGGTCATGAAACATTATGATGCTTGTTGATTATGTTTTGCCTTGGCATGCATCTCTTGGGAAAGCTTTTATACAGACAAATTATGTTGACAAAAAATTGGCCTCAAAAATATGATATGGCTTCACATTAGGCAGGTTTAATTCAAGTTTTCCCCACTAATCGTACAACTGTAAATTAATAGTGGTTGTTATGATATTATGGAGAATGGCTATGTCTGGGTAAACAAATCAATGTATTCTTCAATTCTGACCTTCACAGAAAACCATTTTGCTTTTGTGAACGAGGGCTTAATGCATTTCTAATACTTTGTACTAGCTTAATGCATTTGATGACGCTGCATTTCCCAGAATTAGTAATAGTAAAAGAAGCACTTGTTTGTTTTCTTTTATTCAACTCCCTCTGTGCATTTTCTAGACCATGGATTTATTTATCTAATTCCACCATGCAGAAAGTCTCATTTATCTGCTATGTTAACTTATAAAAAGTAAAACCTTCCGTTCTGGAGCTGACTGGTATGAACAAGGAATCATCTGGATTTTCTTTGGTGAAACCAGCTTCATATTAGGTCAGAATAGTCTCAATATAAATATAAAATCAGATTCATAATTATGTAACCTAATTAACATTTAAACAAACAAATGCGATATAATAAACAATAGCTATGAGGCCTTACATAATTAGTTATTTCTATCTACACCTTACATGGATTTTGCCATGTTGTTCTACAGAGCGCGTTTCAAAAATATGTTATCACCTGTCTTACAGCAAAGAAGTGAAAACGTGATGACATCTTTGACCTGTATTAGTCACCTTAGTGCTTTGAAAGGGAGGGGTGAAATGAGCCATTGGTTGCAAAACTTTTCACAATGACGTCACTTAACTTTTCGAAAAGCAGTGTATCGGAACTTCCGCAAATGCAAAAAAAAAGGAAAACACTTTCCTTTAAAATCAAACAGGTACTATTCAACAAAGAATTTGTATCCTTTACCTAGCTTTGATCTTGTTGTAAGCGAAAATTTGACGTTGTACATCATCTAGCCGTGTTTGTGGCAGCTGGGTAAAGGACTTGGTAAACTTGCTAGCAGAAGCTTTCTCTTCTGTCTTATTGTATTATTGTTTAAGATTGGATATAACACATTTGTTAGAATTTCACATGTTATTGTTAAAAGCAATAAAAACCTGGCAGCTTTCCGCCAAACCAACCAGTCAACCAGTACAACTTAAGTATTTGAAAGTAAATGTTTTTTTTTTTCTTCAAATGGGGGTTATCAGGAGACAGCTAGATGTGCAGTTTATGTCAACATTTACCATCAATTTTTGTCAAATCAAATTATTTTATTTTTGTATTAATATATTTTTATTATTTTAAAGCAATATTTTGTTAATATGTCATTATTGTTAGCTCTGTTGTTTGTTACATTTTAATATAAATAGAAACAAGACAAAAAATATAAATATAGCAGAGCATGAAATTTAAAAAACTGATAATTTCTAATAATTTCAACAATAAGTGTTGCTTTTCCCAGAGATCTCACTACAATATTAAAGTGTAGAGATCCTATGCATGAGAATTCCGTTTTCAGTCCCACTAATGTAAGTTTCATTCAGATGCTATATTGCTGTATAATTTTACTTCCATTGATCCCCACTGAGCCTAAAAAAAGTACACACAAAGCACCTTATTTATTATAATATCAAAAAAGCAGTTGCATATATGAATGCTTTATTATACAGTTTTGCCTCTAAAAGAAATTACTTACAATATGTTTTGCTAAACACAAAGCCAGATAAACCTGTAAGCATTTAAAAGTCATTTAATGATATTAAGACACAAACACGTTTATGCGCCTTAATTTGGTCATTAACATTGAGCACTAGGAAGAATTGTTCTTTTGATTTCACAGAACATATCGTGTCAGGTTACAAAGATCACTCCTTATTTATTTGTCTATATTTGTTTTTTTATTAATTTTCTACACTTTTCACTAAACCATTCACCGCCCACTCACGATCGTGATTCAGAAGCCGAGACCTGTGCATATGAATTATTATAAACAGCCTCGGTTTCTGGTAATAAATCATTTTGAACAAAAACATCGGTCCTCATTACCTCATTCATTGAAAAAAGAATATCATCACTGCAGATGGACCTTCACATGTTGTCCTAAACCCTAAGAGACCTTGAATTTAAAAGATTCAGAGGCACTGAAGTAACACAGTAAATGGTCCAGTAAGAAGTACTTTTGTCAGATTTGTTTTTAAAGAGATTATTGGTAACAATGTACAATAAGGTCCTACATTGGTTAATAACTAACATGAACTAACAATGAACAGTATATTTCCGGTCATATTGAAAGATTAATCTTATGTTAATGTTAGTACCAATGCAATGTTTTATTGTTAGTTCAATGTGCATTAACTAGTGTTTACAGATACAACCTTGGTTTAAAAAATATTCGTAAATAACCTTAACTTAAATTAGTAAAACGTATTGTTCATTAAAGTCGAGTGCCCTCCAGCATAAAAAGGACTGCCGTGTTGTTATAAAATGATGTCTGACCATCAGTGCCAAGCAAAATGCAAGTTTGTTTAAGCAATGTTCATGGTCCCATATATACTATGTACATGCGGCCCTAATCTGTATCCACCAATTCTGAAACATTCAAAGGACCAATGTATGAAATTTAGCGGCATCTAGCGGTGAGTTTGCGAATTGCAATCAATGGCTCGCTCCACCTCTCACCCCTCTCTTTCAAAGCACTACGGAGCTGACTCAGGACTAAGATGTCGTCAGGTTTTCACTACTTTTCCGAAGAAGAAGATAAATTTATGAAATGCGCTCTGTAGAGCTGTTTGTCCGTTTAGGGCTACTGTAGAAACAACGTGGCGAATTCATTTTTTATAAGCTTAGTCCTATTAAAGGTTAATTTATGTTATTTTCAAATGTATTATATTCAGTAAAAGCAGACCCCTTTGATGAGTATTTATCTCCAGATCAGATGAGAACACAGCACCGTGTGGTATTTAGACACATGACGATGTAATCAATCCCTTACTTTGGTCCAGACGGTGGCGGGAGGCAGACATACACGTGAGGGGAAAGCTCATTGATGAAAACAAGAGCAGGACAGATGGGCTGGTAAATATTCAGCACACAGATCAGGTTCTCACTCTCTCCCGTCGGCTCGTGTAGTGCGAGTCTTGATAAAAGCGGACCCCCCGCCGAGCAGCCAGCTGAGCTTCAGATTTGAGGCCTCGTCACTGTGTCAAGCTTACGGCCTTCCTCTCTCCGAGCCCTGCTCAGTCAGCCAATAGATCGCCTTTGCCTCCAGCGAGACGCTCTGGCACTTCATTTCCCAGTGCTCCGAATCCATCTACCTTTCCCTCCGTTTATTTCTTAACCAGTTTCTCCACCTCTTTGGTGCACCAATATGCCTTAACCAATCAACTCAAAGAAGCCCAATTTCCTGTCACGTACGTTTCTCTGATAGACATGGAGGCTGAACCGGTGCATGTCTAATACAAAAGTCTCCATCTGTCTGTCAAGAGCCGTGCGAGACGGTGCGACGGGCTCCGCCATCCACGAAATAACACATACGCGCGCACACACAGAATGGCAGAGCTAAAATCGGAGGCATGACGTAACATCAGCACTCTTCCATGAGTTTTTAATGCTGTTGTGATTCACAGTCCTAGTGCACCTGTCAATGTCAGTGGAAGAAATTAGAATGATGGGATGTTGGATGTGTCTGTGGTGAAGCTCCTTTTAAAACTGTAGCTAAAATTGAATCATATTTCAAAGTGTTTACATCTGTAATGTATAACAACTGTTAGCGCTATCTGTTTTGTGAATGAGCTTATAAAGTCAACTGGTGTCCTTCAATTATTATTACATTATAAGACGTATGGGTTCCAGTACCAACAAAGAAATCTGTTCATTGATTCATCAGAATAGAGTTATTGAATAATTAGTGTGTGGAGACCGCAGTGGTTATGTTTTGCTTAAGGACAATACACATATTAAAGCCATTTACGCATCAGGTTGACTTTTAATAAAAAGTTTAACAAAAAGTGTTTTATCACAACCTGTCGGAGAAGGATTCAGAGATCAGATGTGATGTGTATTATGTAAATAACTGTTAAGATGTTTGAAATTATTTAATTACAGGAAGAAGGTTAAAAAATAGGATGAAAACAACAGAAAATGTGGAAGCAGTCACTGAGCATGACTTTTAATCAATGCTGCGTATGGAACGTGAGTAAAGACCAGATGGCAGGTGCAGTGATAACCATTAAATCTAGAGTTCAGATTCTAAAGAGAAAGAAAAACAGCAGGTGGTTTCCTATTGTCTTTCTCTTTGCTTCATGTGATATTCACATTGAGAATGACAAACATGCTACTGTAGCTTCTACTTCAATGACTATACAGTTTTCCACCAAAATAAGTACCTAAGGTTTGAAGAACCTCTTCAGTTGTTTCAGGTGAATTGTCTATGAAAATTTTAATTTGCAGGTTATGAATCTGCACTTTGAGTATAACTTCATTAATGTGTTCAGTTCACAGGAATTAGAGTTGGGGAAAGGTTAATGTTCTTAATGGTCATGTTTAAAAGTTCTCCAAATTCTTATTCTAAGGCATAGCAATGCAGAAATCAGTACTAGCCTACACGTCTGCTCTTTTCTTGAATTTTTGTATGAACACAGTCACCTAGAAATGTTTTTAATGCACAACCCTCTCTACCTGTAACAACCTGCTCTTTGTTGCAAAAAGAAGCAAATGAGATAAAAATCGAAAATTGAAAAATGCTTGAATTCATAATTCATGGCAAAGGATTTTGGCATTTGGGTGAAAGCGAAACATGAAAGCAAATCGAACAAAGACCAAAGCGAAAAGCATTTGATGCCTGAAATCAGCAACAAACACTTGTAACGCAACTTCAAGTAACTGAGATGCCAGATTAAACGTTGGCTTGCGGATTCAAAACCGATACCTTCTAATTTGGAGGGCTTAAAATGAGATTTCAGATGCAAAGAGCGTGATCATAACTCTGAAAACACACAAACTTAAGACAGTGTTATAATAAGCTCAATTCAGAAAAAAAAGATTCGTTTAACAAGCTGATGTAGTGTTTTTCTAAAGCTTTTCATAAGGTCCACGTGAATAGTCTAAAAAAAGCAGTCGCATGTGTGTCTCATTTTGTTGCTCTTTAACTTTGCACTTTTTTCTATCTACAAATTGTTCCTGTGACCTAGTTTGTTCATTATCTCAATAATTATCAAAGCAACCTTCATAGTAACTCACAGCGAGAGAGGTTGTTCAGACTGCAGCGATGATGTCATCATGCTGCCTCACTTGCAGCTGCAGTAAAGAAAGCTTCTACCTGCATGCTAAAAATAGACATACATCTCTCCAAATGAAGCCGTGCTGTCAGCCGCTTTGGAGTACGGCAGGTGGTTGTATAATATTTTGCATGATTACGTACATATGCATAAAGATGCTGCAGTTTTTGCAGAGTTGGCAAAAGTCTAACTCTTAGTTTGCGCTATAGTTGTTTAACAGCATTATATCAAAAGCAGCAACACGGCTCATACAAATGCAGCATGCCTGTGATCTGATGGAATCTGATGATCCAAGATGGCTAAATGTTCAAAGCAAGTAGAGCTTTCTGGCTTTTCCTCTTCCACATACCAACCTGATCTTAATTTATATGAATTCGTACAATGTAATTAGTACAAAAAAATTATAAAACAATAACATATAAAACAATACTTCTGTAACCCGACCCATAAACACTCTTAAAATTACTGGGCCGAAGACAAATCATACGTAAATGAATGATTAAGATCGTATGAATTCCTTATTAGCCACCTCATAAATGAGATTGGCTGCGTCCGAAATCGCCTACTTCCATACTATGTAGTAGGCGAAAATGAGTATGAGTCATGAGTAGTATGTCCGAAACCTCAGTATGCAAAAACAGTAGTCGAGAAATACCCGGATGGTCTACCACTTCCGCCGAGATTCGCGAGTGTGGATCGGCTGGACACTTCATCCCATGAGCCCCCGGCAGCTGAGCAACGGTCAATTTTCAAAAGGTAATCAAATAAAAATAGCGGAAAACTTTAAGGCGTGTGTCCGTTTTCAAATGTATGTACAGATTTATGAATTTCTCGTAAAAAAAATATGTTTGTACCGACGCCAATGTACAAGTTATTGTTAATACGTCATAGGTCAAAGAGCACACGGGGCACATGACAATAAAACATGGCGGATGCAGTACATCCGAATTCTATTCATACTACCCCCCCACATACTATTTAGAACGTACTGTTTTAACGGTCGATAGGTAGGTACTTACTTTAAATCAGTACGTGCTGTCATAGTATGCGATTTCGGACGCAGCCATTGTGTTGAGACCTAACAAACATTTCTGCAGGTCACATTTGGGCAGTGTAATTGAAGTTAAAGCTGATATTATTGGAGATGAATATGTTGTCACAGGGCTACAAGTCAAAAGAAAAACATTCTGTACTGTAGACAGTAAACAGCAAACTCTTGTATGTTACTTTTAAGTGTTGGCAAAGGTTGTTAATCTTGGTTTTTATGCAATTACGTGATGAAACCCCACAAGAAATACCAGCAAATCCCTGATGCGTTGCTGTGATGTAAGGAGCAGTCAGTGTTGGACCCTGTGCCTGAAGCAGTTTGGTTGTAAGAGAATGAGAAAATGAAACAGAAAAAGCAGTTTCATCCCGAAGGCCTGCGTGTATCCCCTCTCTCCTGCATTGTTAAGAGGGCTTTCCCTTCCCTATTCAACAGGGATAATTGCATCATTTTTCACACAGGGCCCCAGCATAAGACATAAGCTGGTCACATTAATCATACTAATGGAGAAGTAAGTGATCTGAAATATAAGCTTTAATCACGCTTTCCTGCACCCCTGTAATTCAAACCATTCTGTATTTTTGTCTCACACATTGAGGTGAAGAAGGCCATCATTAGTGTTATTTGTGACTTTGTTGTACGTCAAATTAAAGTGTTAAATCATCACATTTACAAGTCTTGTTGTGTGTCAAACAAAACGTTCGAGGAAAATTTGTACTTGTTTTAATTGTAGCACTTTTATGACTCTTTGGCATTATTTTCCATTAGTCGTTTATGCAAGCAGCTTATTACAACCTATAGTTTGAGGATAATGCTGGTCATGTGCTGGTCCTAAGCGACTAGCATCTGCTTAGGACCAGCTCAGCTTACCTTTTTGCAGGTCAACTTCTGTTGTCGATAAATTGTGTTCTACATGCCCAGAGCGCAAATGCACTGGGGTTTGACAGAACCAAACGAGTGTGAAACAAGGCCAACGCTGCAGGAGGCACCAATAGTTGCCCTTGGAATCGTACCCCAACAAACGTGCCCAGGGTTTTTCCTTCTCAGAGAATTTGTAGCCGGTTGCTTCCGTCACATTATGGTGACAAATTTTGTATTCATGAAACACACTGTGTGCACAGTGGATTATCATTTGTAACTACAGTTGCAGTATTACTTCACTGTTGGGGTTCTGTTCTGGCAGGTGTCTATGGTCACGTTTACATAACACCATAATACAGTTGTCAGTTCTGTATTATGTGAGTCCTTGTGAGTCCTTCATACCCCTTACAGAAAAGACACACGAATTTCCATGTGAATTCCAATGTGAAACCCATTGGATCAAATGTGCAACATATCACCACATGTTGCACATGTGATCCCATGGGTTTTTACTTGTGATACCATGAGTTTCACATGAGATTCACACAAAAGTGTTCCAAAAATACACATTTCACCTGTGATCACATGTGTTTTTTGCAAAAAGTCAGAATAAACTATACATGAAAATCTGTATTTTAAAGGGCCCCTATCCTAAAAAATGCACTTTTAAATGTGTTTAAACATAACTGTGTGTCAGGAGTGTGTGCACAGAACCACCCTAGAATGTAAAAGGTCCACCCATTCACTTTTTTATAATCCCCAATAAACCTCATCAGTCCTCTTGAACGAGCCGATTGCGTTCTCTGAACAATGTGATGTCACACTCATTAAGCCCTGCCCATGACTGCTGATGGACTGCTGCTGTCTCCGCCCTCATCCAGCTGTACACTGTCCACCATTGTTTTTTTTACTGGACTAGCAGTGAGCTACAAGAATGTGTGAGAGATCGTGCTGATAGAGATCGCGCTGATAGAGACCTCGCGTGTGCATTCGCGGGGACGCGGGCACACCTCGCGTGCGTGCTTTGACCGCATTCGTGGGCAGACCTCCCGCGCGTGCTTTCACTCACAGAGTTTGTGTTTTCAGTTTTTATATGACGCGTTTATCCTGTGAACTTCACTGATAAAGTCAATGTACTCGTTGTAAAGACAGATAACGCATTTGTCCTGTGGACTTTCACTTATTAAAGCAATGTGTTTGGTTTATTAAAATGAGAAAGTGTTTCTCATTCGCTATATGTGACCATTCTCTTCAGCTTTGTTGTTACTGAAGCGCAGGCTCTTAGTCCGGCGCTTCCAGCTGGAAAGGGGGCGGAGACCAGCAGCTCATTTGCATTTAAAGTGACGCACCCCAAAACAGCACGTTTTTCCTCACAGACAAAAATGGACACATAGAGCACAGTATAATAAAAGATCTGTGATGTATTTTCAACTGAAACTTTACAGACACATTATGGGGATACCAGAGACTATTTTTACATTGAGAAAAACACCTGGGATAGAGGCCCTTTAATTTGATTTAAAAAACTTTTTTTTACCTTATTTGCAGATAATATTCACCTCCTTTTAAAGCTATACAATAATACTATATCTTACTGACTGTGTTTCATATTTGCAAAAGAGAAAAAATATACAGTAGTTCTGTCCCTTGAAAAAAATCTAAAAAAACGAATCATCCTAAAATAGGTTTAGCTTATTTATAACGCCCAACACAGTTCACATTTTTTTCTTTCATTTTGGAGTCAAGCATAACCCAGACATTTCTTGGCAGTTTCACACGTTCTGGGTTATTTTTTCCCTTTGTGTATTCCATCAAGCACCTTAAAATGACAAGCAATGCACGTTTGAATTAAGATTGTAACTGTCAAACATGATGAAGATAACAGCGATGACTGGTGTGGGTTTGATATCCAGCAGTCTGTCTCCCGAGGGTTCAGGCCGCCGAATGATGATGTGTTTATTTCATCTAATATAGATATGGGCCAGTGAACATAGCGACTCTCTGCAGAGAGCCTTAATGCTGCCCACAAACCTGTTCTGGTTTCCTTGTTGGCTCTGTCATGCAATAAGCAATTCAGGATTAACTCACCCCACAGTCTCTCATCCAACAGCCCTGACCCAAACCTCCGAGATGTTCTGTAATCCATCATTAATGCCACAACACAACTGCATTTAGCATTCTTCCACATGCCCGTGCTTTCTCTCCTCAGTGATTTTCCCCTTTGTTTGTGAAACAGGGGTTAGATGTCAGGCTAACTTGGTTTAATTGTGGCTTTTTGGAGGGAAATGTACTATTACTTTCTGAGAATTCAGACTTCACCCGGTGGAAAAATCCACCAGAGCTGGTCCTGGAGCCCTGTTTGAAACTGGGTTATGCATGTTACTATGCCAACACGTTGCGCTCTCACATATCGTCCACATTTTCAAATGAATGAAAGTGATATCTAAGTGATTTGGAGAGTTGAAATGAGAAAGTCGGTCATTTTCTACCATAAACAATACGGAAGTGACAACGAAATGTAATATTTTCTGCTATTCTAGCAACAAACTGTTTTAAAGGTTTTTTTTACTATACGTGTCCCGTAACAAAGTGCCTTTTATTCTTGTGAAAGGTCACGTTGGAGGGGTGCATCTTGCTTTTCTGAAATGCTTTTCAGCCTGAATGCATGCAACAGATGCAACGCAGACGAAATTATACATATTCGACATTGGCTTGATGCAATTTATGCTGTGTAACTTCCGCTAGAGAGCGATTCCAGTCACATAATTGGTGATGTTTTGTTTTCAGCTCTCTTTTCCACCGTCTTCAGCTCTGGCACTATTGTGTTACTAGAGATATTTAGGGTGCGTTCATATTTGTAGTTCGGTTCTCTTGGTTATTTTGGTCCGGAACAAAAAAAAGTCCTGGTTCACTTAGCATTCAGATGGCATTTTAACAGCGAACCTAAAGATACCTAACCTAACAGCTTAAGTCGCAACGTGATTGGACAGCTTTTATGATTTATATTTTAAAACAGATCTTACCGGACATCCAAAACACTGCTGCCTGTGCCAATGATAGTATTTTTATAATATGTAAATAAATAAGTGATACAATTTGTAGAAATGTTTACAGTTTTAATCATTACTTTTCTATCTCGGTTGTGATCAAATTAAGCGCAATAAAATCAAATTAAGCGTGGGATGCGCAATATAACCAATATTGTTAATGCATTCAGTAGTAGAGACACCAACCTGTGACTTACTGTGCAAAAGAGCTGTTTGTGTGAATGAAGCTTTAAAGGTAGTTGTATCTATAGATCAAGATATTATACATTTTTGGCATTTCCTTTTTTTCCCCGAGGTAGTAAGTAACAACCTAAAAATCACTCAGAACAAAGTGGAATTGGACTAGCAGGTCCAGGGCAAAAGGCAACAATATAGTCGCAAGTTTTCCACGGGCAATGGAAATCTCATATTTTTCTCCGAAAATACTAAAATCTAGTTGATTTCTATTTCGTTATCCATATTTGCCATGCAAAAAATCCTCAATACCTCTAGGAAGCACCTCACATCATTATCATCTTGTTACATCAACCCCCCACCTGTACTGTTACTGTTGAGTCCCCCCTTGACCTGCTTTTTGGAGCCTCTTTTGAAATAAGATTGTTTGCTGCCTGACTGTGTCTATGGGCACAGCATCAATGGCCTGTCCTTTCTGATCATTTAAAACGTCCTCATCGCTAATATTCCTCTCCAGCAGTTTAATGGAGGTCTCCTCCATGATGGGAGCCATCACGAGTCCTTCGGCTGTGAGTTATACACAGTGATGAATCTGCGGTTTTCAGGGGCCAGCACAGATTCAAACAAACCAATTCATACGCAAATGTGCTCCCAACACCTTAGAAGAGAATCCGTATATCACTATGAGTTATAACCATCACCATCCAAGACTGATGCTGTGTACCTGGATGAACACTTTTCTATCTACATATTGTAATTGAGGTCAGTTCTCTTTCGCTTTCCCGCGTACTCTTTCTCTCTCTTCCTGTCTGCCTGTGTGGTTTTATTTCCCTCTGCCAAACTCTGTTCATTTCTTGGCAACCATTTTAACGCATCAGTTGTGGCCATTCAGTCAGCACCAGTGCGTTGGCTGCTAACTCACTCTCTTGTTTTCTGTGTCACTTTTGCACTTTTACACGTCCCGTTCTGTGAGATCCGTCTGTTTTGTTGTTTAGAAAATGCCAGGGCTTGTAACTTTCCTATCAAAACTTTAAAGGTTTCCAAAGGAAGCACGTCTCATCGTTGCCCTCTTGAACATCATCTGCAGTGGTGCGTGCATCAGGAGTTGGAAGAGGATAATAATGGATTGCGACAACGCAATAAATCTCTGATAGGTGAAGTGGAAATAAGCTTGCTTTGGGTGCTGCTCTCGAAAGGCAGGCCACAGGTGTCATTCTAAATTCAGTAGTATAAGTTTATTCTTATATGGAATGGCAGTCCTTAAGATAACTGCCTGTTATTGCAAAGGGAGAAAAGTTGATTACTACAAGACGATAAAGCGAGAGTGATTACTCAGGGGAATTCTGCTCATTTAAAACCCCTGCAGAAGCAATGCCAGAGTTTGGAGGAACTTTTTCATTGGAGAAGACATTTTCTGGTACCAATTGTCTCTAACTTCATGGCAATAACTTACTACTTGCATCAGGTGACAACACAGGTAGGCTTATTGGGATTTGTTACGTTATTTGATGAAACCAATCATTCAAAAAAGTTTTCAAAGCCAAATAATGTATTACTAGACAAGACAAGAATTTCACTACATGACAAGAGTGAAATTACAAACATGTGTATTTAAATTGTTATGGTATATGCAACAATACAGTTAGCCCAGTACATATCTATAACCACAGTTGGGTTCTGATGTATTTTCTTTGTTATTCCATGGTTTATACTTATCTGAAAAAGTCACTGAATAAGTGCCAGACAAGAGTCTGTAAGATTGAGCGATTTTATTAGGTAAATTTGGTGCATAGTGAATGGATATTTACTCGCAGGAAGGCGTTTTTCCATCTCACAGACAAGCACAACCAATTTAGAGAAAAATAAAACCTATAAAACTTAAAGTATCTTGTCCGTAACAATGGCTTCTTTGTCGCCATCTTGTCGGTATCCCAGTGTCTGTAGTAGACAGATGTAGTAGACATAGCCTATGTGTGTATTGTATCATACTGGGCACTACAGGCATCATTGACATGGAACTATGGGGCTGATGTCCTCTTTCTGTCCACAAATAGTAGGCTGATCACACATTATTCTACCACTGGTACATTGACGCTTCTTTCCACTGTGTCACACTGTAACCAAACACAACTGACACAGGTTTCTGAGTGAGAGAAAGGCAAAATGTCAATAGCATGGTGTGAAAACATTGATAGGATGAAGCGATACGTTTATGTGGTGTCAAGATCCTGCTGGGATAAACGTACATATAATCAATGGCTGACTTTTCCTGTTAACATTTCTACTGCTTTCTTAATACAGAAAAATTATATCCACAAGCTGTGGAGACCCATCTTTTTGTTTAATATTTTGTTTAACATTTCATTTTTGAGGGTATTACTGTTGAAATTGCTTCAGGTAAATCAGAGGGGTGATTGAAGCTTGAGCGGTGTGTCTGTGTGTTTTATATGTTGCTGTGAAAGGTGCCTTTTCTTACACTGGAATTCATAACCTTAGGTCGTATAGATTTCATGTCCAGTAATATATCATAAAAATCATGATGTGAATATCCTCTAGCTAGCTGAAAAATGACTTTCAGAAATAGAATTCAAGGTCAAGTGGTCTGAGAAGTCTTATTTTACCTCAAAAGCCTTTGTGGGTGAGTAGAGATGGCAGACCCTTCAGCCAAACATTTCAAGAACACTACAGGGGTGTAAAGTTAGCAGGCAATGTGAAAAGTGTGTCTAAGTAGCTTGGTCCAGGTGCATGTATCCAATAATTAATTGCTGAAAATGAATGAGAATAGAACATACAATAAATTGTTTGGTGCCTTTAAAAATGCATAAGGTCTATAATGCTGTCAATAAACCTGAGTACTTACTGACGATGTTTGTATTTTGTATTTTGTATTTGTTTTCTCTCAGCTCAAAAAATGTGAAAAATGATATGTGACCCTGAACCACAAAACCAGTTACAAGTAGCACGGATATATTTGTGGCAATAGCCAACAAAAACATGGGTCCAAAATGATAGATTTTTCTTTTATGCCAACATTTATTAGGATAAGTAAAGACCATGTTCCATGAAGATAGTTTGTAAATTTCCTACCATAAATATATAAAAACTTTATTTTTGTGAGTGGATGCAGCAAACTCACAAACAAAAATGGCCGGAAACATGCCTACAAATTTCGCTCGCTGCTGCCGGCTCTTTGAGAATTATTCACTCAGCTTTCGTGTTCATCTACTCTCCACAACATCATTACAGCGGTAATATATACAGTAGAGAGCTTTAGGCCTGCTACAGCGCCTCTGGTGGACAATTTTAAAGGTCAATATTAGGATTTTTTTACACCCTCAGATACCAGATATTTAAATAGTTGTATCTCGGCAAAATATTCTGGTTTTGTAGTCCAAGGTCACATATTTAAATTCTGCTACGGAAAGGTTAGTGTCACATCTGGATTTGATTTATAAATAAATTTGCCATTAATAGTCTTTCTCCATCATTTAAAAATAAACAGAATCTTTCTGCACTCGGGTCAAACAAAACTGTTCATTACAGATAAATATTTGTTTTATGAATATAAGTAGGCTATGTGAACTCCCAGTGCATGATTATATGTTGCATTATAAATATTTATTAGATTGGTTTAGATAGAATATGAATAGTGACAATTTATTTGGCCTAGTAAAAAGTGCTTAATTTAAGTGATTTATGTAGACAAATAACAAATACAGAAGAAAGAATATGTGGTTTTGGCTTGATACTTTTAGGTAAATAGAACATGCTACCATATTTGCTTGTTTTTACAATTAATAGAAATTATTCTCATACCTTAGTAAAAGAAATTCAATTAAAAAAGTCTTTGACTGTCTGAAGCAGACAATGATAAATTCATATTTCAAATTGAATTCAAATTCATTTATATGTCTCCAATAACTGCATAATGTTATTGTCAAATTGGGACTCACAGTGGATCAGAGGGCTTGTTTTACATTAAATTCGCATTTTAACATTTTTCTTTTTTTTATCAGACTAAAACATGAAAGTCATCTTCCAGATGCTACTGTCAAAAGCATTTTAATACTTGCTTGACATTTGAGCAGAAGGTCAGCCTCATTATATCATTGTGTAATGAACAGAAATGAAAGGACGTGGAGTTAGCGAAGAAGACAGTTGTGCAGTTGTGATAATGTTGTCATAACAATGTTGTCATGGTAATGTTATCATGTCATAAAATATGTATGTATGGTTAGAAGTTTATTAATTTATTAGTATAGTTTTTAAAAAGACCACAAAATAAAAACCTCTTATGGTGCCTCAAAAAATTAAATATGTAATAATAAAAACTGTCCTTTACTGTCTAAACAGGGTTTTACGGTACTAATTGTTAGGGAGGTGATAAAATTAGTAACGATAAAAGAATTTGAATTGTTCTTGTAATAAAAGCCATTTAAACCATAACTGTATATAATCAGTGTGTACATTTTAGCAGCCAGTGCATTTTTATTGATTTCACTAACTTCTAGCTTCTAGCCATCAAGACCAAACCTCGTATGCCATCTCCAAGGTGCAGTTAAAATCAGGAGATAAACTGGGATGGAACTGCATTATGCTTTTTGTCATGCTAGCAACAACAGCGTCTTTATGAACTATTAATCAATGCATGCTACATTACCATTTCATAACTGAATTCATCAAAGATGATATGTGACAGGCTGGCTTTTTTAAAGCGACTTTAATTGAAACTAATGTATTCTGTGCTGTCACACATTCTAATAACACAAAGGAAGTGTTTTGATAAAATACAAGACAGCTGTCTATGTTTTACAGATTAAAGCAACACAACAGCCTGTGTTCTGTGACAACTTCTATGACAATGCTTTACACAACCCCATCTTTATATTCATTTTATTATACTTCAGCACAGTCTAATATGTTTAATAGGTTATCTTTGCAATTCTGTAGTATAAGTGTTCCCCAAACAGAATTACTTCAGATTTGAACCTTACGTATTATGTATTTTTTGAAAACGTAACACTATGAGAAATGACACATTAAACTTTGAAATTCCTCTATTGACTATTGATGTTTCTTTGTATATTTGCTTTTTACAGATATATCTGTTGTTTTAATCTTAATCAGCTCCTTACAGTAGCCTACATTTACATTTATTGTCCAAAACAATGTGCAAATGTACAAACAATGTAACTTTGGATAAAACAGTAAACATTCAGCATCTTTCCCCAAGAGCTAACAATAAACACTGTATAAAAAGCTCTTAATTATTTTTTCACTTTTTCAACTTTAGTTACTGTAATGTGCAATATTGCTGTTTGAGCATAAAAGATCTGCAAGATACACCCCAGAGGGAGATCATTTCTTTAATAGAAAATTATTTTGAATGAATGGGTCTGAAGACAGCACACTGTATATTGTGTTCTGTATATAATGCTGCTGTCATGTCAAAAACACTATTTCTTTACACACCAATTCTAAAGTCACTTTGTTTGGCCTTCCTAAGACAGACGCATGTTGATGTAGTTTTCAGCGGGTTCATATGACATTTGGATTGGATTGGATATTATTGGATTTCATAAACAAATTGGTTGTAGATAAATAGATACATTTATTTCCTGAATATGACACATATTTATTTTTTCTGTAAATATGCAAACCACAAAGCTTCCATAGCACAGCATCTGTATGATCTGTATGACTGATGCTTCTACACTTCACATATCCCTCAAAATGCCTTTAACCCAGATGAACAGACAGAAACCCCTCTTCCTATCTCTATTTTAAATTGAAATGGCATGGCATACCAAGTGGCCTTTGGTAATATATTGGAATTTCCCATTATGGAGTTCTGACATGCAGCATGGAATAATGATTAGACCTTAAGGGATGGAGGTCAAATGCAATAAAACACCTTTGAGATCTAGTTAGTCCTAAAGCAGAACAGATTCTTTCGTACACGGACAGCGGGTAAGTTTTATTGCTAATACTGTGTGGTATTTAGATGTGCATTCAATGGTTTATGTTAATTTTACAGAAATGTATAATCTTAAGGAATATTAATGTGCCACATGAAACCTAGGGGATCACAGAAGAAAAAAAATTGGTAGCTGGTCATAAGATGGTCCTGAACTGGTTCTAAGCTGGTTATGAGCTGTCGGCAACAGTCACTGTAACTCGTTTTGCCGAATGTAGCCAAACTTCCATTGAAATAAATAAGATCGTGTCACTCTACGCTGCTAATTGTTGGCAGTGTGCGTACAACTTTAGTCACACAAAAGATTCTGCTGGAGGCAAGTTTATCAAACCTGTAAACCTGCAATTTATTTAAAGTTATCCAACAAACATGAACAATTCGTTGTTGTCAACACTTGCCACCAACAGTTCAGACTGATTTATCCTCTATTTTTCTCTTTTTAGGCTGTGGAGACTAACCTGGCCTCCAAAGACAGTCATTGGGTGTTTGTGAACGAGGTAAGACCAGATTTATTTTACGTTTTATTTACACTGTCTGCATTGTATTTTGTTTGTGTGCATACCATGGACGTCGGAACAAAGTTCTGAGTCTCTGGCATTTGAGGTAGGATTAACCAGGTTATGAGTCACAGATCACCAAAGTTTGAGTCTTCCACCTGGAAAGGCATCAACATTAACCAGTGGAAGCCGGCACCACCATTAGACTGATCATGTAACAGCATGGAACGTAAACGTGTGTCTTTTTTGTGTTGATAATACAAGTTACAAGATAATACAAGACCTACATTTTGGTCAGAATCTCAACAAATGCTTTAGAGAAACCAGGTGTTTTCCTTCCTTAAATTTACTTTTTTTAAAATTGTATGATCCATTTGGATCATTTTATATTTTTAAGGTAAAAATCCATAGTTGGTGCCCTAAGGTTAAAGGAGGAAGAGCTTATCTGTCACACACAGATAAACACACACTCGAGGTGACATGGGACAAATGATTGAATGATTGGCCATTCGTGACATTTCTACATCAGTAATTTCCCAATAATGGTCGCTAAAACTGATCTGTAGTACTTCTACAGTTAATGTATCTTTCCACTCTGTCCTATTGCATGCATTCATGCATTTCATGCAACATCAATATTTTTCTTTTCAGTCTGTATTAAACTGTAGAGGTGCAGTTTGATAGATCCTTCAATGGAATCTTCATCCTGTTACCTTGCATACTCTACTGCACTGTGCTATTAGAGCTACGAATCCCATACATTTAAGCGGTGAATTTAAATTTGTAAGATTTAGATATACATACATGAAACATATTTTATTTTGACAAAAAGAAAAAGATCACATTATTGAGCTTGATCTGTTGACCTTAATTTCAAGTTTTTAAAGGGATTGTTCACCCAAAAATGAAAATTCTGTCTGTTTACTTACATTCTTCCAAGTATATTTCTTTGTGTTTAGCAGAACAAAGAAATGATGACAGAAATTTCATTATTTCATATTAGCATATAAGCAAAATTGCAGTAGCTGTGACTTTGTTACATCTAGTTTTGAAGCATACAAGTAAGCCTAGTTTCAGCTTGGACTGTGCCTTGAACATTTTGTTATAACATTTCTCATTAGAGCGTTTTTATTTATTTAATTATTCATATTATGGTGTACTGTCACTTACAGAGATATATAGTTGTATATATAGTTCTTAAAGCAGTCTTATAATAACAGAATGTGGCATCACATCTGGTCATAATGTAACCAAAAGAACTTATACGATAGCAGGGATTGGAAATTGTGGCAGACCAAACCATTAGAGACTGTCCACATCAGCTCATAAAAAAAATGATCTCATCTCATTCATTCACCCCAAAAGCCATTTGAAACCACAGTGTCCCAAACAGTGCAAAAGTACAGGGCTGACCGTTCCTCCTGCAGAGACACCCTTTTTACATATCTCAGTTGTTTTTCCATTATACCCACTACACAAACACCCTTTAATCATATTTGATGCATATTAAAAGCGAATAACACAAAGGCAGATGGTGGGTAGATGATCGTATGTGAATGAATTTTCCTCCGTAACTCAATCTGCGAGTTGCATTCTTCATAAAAGCATTTGAAAACCAAGTCATTTCGATTGAGTTATTTATGAAAGATGATGCTTGGCACGTCACATGCTGCTGTTAATATTAACATCTCCTCCTGTCGACTACAAAAAAAACATGCCTTGACTACATGAATATCATGCATTTGAATGAGATTGTTTGCTGCCTCACACGCAAGCTAAAAGTTATAGTCTGATTTTCGAAAAACCCATCTCCCCCAAGACTTTGGCTACACAAGTGTCAATCTGTAGATTTTTAGCAGATGTTGACAGATTTGACAAAAATCACTCTCGCAAGTAAATGTCCTTGAGGCTCATTTTAAACTTAAGCAACTGACCTCAGACTTCTAATTATAGAGTCGAACCAAACAAATCGATCTACCAGAAGAAATATTGTAACAGTATTCATAAAACAAACCTGCACTCTAGAACAAACTGTTACCAGAAAAAATTACGTTGAACTCTGTGTCAGAGAGTGCTAAAACAAGTAATTTTGTTGTATTTTTACAGTCTGTAAGATTAGCTTTAGCCTTTAAGGCGTCTATCATTGTTTAACATATTACTATATGTTATATGCATACCTTATGTTTAAACATATATTTTTGAAGTAGCCGTGCCATTCCAACATCAGTTGTTATCTACTTCCTGTATGTTAGCAGTCACAGCCCTCTGCAGTAGCTTCAGCTCTCTCCCGGGATGCTTCCAACATCAGCATGTCAAATTACAAGGAGCATCACAAGCCCATCAGTGCACAGAAAACACTAGTAGGCTTTTAGTGCGAACATAGATCCTTGAACCTGGAGTCACTTGGGGAACATTTGAGGATGTGCATTGAAATAGCAAAGGGATGTCTACTTTGGTTTATGTGTGTGTTTCCTTTTTGCTCAAGGAACAGTTATGGTGTTTTTTAAAATAATGCAAGTCTTGCATTATCTTAACATGTCTTTCTCCATTCACCTGCATTGGTTTTCAGTGTGCACGGTCGGAGTATAAATAATGACTGAACGACATCTTGCTGATGAATATTCCAGCAACAGAGCTGTTTAGTCTAATTTATTTACAAAGTATCTGTCATCGTAACTTTGCAAGTTGAATTGTGAATCGCGGACCGGTCATGAACAATAGCATAGTTGCTCATGGGACATAAAGCACAGACAAATATATTTCACAATCCACCACTTTAAGTTATTACAAACACACTATTGTAATGCAGTTATTTCTATATGCCTTTAAATGTTACATATCGCAAGTTCAAATCACTGACACTGGCCTTCAGAACGGTAAAAGCAAATACACCACTTTACCTTAATTCACAGATCCAGGTCTACATTCCTTCCCGTCATCTTCGGTCTGAAAATGAGCAAAGCCCCTCCAAAAAACAAATTAATCACATAAAAATGTCAAAATTATGCATGTAATGAAAGTGACCTATTTTTTGTCAGATATGGTGACCCATACCCGAAATGTGACCTCTGCATTTAACCCAACCAGTGAATAGTGAACACACACACTTAAAGTTGTGAACACACATACACCGGGGCAGTGGGCAGCTATCACTGCAGCGCCCTGGGAGCAAACGGGGGTAAGGTGCCTGATGACTTTAGTAATTTCCATGAGTACAAATCTTAATGCTGCAGCATATCATGATATTCTATGGAATTGTGTGCTTCTAATTTAATAGCAACAGTTTGGGAAGAGCCCTTTTCTATTCCATCATGACAATGTCCCCGTGTATGAGACAAGGTTCAGAAAGAAATAATTGATTCAGTCAGTGTGGAGAAACTTGACTGGTCTGCATAAAGCCAAGTCCTGAACCCAGCTCAGGAAAGCCAAGTCCTGAACACCTTTTGGTGTCATTTTAAATGCAGACTTTGAGCAAAGAACTCATCACCAAACACCAATGACTTGGAGTCGTACAAGAGTCGTCATTTTGGGACAGGAAAAGGGGCTTTTGAAACAGTTTTAAATTGCATTTCTACAAATGGCATTGTAAGGAAATTTGTTTCCATCTCTGTTGCAACAGTTTTGGAAGCACCTTTTTCTGTTCCAAATTGGCTGAACCCCTGTGTACAAGCCATTGATGTGGAGTGATGAGTTTTTGGCTCAAAGACTGCATTTAAAGTCACACCAAATGTGTTCAGCTGGGTTCAGGACTTGGTTTTATGAAGACCAATCAAGTTCTTCCACACTGACTGAATCAATTATTTCTTTCTGAACCTTGTCTCATACACAGGGACAAGATTAGAAGCACACAGTTCCATAGAATATCATGATATGCTGCAGCATTAAGATTTGTACTCATAGAAATTACTAAAGTCATCAAACCTGTTTATTAGATAGGGTGACCCAATAATTTTGGCAATATAGTGTATATTAATACGATATTGGATTCACTGTAGGTCTGAAATTTCAAGAGAAAGTAATTTAAAACGTAATAACTGTAACCTTATACAACTGACAATTCAAATTTAGCTACATAAAATACATGGTTGTATTTAATGTATCATGCAATTTAATGTTATTGAATTACCCTGACTACATTTATTGTTAGAATTCAGATTATGTTTCTTACCACACGATATGGTTATCAGCCAATTTTTTGCTGAATAATATCTGTCCCCCAACTTATACATTCAAAAGATCTCAAAGGATTCCTTTACTTCTTTCCTCCTAATCAAAACCAAATTTAATGTCTTTTTGCTGAAAACAAAAGAAAACAGTAAACAAATCCCATTATTCACGGCAGTCTCCACAAAGACCTGAGTCTGTCAAACCCACACATCTCTAGGGAACAAATATCATATTAAAGTCATCCTCAAGTATGTTTCAAAACATAAAGCTACTGTTCATTGAAAGAACATTTGTCTGTTTTTGTGTAGGAGATCAGCGATACTGAGATTATGGAGCTGGCCCACAGTGCATTGGGAAGGATGACCGTCGTCAGGCAGATTTTTCCGCTGTGGAGAGACAGCAGTATGAGCTGTATGAGGAACAATCACCGCATCTCCTCCTTGCTCTGTGACCCTCAGGAGGGCTACCTGCAGTCGCTGGAGGTGAGTAACCATAGAAACTGCTTCTTCAGGTTGCTGTATACAATAGATGCTAGTCTAGAACCTAAACCCTGCATTTAGTGGGGTTCAAGGTACATCAAACAAAGCAAGGTTTTATACGTTCTGTTTATCAGACAATGTGTGATCAGTTACCAATTCATTTGTAAATCCAATCCAGATACGTTCCTGTAGCTCAAATGAAATTATCTTCTGTATTAGACCTTTGGACATCCACATTTCTACACAAACCTGCCCGAACACATAGTATAATGGTAGCGAACAGATGGCAGAGCTTTGTGTCACACTCCATCTGGGGGTTTAATCCTCAATAATTTATGAAAATGAGTGTTAAATGTTTTTTGATGTTTAATCACCTTGACAAGCAAACCACTAGTTTCATAGCAGTGACAAACTTGTCAGCTTTTGGGCTGCAAATCTGCAATGTCAACCTTTTGTGTGCCTTTCCTTGTCACTCAAGACCCCGGGTCCACCGGAGTTGTCCGCCCAGCTTTTGCTAATAGTGCCAATATGTCTCAGTTGATGGTCAGTTTCAGCAAAGTGTGACAAATGTCTTCGTGTATGATCCTGTCAGCTCCAGCAGTGTGCCACTGATCAGAAGGTTGTCATTCGTACAGTAAAGGCAGGCACTATGTTTTATACATCAGGTTGGACGGTGACCGACACCTTGCAGCCTGTCACCAAGCAGATGTCATTCATTCTAGACGCGGATGGAAAACGGCCCTGAAAGTTTAATTTGCATTAGAAGGGTCATGGACAAGACTTGCTGATGCACAGACAGCGGATAATCTCCTTGAAGTTGACTCCTCAAAGTTATTGGCTTGCAGACAATAACTTTTTGAAGTAAATAAACAATAAAGTTACTTTGTCACTGTATTGTTTTTCCATTGAGAATCGATTTCTTTAATATAATCTGGGATCTTATTATGCAGAAAGGTAACAGGGTTGACAATGTTAGGAGACTACAGAATGCTTTTCTGAAATAAACCGGAATTTATGTTTCTACTAATGTCCACTTTCAATTTTTTGAAAACGCACAGTAAAAGGACTGACATTTAAGCTCATCAACTGACAAATATAAAAAGTTACACATTACTTGGAAAAGGAAAGACCCATAATAATAGTTTAAAGTTTTTTCAAAATTACCTTGACGCTTACAAAAACTCACCATGTTGCTTTGTGAAGTATTATTATCTTTTCAACTGTCAAATGGGTGACAAAAGAGTTTTTAAAATCAATAAATTCAAAGCAGCTTGTGGTCTTGTGACAATAGAAACATGATTCTGTTCTAGATATCCTCAGTTGTCCTTGGGCCTGTCTGCACCAAACACATGTCAGTGGGTTTAACAGCTCTAGATTTTGTTTGCCTCTGTAAATACATCTGTGTGTGGGGACTTTTTTGTGTCTTGTCAGGTTTGAGAATATGTTGAAATCAGTGTAGGTGTGGGCGTGTGGCCTCATGTGGCCCATATTTAAAGGACTGGGCTCAGATGTGCTATCAGCCTTTTGAGGGACCCCTGTGGCTACTAAGACAAGGATACACCATGTCGACTAGTTTTGCTCTAGGCAACTCTCCCAAAAAACGTTCTGTCAATAAATGTCATTGCACATGTTTTAGGTCATGTCATTCTGATAACCATGGTTATTTTGAAAGTTGTATATTCCAGCCTGATATGTCATATTTATCGTGAAAGTATTGTTTCGCCAACATTTGGAAAATTAAAAAATTCTAATTCTAAACAATATATTGCACTACTAGAATTTGTCCGTAATGTTTTCCAGGTGTACAGTAGTGTTTTACACACCTGCAGATGTTTGATAAACAGGTTTTATTATAATGTAATGTGGGAATCTTACCACTGTAAGCTATTCTTTAGAAATTGTGTTTGTCATTACAAGCTACAAGACAATGGTAGCTAAAAAATATGTTTTTTAATAAACTGGAAGTTTAAAGGATTGAATGTAAAATATTTAAGCTACTATGTGTATAGCCAAACATACTACAAACCAAAGGCAAACGACTACAAAACAAGGAACAGATATGTCCTTACAAGTCTATATTTAACATGTACGTCCATCCATTAATGAGGTGATTATTTTCAAAGCAATTTTAAAAGTTTGGACCAAACCTGTTTGTGTGTAATATAAGTTCCCATTTTTTCTTTCTAATGTCATGTTTCTGCCTATTTTATTTCAGGTGTCCAATCTGTACCTTTATGACAGTGTACTGATGCTGGCAAATGCCTTCTACAGAAAACTAGAGGACAGAAAATGGCATAGCATGGCCAGCCTCAACTGCATTAGGAAGTCAACCAAGCCCTGGAATGGAGGATGGTCCATGCTGGAGACAATCCAAAAGGTGTGACATGAAGGTTTCTTATTTCAGTGGTTATATTGCTTTATCTCCAGGTCTAATATGACTTTTTGAGAGGCAAATCACTTCCATATCAATTGCTACTGCCTTTTCATCTTACTACTGCAATCACATTGCTCCTAAACACATACAGCGGTCAAACTGAGATCCCTGTTGCGTGTCCTTACTCAGAGCTCTCTGAGGGTCCGCTAAAAGCTGCACGCTGGCTGGCATAGCGGCCGCATCATTTGATGTCCCATCATGATGTGTCTCCAAGCTCTCAGGGGCAGCGGGCGGTCTAGTGTGTTCTTCAATTTCATGCTCTTTTAACGTTATATGAGCCAAAGAGAAGTACAGAGAGCCTCTAATCGGCCCCGAGAGGGACGGGACTCAGATAGATTTGTCTGCGAAACTTCAGCTTGCACTCTACAGTCAAACCTTTGGCTTTTCATGATGTTCGTGAATGCCATGTCAGCTTTTCAGATGTTGAGATACCCGCGGTGCATAAAAAATCGCTCGACGCATAAATGTTTAACATTGGAGTTGGAACTTTCCATAAATTAGGTATAAAATATTAACTTTATGTCATTTTTTCTAATAGTCTAATACAAAAAGGAATGTAACCTAATATTTATCAACAGTGGTTAGAGAGTAGGACTCGTAACCAGAAGGTCATCGGTTCGATTCTCAGTACCGACTGATGTGCCCTTGAGCAAGGCACCTTACCCCCGTTTGCTCCCCGTATGTGTATGTGTGTGTTCGCTACTCACTGGATGGGTTAAATGCAGAGGTCACATTTTTGTTATGGGTCACCATAATTGACAAATAGGTCACTTTCACTTCACATTATTTGACATTATATGAGTTTAACTTCTAATAAGGTGGGGCAAGGCCAAAATAATGCCTCTAAACTGAAAATAATTGGACTTTGAAAGCTAAACTTTTCAAAGTTGTTTTAATTGTTTATCGATTGAAAGAAAGCTTGTTTTTGACAGGGCCATATCACCGGTCTCACCGGAATCATGGACTTCATGGAAAATGGATCAAATTCCCATGTTCAGTTTGAAATTTTGGGAACCAGCTTCAGCGAGACGTTTGGAAAAGACGTAAAGCGGGTGAGTAAAATCGCTCTTTATTTCATTACTAGGACCAGGCGTAAACGCTGTCTTTTGGCATTATTTTTATATTACTTTTTCATTACCACTCACCTTAGGTAAAATGAAAACTGAAATCGAGTTCCCTGCAATTCCTTTTTGATGACTCACAGGGCAAGCAATCTGTTTGGTTGAAAGGCACGCTACTGAGAACAACTTGACTTGATGCTAACTGCGTAGATTGTGTATCCAGCATGCCATTTTGACTGCTCACCTCGGTGTCAGACGGCCGAGAGGCATGAGTAAACAGCAGTGGGGAGTCGCGCCTCTGCGGGCCTGACCGGTCAGACCAAATGCACTGTAATTCAGCCTGTTCGGCATGCAGATATTGTGCTGTGTCAACAGTTAGCCCAGAGAGAAGCAAAAACCCTGCCGGCTTGGTTTGTCAAACTGTTTAATGTTACAGTATGTCTACCTTTACATGGTTCGTTTTGTCCATGTTTGGGAAATATCTTGGGATAATGAGTTTATTTTATCGGTATAAGTGCAGACATCCTGCCATTTGTTGTGCTTTGTTTTTGTAGCTGTAAACTGTTTGGTCCATTCATTTAAAGAAAGGAGTAATATAAATTACAGGAGAGGAAACTATCTGCTGGTAATGAAGATTTAATCACCCTGCATCCCTACCTGAATTATGAACCCACTGTATCACATTATGGCCATTAGGATCCCCAGCGCCATGGCCATTTACTCCCTGCCCGCACACACGAGAGCCCCGGCTCCCCCTCATACAAAGCACATTTATTAGCTGTAATGAAAGGCAAGGACAGCTAATGGTACGTCAAGTGTACTCAGTGCTGTTGTTGTTCATTATTAGAGCGCCAGCTTCGGTCTCCTAACCAGTGCCACCCAAGAAGAGATTCATTCAGCCAACTTCATTTTCACCCTGCTATGGAGACAGATAGCAGGCCATGTTGTTAATTTGACATATGTCATGGTTTGAAGGTAGAAGCAAATACATTTTCTGGCTAAATGAGAAACCCTGTGTATGCAGTCTGGATAGTTGCATGTTTCAAAGTTTGCTTTAAGCGGTAGTTGTTTCTCATAGGTACGTACAACGTTTTCACCATTTAAAGGGGTACATTGGTGACTTTATTGCCATCCGAATCCAGAATGTCTGTTTTTCTCCCACTACCCACGGAAAAATCCCCGGCCGAATTACCTATTATTTTTTGACAAACACCAAGTTTGTGTGGTAATTTAATTGCCGTCCGAATCCACATCTCGGAGTTTAAAATGGGTGTTAAATCCAAAACGTTTTGTAAGTCCGTTCTTCCCACTTAAAAGCACCGTAGAGTCTTGATGTCTGATGCTGTCATGGTTCTGCCCTTCACGTCTAGCAAATTCCTAGAGCCTTGTGGGCGGGGCCATGACAGTGCCATGTCTCCGTGTTTGTTTTGTGTGCAAGCGCGTGGCCTGGGCGTGGATCGCCTACGTCACGCGCACCTCCGGTCTTGCGTCATGACCACGCCCCCCGGATACTTCCGCAATCCTGTCCTCCTTGTTTATGTCTTGTTTTCGTGATCTAGTGGGCAGGATCGCGTCAGTATCTTGTCTTTGTATTTACGTTCTTTGGGGAGACACGCGGCTCGGGCGCTTCCGCCTTTTGCCGCGTGTTTTCATGTCGCGCGTCTTGCCCCGCCCCCTTGTTCTCCCGTAATCGATCCATCTGTGTTTCATGCCTCACACCTGCACCCTGTGTAATTATCCCTTGTTAGTGTCCCTATTTAAAGCCCTTGTGTTCGCTGTCTCGTGTCGGTGCATTGTATGTTCCTGTGTGCTAACGTCCCGTTTTGTTTCATGCTTCTGGATTTGCCTTGTCTGCTTCCCTTCATTAGCCCGTTTTTGGTCGTCTGTTTTGCCCCCTCGTGGGTGTTATTTGTTTTGCAGTTTTTTGCTAGTGTGTTTTTGTTCCTGTCTTTTGAGTTCTGTTTTTACCCCCCATCGTGGGTCATTTGTTTGCCTTGTTTTATTATTAAAGTCTTTTTGTTACCACCTGCGTCTGGGTTCTGTCCACCCTTCGAATCCCTGACAGATGCATTAAAAATACCGTAAATGGCATCATAAACTGCACAACGTCACATCACACGCGCACCTGCAGCGCTTGCGAACGGAGAGAAACCGCATCATTGCATCATTGCATCATTTTGGCGTCATTTATTTCACAAAAGCACAATGTTTTGTGGTTATTGTGGATCTGTGCAAATAAATGTAAACCTTTTACAGTTTCTAATGATATGTGTTTGTATGATGACTAGATAATACAGAGTTTCTGGATTCGCAGGACTACAAACTCACACTTCCACTGTGAATTTATGTGTGTCCGAACACATGAGTTTTATCACAGAGGAGCTATGCAGACATCCCCATGAGAAACAATTACCATTAGAATTTTAGCTTAAACCGTTGATTTATCGGTCGTGTTGGCTAGTGATCATTGGTCTTCCTTTCATTTTACTGATAGAAGCTGCCTTGGGCTGGCATGAATATGGCAGTCGAGTGAACTTCCATGCTTTAAAGGGACTTTGGAGTTTCCTGAGTGCTTCTCATGAAGAGAGCATTGCAGATTAGTTATTTATGAAGCTCTATTTCAGTTAGGATGCAAGAGATGTCAGCGTTATGTGGACAGCAAGACTGCTCACTAGGTTTTGGAATAAATTTCTTTCTCTTGCCTTTTCTCTGCACCATTACATGCAACAACATCCACATCCATTACTCCCTTATTATAACCACAGCAATAGTAGGATATTATTGTGTTCCTCATTACAGATTTCAGTATGTTGGCAACCTAACATTTTTTATCTGGAGATTTAATTAGCCTAATTTGTCTGTTTTATAAAAGATAAAATCGTAGAGTAATGAAGATATCATTTCCTAACGTAATAACCTGTAGCAGGCTTTATTACTATACATTCACAAAAGGTTGTGTTGAAGAGAAATTGGACTAAAGCATCTGATGGAAGAAAGGGGAGACATTACCACTAAAATTGGTCCCAGTGTCAAAATCTGTTATATCATATTCAGACACAAATTGGTATAACTGTATGTAGCTGATAATATAATGATGCAAAGACTTTCAGTTTCTCAAGACAAGTGAATTTATTAAAATATATGTTTTATGTCACATCACACTGACAGTAATAAATTATATACCATGACTAATGTAAATGTTATATTTTGCATCACAATTCTATCATAAAACTGTCAAATATTAAATGATTAGCTACTTAAATCATACATTCAGCATTAAAACTAGAATTCCCATTTGTGTTATTTTAACGGAAACTTCTACCTTTTTCTTCACCACAATTATTTGTGAATATCTGATTAATAGCTGTCAATGAACTATAAACTGTGATTAAATAACAGGAAAAAAATGCTGACTTCACAAATAGCACTGTGTGGTGAGGATTGCGGGGTGTACTGTACATACAAAGATCTAACATTAAACACCAGACATAACACAGCTGAATGTAACAGAACAGAACTTGGTTCTTGTGTAAATCTTTAACTACTTTTGGCATCACACGTCTTAAACAATATTTAAAGCTCAATCTTCGAGTTCTCAGGTACTCAGCTGAGCTGTTGAGGTATTGAGCGGTCAAAATGACCAAAATTCACCTCCCCAGCAGGGACCCCCAAGGCATGTGTTCTTTCCTCTTTAGTTTTCATCTTAAAATGGAATCATCAGTGTGTCAGAACGTCTTCATGCTGGGCCAGCTGTATTCTCTGCCTACAGAAATTCTACAGCTGCCATCTAAGGGATGCCATGGCTTATGACAGTGTAGCAAAGCTTAGATAAGCCTTGAGTTCTGGCTCAATACAGACACGTATCAAGCTAGGCTTTCCCACCAAACAAAGGCTCAGCTTCATGCTATTAAATTAGTAAACTATTAGAGCCCTTGAAGCGTGAGTACAGCAGACTTCCAGATGGTGCTGATGCTGGGTAAAACATCACTCCACTTAGCTTAGAGAGAGGACCACATGGAAAATGAGTGACTTTTCAGTGGTTTTATAAACATGACATGACAGATTTTTTCAGTGGGTTGCCTTGTAAATGTTTGGTTAGTGAAAACACATAGTCTTGAAGCTTCTAAAAATCCTGGTTTAAGCGTAATGACACAAAAATGAAAATTCTGTCATGCTCAATCTCGTGTCTCGAAACTGTGCAACTCTTTTCTTCTTCTTCTGTGGAACACTAAATGAGCAGGATTCTCTATCTGGGCTTTTCCACTCAATAAAAAGTGGATGGGAGACTGTGGATATCAGCTCAAAAACATGACAGATACACCATATTCAATGTCTTCTGATGGCTGGGATATTGCTTCATAGTAAAAGTTATTTCATAGTCAAAGTTAATGAATCCTCCTGGAATGTAATGATTTTTACTGCACATGATTTGTGACAATTTCACTGCTTTATAAAAAAATAACACATTTCCTTTTCACTGCCATTGTGCATTTCCTTGTTGCTTTGAATTCCAACCATGCAACACAACCCTTACTCATCACGTCAAAATGACAAGAAAAATGCCTAAATTTAGCCGCCGTAGTCTAGTTTTAGCCTGTCTGAGTCAGTTTTTACTCTTCTTTATATACAGTTTTAAAACGCTCAAGGCAGAGGGATGTCCACTCGGTGCTGTTTTATTATTTTAAAACTTTTATCTTAAAGTTAGTGTGGACTCAACAAACAGATAAATGTTCCCCTAGTTTGGGGTCAAGACGGACTAGACATCAAATAGGAGATGAAGGATATGTGTTTATTTGTTCGGTGAATCTCTTAAACCCCTGGATCAAATGGTCATCCATCAAGTCCTTAGTTTCATTTGTCATCTGAGAGAAATGTTTGTCAGGAAGTGGAAAAATCTGACAGTGTTTGATAAATCAGCGGTCTCCGCATCCACGTCCAAACGCTACAAAATCATCAGTCTAAGTAGGGATGTGACACAGACAGGTTAGACTGGTGCTTGACATCCAGCTCTCTGCGTCAAGCACTCCTGGATTTTCAGTGTGAGGTTATATGTTGGGCCAAAATTGTTCGGTGATATATGATCAACTCGTTTTCTCTACACACAATTTAATTTCACACACAATTTCATATTTGTTTGGAAAAAAGTATTTTCCTAGAAAGAAAAGAGATTAGATGGAAGAGGCCTTTTGCCTTTTAGATTTTTTCAAGGAGAAAAGACTGCATTAATCACACACATATGTTAAGTATGTTTTTTTTCCTGTCAAATTTAGCTGTCGACGCTGTAAAAAAATCCAGTTAAAAGACAAAAAATTTCGGTTTTTGACCGTATTTCAAAAATACAAAATATTTGCAAAAACAGTGAAATATAAAATTACTGTTTTTTGACATTATAATTTGAACTGTTTGTCAACACATTAATATTTTTATGGATGTGTTAATATCTTAAAGAGATTTTAATTTCTCTTTATTTTGTTTGCACCCATTTTGACTGCTGCTCAGTAAATGGGGATTTTGATCAATTTGTCAGCATTACAAGCATTTCCACTGTGCTCTTACTGTTGGGTTGTTTGTGTACTTAATGAAGAATTCATTTTTGATTTAAGGAATCATTCAACACTTGGCTGGAATATTACACCTATGAAAAATGGCATTTGGGGGCAGTGTTCAGTGTCAGATGCATTTTAATTTGATCCAGTGCCACCACCTGGAACCAGACCAGAGTGGTACTCTTCCTCATGGAAAAATTATGAAGGCACTATACAGTACTGTGTGTCATAAAGGCACACACAGTCCTGCTTTATGCATGTATGCAAATGGTTCTTTTCTGCATTCTGATTACATTCAGCAGCTACTTTTCATCCACTTCATTTGTTTAACACATATTATATATGTTTACAGACACAGCAAATCCCCGAAATGAAGATGCTTTACACCCAACGTAAATCACATTAAAAGTTCTTAAGTGCTAAATTGTATGATCAATCTTATCATCAGCTGTTGAATTATGAATTGAATTAATAATTAGAATGAATTAACCTTGCAAATTAAAGGCAGTGATCATGTTGCTTTTGTGTGCATGTTGAATTGAGTCTTTCATTTTAAGTCTATTATTTTAATAATAATGACAAAAAGGACAGCACACTGAGCCAGTTGTCAATACTTTTAAAGTTGATGTTGTCCCTCTTTGCAATGGCAAATGATAAAATCATACTTTTAATTAAAGTTCTGTATTACATTGTGGAGCCAACTGCACTTATAAAGTCAACATGGAACCAAGATTGAACCACTTAATTTTATTAATATGTAAAACTAATTGATGAATACACATAAAATAAAGTCATTATATGTTCATCGTTTTAATCTTTCACTAAACCTGGCACCACACATCTAAAACAACTTTGCAATAACAGCTTTTAAAAAGAGGTTTTTACTAGGGCTGGGAAATGATTAATCGTGATTAATCGCATCCAGAATAAAAGTTTGTGTTTACATAATATATGTCTGTGTACTGTGCATATTAATTTTGTATTTATAAAAACAAACACATACATGCATATATTTAAGAAAAATATAAAATATTAAAATTAATAAACATTTAAATATAATTTCAATTATTGGTAAATACAAATAAAAACATCAAAATATTTCCTAAATATATATAGGCCTACATGTATGTGTTTGTGTTTATAAATGCATTTATAAATTATAAATTAATATGCACAGTACACAGACATCTATTATGTAAACACAAACTTTTATTCTGGATGCGATTAATCGCGATTAATCATTTCCCAGCCCTAGTTTTTACATTGGATATGCTTTGGCTGGTTAACTTGACTTGCATCCTCTCCTCTTGGTCAAAATCTTTGTGCTGCTGACATTTCTGCAGTGTCTTATTTTCTTTTCTTTGTCTTGCAGTTGGCTACGTGGGATTCTGTCCATGGGCTCAACGGAAGTCTAAAAGAGAGTCGTATTGAGAACGGCATGCAGGGAGTTACTGTGAAAGTAGCGACGTTGTTGGTAATACTTAACCTTTCTCGTTTAAACGTACATAACACACGCTGGGTTATTTTCAACCCAGCGTTGGGTCAAAACAGGACAAATCCAACCAGTTAGGTGGAATTAACCCAGAAAATATGTAAATTTCATTATTTGATCTAAGAACGGGTCAAAGCAACCAAGCATTTTGGATTGAAACAACACAGCAAAGGTTGATTTACCATAAAGGTTCATACCTTTTTGACCCAATGCTGGTTGAAAATATATGCATATGTGATAATGAGTACACTTTTATGGTACTTTTAAAATATAATTTGATACTTTTGGCTTTATATGGGTTTAAAACAATTGTAAAGTAAATAAATGATGACAGAATTCGACATCAAATGTTCTTTGATCTTCACAGTTGCTCAATGATTGTTAATGAAAACATTGTAATTTTTGTATTTTGCCTCGTAATTAATATTGAAAGGAAGAGTTATTTGTTTGTTTGTTGTTTATTTGTTTATTTAGCTTTTAATTGGATTAATATATTAAAGTTCCCTTTAATCATGTTATCACTCTGCCATGTTCAGTAATCATCTACTACAGAAATGTTCCCCAGGGTGCCTTACAAATTCTCAGATTTTACCACATACAGTCGGCTTTTTAAAACATGCCTGTTGACCTGTTGTTAATCAGTATTCCTTTTTAAAGGAGGATCCATTTGTGATGGTGGCGGAAAACATTCTCGGACAGCCCAAAAGATACAAGGGTTTCTCAATTGACGTCCTTGATGCCTTGGCCAAGATCTTAGGATTCAAGTATGATATCTACCAGGTGGCCGACAGCAAATATGGTTCTCAGCTGCCCAATGGCTCTTGGAATGGAATGATTGGAGAGCTCATCAACAAGGCAAGTTTTTAAATCAGTTATATTAACATTGCAAAAGCCAAATTTAAATAACTTAGATACACAGATCTAGTATTCTCTTTAAATAAGAAGCTGTTTAGTTTGTCACCAATCTCAGCCAAAAGCTTTCTGTAGCTTAGTGGTTAGAGCATGGCGTCAGCAACGCCAAGGTCGGGGTTAGATCCCAGGGATTGCACATTTCCATAAACAGATGTATAGTATAATGCAGTGAATAAAAGCGACTGTCAAATGCATGAATGCAAATGTGGAAGTTCACATTGGTGTAAGCTGGCTGCTTCACTAGGCATCAAGGTTTATATTTTGTATTCAACAGTTCTAATATTGTCTAACTCTCTAAGTTATTGTGAGAAAAATTCATTAGAATTTCCGATTCTTTCTAAATTATTACAATTAGAAATAACTTTGTTATGGCTGCTCTTGCCATAATAGATTCTGTATAGATTAGATTAGATTAGATTCAACTTTATTGTCATTACACATGTACAAGTACAGGGCAACGAAATGTAGTTTAGGTCCAACCAGAAGTGCAATAAGCAAGTGCAGGATATACAATTGTGCATAAATACAGAATAAAGCAAAAATTATGAAGAATTTACAAGTGGGAATGTACTTTGAACATTATATACAGATGGTTATTTACTAAAAACAGAAATTTACTGATGGATATGTACAATATAAATTAGACTATGCAGAACAGTAGTGCAAATGAGTTTAAAGTGTGCATAAATGATGGACAGCAGCTATTAAGTTAAAGTAAACAGTGCAGTAGATGAGTATACAATGGCAGACAGGGTAAAATATCCTTCCAGTTGTTTTTAATGTTTTTAATGTTTTAACTCTGAAGTCAAATTATCATAACCAATGTACTCCAAGAAATGTGTTTAATGGAAATGAATGGAAAGATGTTTTAAAAGCTTGATACAAATGAAGACACACTACAGTATATCTTATTTAACTGACTTCTCATTTTCACCAAGAAAGAAGTGAATTTTCACACTATCTGAGTAACTTCCTGATTTTGCAGAGGGCAGATCTGGCCGTTTCCGCAATCACTATAACACCGGAGCGAGAGAATGTTGTGGACTTCAGCAAGCGCTACATGGATTACTCTGTGGGTATCCTACACCGCAAACCTGAGGAAAAGATCAACATCTTTTCCCTGTTCGCGCCTTTCGACCTGGCCGTGTGGGCCTGCATCGCGGCTGCCATTCCCGTGGTGGGCGTTCTGATCTTTCTGCTGACACGAATGCAGATGCTTCGCTCTCAGAATCCTCCAGTTGCTCATCAGGCTTCATCCATGTCGAACACGTTACACAGTGCTATATGGATTGTCTATGGAGCATTTGTACAACAAGGTACTGCAGTAGATTACTTTACCTGTCACTTTAAGTCTTATCAGCTTAGTGTGCTTTCAGAAGCAGTCAGGAGATCAGGCAATGCTTTGACTTAGGGCTTAGAGAGATGACAAAATAAACTTTGTCTGGTAATGTTGGGACATCAATACATCACTTCCTCTGATGTTTGCTTATGTTAGCATTGCTAGCAGCTAGCATGTTTTAGGTGTATTTTGTGTTTGAAATTCAGTTTTTGAAGTATTTTTGAAGTCTCAAACCAGTATGATTTGTTTTCTCTGTTGAACACAAAAGAATATGTTTGGCAGTATGTTCAATGTGAGTTGCATGTGTATTCTTCTCTCTTTGTGTTCCATAGATAAAGGAATGTTATTTGAATTAAAAATGACATTTGTAAAAAACAATGAAGAAACATAAGAAGGATAAAATATGTTTTCTTCAGTAGCTCCTTGGTTAACCGATGCGTGTCTTCAATCGCTGCTGAGACATATTTTAGCATGTCAAAAAGAATCGTTTTTATAAAATTACATATCAATCCTTGCTTAAAATATGAAAACAAACGCTCCTGACATGCAATTAAAAAAATGAAAGCGCAAAAAATTACTTCAGCTGCCAATTTAACACGCCCTTTGATAAAGCTAATGAAGCGCACATTGAACGTCAAACAACATTAGTCATGGCTGAACCAACTATAATCAATAAACATTAATCCAATCACTCATTTGAAAAGATTGGTGTAATATTTTATACTCAAAATTCAGATTTCAAACTGTTGCAAATGATGCATGTTACACTTTAATAACTGTGTGCCTTACATAACATTTCGCCAGAGGAGTATTAAAGCACATATCATATTTTACTTAAAATTTAAAAGTCAGCATGCGTGCATACAATATACTGATTGTTTATGGAGGGGGGTAAGTGCACTTAAACTGTGTAAAGGTGCCTTTGGATGAAGCATAGAAAGCTGGTTCTCTTCCAAGAGAGGCAAACTTGAATAAATGACTACCTCAGCAGCTAGCATGCTAAACCCCAGCTGCCTCTAATAATGTCTGGCGTACTGCCTTCTAACCCCTTTTAAGCCTAACAGCTAGTTATTAAATCTGGGCTACTTCTGTCACATATTGTCATTGCTTTCCACCATATTTCCAGAAGTCTGTATGAAACACAGTAAACTTTTACGGCAATTAGCGCAGTATATTTTTTCAATCGGTGATACCCTTAAACTTGGTCTGACCTTAGAAATTAGCATGCTAATAAGCGCTGCTGTTTCTGGCTTACTGCAAAGACAGGGGTTAATAATGTGAAATTGCATTTGTGTTTCAAAGATTATTCTGGTCTGTGAAGAAATTAGCATATGTTAATCTTTAAATACTCTTTTGTAGAGGTCTTCCTTTCTAATATGTTATGCTAGGCCTCCTCAAGAGTTCAAAAACAGGATTATTTCAAAACCTTCAACAGATGTTTTGTATTAAACAACGTGATGTTAAGTGAATTAAAATATTACATAACACTTAAAGCTACAACTTAAAGGTATAGTTCACCCAAAAAAATCACATTTATTTGTTCTGATGAACACGGAGAAAAATATTTGGATGAATGCTTCTAACCAAACAGCTCTTGGACCCCATTGACTACCATACCTGGAAAATTTTCTTTTTTATATGGTTCATTTTTATAAAGGTTGAATAGGAATGTCAGAAACTGAAACTATAGCAGATTACAGTATACACCAAGGGACTACATTTGGGTTCTGTTGGCAGATGGAATAATCTGTAAAGTGTCTTGAGTACACAATTATCTTCTTAATATGGGAAAAGGACATGTCTGAAAGTTTGGTTGGAGCAAAAAATCCTAGTCTGCTGAAAGATTTAAGTGAGAAAAGCTTAAAGACTGTGATAGAGGTAATAGAAACACTTGAATAACATGAATAACTCATTTAAATGTGTCGCCAGCAGACCTTGCGGATCACTCGAAGCTTGAAACGGTCTGCAGTGCGGTTCAGTGCTTTATTGTAGTGGAATAAAGTTATTTTTTGACATTTACTTTATCACATTTGTTATTTACTCATTGATACATTTATTCATTAATTGCCTTTGAAACTCTTGGCGGTTGTTTATTACAGCCATGCCTACTGTTACTCATAAAGAGCAAGACTTTGGTGAGAGGCGTTAGAAATTGTAGTGGATTACAACTGACTAAAAATGCTTTTCATTTGCCTTTCCCATGAACCAGATGCCAAGTAAAGAGTAGCGTCTCCAAGTTTTCTTCTTCTTTGCACTTTACAATCTAGGTTTATCACTACTTTCACTCATACTACTAATTTTATATTATTGTGTAAATGTATTTTACTTTTAATGTGTATATTTTGCTTTCATGTTGGCTTTAACTAAATTACTTGACGAATTCATATACTGTGACATGTTTTAAATGTTTTGTTTTTTTGCTTATTTTTTTATCACAGGTGGAGATTCAGTGGTCGGGTCTGTGGCATTGAGGATAGTCATGGGCAGCTGGTGGTTGTTTACATTGATCGTGTGCTCTTCTTACACTGCAAACCTGGCTGCATTCCTAACAGTGTCCCGCATGGACAACACTATACGGTAAATGACCATTTCACAAATAGTCTACAACACAACGCACCATATGCCACTGTGTTGATCAATATCTATTAATTGCTTTTCTGCCTTTGCATTAGTCCTCATAATTGGTGCATCCTTATGTTCAAGAAGCTTCACACATGGTTTGGCCACATGTCGAGCAATGTGCAATTAAATATTGCTAGAATACTTTAACATGAGCTTGGTGGGACAAAAGAAGACAGGTGGCAGGCTGTAAACATTAAACAAAACTGTGTCTGTGATTTATCTGGAAATGTAATACTGTTGGACACTCGGTCCTCCGATAGCTGAGAGAGTGGAAAAGTGTAAACCCATCCATTCAGATTAGTTTGCCTGATTGAGAAAGCAAAAGTCATTACATGGGCTGTGGGTGTTTTGTCGGCTAACACTATAAATTTCATGATTGTGAAACAAAGCCCCCTGGGACATGTTCTCATCAAAGGGGAGGGAGGTGATGTTTGTTGGAAAATAAATGGTTATATGGGCCAATCTACACAATTGTTGCAAACCGCTGTCCCGCAACTTGAAAGCACATTTAAAAAAACATTTAGGTATTCAAATCTTAAATGTTTACTACGATCATTCTATTGTCTACAAATACTCACAATAATATTTAAAATATCAGTAAACTTAATATATATATATATATATATAAAGTCATAATTTATTGGGTACTTTAAATTTGTTCAGTTGATGGTCCCGAACCCTAAATCCCATTTACTCCATTGGCTGAGATATATTTTACCCACATATTTTTGATCAGGAAATATTCTTGTGTACCTCTCTCCTAGCTACATGTTGAGTAGATAGGTTCCATCATTTTGAGGTAAATGTGTTCAAAAATCTAAAAATATGTGCATATTTTTTGCATAACAAGAAATGTCACTACCATACAATTCTTTTCTGAAATTATCTAAAATATCTTGTCACTACTGAAAGAGTCAAAGGGAACACTTACTCCTTTGCTTGGAGGAGATGTAAAGAAAAGTACAATTATGCAAATCATTAGCATTTTACTGTTTCAGTATGTGAGTTAAAATTCTGAAATGTGAGGTGTTCTTATCAGATATTCACTGATATTTTTTTCTGATGTGTGTCTGCAATATGTGCTGGCTGCATATGTGCAACATACTGTAACATAACTTATTTGTATTGACATAAAATGTTGACAGTCTGAATAAACCGTAGCGAATAAGAATTGTGGACCACCAAAACATTATTGTTAAATTGTGCAGTCATGACCGAAATGTGGGATGTTTTATCAAAAATAAAGTATACTGAATTATTACCTAATGTTATGATAGTGTTTGGTTCAATGTACACTATAGCAGTGGAAAGTTTTGGGACACTTGAGCAAAATTCTAATGATTACTTAAAAAAAAAATGTTTTTTAAACTTTTTGGTCCGAGGTGTTTTCTTAAATATCTGAAATTAGTTTAGTAGACAAAACTATAATTTTCATGACAAAACTATCATTTTATTAATAAAAACATTTTTTTAAATGGATAGCTTTGACTGAATAATTAAGAAAGAACAGCCCAGAATAGATCTAAACTCCTTTAATATTGTTTAATAAGCATCTCAGGTTGAGACCTCAAGAAGCTGCTTGATACAATTACATTAAAACATTTCTGCAAATTTTAGTCAAAAAGTGACTAGTAACTGAAGACAGTAAAACGTTTTTTTTTTTTTTATTACATCTTAATTCCCATAGTTGATGAGTTTATTATTATTCAAATATTTTGAAAAAATATGAACACATAAGTGTAAGTAAGTGTCCCAAAACTTTTGACCGCTAGTGTAAATTCAAACTAATGCAACCATATCTTTGAAATCAGTATGATCAACTCTTTTATAAAGAATGTTATGTTATGTATTATGTTTTGGTAGTGACATATTTGGGCAGAGGAAAAAATTCCAAAACTTTCTGAAAATACAAAATGAGAATTACCCGCACAATTACTAGAATATGTACTTTGGATAAGTACTTTTATCCAAAGTATATTTTTAAGTATATTATACAATTTGCATAAATACCAAATATGTGGCATTAGACAACAAAATCATTCTTAAGGCTTAGGTTTTCGAAATTTAGATTTTTACATCATCTGAAAGCTGAAGAAGCTACTGATATGTGGTTTGTTGTGATAGGACAATAGATATAACTATTTAAAACTCTGGAATCTGAGGGTGCAAAAAATATTAAGAAAATTGCCGTTTTAAGTTTTCAATCAGAGGTGCTGTAGCAGGCCATCCACTCACAAAAATAAAGTTTGATATATTTACAGTAGAAAATTTACAAAATATCTTCATGAAACATAAGCTTTATTTAATATCCTAATGGTTTTTGGCATAAACAAAAAATTTATCATTTTGACCCATACAATGTATTTTTGGCTATTACTTAAAATGTGCCCGTGCCATTTAAAACCAGGGTCACATGTGTTAAAAGACAATTTTTTTAAGATTGTCCTTGCTTCTAGACCAGTGGTGTTTACATCTTGCAAAATAGTGTGCAATGACTTTCCAATGATCAAAATGCATTAATATTTTTTAAATGTGATAAACTGTGGAAGCTAGAAAAATAAATGTTTCAGTTGCACATAATGGACTTAAAAGGGGCCCAAGGCTCTTGTTCGTTTACGAGTGTTTTATGTGCTACTTAGATAACAATGCTTTTGGGAAATGTGCCATAGAGATTAAGTACTACTTATGTGGGAAAACATAACCGATCGCCCAATGTCAGTGAACATCCTGAGGTGTCATGCAGCTTCAACACTTCCAGTGTAGACAGCCAGAAGCAATCGTGGCACAGTGTGTACGCAGCTATTGTTTAAATGCATAATGTAAATGTCTTTGTGTGTTCCGTCTGCGTTCTTGGTCTGTACATACAGCCATAACTGACGAAATATATGAAACCTCTTTGCCACATAAACTAAATATATATTTTATTTATAAGAATTGGCCATTAAAACCAATTTTATTGTTATTTGTTAGAAGAGAATGAATAAAATGAAGGTTTTGATAATAGTAATAATAATTATTGGCACCCTCATTTATTCAGTGTCTGAATGAGTGTAGGTTCTGTGTGCTTTCACATATCTTTTGTGTGTTGTTGAAGTTTGCTTTTGCATAATGTAAATGTTACCCAGAGTTCAGGTGTGATCAGTTATTTACTCAGCCTGTGGCTCTGATGTTTGATTGTATTTGCTTATGCTGATGCTGAGCAAACTGTGTCACGTCGAGAGTGTGGACAGACCTGGTCTGAGAAGCTCTGCTTGTTCGTGCCCACCAGGTTTGTTTTATATTCATGCAACAGATTTTTTTTTGCAACTAATTCAGCCCACAGCTGCCCCCAGATGAATTCAGAATGGTCTTTGTTTTTCTTCCATTGGACCATCTATAGCTGCAATAATACTGCAAAAGTGGTGCTGTCACAGCACTGCTGTGTATAATATTCTTTAACAGAATTACAGAAACTTAATGTGTGCTTGACCCCATATGTAATAGAGCATTTCATTTCCACAGAGCCAAAGCCTAAAGGGATAGTTCACCCAAAATTAAATTCTGTCTTGATTTACTTACCCTCAGGTTGTTTCAAACCTGTAAAAATGTGTTTGTTTTGTTGAACACAAAGAAAGATATTTCTAAGAATGTTAGCAATTTTCAGTTCTGAGACATCATCTACTACTATAGCTGGACAAAAATTTTATATATTTTGGTTCTCTAATGCAGGATATTTTTACTCGCTATAACAAACTGGTATTGCTGTTTGTTACAACGGTAAATGCTTGCGGGTTTGCGTCGAATTCACTTCTCCTGCGAAAAGTGAACCCATAAGAGGCAAGATCACTAGCGTTCAAAAGATTTAGGACACTTGAGCAAAATTCTTTTCATTATAAAAAAAAACTTGCTTAAATATCTGAAATTTGTTTAGTAGACAAAAATATAATTTAGACAAAAATAGTAGACAAAAATACAAAACTATCATTTTATTTAATAAAAATGTTTTATAAATGGATAACTTTGACTGAATAATTAAGAAAAACAGCCAATAAGAGCCCAGAATAGATCTAAACTCAAGAACACCTCAAGAAGCTGCTTGATAAAATTACATGAAAACAATTCTAGTCGAAAGGTGACTAAACTGAAGGCGATAAAATATAACATGGTTTCTTTTTTTACAACATAATTCCCATAATTCCCTTTGTTTTATTTCATAATTTTGATGAGTTTATTTTTATTCTGAAATGTGGAAAAAATATGAACACATAAGTAGGCTAAATAAGTGTCGCAAAACTTTTGACCGCTCATGTACAACCGTCACAATAATTGCAAGTTTATGTTTCATTAATACATTTATTGAGCAAAAACCTCTTAAATAAGCTTGCTTTACTGATATATAACTTTGACTGGTGTTATGTTTTTTCGCACACTTTATTTGTTGTACTTATATTCTGAAAGAAGATGATGATTAATTTAGAAGAGATTGAGATCGTTTCCCATCACACAAATGCAATTGTATACTACTATTAACTTTGCGCATTCAAATTCTATTTGCGTATTTGACCAATGAAACACTGTTGTAGCACTTAATATCATATACAATATTAAGACAGAGAAAGCGCCAGCCAGGTAGGGCCCCGGGTCTTCTAACTTGCATTGGCCCTCGCCCCATGCTTGGGACGGCCCTGGATATACTCATCAGTAATTCATAGTTCTAGTTTGATATTTCCCCACAAGTTTAGAACATGTACAACATTCCTCAGAATACCCATACAACTCTTTCAGTTGCAATTGAATCTGCATTAATGCCACATTTGTCTTGTTTGACTCGTGAGCTGTGCTTTTACTTTGTTTTAGTTGTGCTTTATCTCCCTCAATAGTGTTGTTCCTCCCAATTGTTCTCATGTCTTGTTGATGGAGATGCTGATTTAATGGGCCTTCTAGGGTTTCTAGTGATCTGTCTCTTTTTGACTTGATGAAATGGAGATTGACTTCTGGTACTTGGCAGACGCTTTTATCTAAAGCAAATTACATTGCATTATACATTATACATTTTTGGTTTCTGGATAGCTGCAATCACTGGGCTCAAACCCATGAACTTGGCGTTGCTAGCACCATGCACTGACCACTGAGCCACAGGCAAGACTTCCGAGCACTTGCACGGCAGAAAGAAGTATTCCTTGAGTAACTGTATATTCATTCCTGTCTTAATGCTTTTTAAAAGCTCACCACACATTTGTCTTACAAGGAAATCTATACTATAGTAGTTTTTAAAAGCCACTGGAGAAATTAATGGTAGCAGTTATTGATGAGGCATGAAGAATTACATTCGGTAAAGCATGCCAGTATATATGATACAATGCACAATTGTATACAGTATACAGCACGCACAAATATGCATACGCTGTAAACTAATCGATGAAGGATCACACTTCTTTGGATTTCCCAGCAGTAAAATCTGATTAGATCAGCCACATTCAAAGCCATTCTTAAATTAAATGCCTAAAACTGCCTTAACCAACATCAAAAAAGCTTTTTGCTTTTACAAACTGACAGCAACAGCATATAATAAAAGATATGAATTATAGTAATATTTTACAAACGGAAATAAGAACATAGGAATGCAGAATTTAAGTATACAATTTAAGAAGTAAGTTCAGACTTACTTTCAACACTTTCAATTTTTATCACCACCCATTCTGTTAAACGTAAATTTTTATCTGAACTTGTTGAATCTATGTTACATTTTCACAGAATGGTGGACAGAATTTTCTTTACATCAGATGCTTTTGTGCATTTCCTAGCAATTGTAGCAGCAATAATCAATACAAATCATGACGACAAATACAACATTTTCAGCCACACAGTGCAGCTCGAGAGAACTTTCTGCATTTTAAAGAATACAGTAGATTCAAGTTTTCCGGACAGCAATTTTTGCACAACCAAGAACAAACATAAAGTAGGCAAATTGAACATATATTAAAGTTATGTTTAGTATAATTATTTTTGTGTATTTGCTGACTACAATTATCTTTGTAAAGCACAATACATTCTAACTGTTGAAATAAAGGAACACTCAAGCAGCAGTGCAACATATCTAAAATCTGTACTGAAGTTAGTTAAACGTAGTAAAAGGAAAATATTTTGGATAGGTGTATATCAGCTCTGAACGTTTTCCTGATTTATTTTAAGTAGAATGTCAAGTAAACAAACAGTCATAAAGGATTGGAACTAGCTGATGTTTCATCGGCTGAGCCTGACAGCTCCATTAGCAGTACAGATGGCACAACATCTCACATTACTTACAGAGTTCTCTTTGGATTTTGAAGTTAGCTCTTGCCAAGTTAGGTCCCTGTCCTGGTGATGTATGATGAGCAAGGTTAGGATGAATCCTGTGGCACCATTAACATGATAAATGTTATGAGACAAAAAAAGAAATGACTCAGAGTTGAGTCAGACCTAGAGAAATTAAACTAAGCAACTTCAGGTTGAGTCACCCAAGGCGAAATGATTTTGCTTCCTATTCAGGTGTAAACACATTCTGGATTAATCGTGGCTCACAACTCATGAGTTGTTCGAGTGATTTTAGAGTTTGTTATAGACAATTATGCATGTGGCAGAAGCGGTAGAGAAAAGTTAATGATACAAAATTATTCTTCAATAGATATGATAAATGTGAGCCAGGCCTTATCAATCAACTTTAGGAACAAATCTCTACATCTATGTTCGATAATCTAGTGGAACACTGTTAGTAGATTACTGACAATTAAGCATCAATATATGTGACCCTGGACAACAAAACCAGTCATAAAATATCAGAAAGCTGACTATATAAGCTTTCCATTGATGTACATTGGTGTAAGGTTTGTTAGGACAGGACAATATTTGGCCGAGCTACAAAAATCTGGGCCCGTATTCACAAAACATCTTAAGGTTAAAAGTAGCTCCTAACTTGGCAATAATGAACGTTTCAGTCCCAAAGTTTTGCACTAAGAGTATTTTACAAAGCCTTTTTGCGTTAAAACTAGCTCCTAAATCCTAAAAGTGAAACGTTTAGAGTAGTTAAGAGGTTTCCTAAGTCTTTAAAACCAACTCGCAACAATCCTAAAGCCAAACTCAGACTACAGGATTCTCGGACAGATTTTCCCCTCCTGAGATTCTTTAACAAAAATCATATCCATGGGCTCGATCGGGTCCAAAGTTCAGTCCAGATTATCGCGTAATGCGAGGCATTCACATCTTACACATCCCGATCTGTTCCAAGAAAAATGGGGGCTGCCCCGATCATATCAAACATGTTTTGATATTTAGGATTTCACGTTCTCTGGTATTATTATTTACGCACCTTTTAGTTGTTCCAAAATTATTCCTTTAATATTTTCTTGTAGTGTGTGATGAGCCAAGAGTTTCGAATCGTTTAGTATGAGCATGGTTGAGATTTTAAATAAGGAGTCTGTCACGATTCTCCTTATGTGTGTGCTGCAACCACATTTTATAATCGTCAGCATTTTTTAACTGTAGTCTTAGGCCTGTAGGCTTAAAATGACTATAACACCTGCCTTGAAACGTAAATATTTTAGAAAGATTTCGTGACAATGAGCTGAACCATAAAGCTTATATCTGCTAACTGTTTACAAGATGCAAACATACATTGTATATATACTTTATATAAACATATTTTGTTTGCAAAAAAATTCCTTTTTTAATGTTTTTCAAAAATCATGTGATATGTTTTTGTGTTTGTTAGCTGTATTTTTTAGTTATCATCTCTTAATAATAAAACAACTGCAGTTTGATTGATATTAATTGCAATGCACAATAAAAAACATAATTTCTCTTCACTTTTTTAATTAGTAACTTGGTGTATATTTTATAATCTTAATTTGAATCTGGCAACAATTATACTTTAAAATATTTTATTTGAATAAGACTACATTTTTATTTGAAGATTTAAATATGTCAGCATCCAGATGCAAGCAGAAACACGATACACAGGATTATAATAAACATTAACAAAGACTAGAACAGACATCGATGAGTATAAATAATATCCGGGTGATGAGGGGATTGCAGACGAAGGACAAGTGAGGAAATGTAAAGGATCATTGGAAATGAAGTCCAAACATGTATGGTTGGCGATTGCTACAAATATACCCGTACTACTGGTTTTGTGGTCCAGGGTCACATATTAATTTGTAGGTTTGGGTCTATCTCTTTTGTGCCATACTATTCATTATTTTTGTACTTTATATTAAACCTTAAAAAAATTCTCTGTTGCCCTTCTATCCTCCAGAACATTTCAGGACCTTGCGAGGCAGATGGACTATACCTATGGGACTGTGAGGGATTCTGCAGTGTACGATTACTTCAGAGCCAAGGGTACAAACCCACTAGAGCAGGACAACACCTATTCAGAGCTGTGGAGGACCATCAGCAAGAACAACGGCCAGGACTTCTCAGTGTCTAGCCCCTCAGAGGGCATACGAAAGGTATATTTATGAAATGATTTCAGACTTATGCAGTCGTAAGTTCACTTTTTGCAGTCCAACGATTGCATGTTGTGACTTTTGTTACCATTATCAAGAGTGTGCTGCCAGATTTTGGCCGGTCAATTGCTGTCATAACATGTTTAGAACACACATGACTGACAGCTCCTAAACCAAACCTCCCTGGGCACCCTGACACTGGTGACCAATGAGCTAATGCTGGTGAAGCTACTGTTGCTGGAGACACCAGCAAACCAAAATCCTATGCTGGGCACCAGTGGCACTGTTTTTTTAAAGGTGATATGTAGCTGTGATGGAGAATTTAGCGTTTTTAAACAATATGCCACATTCTCGTGCAGGACTGTGAAGACTGTGATTGGTTGGTTGGCCAAGAAGGTAAAAAGAAAGCTTTTAAAGAGCTGTTTTACCGTACTCACTCACGTACTATATACATATTCTTTCTATTTTATTTACCATGCTGTCAACGTATTTGATAGGAAATGAACAGTGAGACAATAAGTGCTGTAATTGTTTGTGTGATCATTATAGAAGGTTGTGACAGACCCAAATCATCTCTGCTGCATAGTTGCATTTCTCCAGTTGCCATGGAGAAATGGTGTGATTAGCTTTCCTGTAGCTCAGTGGTTAGAGCATGGTGCTAGCAACGGAAAGGTAATGGGTTTGAGCCCAGGGATTGCACATACTCCAATACAAATGTATAGTATAATGCAATGTAAGTTGCTTTGGACAAAAGCGTCTGCCAAATGCGTAAATGTACTTCAATTTCTGGCGCTATGGCATTTTTGCCTTGTCTTGGAGATGTTAGCGTGTCTCAATAGAATCGGTCACAAACGTGAACCCTGCACGATCTAATGTGTGGTGTCTTGCTAACTCACTGTCATTCAATTCATTAAAAGTTTATTTTTAGAGTGCTTTACAATTTGCATGGCATCAAAGCAGCTGAAAACCAAAACCAAGTTAAACACACACAAAAACAAAAAAATGTGATAAACCTTAAAAGTATTATGGAAATTGTCATGCATTGCAACACATTTCTTCTCACTTTTCGCATTTCGTCCATTTTCTCTGCTGCTAAAGAAATTCTTAAGCCTCTTAAAATCCTCACTAAAAATCCTTTTTTCTTACATTTTTGAGGGAAACGCCCACATTTCTACGAATTTTGTCGCTAGGGGCAACTCATTGCGCTAAGATTTTTCATGAATACGGGCCCAGTTGTTTTGTACGATGACAATTAAAACATTGTAATTTCTAATAGCGTTCAATATGATGATAATGGTCTGTCTGCGGTTTTGGTTCTTCACAAGACACATTTTCTTTTAAAAGCCAGTCATGTAACAATAGATCCTTTCAAACTGAAAAACAAACTCTCTGTACCTGCTCTTGAGAAAACAACCTTTAAATGATGACATCGAAGGGAAAGACTAAATGTAAAAGAGTCACGATGGAAAAACTTTTAGGTGTATAATGAGCTCGGGATGTGTAATCCTTTGAATCAGCCAATGAGAGCAGGTTCAGATCAATGAAGCTCCTTTAACTGAGAAAGAACTCAATAGATCAGCCCCCAGAGATCGTTTTGAAGACCTGGAACACTTTAACAATAATTACTGTTTAGAAAGGTTGCAATTTTCCTTCAGTAACTTTTGAGGATGTGGTTTAGAGAACGCCAGTGTGTTTGGTACAGTTAATGGTAGCAGTCATCAAAGGTTAAATTGCAATGCCAATACCCCTTAAATACGGCTCTGCATTTACATTGAGCGTACGGTTGGTCAGCTTTTCTAGCATGAACATGTATCTTCATCCGCAGGCCAAAAAAGGACCATATGCGTTCCTGTGGGATATGGCAGTGGTGGAGTATGCAGCGCTCACAGATGACGACTGCACCATCACAGTATCCGGCAACAGCATGAGCAGCAAAGGCTACGGGATCGCCATGCAACACGGGAGCCCGTATCGAGATCTCATATCCCAAAAGTGCGTATCTCCCCTCTCTCATCATTTTTAATGTGGCGCATATTGCACAGAAAGCTATTGTTCGGGGCTCTCTGGAGTTGTGAAAGCTATTTTCGTAATTATCTCAATCTCTTGGCGAATTCAATGGCCTGTCTGGTTAAGAACTCTAACTACTGCAAAAACTCTACCCTGCAGAGAGGGAATACGGCAGAATATCCCACACTATTCAAGCACTACTTATATAATGAGAGAATGTACATTTAATTGTCTTGTGTAGGTGTTCAAAGGAAAGCAATAACGCTTTCCAAGATTCCTCAGACACATACAGTATGATTTAAAAATATTGAAATGATAAGTGCTTCAGTTACTTCAGACATGAAGATAAATGACTAGCAATGACATGGGAGCTGCTGTATGAATATGCCTGTATGAAATTCACTGCCATTTTGTTTTTGCACAAAGCCTTGACTCATTAGCTGCAGTTTCTTGGGTTTAGTTTCTTCCCATTACAAATTGATCCCTTTGCGGACGTAACAGATGCCAGTAGACTGTCTAAAGCTCCACATAATCACTTGTAACCAATTAAGACTGCATAATAATATTACTTATTGATTTCAGAAAGCAGGGAAAAGATCTCTTGTTGACTGCACTCTCACGCATCTTCTATTGATCCATCTAGAATATCCTAACGTGATTCAGCTACAGTACTGGCGATTTTTAACATAACTGATGTTTGCCTATGTAAATATGATGCAATTGTTATAGCTTAACAGAGGTGGCACTATTTTATATATATAGCAGATATAAAGCTGTACACAATACATTGGAAATGCTTTAATACTCTTCAAAAAGCACCCCAGAGTGCATCTCTTGAAGTTGGTTGTGCAAAGCTGAGTAAACATGTAATACAAAGTAATATAAAATAATTAGATTTCCATAGCTGTTCCCATACTTTGATGTGTTTACCTTTATTCTAAAATGATTGATGTCTAAACCTTTTTTAAATTTGGGGTGAAATGTCATTTCGTGACAGGGTCATGACATTTCCTGTGGCGTCTGTTTTGTCTCACAGAATGATGTTTCGTTGTTGATCCGGACAGCCGTGTTCTGTGTCTCAGGGAGCACATGGTTTGGTCTCCTATGGTTCTCTGGCTCTCTCCAGTGATATGTGCCTAACTTCTCAGGTCTTTCACTCCAGTGCAGTGTTTATTAAAATACTCTTTGTTATTGTTTAAAATAAATGGCTCACGGCTGGCTGCTAGCCATCTATTATGAGGCACGTGCCGAATGAATTTCCACGTCTCAGCAGAAGATGGAACCTGTAACGCTTCTGCCATACTGAGTGTCCGAATTCACTTACTTGTTGTCACTCGCTCCTGCAAGTGGAATATACACCGATCAGGCATAGCATTATGACCACCTTTGTAATATTGTTTTGGTCCCCCTTTTGGTCCACACTGGCCAGTACAAAATGAACATGATGGCGTGGATGGATAGGTGATGTGTTATCCGTGTTATTAGACTTGACTGATTTCACCCGGCGGCGCGCAGGCCGATCAACGGGATGACATTGCAGTACTGAGAGAGCCATTTAAAAGCATACAAAACAGACGTCTCTTGATTCGCTCTTGCGGTACTGTAATGTCGTTGGGTCAATGTGAAATGCGCTAGTATAAATGCTGCCTAAGCTCTACAATTGGTAGCCCTGCTTAAGGGACTGTGTCCACCGAGGCTTAAAACACCAGAAACTTGGCTGAAAATGCCCGCTGCAGGCTAATGTGAACTGAGCATTCTGCCCCACGTTGAGCATTTTTCAACTCTGGGCATCCGGTCGAATGCCGGCGCTGAGCATGTTTTCAAAAAACATGGCGCTGCCGTTGAAAAAAATTTCCATGGATTTCCAAGAGACGTACCTGTTGTGTTATTTAACGGTCTTCCTGGTCTCTTAAAAGTATGTGTGGTTCACAGCATGAACTCATAAATGTTGTTGTAAACCTTTAAGATATTTGTGAATGCAAACTGGTCTGTTATTGTGGAGATACATGTATTTCCATGGCCTTTAACATGATGCGGAACAAAATAAATTGGGATTGGTTGCTTTGAGAGGCTTTTGGTTAGCCTTCTTCTTTTGGAGCAAGGAAGCTGGTCATAGGTCAGCACGAAGAGAGTACTTGTATTCAGAAGCCCTAGGGTGATTTTGTCATAACGCTGGTAGAAATGCACTCTGAGGCAGCTGGAAGGAAGCTTACGGGTTATTACACAGTGAACCATATTGTCATCTCCTCTTGAAAGAGAAATTCATCTTACTTTCTGTGCTTTGTGGCCCATCATCATCTATTCTCTCTAGAGCCCTCGGTTTTTGCCAGGCCTCTTACATGTTTCTGTACATGGTGCTTTTTACAGTGAAAATTGAAATGGCTTTATTTCTTGTTGATGGCTGTGTCACTCATAACAGCAACATCATTTAATGACATACATATGGAAGCCCTGAACCGCAACGTGGAAAAAAAATTGGTGAAGAAAAAAAAATAATTCCTGTTATATTCCCTCCTGTAGCCTCTAGCCTGTTTTTTTTCAATTAGACTAGTTTGTTCTCTTCCAAAAAAAGTTTTTTCTCTACCATATTTCTTTTTCTCTTCAAATTTTTTTTTCCTCTTCAAATTTTTCTTTTCTTCAAAAATATAATAGTTTTTTCTCTTTACTTTTTTTCTCTTAAACATTTTTTTTCTCTTAAATTTTTTTTTCTCTTCAAAATTGTTTTTTCTTCAAAAATATAATAGTTTTGTCTCTTAATTTTTTTTCTCTTAAACATTTTTTTTTCTCTTTCAATTTTTTTTAAATATATATTCATTTCTCTTAATTTCTTTTTCTCTTCAAGATGCCACACAAAAGAAAATAGTTTACTAGCTAACACTTAGCATGCATTACCAACACTGACCACCAGGTGTCAATGTCAGCTGTCAGTTAGAACAAAATCTTAAGCTTACAATGGTTTCTATGCTGGTGTATCGTTTAATATCATTATTTCGTTAAGGTAACTTGTGTTTTTATGTATTATTATTATGCATGGCGACAGGATTTCGCATCCAGAGCTGTAGTGCCGATGTCAAATGCAGCATCCTGTGTGCGCTTCTCGTCCGGTTTAGATCAAAGTGACAATGGGCCGTGGCTCAGCGAAAGACACAGAATGCGGGTGCAGCACTGATCAGGGCCGGCCCAGCCGTTGGTGCTCTAAGCAAGATTTTAGATTGCTCCCTTCCTATTTAAAATAAATACATTAATAAATAAAAATATCTGAAAATGAACTTTTTAAAAGCAAAATTCATATTTATTTAATATAACATGAATTGTGATTAACATAATTATAAGTAAATAAATAACAACTAAAAAATATTTGTAATAAAAATGTTTCTAATTTCCTACTTATTGTTTGAAAATAGTGCTGAAAATAAAATAAAACTGATTGTTTTCTCTATGAGACTGTATTTGAATATTAGAGCTCATAAAACGAATATTTGGTTATTATTATTAAACAACATTTTGTCAACCTCTGCGCAAATGCTGTAAGGACACAAATAAAACTATATTGTATTGCTTTGGACTTTCTTAAATAAGTGGCATGGGCTAACAACAGTGCCAGTAAACACACTTTGCAGTTCACTCAGTTGAAAGCAGTTAAAAACAGCACGCAGTGCCAGTGTTACCAGTAAAATGATTCTAAATAAGCAAGCTGCTCCAAGCGGGATTCCAGCTAAGAACCAGTGATGCATCCGGCATGGGAAGCAGACGCACTAACAGCGAGAGCACAGGCGCTAACGTACGCTGCACGAGCACGACTAGAAGTCGCTCAGTGAGGTTTACCTGCACAGATCACACTAGCTGCTCTCTGTTGTACATAATTAACGTGTTAAGATGATGAACTCTAATCATGTTATGAAGCAAGAAGCTGTTCACATGTAGTGTTTTTTGCACTCTCGCCTGGCGTCCCTCCGGTCGCCTAGGTGCAACAATAACTGGAGTTGTTACACATGAAAACAAATACCATACCAAACACAAGTTACCTTAACGAAATAATGATATTCAGAATCAGAATCAGAAAGAGCTTTATTGCCAAGTGTGCTTACACACACAAGGAATTTGTCTTAGTGTCAGAGGCTTCCAGTGCACATACATGTTAAAAAGGTGACAAGGTACAGGTAACAAAAAAATAAGTAAAAATATAAATAAATACACATTACACATTTGACAAAATGACAATATTGTAACACTCCTGTCTTGTTCAGTTTTAGTTTTGTCTGTTTAGTCTGCCTGTGTTCTGTAATGTATTGCCTTAGTTACTAATTAATCCCTCACCTGTTCCTGTTTCTCCTGATTACGTTTTCCCTGTGTATTTAAGCCCTGTGTTTTCCTCAGTTCCCCGTTGGTTATTGTATTGTCATGCAATGTGTGAGTGGTTTCTACCCGTGTTTTGTTTACCTGACCTGTGATATTATTAAATGTCTTTGTTCATGAACCTCGTTTTGGATCTGTTACTCCAGCCGTGACAGAATAACCGACCCAAAAAGATGGATTACAAGCTGCTGCCGGACCTGGACTATGATATCACCTCTCCACAGACCCAGCTTATGCAGCTCTGCCAGGACGGCATGCCTCTGGAGAGGTATGCGGAAGATTTCTTTGAGGCGTGCGGGCTGGTGAGTTGGAGCGACTCCGAGTTTAACCATTTGTTTCTCTCGGGATTGGATGATGATCTACTCGCTGTCATTATGCTTCCTGACGCAGAGGAATACCCCTGAAGGACTTTCTCAACCGAGTTCTTCAGGCAGTGGGGTGTGAATTCTGCGTCGGGGAAAGTGATGAGAGTGGGTACAGTAATCATCCGATCCCGGCTTTAAATGGGAGGTTTGGTCCGGCTCACCTGGTACGCACGCCTCAACCCAGCGCTCCTCCACGAGGTCCCGCCGCCGTAGGAAACGGCGTGCTGGCAACAGCCCCCCGGAGCCCTCGCTTGTGTGCTTTGTGGAGCCGGTGCCTCAATCATGTGGGAATGTGGAAGGCCAAAAAGGACAAAGAATAATGGAAGGACAAAAGGACCAGTGTCACCGCTCACAACCTCATAGACCTCTCCGTCCCTGAGCTCCCTGCTCCAGAGTTTGTCCCTGAGCTCACCCTGGACTTAAAATTGCTGTGGGAGTTCGATCCCCTGTTTGGCCTCCACCCTACCCTGAATCCCGTTCCAGTGTTGGTGTCCCTAGACTCCGTTCCAGAGTTGGTGCCCCTGGATTCCGCTCCTGTGTTTGTTCCCCTGGATTCCGCTCCTGTGTTTGTTCCCCTGGATTCTGCTCCAGAACAGCCCGCTTCCAAGCCGCCAGAGCCCGCTGCCTCCATGTCTGCTGAGCCCGAGGAGCCAAGCCAGCCCAAGTCTCCGGAACCCGAGCCGCCTCCAGAGTAGCCGCCCCCGGCTTACGAGCCACCCGAGCCTCCGGACCCGGAACCTGCCGAAGTACCGGTCTGCCTGGAATTACCTGTCTGCCCCGAACTGTCTGGTTGCCCGGAATTATTGGTTTTCCCTGTCCTGGGCATTGCCCTATGGTGCGCTTGGGCAGCGCACACAACCCCAGAACTCCCACCCACCCGCCCTTGTCCTATGCTGCCTCCTCCACTGCCACTGCTGAGGCCTCTCTTCCACGCTTCTCACCCTCAGCCTACCTTCGAGGCCATGGGCTCGCCGCTGGGCGATCAGTCTGCGACGGGGTTGGAGGACCCCTCGACCTCAACTTTTGCCTCTGAGGCCCGGGCTCCGTCTCGATCCATCGACCCTGTGGCTCCACCTCTGCTCATAGCTCCCTCGCCTCCACCATCGCCCGCTCGTCCACCAGCTCCACCGGGCTCCCTCGTCCCTCCGGTTCAACCTTGGTCGGCAGTCGACCCGCCATCGCCTCTGGACTCCACTCCTCTGGCGGTGCCTCGTCGCTCCATCCCACCAGCTCCGTTGGGCTCCTCCCTCCCCTCGGCATCACCTTGGTCCTTGGTCACTCCGGTTCCGCCGCGGACTTCCGGATGTCCGTCTTGGTCGCCTGAGCCGTCAGTTCCGCCCAGGCCCTCTGGATTCTCGCTGTCACCTTGGCCCATTGGCTCTCCGCCTCGTCCTCTGTCTCCACCCTGGCTCCTCCCTCCGTCAACTCCACCCTGGTCCCATGGACTGCTATTCCCCACGGTTGCCTGCTCTTTATCTGCCCCTCGCCCTCCTCCTAAACCTCCACCCACCTGCCTTGGTTGGACTCTTTACGGCGCGAGGTCGCGCCTATGGGAAAGAGGGTGTACTGTAACACTCCTGTCTTGTTCAGTTTTAGTTTTGTCTGTTTAGTCTGCCTGTGTTCTGTAATGTATTGCCTTAGTTACTAATTAATCCCTCACCTGTTCCTGTTTCTCCTGATTATGTTTTCCCTGTGTATTTAAGCCCTGTGTCCCTGAGTTCCCTGTCAGTTATTGTATTGTCATGCAATGTGTGAGTGGTTTCTACCCGTGTTTTGTTTACCTAACCTGTGATATTATTAAATATAGTCTTTGTTCATGAACCTCGTTTTGGATCTGTTACTCCAGCCGTGACAAATATACAGTATACTGTATGTACAGATGTGCTATATACAAATTATAATCCGTTATATACAAAAATTATTCAGGGGAATATGGATTGTGTATTGCACAGTGGGAGGACATTTAACTGTTCATGAGGTAGATAGCCTGAGGGAAGAAACTGTTCCTATGTCTGGTAGTTTTGGTGCTTAGTGCTCTGTAGCGCCGGCCAGACGGCAGCAGATCAAAGAGGAAGTGTGCTGGGTGTGAGATGTCCAGAGTGATTTTACGAGCCCTTTTTCTCACTCTGGATAAGTACAGTTCTTGGAGAGTGGGGAGGGTTGTGCCAATGATTTGTTCAGCAGTCCGGACTATCCGCTGCAGTCTTCGGAGGTCAGTTTTGGCAGCTGAGCCGAACCACACAGTTATGGAAGTGCAGAGGATGGATTCAATGACAGCTGAGTAGAACTGTATGAGCAGCTCTTGTGGCAGATTGAACTTCCTCAGCTGGCGAAGAAAGTACAGCCTCTGCTGGGCCTTTCTGACAATGGAGTCAATGTGAGTGTCCCACCTCAGGTCCTGAGAGATGGTGGTGCCCAGGAACCTGAATGACTCTACTGCAGCCACAGTGCTGTTCATGATGGTAAGTGGGGGAAGTGCAGGGTGGTTTCTCCTAAAGTCCACTATAATCTCCACTGTTTTGAGTGTGTTCAGCTGCAAGTTGTTATGACTGCACCAGACAGCCAGCTGCTCAACCTCGCTTCTGTAAGCAGACTTGTCACCATCCTGGATGAGACCAATAACTGTAGTGTCATCTGGAAACTTCAGGAGCTTGACAGAGGGGTCAGTAGAGGTGCAGTCATTGGTGTACAGGGAGAAGAGAAGTGGAGAGAGCACACATCCCTGAGGGGCACCAGTGCTGATGGGAAGGCTGTTGGTTGTGAATTTACCAACTCTAACTAGCTGTTGCCTGTCTGTCAGAAAGCTGGTGATCCACTGACAGACAGCGCTAGGAACAGAGAGCTGGGTTATTTTGGTCTGGAGGAGTATTGGGACAATGGTGTTGAAGGCTGAACTGAAGTCCATGAACAGGATCCTCACATAATTCCCTGGTCTGTACAGATGTTATAGGGTATAAAGCAGTCCCATGTTGACTGCATCATCTACAGACCTGTTTGCTCTGTAAGCAAACTGCAGGGGGTCCAGTAAGGGTCCAGTGATGTCCTTCAAATAAGCCAACATCAGTCTTTCGAATGACTTCATGGCCAAAGATGTTAAGGCAACAGGTCTGTAGTCGTTAAGTCCTGTGATTTTGTATTTCTTTCGATGGGGATGATGGTGGAGTGTTTGAAGCAGGAGGGGACTTTGCACAGCTCCAATGATCTGTTGAAGATCTGTGAAAAAATGTAGGCCAGCTGGTCAGCACAGGTTTTCAGACAGGCTGGTGAAACACCATCTGAGTCTGGTGCTTTACTTCTCTTTTGTTTTCTAAAGACCTGACGCACATCATCTTCACTGATCTGAAGTGCAGGAGGGGAGGAGAATGGGGTTGCTGGAGGTGTTGATGGCTGTGTAGAGAGGTAGTCGTTGTGGGGTGTGAGCCTGGGGGTTTCAAATCTACAATAAAACTCATTGAGGTCTTCGGCAAGTTGTTGATTTGCCTCAGTGCTGGGGGATGGTATCTTGTAGTTTGTGATGTCTTTTAAGCCTTTCCACACTGAGGCAGGGTCGTTGGCAGAGAACTGGTTTTCTAGCTTTTTAGCATAGCTCTTTTAAGCCACTCTAATCTCCTTGGTCAGTGTGTTCTTGGCCTGATTGTACAAGATCCTGTCCCCACTGCTGTAGGCATCCTCTTTGGCTTGGCGAAGCTGTCTGAGTTTTGACGTGAACCATGGTTTGTTGTTGTTGTATGTTAAATATGTCCTGGTAGGAATGCACATGTCCTCACAGAAACTAATGTATGATGTTACAGTCTCTGTGAGCTCATCCAGATCAGTGGCAGCAGCTTCAAAAACACTCCAGTCAGTGCAGCCAAAGCAGGCTTTTAAGGCCCGCTCTGCTTCGTCGGTCCATCTCTTTATCCTCCTTACTACTGGCTTTGCAGATTTAAGTTTTTGCCTGTATGTTGGGAGAAGATGAACCAGGCAGTGATCAGAGAGTCCTAAAGTTGCTCTTGGGAGAGAGCAATAAGCATCCTTTATTGTGGTATAGCAGTGATCCAAAATATTATTGTCTCTGGTGGGGCATGTAATATGTTGTTTGAATTTTGGCAGTTCAAGTGTAAGTTTTGCTTTGTTAAAGTCACTGAGAATGATTATAGATGAGTCCGGTTGTTGTTGTTCCTGTGTCTGCGATCTCGTCAGCCAGCTTTTGTAGCGCTGTGCTCACGTGCGCTTGCGGTGGAATGTAAACACTTACAAGAACGAACGAGGAAAACTTTTGCGGCGAGTAGAACGGTTTACAGGACAAACTAACAAAAACAGTAAAACAACTGGAGAGCTCCACACAGAGGCAGCCATCTGCGGCGCCATCTTGGATCGTGCCATCTTGGATATTAAATGATATACCAGCATAGAAACCATTGTAAGCTTAAGATTTCGTTCTAACTGACAGCTGTCATTGACACCTGGTGGTCAGTGTTGGTAATGCATGCTAATTGTTAGCTAGCAAACTTTTTTCTTTTGTGTGGCATTTTGAAGAGAACAAAAAAGTTGAAGAGAAAACAATGCGAAAAAAAAAAAAAAAAAAATTCTTTAAAAAAAAATATAAGAGAAAAAGAAATATATTTTTGAAGAAAAAAAATTTTTAAGAGAGAAAAAAAATTTGAAAGACAAAAAAAATGTAGGAGAAAAATATATATATTTTTGAAGAAAAGAAAAATGAAGAGAAAAAAATATATTTTTTATATTTAGTCTAGACTTAGGCTACAGGAGGGAATATAACGGGAATATATATTTTTTCTTCACCAATTTTTTTCCATGTTGCGGTTCAGGGCTTCCGTACATACAAACTCAACCACAGATACACATAAAACACAGAGAGTTAGGGGTTAGTCAGGTAAACACGGAGCTGGCATGTTTTCAGTTTTTTAAGGTTGTTCAAAGTTTGATTAGTTCTTGTAAGAGTGAGTTAAAGAAGAGGTTGAAGTTTTTGCTACCATTCTGAAGACCACATTTTTACCTGAGATAGTACTTGCTTTCTCCTTGCAAGCTAACTGAAAATAGTGGATGAGCTACTTGGGCTACTTTTTGTCATTAACGTTTGCTGTTGTTTTTTTTATTAGCTGTGCACACATACATAAATCAAACTCTATTGTTTCTTATTTCATAACTTGCAGGATACTGGAGCTGCAGGAGAAAGGTGATCTGGATGTCCTTAAGCAGAAATGGTGGCCTCGGACCGGCCGCTGTGACCTTAACAGCCACAGCAACGCCCAGCCTGACGGTCGCTCTCTCAAGCTGCACAGCTTCGCTGGCGTCTTCTGCATCCTGGCCGCGGGCCTCCTGCTAGCCTGTCTGGTAGCCGCCCTCGAAATGTGGTGGAACAGCAACCGTTGCCGGCAAGAGCAGGCCAAAGAGGTGACCGAGCTCAGGGCGCGGAAGATACAGCAGGGAGAGGACACTGCCACACTCTACTTTAAGGATCCCGCAGCAGACGCGAGCCCCGATTTAGTCGAGCTCCAGTACACTCAGTTATAGGTGTGCCCTGATGAAATCAAAATTGGTCCCTGGCCCACTGACCATGGAATGTGCACAAAGCCCTTAAGGCAGCCTTAAGAGTTTGATATTTGAACTATAATATGGTGTGATTTTTTAGATGAAGTGGAATTTCAGGAACTGTAAACACAGTATCTCTTTTCCGAAACCTAGTGAACCACTTTGCTGTTTATAGATAACTGCCTTGAAAAGCATTCTAACCAAAAGGACTGTGTTGAAACAGTGACTAATTTGAAAAGCTCTGCATAGGCGGCAACACAAATTGCACAGGAGATTTATCTCACAATTGATTCAAACTGAGCTCGATGTTCATTTCAGTAAGGTCCTTTATTGGACCTTTTGTTTTTGTGCTTTTGGTTTTGTAATTGGTGGGCTGATCAGTTACACAGCCCAATAACACAGCCATTCAGATTGAAACATACCATTCCCATGAGTTTTGTCCCCAGTTTCATTCCAAGGAAATGCATGTATTGATGATAATGTATATCTTGACTTTAAGAATCTGCCAAGTGCATCAATGTTGTGTAAGGTTTTAGGTATACAGCTGTTTTAATGGCTGAATGAAAAATCATTATATTCTTTAAAAAAAATGATACAAACATCTAATTCATACGTACTTTATTAACACATTTTTTACTATATTCGTTGCATCTCAATTATTAGAATAAAGTGGTTTGACCAAAAAACGAATGAATGATTAAACTCTACAAGTCAAAGCAGGACCTTTCTGGCAGGTACACAATGTCTCATTCTGATTGGTTGTGCTATTTCCAAGTCAGACAAGAGCTTTTGATTGGCTGTGTTCCTTGTGTGGTTGATCAGCCCATTGAAACACACAGACATCCCTATAAACTCCTATAGTGAATGGAAGAGCCACAGTTTTACAAAGGAAAAAGCACAAAACCATTTAGATTTCTCAACCGATTTACAATCTGCATTTTTAAAAAATCTTTTTCACCTATTCATTAAAAAAAAGAAATGGGTAAGAAAAGTAAAGGGTATTATGAAAAAATTCTGCTCACTCGTTTACTTATATGTTTATAGGGCAGTCTAGCCCTCCTCAATATGACGCCATTATTATTATTATTTTATTCATTTCAACTTGTCGCAATGCATTTTGGGATTGAATTATCGAATACATGTCATGTTGCCTTAGATGTTGTCCATTGTCTTTCATGAGCTCTCATGTCAGTTGTGCACCTTTGACACTGGTGTCCACCCTAAAATAGCTTTCACTAGGTTTTGGAACAGAGTGCACCACCTAGCATAGTTTACTTTGAAATAAAAGTAAGAGCAATGCACTCTTTTCCTCCAATTCTCAACTGATTTTGATCTTTAATGCTAAATAAACTGGAATATCTAAACAAGTTTTAACAACACTTTATATCCTTAAGTGCTTGTTCATGGTGGCAATTAAATGTCCACTTTGGTGTTCTTTTCACATTTTTAAACTGTTCAACTCACCAACTTTGAAATAATTACTTCAGGTTATTACTTCACTTTAGTAGGCCTCTTCATTGCCAATGGGAACTGCATGTAATAAACTCAAAAGGTTTGATGATGATCCGTAAACTAAAGTGTGGGCAAATCGGGTGCTTGCATTAGTCTGTCTGCTCAAATACCCCATATAAAAAGGCATAAAACCACCCTAAAAATGAGCCCAACAGTCAATAATCCCTAGTAATTCACTGTGTGACATCCTGATGCAATTATATGTCAATGTGGACAAGTTTTATGGATTTCTTTACCTACGCTTTTTAATTTTCCATTTATTCTTCATTTGTTTATGATCTCATGCAGGTTACTAAGGATTACAGACTGGCAAGGGTTTCTGGTCCATTGACATATAATGATATTGCTACTGCTTCATCGGAGGGGAGCAAGGACATTTGGACAGAGAGAGAAAAAGACTGGGATGAAGCAGAAGCTATTGACACAGGTCAGAATAGAATCGTAGGCCTCTTCCATGATTGGCTAGCACAGATTATGTAGGAGCCTTCTAACACTAAAGATTGACTTCTTAGTTTCTTTTAGTTTTCATTTTAGTAGTCACATTTTGTCGCTTCACCTAGTCGTTCTGTTTCAGGATGGCACCCTTCCATATTTTCTGCTTTGAACACATTTTCTTCAGCGATTAGCCCAGTAGCACTAATGATGATAAATGATTTTCCAGTTTATTCAGAATTGGCATACGAAACACTACTGCTGTTTAATTGGTGACATTTATTTGTTGAGGCATGAAGCCAATTCAAGGTGATTATGAACATATTTTAATAAGAATTCCACAGATTGTGGCAGTGATGATTTAATAAGTGTGGATTTCTTTAATGAATCAGTGAGCGATGTCTGCATAATCACTAGATTATTGAAAAAACAATTATTAATGTAATGACAAAAAAAATCAAAAACGCATCGCACATACCTGCAAAACAGAGACCAAGCAACAATTTAAGAAAAGAGCAACATGTATTTTTATCATGCGTACACAATGAAAAATCTACAATGAAGAAGTTATTGACCGAGCTCACTTTAAATTAAAAAGATCTGCGTGTCTCCCAAATTGTCCTTTCTATACAACAGCTTACAGCTAACAGTATTGTCTGTATGAATAATTGTTTTCAAACCCATTTCTATTTTAGAAATGAAAGGCATTACATAGATGGTAACGTCCATTCCACTTGAAAGTTTTATCGTAATGGACACTAAGTTATTTAATATACAAGTCTATTTCAAGGTCTGTATATAAAATGTTAATTAACCGTCAGCATCGTTGAATGCTTTTCTTTCATGTATAACTGAGTGTAGATCACAGCATCTTTGTTTACAAAATCTTCAGATCACGCACAGCTGAATTGCAGGAAATCCAAAGCACTTTTCAATGTGAAGTTACTTCTATAGCGCTTTCACAGTATTGCATTGTTGCAAAGCAGCTTTGCAGGAAATACGTACTAATGCATAATATAGCACTAATACATGTCAAGTGTCAAAAAATTCCAGATCCCAGGTCTCTGGTGGTGTGGAAAATTCTGAATGGAGTGCACACAGCGCTCTGGGAGTCATTTGGATATAGAATGCGTTGCTGTATCATTTTAAATATATCGTAGAACGTTGTCACTCTTCTGTATCTAGATTCAACTGTCAGTAAATGTAACCACAGGACCGACAACTGCTGTGTGAACGTGGTCAATGAAAAAGCAACACAATTCCATGTTTATGAATCAATGCAATTAAGGTTTTAACTGTGTATAGTTCCATTCTCAGAGGTTTATTGATTTCCTCAATTACTGATGTTACACGCGGCGAAATCACAATATTACCGTCGTGACCATAATAGAACTCATCTCAAATTGTGACCGTCTTAACAAGACCGTTTGCTGATAAATCAAACAAGTAATTCTCCCCTTTTTAAAATTCCTGAGTTTATAGTTAAAATTGAAGCTAGACAGAGGTTGGTGTAAACACAACTACATGTCTATAAACCTGTGATCTCTGAATATATCTTTGGCAGTTTGCCTCCTGGAGCAAGTTGTAATCTTATTTTGTTGTAAAGCATTATAGTCGTACCTTAGGAGGAAGTGCATTTATCATGTGCTGAACCAGGGGAAATGACTGAATCTATTATTATTTACACTGTTTATAGGATAAGTGACCAATGAAGCTTACGGAGAGATCGTAATTTTACTGCTGTATGTAATTTGTTTATCATTTCAATCTTACGCTGTAAACCAGCCCGACTGTTACACAACAGCCATTTCTGACGTTTTCTGACGATCTTCTCTGTAGAAGTAGCAGGAGAGATGATGTTGTTTCAAATGCATCTGGTCGTGCCGTAACACGCTGCCTAGTTGTACGCAATTCGATGCACTAACCGATCTGAAAGTCTGGAATTCGCAGAAAACTACTTACAGCATCCATGCTGTTGAGGAGGTGTTATCACTTTACAGTATTTGTAATGTCAAGTTCTAGTACTTCTGTATTGTTTGGCATTACTGTTATTATCTTCATTTTACCTTAAGATTTCACCCCATTCTTCTGTTCATTAGATAAGACAAATAGGATTACTGAACTGCGATGAGATTGTGAACAGTGCGTGAAGGCATGTATCCCCTTGGAAGTCTCTCTCTAATGAAAAGTGTGCTTCAACCAAATGTGACCGACTAATTTACCCAGTGCAATTGCTTTGCAATTCTAGTCCTGCCCCATCCCTCCCAAAAGCTTTATTACTCTCTGATGTGTCTTTGCATTTCATGCCGCAGCGCTTCATTAATCTAAATGTTTGAGGATACTTTTAGATCCTAAGAAATAATTCTGTGTAACAGTGCGTGTCCTTATTGTGGCGCTGGTGGACTCTGGAGCCAAGCTGTATTTTTATTGCATGATTTAAAATTATATCACGACTCGTTATATAATTTCACTTAGAAAAGTGTATTTTTGTGTATTAAAGACTACATGGCCCCCAACTCTTTGCCTTGAACTGCTGCGCTCAATGGCGTTTCGTTCTATTCAGTAATTTGATGATTCCATCAAGGACAGGTTTAGAGATCCGGCTGACTTCAAGAAACAAAGCCACTAATGGAACTCCATATGTACATCCAAAACACCACATCGGGTTATGCCAATTCCTTACAAGTAAATACGCATTGTGATACGTCACAATTTGGTACATATCGATTCATCACAATGTTATAACTAGAGTGTGGTAAAAAAGAAAAACTGCACTGAAAGCAATAGACCCACCTCTATAGAGCAATGCCAAATCGACCTTCAACCATACAGTTTCAAAAGTACGCAAACACAATTCAGCTTAATTGCTGAGATTTATGTGTGCCATTCACCTTTAGAATTTATAAACTGAAATACTTACGTGGAAAGTCGATACTGTCTTGACAAAACATCTGGCCATTTTTCAAACTATATGTGACTCAATCCTGTTTCACTGACACTGACTGAGGCTTTATGTTCAGCTTCTGTGCAGAAGAGTTGCTGGTCTTATCATTTCCAATGACTCAACAGCTGTAAAGACCAAACAGAGAACTCCTTTGAAATATTTAACTCCAAAGAAATCTTAGTTTGACCCACTAATGTTAACTAATGGCATGGATGTATGGTACTAAACAGGCTGTTTTCAGCAGGACGAGGAACCAGCAAAGAATGTTATTTTTCACTCGAATTATTTTCACCATACTTTTCATTATCCTTGTTTTGCTGTGCTATTTAACTTTTTTCTTAACTTTATTTTTAACATTCTTGTGGGGTTTTCACTTTTTATTAATAGTAGCATTACGTTTTGACACTGATACTGCCAAAGGAACACAACAAAAAGTTGTTTCCATCTGCATAATACCTGCTACAGTTTGGGATTCCAAACAGGGAGGCAGAGGGATTGGTCTGTTCCGGGATTTGAAACGTTGATAATTCTGGATTTCTTTACTCAGTCATTATTTAATATATGTGACCCTGGATCACAAAACCAGTCGAACGAGAACGTTTGAAGTAGTAGCCAAAAATACATCTTATGGGTCAAAATTTGCCATTTTTCTTTTATGCCAAAAATCCTTAGGATATGAAGTAAAGATCATGTTCCATGAAGATATTTTGTAAATTTCGTATCGTAAATATATCAAAACTTTATTTTTGTGAGTAATATGCTATGCTAAGGACTTCATTTAGACAACTTTAAAGGCGATTTTTTTCAATATTTAGATTCTTTTGCACCTTCAGATTCCTGAGATTTAAATAGTTGTATCAAATATTGTCCTATACTAACAAACCATACATCAATAAAAAGCTTATTTATACAGCTACAGCTTATTTATACAGCTATAAGTTGGTTCACTCCATTTGACTTTGTACACTCTAAAAACAGCTGTATTAAAAACAACACATTTTGTGTTCTGTTAAGGACAACACACAAACGTGTTAACACATTCGTTTCATTTATTTCACACTGAATACCACATAATATGTTAAATAGACACAAGCAAGTTAAAGTTAAAATTAACGCATCCTTTTTAAGAGTGTAGATAGAACCTTTCTGCTTTCTAAATCTAAGTCCCAAATGTACTCAACCTAAAGAAAAAAACTCATCACATAACGTAAATCAGAATATGAATAAGAATATATGAATAACTCAGATATAAGTATTGTATATGAACTGATTTGTAACTTGTTACTTATGTTGTTGCATTTTTATGAAATGCGACAAAGTAAAGAATTTTTGAGGAAAATCTGTGAATTTCTGAGGTCTGTTTGAGATAATCACCACATTCAGAAAACAAACACACCAGGGGGTGAGCATGGGTAGAACGTTGCGAGGGCATTTGCTTTCTGCCGAAATTTTGGAAGCATTCCACATTGGCCAACTCACAAATTATTTAATATGCCCACTGGCCAAATTTGATTTCAAGGTGCACATTCTATAAAAGTCTTCTTTCGAACTTTGTCCCGCTAGCTGTAATTGGGCTCTTTAGTGCAAATACACACCCTGCATTAACAAAAATAAACCTTACTTGCATGGAGGTCATCTAGGAACAGCAGGTCTCAGCCTCTCTGTCCCCCCCTCTTCTCTGCCCTTCTCTAGGACAAGGAGGTGAACCTGGAACAGGTGCATCGGCGTATGAACAGTCTTATGGACGAGGACATGGCACACAAGCAGATCCCCGCACCATCTATCGAGATCTCTGCCCTGGACATCGGCAGCATGCCGCCCAGCCAGCAGCGGGAAGCTGTGCGAAACTACCCGGGCAAGGGCCTGTCTGTGAGCACCTTCATCCCGGATCAACCTCATGGGGTGGGCCGGACACTGGCCCAGGGTCCTGGCAGCACCCTCCCCCTTCCTCTCAGCAGCTCCACCTTGCCCTCCATCCAATGCAAACACAGGGCTCCCAACGGGGGCCTATTCCGACAGAGTCCCGCCAAGACGGCCATGCCAATGTCCTACCAGTCGGTACCAGGAGGACCCATCCCAGAAGCTATTGATCCCACCCACAGTACATCCATTTAAAGGCACTTGTGATCATGGGCAGCCTCGTACTTGCTTTTCAAAAGAGAACATGTAAGCTGAGGTGCAGTTTGAGGCTTGGGAGACGGGATGGCAGTTGGATTAAAATGTGTAAAAAGAGTAAAAAAAGTATGTAGAGATTTTTATGGCGAAAAAACAAAAACATTTTCTTGTACATATTTGTAAATACTGAAAGAGCAAAGTAAGTAAAAGTGTATTTTGAATATTCTCAATTTTTGAAGTTGAGTTACAAAAACAAATGAAAAACAAAAAAGGACATACAAAAATAATTCAACAACGACTGTTTGAATGGCTTTGTGAATTTTGTTCTCTATGGGTAAACACTCAAATTCATTGTGATTGTTTTCTAAGTGCCGAAATAAAAGATGTCTCTCCACGTTTCGTTACTAGATGATCATACACGACTGTAGAAATCCAAACGCTAAAAATGATACACCTGTTTTACAGCATAAACATCCAACATTCTTCAGTACCTGCTGTGGCTTTTTCAATGTTTTGCCAGTGATTTTTAAGAATTATTTTTATTGATGAATATTTCTGGGTTAGTGTTGAGTTGTTGGTTTACGAACCAGACAAAAGTAAGCCATTCAACATTGTGTGACTTCTTTGTCACAGGCAAACTAAAACACCTCAAACTAAACAACAACACTGAACCAGTTATTTCTTACATTATTCGTATATATTTTTTTCTTTCATTTATTTGGTGACACCATCAATCTGTGAGCACAACCAGCCCAGAGAGAACAATTATATGCTTGAATCCTATAAGAACTACATCACTTTTATTTGTTGAGCATCAAAGAGATTTAAAAGCGGTTCTTTCTGATGAATTGGTACAGTCAAAGAGCTGTAATAGAGTTGTTTCTCTGGCATTGATATATCATTACAATTTTACTGTTTTACTGTATTACACTCGCTTCACACTGAGTACATAGACAATAAAAAAACTTGTAGATGAAATGATTTTCATAAATACATGTTGTGATATCTTTTTTCTAGTGAAAACATGAGTTGCTGATGTAAAGGCCCAAACGCTTCAGTGACAGGACTAACATCACACAAGGCAATTTTGAATAATCCAAACATATCTATACGAATATTTTCTACTCAACAACTTATTATTGTTTCGTTTTTTTTTTACCTGTGTTCAATATTTATCAGGCGGTTCAGCCCAGTTATGAATCTGTTTGTTGTGACCTAAACCAGAACAACCTTAAACACATTCACTCAGCTACCTGTGTGTGTTTCCCTGTTAAACTATTTAATGTTTCCCAAATCCCCAAACAAAGACATTTGTCAGTGTGGAGTACAGCAACCAGTATCCAACAGGATTTCATCCTGCACATGCTTGTCAGTCACTCTTCAAGGTTGTATCCTGTATATTTTGTACAAGTCCAAGTAGTTACTTATGTGAACCAAAGCGATATATTACACTGTGTAACACAACCTGTGGCTTTGAGATGCCGACAGCGGGTGGTAAGGATGTCCTACGTGTAGGGTTGTGTCTTCACTGCCTTACGCTCGTGCCCCTTTGATTTCAATGAGAAATGTCCAATAGCCCATGAAATATAACGTATAATAGCATAGTCTGTAACACTACATTTAAGAGAGACTCTTATTTTATTTATGAATATGCTGCTTGGAGTTTCTTAATCTTTAATAAAGAAACATGGTTTACATGGTTTGATTGATGCTTGAGTAATTTTGAAGAAATATTGATGTCCACTAATGCCAGTAAGAGACGATTGATGGTTACATTTAACCGCAATGTGTTTGTACAAGTACAGTGGCACAAAATCTGTTAAAATTTGTGGGACCGGTAGAAATGTTGGACTTTTAGATGAGCACCAAATGGTAGGGATCACCAAAATTTTGTCAGGGCCATTGGAATCGACCAACCACACCCCATACTGCATACACAATTTCTTTGGGCCTTTTTGTTTTGCACATTGCGCTCGTATGCCAAAAATACCTTTAGGAAATTGAATTAGTTAAATGGTATCATATTAAGATAATTAATGATTTGTATTGGGATAATTAGATGTAACTGGAGTTTGATATGGAAACATTTTCAAAACAATCTTTCTTAAGGCGTTCATAGCTTAATTGTACAATGAGCAACAAACCACATACACAATGTTGAATACATTTTTAATATATGGTGGTAATAACATTCACATGCTTAAACATTTCTTATTAGTATTCTGAGGCTTTGTCACTTTATATACTGATGTTCTATATTCTCATACTGTAAGTTCTTAACTCTTAACACTTAATATATCATCAGAAGGGTAGATTGAATCTATAGAAGCTGGCATGGCATTGGCTTGTTACTAAAGCACATTTTTCTGGAATAGTTCTTTATTAGTGTGCTTTTACAGTACAGACAAATGCTGGTCGGCTCATTAATAGCATTACAGCAGGGACTAATGGGACACATTTCTTTGGACCATGTGTGCTGAGGAAAGGGAGAACATTTTTAAGAAATTATTTGTGTTATTTTGCTATACATATCCATTCATAAAGATCTAAATCTGGTGGATAACTCCCATACTTTAATTGCATGCTGTATGGCTTTGTTACATTTCTATTCAGTATTTTTTTACAGGTATATTATTTTTGCTCATGCTCATTCTAAAAGTACATTTCTATTCATGTGTTTAATGAGTTGATAAATATCTAATGAAGAATTCCTGAAATTACATTGTGTCTCAGGCTACGGTAAATTTAATGTATACTGTACTGTATTACACCTCCAGAAAAGTAACAGTTTCATTTTAGGAACTGGCGGTCTGCCAGTGGAAACAAGGAGGCTGAAGTCGGGGCGATTGCTAGATTTTCTTTTACAATACTGTTGTACCCCAGTAAAATCGATAAAACCTTGTCTGCTGATGAAGAGTACTGACCTGAAAATATTCATGTGATTATATTTAGCAAACATGTTTAGAATCATACAGTAGAATCAGAACTATGTTTAGAACTGTTGACTGTAATACGACTTTGCATGTTCTTGCCATGGCTTCATGTTTGTCATGCACTCTAGGTTAAAACATTTAACATTTATTTTTATCATCAGCAAAACAAAAATAAGGCTAAATGAAATTTAGGACCAGCATGAGATTCAGGTAATTATTCTTCTGGCTGCACCCAGTGTGTTTGTTTTAGTGGCACAGGGTCAGAGATTTAAGGATACTCTGAAGATCTTGGACAGGTAATAGCAAAATGGCAGCAAACTTTGGTGTCTAAAAAAACACCTGGGGCCTTATTTATAAATTCTGTGTAGAAACCATCCTAAATTTGATTTTACCATCATTTCTCAAAGTGTGTACGTGTGATTTATGGAACGTGTGATTCTGCTCGGACCCTGACGTGGTGCTAAGCACTTTTCATCGTTTTTATGAATATAAACGTTTTTTGCATACAAACAAGCTACGGCTAAATCCGTACGGACGCAGGCTTTATAAATGAGGCTGATTCCACGTGTCAGGGGCTCTAGTGGTGCCAACATGTGAGTGAAATTCACAAAAAGCATCAAATGAACATTGGAAAACACTTTCCTTTGAAAACGAATTGCCTTTGAGGCAGGGTGACAAAGAGAGACAACTCAAAAGAAGATATCATGTTTTCAGACTTTAAAATGTCTCTCAGTTACACACACAGCTTGCTCTCTCCTGATCAGACACATGCATTCACCTGATTCCATCCATTACAATAGTGAACAGATGTTCTCTGTGGGTGAACAGTTTGTGATGAATCCCCAGAATTCTGCATGTTTTATGTATAGGTCATTCTAACAAAACCCAGACAACATTGTAATAATGCATTTAGATTTTGCCACATTTTTACACATTTACAAACATGTATATTTATATACAATTATACCTTTGTACCATGGGTGGTATGACCAACTCTCAGTTACAGTAATTTACTTGCAGTCCTTAATATAAAAATATATTTTAATGGTCGATGAATTTTTGACTTCTAAGAGAAGTTGAATATGCCGGCTCAAATTAAAACATACAACACATGACACTGGCACATGACTTTCTTTCTTTTACCTAAACCCAAATGTATATAAAAATGTAGCTAAATGTCAGGCCAGAGCTGCACGTGTGGGAAAAGAAACTTTTAAGCTCTACAAACAGTTCAAAAATAAATAAATAGAACATACAACTGTGCAATATTTTTTTCTGAACAAAAGCTTTTAAGTCGTTTTAATGTCCCTTCCTGACAGACATGGCAAAGCCCAAGACATGCCATCAACTAATAACAGCATATGGTTTAGGGCAGCATCATTGTGAGTAAACAATGGCGGAATATTCCTTAAAAGGCAAATATAAAGACGAGAAGGTGTGAACCCAAACATTTGAGTACAATATGTTCCATTACTGCTGGTGCTCATGCACCTGAGGCTTGTTTGGTATGGTCCGCACAACCCCAATCTGCAACTAGCTAGCATGTAGCATGGGCTGCACAATACCCTTATCTCTAGTAGGGAACTGACCTTGAGACGTAATTTGGTGGATCAATATTTGTCTGGATTTGAGACAGAAGAAAGCAGGAGCTGGAATGACTGTGTGGCAGAGAGCAGATGAAATGAATTTTTAAAGGTTTGTGTGGAGCCACAACAGCGTCACACCACATCTGTTTCTGCTTCCAGTGCTGAATACTAAAGAAAGAGACATATGCACATTCACAGGCGATGCATCGATTAGCAGTCTGACATCTCCCAGCATCAATCCATGTTAATGTCAAATTCATCATATTCAATATGCTATATAACACGTGGCTCTATTCAATTCAGGTTGCAGGTCTGTTTCTGTTCTGGATAGACAATACAGATGCAGCCGTACAATATGCACAATAGATGGCACCTGAAGCCATGTGCTGTTTTTGTAGGTTACAGTAATTTCTCAGCATTTGGCTTTTATTTATTTTCTATCAGCTTGGAAAAAATGTTAAATTACCTGAATAAATGTTTACTTTAACAATTCTTCATAAAATCTAAATTCATTCTAAACTCCAATTTTTGTTCTCCTATTGGAAAGTAAATTAACTGAATACACTCTTAAATCCCTTCATAGCTTAAAATATATTTGTACCTTAAAAATGTAAATGGATATTTAGAAAATGTGGTAGGAATTACAATCCATTTAAGCAAGTAGGGCCTAGCAAGCGTCATTGCGTGTGTGCGTGCGTTTTGCAGCAAACATTGCAGTATTAATCACTGACAGAGCTGATGTATGGACCTCGTCATAAAGGCCAAGTGTGCACGGCTGGAATGATGTAAAGACTGTCATTAATTATCATTCACTGTGGCCTCATGGACCACAGATCCGTCACCAGTCTGTCAGACTCCATTCTGGGGAAAAATCCAGGCTTGGATTTTAACTCATGCATATTTTTCACTTGGCTGCCTAACTTTTGTTAATGGTTAAATTTCATTTTTCCACTAATCGCTCTCTGTGTCTGGAAGCATGCACATTTGGCCATAGACAATTTCCTGTGACAGCCTCGTGAATAACTTGCTGCCATTTATTAATCAAATCAGCTGATGGATCAGACTCACCACTGCTCGTTCTTTGGCCATTACAATGGCTCTGTCATTTAGCTAATTTACTGAAAACTGTGATATTGCCACTAAATCAGGGTTGTGACCCTTACGATGCTCAGGGGTCAACACGAAATCAAAACAGTCCTATTTCAGGGATACAATTACAATGGCCAGACATGTGGGATTAACTCGGTAAGTTTCTCTAATGAGCTAAATGGATATGGACACATATTTAAGAGGGCAAGTGAAACATTAAATTGTGCAGACAAATTACTAATAAAAGCAATCCTTTTATTAGGATATTAAAATACATAATATGTTTTTCTGATATTAATGGTTTCAAAAAGAACATACACCATTCTGTATACACAGATTGGAAATTATGAAAACTTTTCATACTCACACATATTTAATTGTATTTTGAACAACTCCAAGTGGGCAAACTAGTTAATTAAACAAGGTCTACAAGGCACTATGGCACTATTGCACTATGGCACACAAGGCACTATTACAAACTGCTATGTGATTTAAGGATGAGGATCCAATTGCAGTAGTTTAGTGAAAGTATAATCCAGAATCATCAACCATACAGGCAGAGTAGAACTCATCCATGTAAAGAAAAACATTCTGCTAAACAATAAAAAAAAAGTTAAAACAACTGAACTACAGGACGCGTGAATGTACAAACTGCTTATATGTTTTAAAACCACATTTAGATGTATTTCATGTATGACGTTGAGATCTTTGTCAAAATGTAAATATTAAATTAAAGTGATACCTTGCAGATATACCATACATGGCCCTGTGTGCTGCATTAAACAGTCTGTCTTGTTCTGAATGAATAAATTGATTTACATTTAAGAATTTACATTTATTCATTAGTATTATCCAAAGCGACTTACAATTGAGGAAAACATCAAGCGATTCGTCTAAGTAAGCAATATTCACGAGAAGTGCTAGTAATACAAAGTTTCAGATACAACCTCAAGATAGTATAAGCAAGTATATAGAGAACATTAGAAAAGGAGAAGAGAAGTAGAAAGATATATATTTTTTTTTATTAGACAGTTAAGTGCTCACGGAAGAGGTGGGTCTTCAGCTGTTTTTTTTAATTGTGAAATTGATCCAGCCGTCCTGATGGAAACAGGAAGATCATTCCACCAGCAGGGAACGGTGAAAGAAAATGTCCTTGAGATGGATCTCATGCCTCTCTGTGAAGGAACAACAAGGCGCCGATTGTTTTCAGACCGCAGACTTCTGGAGGGGATGTAGGTCTGTAAGAGAGAGTTGAGGTAGATGGGTGCTGTGTTAGTGGCTGTTCTGTAAGCAAGCACCAGTGCCTTGAACTTAATGCGTGCCGCTACTGGGAGCCAGTGCGGAGAGATGAGCAGAGGTGTGACATGTGCTCTCTTGGGCTCATTGAAGACCAGGCGTGCAGCAGCATTCTGGATCATTTGCAGAGGTTTGAAGGCACAGGCTGGGAGACCAGCCAGAAGAGCATTACAGTAATCCAGTCAAGAAATGACAAGAGCCTGGACGAGAAGCTGTGTTGCATGTTCTGTTAAGAACGGTCTGATCTTTCTAATGTTGTACAATGCAAACCTGCATTACTGAGTTGTTTTAGTAACGTGATCCTTAAAAGTCAGCTGATCATCCATGATTTCCCCAAGATTCCTGACTGAAGTCGATGGGGTTATCTTTGATGGACCAAGCTGGATTTAATTTGACATTAAATGCATATGCTATGTTAGGTTTATAGTAATTAAAAGATTTAAAGAAGCACCCCCTGGTCGAGGGTCTCCCGGATTTTGGTACCCAAATTTTGACAGGTATGGGACTATGGAAATGGAAAATATTGAAATAAAGTTACTTTGCCAGCAATACACTTTTAGTGTCTCCCAATCCACCCAATCTACTTAGACTCACCACTGCTCGTTCTTTCTCCATTAAAATGGCTCTGTCATTTAGCTAATTTACTGAAAACTGTGCAATCATGAACTGGAAATACTAAAATTATAAGAATTAATGGACAAGGCAAGGCACCTGGCATTGATGGGCTTCCAATCAAATTTGATAAAGCCTTTTGGTCTGTGGTGGGTGAAGACCTGCTGGTTGTTTTAAACGAGGGCTTGGCTGAAGGTTCATTATTTTGAGCTGCAGAAGAGCGTGATTACCCTTCTGCCAAAAAAGGGAGATTTACAGAAAATAAAGAACTTGCCTCCTGTGAGTTTGTTATGCTCAGACCTCAAAATTTTCTTTAAAACTCTGGTCAATAGGTTTAAGAAAGGGATGGAGCATTTATGTTGACCAGACTTACTGTGTGCCTGGCAGGTCAATAATGGATGTTCATTATCAAGTGTCTGCTTATGCCAATGATGTCATGATTATGGTCAATGGACAACAAGATAATAATAACTTAAAATCTGTTGTTAAAGAATTTGTCCTATCAGTTGCCAAGGTGAATTTGGAAAAAAAAGTGATGCTGTGGCTGTTGGGAAATGTGAACAGGGTCTTCCCATTTTACCTGGTTGGATGACTTGGAAAAAGGGTGGAATTAAATATTTAGGAGTCTTCCCTCGATATGACAACTATCTTTCAGAGGAAGAGTACTCATAGCTAAGTCTTGTCGCATCTACACTTTGGCATAAGCTGGCATGTGTGGACCCACCTGTTGGTTTACTGTCTCGGCTACAAGCAATTCTTGTGAACGTTTTTGAACTTTTTTGGGGCAGACTGCATTGAGTGCATTGGCTTCCTCCTCTGCTTGGAGGAAGGAGGCTAAGGCTTGGAGCATCTTCCAATTTTTTTGATTACCCTTTGTTTTACAGGGGACATTTTAACAGTGGCGGTCCGTGACTTCTCTTCCAGGGAGGCAAAAATTCAAATTATGTGTTTGGCGCGTCATGTGTGCGGCTTGTCATGTGAACATATGTGTTCAGCGCCTCACGTGAGCATATGTGCATCGCACATCATGTCAAAATACGTGCCTGCTGTAGACGCGTCGAGAGGGTTTATGACAAAAGACACTCGCATTGCTAGATATTGGCTTAATCTCATGTGTAATTAGACTTAAATGTTAAGCGAGTGTCTTGCGAATTATCTTGTGAACGCGAGCATCTCTTTTATGATAAACCCTCTCGACACGTCTACAGCAGGCACATATTTTGACATGATGCGCGATGCACATACGTTCACGTGAGGCACCAAACACATATTTTGACATGACAGGCCTCACACATGAGAGGCTAAATACCGAATTTCACATTCGTGCCTCCCTGGAAAAGAAGTCACGGACCGCCACTGCGTTTTAAAATCTGGAAATACACAAATACACAGCTGGACCTTTGTTGAACAACGTAACAGATGACTTGCCATACAATTACTTGTGGAAGCAAAAGCTTGCTCAAAAGGAACTTGCCTTGTTATTAGAACAGGGCACAGGTCTTTCAGTTCCAAATGAAAGAGATCCTTTTTCAATATGTGGGATTATTCCAGATTTGAAGGATGTCTCTGATACAATATTAATTTGAACTGCAAAATTTGGACTTGGAGACTGTCAGTGGAAAAGAAATGCAAAATTTTATGATGTATGGAAGGGTTGATACAGAGTGGAGGGATAAGCTTTGGTTGGGAGAGGTAACAAAACCTGTTTGCAATTATTACAACCAAATAAAAACAAAGGATAAAATGGCAGTTTTTATTCATTTCCTTGGGGAAGCTAAACTTACTTTACATGACCAGGAAAAATCAAATTGAAAAGCGGAATGGTCAAAATATTATACCTCTTTTTAAAGCCTATGTTAAATCAAGAATTCCTGCAACGGTTCCAGCTTCATCCCATGAGGGGCTGATGGCCTTTTGGTCTTAAAAATGAATGTCCTTCACCACGTGACCTTGGGGCGTCTTTGCTTCCATGTCCCTTGCTGCGGGTTCCAAAATATAGCCATTCGTGGGAGCCTAGCATACCCACGCCAAGCCAGGTTGGGTGTAAGCCAGCTCAATTTGAACGTTGTCAAAGGCTTTGGTAAAGTCAATATATTTATTGAGAGCCGCTGCTGATATTTCAAACTCTGCTTGATGATGGTTTGTAAAACTAATATTTGCTTGCTGCAGAACTTTCCAGCACAGAATCCCACTTGTTCTTCACAGAGTCGCATATATAAACGGCCTGACGCCAATGTCATAGGAGGACCAAGCAGAGCACTTTCCCAGGCATGGACAGAAGGGTAATTCCTCACCAGTCTTATACCCAGAAGTTAATGCCCAGCCTCAACAACTGTGTAAACATTAACATGGAGTCTAAACCACAGGCTCTGCATACCAATTTGAAGTAGCATGTGCAAATAATCTGTCTGACCAATACGTCATCAGCAATTACCTCATCTATCCTATTAGTGTGAGAGGACACCCCTGTTAATATACAAGTCATATTACCTTCATTCTCTCAAATGTCTAACTTTTAATCAACCAAAGACAGCTCATGTCATTTCTCATCTCACTTCCTTGGCTACCTGTAAGCTTATGGAAAAACAGTGCTTAGAGAAAGACATATTTTTATGCCTATGTGTTTCAACAGCATGGACAGGTATAACAAATGTCAGTTAAAGCAAAACAGTAGGTGATTCACCATATTGTAAATTAAACTGGGGTTAAAGATAATTTTAGTAATATATGGCAAAACATTCTGGGTGGTTGCTAGGGTGTAAATTGGGAAGGATGTACTGTGTACAACATACAGTCTTTATTTAATTAAAGCATGGAAAGGAAAATAAAAATATATTTTGGACTCATCACCTGTTGTTGATTTGTGTCTGCACCTGTTCTGTGTTTGCAGTGTGTATTTAAGTGGTCTTTTGAGTTCTGTTCTCTGTCCGGTCTAGTTGTATTCTGTTCAGTTTGTAGTCTGTTCCGTTTGGTCTAATACCTGTTTGGATTGTACTCACCTGAATACCTGTTTTACCATACTTACCTGAATACCTGTTTGGATTATACTCACTTGAATACCTGTTTGGATTATACTCACTTGGATACCCGTTTGGATTATACTCACCGGAATACCTGTATTAATAAACTTCTCACCTAACTTCATCACCTTGTGGCGTCCTCACCTGCCTGAGCACCAGAACTGTTACAGAAGACCAGACCCAAACCATGACCACACCACAAGGAGTCTTCACCACCACGCCTCCAGAGATCGCCCTGCTGGCAATATTGCAAGATGGAAGATCTCTGGAGTGGTATGCGGAGGAGTTTTATGGGGTGTGTAAGCGGGTGAGTTTGGACGATTTCGCCCTAAACCATGTGTTTCTGACTGGTTTGGAGTACGACTTACTTGCCCTCATCATGCTTCCTGACCTTCGGATGAGCTTTCGCTGGAGGACTTTTTGAATAAGACCCTCCTAGCGATGGGCTCTCCCTTCCGCGTCGGGGAGGAGGATGGGGGCCCGTGGGATCGTCGTCCAATACCGGTCACCAGGGGTGGAATCGTCTTGGCACACCAAGGCTTCATGCCTCGACCCTTCGCAAAACCCAGGCTTACGAGCCTGCCTCGCCTGTCCAGGCCTACGAGCCTTCGTCACGATACTCACCCGAGCCAGCGCCACGATGCTCTCCCGAGCCTGCATTTCGGAGTTTGTATCCCTAGACTCCATTCCAGAGTGGATGCCCCTGGATTCTGTTCCCAAGTTTGTGCCCCTAGTCTCCGTTCCAGAGCTGGTACCCCTAGATTCTATTTCGGAGGTAGTGTCCCTAGACTCCGTTCCAGAGTGAATGCCCCTGGGTTCCGTTCCAGAGTGGATGCCCCTGGATTCCGTTCCCAAACCTCCGCAGGCCTGCAAGCCTCCCAAGCTTCCGCCAGCCTCCGAACCTCCCAAGCCTCTGCCGCTCTCAGAGGCTTCCAAGTCTTCAGTGCCCGCTTCCGAGTCTTCAGTGCCCGCTTCCGAGTCTTCCGAGTCAGTTCCCCTTGAGCCCGCTTCCGAGTCAGTTCCCCTTGAGCCCGCTTCCGAGCCAGTTCCCCTTGAGCCCGCTTCCGAGCCAGTTCCCCTTGAGCCCGCTTTTGAGTCAGTTCCCCTTGAGCCCGCTTCCGAGCCAGTTCCCTCAGAGCCCGATCCCGAGCCAGTTCCCTCAGAGTTCCCAGGACCCCCCTCAGAGTTCCCAGGACCTGCCTCAGAGTCCCCAGGACCTGCCTCCGAGCCTGTCCCCTCAGTCTTCTGGATTCCCGACCCCCTGGTAGTTCGTTGTCGCGAGGACGCGGCTCAGAAAGGGGGGCGTACTGTAACACTCCCGTTCTGCCTCTGTGTGATTTTGTATTCTTGGACCTTTAATTTAAAAAAGACTTTAATTCCCATCATGCACCGCACTCACACCCGGCCATCTTGATTGGACTAATCACCTGTTGTTGATTTGTGTCTGCACCTGTTCTGTGTTTGCTGTGTGTATTTAAGTTGTCTTTTGAGTTCTGTTCTCTGTCGTAGTTGTATTCTGTTCAGTTTGTAGCTTGTTCTGTTTGGTTTAATACTAGTGATGGCCAGAGCGAGGCTTCGTGAAACACTGAAACAGTTGAAGCAAATGTGTCATATTGTGTCGAAGCTTCGAAACATTCCGACACCCGCCTCTACAGTGACATCTAGTGGTTAAATTTAAGAATTGCACCAAAACAGGCTTGAAGATCGTTAAGAATATACTGTTGTGTTCTTCGCTCTACCGAATTTGTGGGGGAGTGGTTAGTGTTAACGTCAGGCATATAGTAGCCCCAGGTTCGAAGCCTGTGTAAAACATACCTATTAAGTAATGTAAATAATTTAAAAAAATGTATTTTATTACATTCTTAAGTTCATTTTATAGGGAAGTGCATATTTTGTTGGTGTGTGCAACTAGAGTGGTACAAATACAATGACAATAAAGTGTTGTGTTAAATTAAGAATGAAATTACTTTTAATAGTAATGCCTTGTTGGTAATTCAAAATGAAGATTAATAAAAAAATACAGCCACATGTCTCACAATTTTACATATTAAAATTTGTATTTAAAAATATTAATTGGTCTGCTGTTGATGGACATGGCCTACTTCTTTTTTTGCTTATAATTTCTCCAGCCTTTGAAAAAATTCTTTCACAAGGTACACTTGTTGCTGGCATACACAGATTTATTTTGCTAGAACATACAAATTAGGAAAAACAACTGCTCTCTCCTTCCAGTACTTTAGGGGATCATCCGTTCTGGGCAGAAATGCATCGGTGAGGTACTTCTTTACTTCCACCGTGGCATCAGCTGTAGCACTGTGTATTGTCTGAGTTTCACATATACGCGTGTCAAAAAGTTCCCATAAATTATCCTGGGTTGCTGTTGCTGATGTTGATGTTGATGCTGATGCTGATGCTGATGTTGATGCTGCTGTTAATGACAACGATGATGATGATGGAGAAGACGTTGATGGTTGTGCCTCTGATTGAAAGTAAAAATAACAATTAATTACAAAGTGTAAACATACACCATATTTAAAGTATGTTATCTATACAGATAACATAACTAAGTTAGATGGAACTTGAAAGTGCTCACCATGAGTGGCTGGGTTTGAACGCATCAGAGAAGCACACTCCAGTGTGAGATGCTTTTCAGCCTCCTGGCATTTAGTTTGATTCCCAAAAGCCACATGTTTGGACCTTGGGTCCAGCAGTGTAGCAAGTGCCAAAACTCTAAATGACTCATAGCCACCACATCTGGTCTGCAGACCTTCTTGCAGGTGTGAGGCTGTGGAAATCAGAAATTAGATTATTAAATCTATCTCTAACTTATGCTGTTCAATCTGTCACTATCTAACTAGCCTATATGAATGTGTCACTATATTAATTATTCCTCACTGTGTTAAGCCTATATATAACTTACTAAATTACACTATATCTATACTAACTTTTACTCACTGTGTTAAGCCTATCTGATAATATCTTAATAATAACTTCTATTCTTAACTATATATACTAATTATTACACTATATGTCACTATATCTCAAATTATTCGCTATGTCAAACTCTCAAATCTTAATTACTCTTAAATATCACTCCTCTCACAAAAACCCACGAAGTGAACACGCTTTAACACCACTTTTATACTTTGTTAGAGTTTGATTGAGATAGGTGTGGAATCGCATGGTTTGTTCCCGAGCCTGTCAATCAAACTCAGATTCCGCAACACGCCACCTTTCAAAACACTTGTGACACGCCTCGAAGCCTCGGTTAGCTGTAGTCACGTGACATTGGGTGTTTCGAATCACACTTCGGAGCAGTGTTTCAAAACATTTGCACTTCGGGATCTCGAGACAGTGTCGAAACGCAGGTTTCGCTTCAGCCATCCCTATTTAATACCTGTTTGGATTGTACTTACCTGAATACCTGTTTGGATTATACTCACCTGAATACCTGTTTGGATTATACTCACCGGAACACCTGTATTAAGAAACTTCATCACCTTGTGGCATCCTCACCTGCCTGAGCACCAGAACTTTTACAATTCTTCAGGTTCTTACAAGTGCATGGCTTAAAACATGAAAAATTGCAGTGTTTCAAATGATGTCCTTTTGTTAAGTTAAATAATGAAATAGAAATGGCTATTAGTCCCATGAGTTCAAACTTGCCCTTTTCATCATTATGTGTGTCCACATTGTGTGGTTAAACAAGCTTTTGTTCAAAATAAAAGGATGTAATGGTTTAAAGGGAACACAAGCTTTCTGGCGATTTATCATTAGTGGGATGCTGCCATGAGGATCATAATCAGGGAATTGTAATTATCCTGACGCATTCATGCACAGCAGGGGCGGTTGAGACCCTTTTTAGTGGGGCTTTTAGCCCACCTGTCTGTCATTTCAGCCCACCGAAAACTATCAACTATGAAACTATCAAAATTTTTTAAAATATCATTTTTACTTTTTAAAATAAAAATGAAAATAATTAAGAAATCACCGATATGTCAATAAAAGGTATTTTGGTTTATTATTTTTGATATTCTGCGCATGCATTATATAGCCCTTCGTTAAAGTGCAACAGCTTGTGCTGCCTGTCAGCCAGAGGCAGAAGATAAAGAAATCTCTTTCAGGAAAGTTGTGAAACACTCGCTGGTAACACTCGTGTAGTGTTTCATTCAATTTACATTTACATTACTTACCATCTGCCTGCATTTATATTTGTACTACTGTATCTAAATTCTGCAATACACAGCCAAAACACTATAGTGTTATCAGCAACAGTAGTGAGGGCTAAGCCCCCCTAAGGATAAAATAATAGAACCGCCCCTGATGCACAGCATTGAGTACATACACTCATTCATTTCAGCCATGTGAAAATGAGATATGACACACAAGATCAATCAATATGACACATGGAAAAACTATGAGGCCAAATATATTCAATCTATATTGAATCACACCTCCACCACGAGCGCCATCACCAGAGTACTTTTCATCCCTACCTGATCCTCATCACCTTCCTCATAACCACCAGCATATAACCACAGTCTTTGCACACAGTCAGCGTCTGGTCTCAAACAAGATACAGACTCCAAACCAAGCTCCTTACCTGCTGAAATACTTACATTCTTCGATGATTCTGTTCTCATCGTCATCCTCGTCATCTTCACTCTCTCTTTACTTCCAGTCTTCATCGCCATCTTCCCCGCCAGTCTTCCACGCCATCTCTCACTTAAGCCTTCACCGTCTTCTCTTCGATTCACCAGCCTTGCGTCCACGATATCCTGCAACAAAAGGATTGCACCAATAAACTTTTATCACTACCCTGTGGTGTGCTCTTCTGCCCGTGACCAGCCGTTGTGTTATAGTGGCGTCACTGCACACGTAATGAAATCTAAGAATTTGTTTTAAAGACTGCTGAAGGATGGGAAAAAACGAATATATCACTGCAATTTGCTGAAACAAATGGAATACTGAAACGTGGATGTTTGCTAGCCATTTTATATTAGACTCTGCTCAGATAAGTTGTTTCTGTTGAACCATACCATAATAGTATTACCTAAAACCTTTTAAGATGAGTACAGATGATTTGGATGTTGCCATTGCCTGCCTCAGGGCTTCAATGACTGAGAGCAGTGCAGTCTCGGTGGAATGACCGCTCTTGAAACCAGACTGGTTGCCGTCCAGGAGGTTGTTCTGTGTGAGCTATGTGGTGATTGGGCGATTTCACCGCCTTGTGGGGGTTATACTAAACACTTATCTAAGGAAGACTGAGTGAGCAACAGTTTGTCTCTATACAATTTGTAGCTGTATGTTGTGCCTATCGTGTTGCAGTGTGTAGTGCTTCAGATATGGTGAGGTGGACTTCAGGACTTACTTTGTACACAGGAGCCACCTGAAGTGTGTATGTGCTGAAAACTAGTGTAGGTGATTGCACAACCCACCCTTCCAAAATCTAACAGGACAGGTAAGACGCCCCCACTCCTTAGAATAAGTGACTTCAAATCAATACAACAATTTACCTTATCTAACAAATGATTTATTTACGCTAAATGAAGTAAAATAATTTGTTTCTCTTTTTCAGGTAAGAAGAGTGTGAGCATTACAAAAGTAACAAAATATAAACAGAAATCGATCAGTATGTGTCTGTTTCAGATTATTAACAATAGTCAGTAACCTGTGTCACTGCACTGATAAGTTGCGCACACATATATCAGAAAAACAAACCTTTTCAACATAGTTCACATAAAAGTTCAATGAGATTCAACATAACTTCTATTCAAAATCCGAGAGTAAAGAAAGAAAATGAATAATCCTCCTCCTTTAACCCTCTGGAGTCGAAGCCCGCGTCGGCACGGTTTGTCTCATCTTCTCCTGATAACGTCGAACTGAACTTAAATTACTCTGTCAGTTTTGATCGTACAGATAAGAGCAATACGTCATTCGAATCTTTAAAGGGTCTACTTTTATTTGTATACACCCACAACAACAACAAAATGCTGTGGTTTTGTAAAATAAAGAAAATAAACAGGGTGCGTACTCTGCTTTCTCTGTCTCTGCCACCTCTCTTCACAGACACGTAAATAAAACAACCTAAATCTCAGCGAATACTTATCTCAACGACATGGGAAATATATGTATAGAAAGCTTGAAATGTCAACTTTTAAATTAACCAATTCAAGTCGAAAACAAATAATTTATTTTTATGTAATCCTTATGAAAGTAAGGAGTGGTACGGTTTTTCCTGTATCACCTCATTATAGCTAATGTGATCCCGCCCCCACTGTGCGCGCTGTTCACATGGTAATGATCTGAGGTGAGTCAGGTATTGTGTACACGCCTCCGATCAAGAAATGGCTACACAGATGAAGATACAATTCAGATACAATTTCTCCTCAGAGGAAGAACGCGCCTCAGATGATGACCGTTTGTATTTTGAAGAGCGACTGAGCCAGCGGAGGATATAATTCCTGACGAGTAAGTCTTTTAATATCACCTTCATGATTTACAAACATGCTATTGTCAGACTAAAATTAGCTATTTCAGAATATGTTGTAAAAAACGCGTAACGTTATAGACAGATATATATTCCCAAATGGTGAAAGTGTTTATCAACTAGCTTCTGTTCGCGAATATCTGCTCTGAATGTTTTGAATGTGTTATAGGCGGTCATTGGCGTTCGCGATGATCTGTGTAAATGTATCAGTAAACTGTAAATGTTACAGATAAGTGACTATTGACAGACATACACGCGTCCATTCTTATCAGTGATGCTATTGTATATAAGCTATGCTTGTTCTGGTAATTGCTAACAACAGTTTCACTTTTCGTTTAGGCCTGTGGCTGCATCACAGGCATCTTGCACAAGAAAGGCACGCGAGTGTCTTCACAATGAGTAAGTACATATTCACTATAAAGTTTCTTGAGAAACGTTGGGATAACACAATATGTAAATCTTTCTGTATGGGTTTATAGAAATTTTACTTTTATATAGTTTATATATAAATATAGTTTCTTTGTTATTGGTATTCTGTCTTCTCACCAAGTATGCATATACTAAGGCACTGTGATAAATGCTAATAGTTGTTTACAACATTCTTTTAGGACTGTGAATAATAATGTGAGGACAAAATGAGGACGTCTTCTTCTGTATTTCGGATGGACACACAAGAGGTGTCTGTCTGATCCACCATCCATGCTGCTACACTACACAACACAAAACAATGAAGTGGTACAGAAAGTGGAAATTCTGTGTTCTATGTGAGATCGTAGGTTATACATGGGGTGTAAGAGAGCATGGGCTTTTACAGACCTTACACACTTTTATCTTGCACTGTTCATGTTTGCTCTGTTTTACCCTAAGCGTTTGTTTTTCTGAGTTTTGACCTGAATGTTTCTTCTGTACAACTACATATTTGATGTGTAGATTCAGTATAGGTCTTAAGTTATATGTAAAGTGTTTTTTTAAGTAATATAAGTAGGTTTGCTATGTGTAGGTTTATATGGGTTATATAAATTATATACAGTGTACTCACTAACTGGATTTTTGTTCTAAATAAACTACAAACAAAAAATATATACATTTCTTTTGTCTTCACATTCTTTTTCAAATCCCTAATTTAGAAACTTTTCCAGCTCAGCATCATTCCTGACTGAAAGGCTCATTATGCAGGTCTTTGTCTTCTCAGGTGTCAATCACATTATTATTCAGGATCATTCACGCCTCCTTGCATATGTCCTTTTGAAGCAAAAAGTGTCTTAGAACATTTTAATCACTAAATTGTTTTCTGTGAATGAGTTAGCAAGATGATTTTCACATCATTATGAAGCAAAAACTCTAGGCTAGAAGATCCAGTTCTCAAAAGTCTTGAGTACCAAAATTCTGTATGTGTTTTATGACCTTGTTTCAGTGACTTAAAATTTTTAGTTTTTCTTTAAGCACGCATAAACATTGTTTTCTCAAAAACACAATCATGTATAAACATACTGTTCACATATTATTGTAGCCCAGTTTGTGCTGATTACAGTGTTATCAGACTTTAGCCATTGATATGTTTAAAAGCAACTGAAAAAAGCACTAATATCAGGGAATGTCCGAACTTGGCCAGGGCCCCAAAACACCCTTAGACTCCAGAGGGTTTTAATGCGCAAGTTCACAAGTTAAAGAGTTCACAACCACGTAGGAGTCAAGGTATATGAATCTTTTGGCTACAAGTTCGTTCACTGTTCCATGTATAGTGATTCACTCAAAGTTACGATTCACAGTTCAGTTCACAAGAGAAAAATGTTGTTCTGCTTACCAAAGTATAGTACAGAATGAGGTAAAATAGTGTACATCACCACTTTGTTTGTGGATGAGGCGCTGAATGATGTCCCACAGATGGCGGGGCAACGTCTAAACTCACTAATTACCCCAGCGATTGCCCTCGAGATCACAACGTCAGTGCGATCCTACGAGGCCACAATCTCAGCTGGCGCAGGCCATATTGAGAAGACGAACGATGCATAGTCCATCTGAAAACTTAACCCTCTCTTTAACCGACACACTATAGCACGTCCACAGCGTTTTAAGTTCGTTTGAATCAATAAAACAAAAACTGAACAAAACAAAATGAAACACGGGAGTAATTGACTCCAGTAGCTGTATCACGCTAATAACAGGCGCTTTTCACGGCGTCGCTCACCTACGGCACTAAACTTACTCAATTGCATCTATTAACACCAAAAGTTAACGCGATTGGGCACTTTTACCTCACTTTTAAGCCAATCTCTGCCTGCCTTCTGGACATCTCATCTTGAATGAAAGAGCATCACCTCCAACTCAACCTTACCAAGACAGAACTCCTTGTTATACCAGCCCACCCATCAATTGAACATCTCTTCACCATTCAGCTCGGATCCACAACTATAACACCCACCAAGTATGTGAGGAACCTGGGGGTAATGTTTGACGACCATCTTAAATTCACCTCTCACATTGCCGCTATCACTCGAGCATGCAGGTACATGCTTAACAATATCAGGCCAATCAGACCATTCCTGTTGGAGCATGCCTCTCAGCTTCTAGTCCAAGCTCTGGTCATATCAAGACTAGACTGCTGCAATTATCTACTAGCTGGCCTTCCAACCAATACAGTCGAACCCGCAAATGATCAAGAATGCAGCAGCACGTCTGGTGTTCAGTTCGCCTAAAAGAACCCATGTCACATGGGTTCTTTTAGGCGAACTGAACACCAGACGTGCTGCTGCATTCTTGATCATTTGCGGGTTCGACTGTATTGGTTGACCATTCGACTGTATTGGTTAACCATTTTCAGACCAAATGGGACAGGAGGACAGGAGGTTCTCAGAGAACCTTCAACAACACCACCATCATGTTGCGGAGGTCCTCCTGGGGGGCAGGAGGTAGGGCCCTGTTCCTGAGCTCCTGGATCCTCTGTGGCCCTTGGACTTCTGAGCCAGGAGCTCTGTCCTGGAGGCTCCCAGTCCTGTCCTGTCCCCTGCACAAGCCTCCAGGACACCCACCCCCCTTCCCTGGATGTTTCCTAGGCGCAGGGACGTGCCTTCCGGGAGGGGGGAGTACTGTCACGGTCCTGTCCATCCCTGTCTGCCTGTGTGTTCTCTTGCCTGCTTCTCCCTCGTTTTCCCCAAGGACTCCATTTTTCAGCATCCTCCACGCTCCCGCACCTGTCCCTCGTCTGCAATCCCTGCACCTGTCAGCTATCACCATCATCACCCGGAATCCATATATATTCTGTGTTTCCTCTGTTCCCTTGTATCGTTTTAAATGTATCAAAGGTGTTTAAATAAATATATATTGTGTTCTTGAATCTCCCCTCGTCTGACTCCGTGACTCCAGCACGTTACATTATCATTAATAAAAAGACCACAGTATATGCAGCATTTGTAAACTAAAGCCTTTTGAAATGTTTGGTGCTTATGACCTACTAGGGTTTCAATGATTATTTTCTTTTCTCGATGCATGTATTACAAATCCTGACCATTCACATGCATCGATTATAAAATAATCTAGAAATTTAATGAATCTTGAGAAGTAGGCTAAATTTTTTTACATTGTCAAGTTACTAAATGGAATGGTATGGTGGTAAGTGCACAAAATTTATTTTTTAATCAAATCAAAATCGAATCTTTTTTCAGCTAAATGCTTTTGAATTAAATAAAAAACATATTGAATCAAAATCTTATCAATTTGCAGTCTACCCAGATTCACACTCCCACTGGATAGGGATAAACAAAAATAAACAAACACAACTCCATAATAGTTTTAATGTGACCTTTGTAAGAAATGTTAAAACATTTTAATTAAAAAAACTGCTAACATTGTGAAGTGCATGGAATTTAAAACATCTTATTGCCCATGTATAACATAAGCATTGTTGGGACCTTGTTCGGATTTGATCACATTTGAAACTTTACCAGTTACAGATCTAATGCTTTATATCTTTATTTGAAACAACAACTTATTTCTTCTAACCCAAATAAAACTGAAGTCATTGTATTTGGTAACAAAGATGAAACTAACAAGGTAAACACATACCTTGACTCAAGAGGTCTAAAGACTCAAAGTAAAGTTAAAAATCTAGGTGTCATTTTAGAGTCTGATCTTAGTTTCAGCAGTCATGTCAAAGCAATAAGCAAATCAGCGTACTACCATCTCAGAAATATAGCCAGAATCAGATGTTTTGTCTCAAGCCAAGATTTAGAGAAACTTGTTCATGCTTTCATCACCAGTAGGGTGGATTATTGTAATGGACTCCTTACAGGCCTTCCCAAAAAGACCATCAGACAGCTGCACCTCATACAGAACGCTGCCGCCAGGATTCTGACTAGAACCAAAAAATCTGAGCATATCACTCCAATTCTCAGGTCTCTACACTGGCTACCACTTTTAGAATTGATTTTAAAGTATTATTAACTGTCTACAAATCACTAAATGGCCTAGGACCTAAATACTTATCAGATATGCTTATTATATATCAACCAAACAGACTTCTCAGATCATTAGGATCAAGTCAGTTGGGGGCAGTTGTGGGCAGTTGTGGCCTAATGGTTAGAGAGTTGGACTCGTAACCAGAAGGTTGCCGGTTCGATTCCCAGTACCGGCAGGTAACAACTGATGTGCCCTTGAGCAAGGCACTTTGCTCCCCGGGCGCTGCAGTGATAGCTGCCCACTGCTCCCGGTGTATGTGTGTTCACGACTTGAAGTGTGTGTGTTCACTATTCACTGGTTGGGTTAAATGCAGAGGTCACATTTTGGGTATGGGTCACAATATCTGACAAATAGGTCACTTTCAAGTCAGTTAGAGGTAACAAGGGTTCACTCAAAACAAGGCGAGTCAGCGTTTAGCCATTATGCCACTCGTAACTGGAATCTGCTTCCAGAAGACATCAGATGTTCACCAACAGTAGACATTTTTAAATCCAGATTAAAAACACACTTGTTTAGCTGTGCATTTACAACCTGAGCACTGTGCTGCATTTTTATTTCTCTTTTCTTGTTTTTATTCTCTTTTTATGTGCAAACATTTTGTATCTATTTTATTTCTGTTTATTTGTCTTTTAAATTCAGTCTTTTTATTTGTGATTTTAAATAATTTGCCTTTTAAAGATTTGTTCTTTTTTGCCTTCAAGCATTTTATGTAAAGCACTTTGAATTACCTTGTGTATGAAATGTGCTATATAAATAAACTTGCCTTGCCTTGCCTTGCCTAACCCAAATATAGGTTCGAGAGAAAAAAAACTCGAAACAAACAAAACGATGTAGTCCTAACCCTAACCTGTAAAAAGGTATAGTCAATACTAATGTAATTAGCCAGGCTGACATAATCAAAGCATGACTGTGCTTCATTGGGTTGCTGCTAACTAGCTCAATTTAATACTGATTGTCAGCACTACTCGTACAATTGTTACATTACCTTATGATGATAGATTTGGAATTATTGCTTCAGGTGTGTAAGCACGTTGTTGTGATGTATGTCATTATTTGTGTTGCCAACTGTTCACAAAATTGTAAGAGGGCAGGATGCTAGCACAGCAGAGTGGAATGAATCTAGTTCATTCTACATTGCCCTGAAATCACTATATTGAAATATGCACACTGCCCTGGTGCTTGGTAAAGTATATCAACAGTTTCTGTGCCATTATTGGTGTAGTGCTTATTTAGAAACAGTCACAAGCCAGGTTTCCATTACAGATCTGCACAAAACTTAAGCAATATTTTCTAAATGTCGATAAAAAAAATATTGCAGAATGATGGTGTTTCCATAAGACGATGTTATGCGACTCAAGTAAGGTTTTATGGCAGGTTGCAAACAAATGTTAGAGGTGCATATTGCCACCTACTGTGATGAAAGAGTAAAGAGAAATGTCTATTTCCTTATGTATTTTCATATCGCCTAAACATAAACTGACTCACTCGTTTTCCTGCATTTGGTCATCATATAAGATATTACTTAATGGGAATTCCTTATGTTTTATCTTTCCAAATGTTCTGCCCAGACATAACGTGACTGGTCATGCGACTTGCAAATGTGAGATATGCCTTTATCGTATTGCCCGAAAAAACACCTCATGTGACACATCAGAGTTTTTGCAAAATGTACGTGTTTCCATTGGGCGTATTTTCAATGTGCTATTTCAATTTGCGCTTTTTGAAGGGCAATGGCAACGCAGCTACTGTCATCTAAGGAAATTGAAAATACAACTGTATCCTTAAGGTTAGGAATCGAATACTTGATCAAGACTCTTATCAAATTTTTGTAAGCACATTTCAAACAGAAATGTGCATGTGTAACTTATAAACTGATGATATCTCATTTAAAGCAGCACTATGTAGTTTTGTGACCTTAAAATAATGTCTCTATAATTATTTGAATGGTAGAAGAACTTATAACAGGACAAATTTTACTGGCACTGCTACCAGTGCAGGCTCCTAGAGGCCAAAACCAGACTAAAATATTGCTAAATATTGAATTTGTTCATTTGTGGAGTTGTTTTTCCAGGAATATAGTGACAAAATGGGCCTAAGAGTGAATTGTTCAGTTGATAAATTGTAATATAATTATTCATTGTATTGCCTAATGTTTTATTATTACTTTTACAACCATTTTTAATGTAATCAGCTAATCTAGCCAAATTCTGTGAGAAGAAAAAAACTTTTATATATCAATCTGTTTATGTAATGGGCATCAATTTTAATCATCTTTGGTAGCTCATTTAAAGGCATTTTGAGAAAAAGGGCTGGCTCTTTATGTAATGAAGTGCATACAAAAGATTTAAACTCACCGGGAGACTGCTTATATTATATAAGATTAGCGTAAGGTTCGGTAAATTCCATTATGATTGCTTAATTAGAATGATCTTGCTTGTTTTACAATACCATGCACTGTACTGTACTGTATTATACCTTTTATGTGTTTTCTTTTCTCCTGTAAAGCTGCTTTGGAACAATGCACATTGTGAAAAGCACTATATAAATACAATTAAATTCAATTCAACCGAATGCAATGAGATCTTGTTTTTTGGTTTTACTCGTGACGTTTGGCATAAAGCCTATTACTTTTTTACAACTTTTTTGTATTGTCCCGTAATGTATTATTATACATGTACGAACTGAAAATAGGCCTTATTTGAAAGTATGTAGGTTCGTGTGTAACAAAAGCAAATCCCGCTCAAAAAATTGTTGGTGGTGCGACTTTGTTTAAGAACGCAAGCTCTACTTCTTGATGCTGGATTTATAAGTGTTATATTTAAAAAAAAATTAAAAAAAAAAATTCCTGCACTTTTGAGCTTATTTGTTATAATGCTGTTTTCAGGTTGTTCATAGGCGCACTACTAGTTCACAATTAATAACCATAAAGGTAGGCGATAGATAATATAATTTTTCCGGTCTCGATAGGTAGCATGTCTTGCATCATCACAAATGTGTGTAATGCTTGTAAACGAAGACTTACAAACCACAATAAATGTTTTGTGGTAAAATGTTGCAGATTTCTTAGTTCAGACCAGTAATCCACGTAATTGTTGAGCAGTTTAGTCGTTGAATGGGCTAATGCTATGAGTGGGCTACTGTTATCGCATGGTATGAATAGTTACCATGCTCGGCGTTTATCATAGCAAATTAATTGTTATTATTGCACATACTACACAACGCTGGTAGCGAGTGTGTTTAGTAACTAACAGAAATTATTTTTATCGGAGTTTCCTAAATATATCGTCCATGCGTTGTGGCTGAATACAAATGTACTTGTGCCGGTTCCATCCACTTTAAAAACAAGCTCACGTGTATTGAGCTAAACACGGAAAGCTTTGCAACAGTATTTACGACACTGAAAACAGAAAATTGCGCTTATCAACCACATGGGGGAAACTGTGGACCGATGTTCAACAGTGCTTGCTTTAAATGAAAATAAACCACATTTTAACTAAAATAACCATAGTTTAAGTACAGTAACCACAAATGAATTATAGTTTCATTATAGCAACTATAAGTTTATAGTAGTTATGGTGATACAAAATATTTTATTACTTTGAAGTATATAAACCTATAACGTATTTAAAAAAACTTCATTGTAATTTATAATTATTATTACACATACAAGTATATGTTGCCATACATTGGCAAATGTATTGTTAAAACACTGATCATAAATTCATATTAAGTAGGCTAAATGACAATACAGGTTTATATCCAAATGTTTTACTTAATTTATTACCACTTTGTAATTGACAATAGGAATTGATAAGAATCAGAACCGATAAGTAGAATCAAAATAAAATTCAAATGATACCCAGCCCTACTGATAACAGACATGGCTGCTCCAGTGATGTGCAAAACCAGAAGTGTTTTAATTAATTTCTGTACAGCATCAGAAATAATTAACATTTTCTATATCTGTATGGTTTTTAAAGTCTTATGCCACTACATCCAATAAGCTAATTAAAAAACCTTCAAAGTCAGCGATTTTTTTCTAGTTTGCACAACCTTCTCAGTTCTTTGTTTTGAAGAGAAAAAATATAATAGAGGCGATGGACGGGCCAGGTAATCTCAGTCTAGATCACTAAAATGGTTGTCTGTTAGTTTCTGGTTTGAATAATGGGCAGTGTAGTATAGGAGCCTCATGGTCACCATAGAAACAGCACAGAGCTGAGATCTATACAGCAGCTGAGTAAATGATGCTTTTAACTGTGGTCTGACAGGGAATGGATCCAAACAATTCAAAATGTACTTCTATGACTTTTCCTTACACGCCACAATTTATTGAAGGATTAATGCACCACTTGGCTGCAAACATACATGTCTGTATCAATGCAACAGGTTATAGTCCATGTACTGGAGCCTAACACCAAGGTGACCATGACTTGAAATGTACTGGGATGCAAACTAGATTAAGAGGGGTGGGGTTGGGGGTTTCATGCACGCGCACACACACGCACTTGAGGTCAAGTGTGACCAAAACTCATAACACCTCCAGTGTCCTGTGTGAGGGAAGCAAAACAATAGGTGCCTCTTAGGTAGATCACTAAAATAATTACTAAATTGAAACTAAACTGATAATAAAAGAGTTAAGGTAAACGCACATACTATACAGTCCTCAGTTCATAGCCCAATCCCAATTCTATTTATACCCCTTTTGCCTACCCTTTGCCCCTTGAAGCAGAGTGACAAGGGGAAGGGCTAAAAACAAGGTGTGAACAGACCGGGTTAATCAGAGCGCATTCTGTTTGCGATTAAATTCCGGAGACAGCCATGCAACAATTACTTTTTTGCAGTTGTATGTTGCGGTTCTATCGTGCAATCAGTAATTCGGCACTTTAGCGACTTTTTGCAAGTGTTTCAAGTATTTAAGACAAAAAACTAAACACAACATTAAATGTAACATAAACCAAATGATTATTTATTGTTTAAATCCTTATTAATGACAAAATAAAGGCTTACATTATACCCACATGAGCAGCCATGTTGGAACATTTCCTAACCCTTTGTTTAAAGTGTGGTCCCGAAAAATCTTCATTTTAAGGATTATATGGCCCTTACCCCCCCAACCAAAAAAGAATCGAGACAGCCCTACCCCTCCAAGTGAAATCGCTAAACAGAGGGTATAGGGGAAAGTGTAGAAATGGGATTGGGCCCATATTTTGTACCTACTGTTTAGTAGTGGCAAAGAAGGTAATTTCTTTTTTAACAAAGCCTAAACATATACTCTACTCTTCAGCACAACCTACCTGCAAAGTTGCAGTACTGTGAAAAGCTTTAGGCACTTAAATTTCTCATTACAACCTACTGGACAACAAGCAGTGAGCTTTCAAAGGCAACACTTCTACTGAGACGGCACTGCTATCAATCACTGAAGCACTGTGGCTAGCAAAGGCAGAGTCTAAATCCTCTGCCCTGATTCTGCTAGACTTGTCTGCAGTCTTTGTCATCAGTTAACCTGCTAGCTGCTAGCTACCCTATTATCACGAGGGATCACAGGGGCTCCTCTGCTCTGGATAAAATCCCTACCCCTTCAGTAGATCCTTCAGGGTGTCATGGAGAGGTAAATTGTTCAAAGCTCACCACAATGCATTGTGGTTCCTCAGGGATCAGTGCTTTAGCCACTCTTTTTCTCCACTTATGTACTTAGGTCTTATCATAAGTATCATACAGGCACATGGCTTCTCGTACCACTATTTCACTTGATGACACCCAGATTTTCTTCTCATTCCACCCACACAATCCATAGCAGCACACATTACAGTCTGTCTAAAAGACATCTCAGTACCACGAAAAAGCACCACTTCCAACTAAACCTAAAGCTAACACTGAGCTCCTTGTATTTCAGGCCCATCCCACGGTGCAACATGATTTTATTATTCAACTTGGCAGTACAACCATTACACCATCCAAATCCGCCAGAAACCTTGGAGTAATATTTGATGACCAGCTGTCATCCACAGGTCACATCACCAAAGATAATGCTCTCATGCTGATTTTTCTTATATAACATTATAGACCTTACCTGCCTGAGCATGCTGCACAAATCTTTGTCCAGGCTCCTGTAATCTCTATTCTGGACTACTGCAATGCTCTTCTTGCCATTTTTCCTGCACAAGCAATCAAACCACTCCAATTGATTTAGAATGCAGCAGCTCAGTTCATCATCCAGGAGCCCAAAAAAGCTCATGTGACACTCCTCTTAATCTCTGTCTATACTATGTTTACAGCCTGTATAAAGTTTAAGTCACTATTACATTGTTACCAGACCTCGGCCCCCTCCCAGAATGTTTTAGATATCTCCCTATACAGGGTATGTGTAGCAGGAATAGGTGATTGACAGTTGTGTGAGCCAATCAGCGTTTGGGGCTCTCCATTTAAAGCCTGATTGGTTGCGGCTTGGTGTGTGTCACATTCGACTTCCCTTTGCGCTGCTGTGGTGACAGGTAAGCATGCTAGCTGTTAGCATGCAGCTATTTTTGTTGTTTCATAGTGTGAGTGTATTGTTAATGTTTTCTTTGATTTGTAGCGCATCGTTTTTCTTTGCGCTGGTGTTGCTCTGGTTGCCTTTTGTGCATTAGTGGTTTCATTCAGGTATGTGTATAATGAGCTTGTTCGTATTGTATTTATTTTTTTGAAGTGGTGTGTAACGTTGCTTTGCATGCTATAGGCATGGGTCCTTGTATCCCATTGTGCAAGCTTGTTAAATGACTGCAAGCCTGCACCTGTAAAGGGTGGTATATGTGGGGTGATGACCAAGGGTGCGGAGCTAAGATGCGCGACATGAAAACACGCGGCAAAAGGCTGAAGCGCCCGAGCCGCGTGTCTCCCCACAGAACGTAAACACAAAGACAAGATACTGACACAATCCTGCCCACTAGATCATGAAAACAAGACATAAACAAGGAGGGCAGGATTGTGGAAGTATCCGGGGGGCGTGGTCATGACGCAAGACCGGAGAGCGCGTGACACGGGCGAACGACGCCTAGGCCACGCGCTTCCACGAATAACATAAACACAGGGACATGGTACTGTCATGGCCCTGCCCACAAGGCTCTAGGAATTTACTAGACATGAAGGGCAGAACCATGACAGGACTGCTCTCATTTTGCTACCATGCGGAATAATTTAATTTTACAAATTGTTTGGGAGCAATAGACAGCAACACATATAATACTACTGTCTGGAAGTCAGTTTTTAATTACATAAGGTCTTTCTCCATAGTACCTTTGGTGCTTGAGGATGGTGACTACAGGTTCTGAATCGTTTAATTGGGGGACTTTGGAAAAAACAGCAATGGTGGGGTCCTCCTTGATAATAATGTTCCATCCATGTTATTCATCTCTTGCCAATTGAACGAACATTGGAATAATCCACTCATTATTCCAACTTCAAAATTCTGCATGTTACAAAACACACACACAGTGCTGACTGATACTGATTACAATGAGTGTTCTCTGATTGACTCTGAATTATATACACTGTTAAAGAGTAAATAGCTTATGATTTTTAAGGGCCTACTTAGGTTTGTGGAGTGTCCGACAACAGGTTTATGTACATACATGGTGTTAAAACACTATTATTTCGTAATAATAAGCATTTTATTACCTTACTTCTTGACTGACTCTCAAATGATTCGTTCCGTGATTCATCTCTCTAATCTCCGCCTTTCCGCTAGCGTAGTCTGCTGTGATTGGTCAGATGGTCTAGTCTGCTGTGATTGGTTTAGCGCGTGTGTTCAAGTTTTCGCGGGCAGGCAGGGACTATTTCAAGTGAGGTATATATACGGAGGTTACAGACTCGGACGGGTCACATCTCGTTCGCGTAATTCAGAGTCGACTGCCTTTTTTCCAAGCTATTAACTCTGTTATTCACTCACCTTCGAATTTACAACTTGGCAGACTGCTTACTTTCAAACATGGCAACATTACACACTGCATGAAATGTAATTTTGATGATCTCGTGAAATGTACTCTTTAAACAAACCTGAAATAATATATCATAGACCCAGATCAGGCTGACCATTTAAAATATAGACCTCAACCCATATGGCTCCCGGGTCCCCTGTTAAGACCTTTAACATCCTCTATATCATCTTAAGAAACAGGTAAATCAAATAAGTATGTTTGTCTTTTAGACTATCTTTCTCTCTTCCGATGAGTTCAGTGTGTGTTAAGCAAGTGCCGTGTAACTAAATTGCCTTCTAAAGATAACTAAAGTACCGTCTCATGTATTTCTGAATGTGGACAGCTGTTTAGAGCTGTTGACAGTTATGAATGATGTAAAGTGCTAATTCGACAGGCAAATGACACCACACAAATCTGTATTTCAAAAAAATTAAAAAAAAAGTTTCAAAGCTCTCGCTCACTTTAAAGTAGCACTATGGAACTTCTGTCCACAGTTGCCCAATGTGGTTGATAAGCGCAATTTTCTGTTTTTAGTGCCGTAAATACTGTCGCAAACTTCCCGTTTTCAGCTCAATACACGTGAGCTTGTTTACAAAGCATACAGAACCGGCAAAAGCAGCAATGTCTTTTGAAAATTATGTTGATCGATCAGGTCTTTGTTTACAAGCATTACACACATTGGTGACAATGCAAGACATGCTACCTATCGAGATTGGCAAAATTATTTTATCTATCGCCTACCTTACTGTTATAAATTGTGAACCAGTAGTGTGCTTATGAACAACCTGAAAACAGCCTAATAACAAATAAGCTCAAAAGTGCAGGAAAGTAATTTTTTTTACATATAACACTTACAAATTCAGCAGCAGGAAGGCTAGTTCTCCGTCCGTTTTGCAACCCTTTGCCTCTATCAGTTCACGCCACCGAGCATAAGCCCGTCCAATATTGTTTCGTGAATTCGGGAGGTGCCCCGAGGACCAGGATTGGGAAACACTGCTCCAGAGATCAATCTGTAATATACAGACATTTTCGGTTTCTTCATGTATATTTTCATATATTGCATACATTCTTTATATATCTATATTTGTTTACAGGGTGTTCATTGACTTTTATTTTGTATTGAACTGGGTGGCAGTGTCAATCACATATGTGGTGTGGCAACAATTCCATTTTGCAATGCAAATTACCTTTCTTTGTTCGATGTCTGTGAATGCAAAGCCAAAATAATTTGTTACAGAATATCCAGATTCAGGAGATGCAGAGGTAAATGAAACCAAGCAGATTAATCATTAGTATTTATTAGCAGGTTAAGTAAATGACAACAGCAGGTGAGTATAGCAGAAGTTTCTTGTAACTTGATGTATGATCATACAGTGCTGGTGATAAGGGAGTTTGGGAGCCGGTGCGTGAGGATGGCATAAGATGTCTGACTAAGTTCAAGGTAAATATAATAATTACTGAAGATATAACAAAACAAACAGGTATTCAAGCAAATATTCCATAAATAAGGCAAACTATTTAAAAACAGGCAAGTAAATAAAAAGAAAAAAGGTAATCAAACAAAAACTGGGTATTTAAAGAGTCCAGGTAATGATGATCAGGTGCGGGTAATAATTAAATATGTCTGAGAGTATGCACAGGATTTTGGGAGCTGTAGTTGGCATAAAGCAGGCAGAAATAGTTACACCGCCTGTATATTTCAGCATATGGTAAAATAAAGCAGTTGGTAGGTACAGAAGCATTCCAATACAGCAGATGTTCACAAAGAGGCAAAACTAATTCTCTGTAGAAATTCCAGCAACTGACATAATGTTTTTGAGCAACTATGAGGGTCATTCTGTGGTAATACAAATGGCTTCCATTTAAACAGTAGCATGCTGTTTTGATTATTAAAGCAACCATATGGCTATATAAATAATTAATAGCTGTAATGTAATATATAAATTAGGTATACAATACACAGCTGGGGGGATCACACTACCATTTAATTTCTTTTACACTTCTGCAAGTTCAAGTGTTTTCTTAAGCATGTTTTCCAAATGTATATTGTGCAGACAACTACTGTATACAATATTTCCTGCTGCTTTTCTTAGAGGTTGTGATGCCATTTGTGACCAATTTTTTTGTGGTATCTTTTAACACATGTAACCATGTGACACAAATATTTGGCTTTGGCTTGCTCACTTGCTTACTGCTGACACTGGACTTAATGTACATATGTGATAGTGATAATGTACATTTTGTATGGTGTTCCAAAATGTGCAATGTTACTGGTAGTGACAATAATCATGATGTTAATAATATAGAAGGTGGGAGTAATGCTCCATCATGGTGGTCACAATCGCTCTCTTCACTTCTCTACACTTGTATTTAATTTGGCCAGTAACACAATAATTCTAACTGGCCAGATGTCATGGTATCGAATGCTATACCATATACAGTGCCCTCCACTAATATTGGCACCCTTGGTAAATTTGAGCAAAGAAAGCTGTAAAAATAAATCTGAACTGGAATGGCTATGGCAGGATCTTGATTTTGTGTTCAGTGACCCATTTTTTGTTGATTTGAATGTTTGTTTTTAACCAATGTGCTGATGGAAGATCTAACCACTACCCATTATAATATTTCTAGCAAAGAAAGTCAGGTTTTGATTATTCCTCGCATAATTTAGATGTCTGCATTTGGAAGACATGCATTTAGCAGTCCATACATTACAAACAGAGCAATATCAATCACCAAAGCATTTAGCTTAAAATTTGGTACCTTAACTTGGAGGTATCTTTTGTGATTTCATCTGAGAAAACTCTTCCACAACGTAATCCAAATCCAGCTGCCTCACAAGATTGCATTCAATGACCATGAAAGACAGCGAACTTTGAAACATTACTGTGGTTTTAAAGTCATTTTGTCTAAATGTCTTCTACATGTGCCTTCTGCACGCTTATATTGTGCGGTATTTTTTACTCGCCTCTAGATGTCCATCCCAACAGTGCAGCAATGCATTTTAATTATGGATTATTTATTTGATATATATTCACTACGGTTAATACTTTACAACTGCAAAAAATGATCAATTTATTCCACAGTATTCAGTGCTATGTTATTGATCAAATCAAATTAATAATATTAAAACCATACACAGAAGATCTGGCGATATATAACTGTGGACATGGGGAACTTTTTAATCCCTGTGTGCACTAAACCTATCTTGTTTTATTGCTGCCAAAAAAACTATTTTTCATTTCATTTGGCCATAGACCCTAGTCCTGTTTGAAGTTCCAGTATGGCAGATTAATATGGTGTAGTTTGGTTTCGCACGAGAGCAGAAGATTTGTTTCTTCAGTATTCAGTGTCCCAGACAACTTGTGGTGATGGATGTGCAATTTTCCTTTTTTTCTGACAGTAAATTTAATTTCTGCAATTCTCCATCTGTGATCTTTGGAAAGTCTTTGGCCACTAAAAATCTTCCCTTTTAGTGCATTAAGAATATAGACACACATTCTCTTTCAGGCAGATTTGCCACATCTCCAGTCCTTTAAAACGTATTGGCCGGATGTTGGAAATAGGAATGTTTATCGTTTCAACCATTTACTTTTCAATCCACTTTCTATTTTGTGTAGCCCAACAATCTTTTGCTGCACATTTTGGTCAGTTCCACACTTTCACTCTTTGCAAAGTATTGTTTGCCCCGGCTGCCTGGGTTATTTCCCTGTTGTATTACCTGTGTTTCAGACCCTGCCTAGATATAATTTGTATGAATTTTGCTGCCTGTCTGTGGACTTTTGACTTCCTGGATTATTTTATTGTATGTACCCTGCCTGCCTGACCCTTGCCAGATTTTTGACCATGATTCCTGGATTATCTGTCATGGCATTATTTTCCCTGTTGACCACTGTCTGTTAGATCAGTTAAGATACTCTGTTATCTGTGAAAAAAAACACATCCATTCAGCCTGGCTCATTGTTACGATTATATACAGTGCTTAACAAATCTCTCTCTGTCTCTCTCTCTCTCTCTCTCTCTCTCTCTCTCTCTCTCTCTCTCTCTCTCTCTCTCTCTCTCTCTCTCTCTCTCTCTCTCTCTCTCAATAATTAATTCAAATAAATGCAATCATGTCATCCTACTGTATCTCTCTGTCAGATTTAAAGTGGACAAAGCGCTAGATCTGATGAGTCGTAACTGACAGTTCAATCAACAATTGCACTGCAGACATAACAGCTTTAACTGGTTATTAATTGGCACATGACTATGGTATAAGTGGAATAATCCACAGCTATGTCAACGTCCAGACAAGAACCCTGGTCTCTGGTGTGAAAGACAGTCTCTTAACTAGGTGAACCACAAGGCAGGAGGTGGACCCTGAAGGTAGGCAGACTCAGCACTTTTAAAAAATAGTTTATTAACAAAAGAGAAAAAGCCACACAGGCAAAAATGATCCATCCAGGAAAAATGATCCATCCAGGAGTAAAGTGCAAAAAATGAATACAAAAACATGTACTGTATCTTGGCTCCAAAAACATAGTTCATAAATGTCGCATAAAGAAAGAAAAATGGAAAACCAAACATAAGTATTTCCACAAAGAAGTAGAAATTCACAATAGCAAGGACTCAGGAAGAGGACTTTGCACATTTAAACACCAAGCAAAGAAACTAAGAACTGGGCAGCTTAAATATACTCAAATAAAACAAGACACAGGTGAAACCAATACATCTGATGACAAAAAGAGAACGGAAACCAAAACACAACGGGAGCCACTAGTGGCCAAACAAGGAAACAACAAGAATAATAGGCTGGCTTGTCACTCATTGAGGAGGGTGACAAGTCGCAAGTTCCCTGCTCCCTGCAATCATGGGGATCCCAGATGGATATCACAGAGGGGTCTAAAATGGGTCTCGCCCTTTCTCAACCCTCACCCGTGGGGTCCAGTGCCCCGTCTCTGCATTCGGAAGGCCGTTATGTGGCTTCTTCCACCCAGAGTGGGAGCCCGGTCCCCCCTTGCATCTTCCTCAGAGGAGGTGGACATTATAAGCGTAGATGCGGTGGATGATGAGGAAGTTCCTCATTCGTCCCCCACCTACGAGGATTTAATAGAGTTGGTGAAAAATGCTGTGGCTTGTTTACATCTAGACTGGCCGGCGGAGAAGCAGAGCACTTGTCCCCAGAGTATGCTGGACGAGCATTTTCTGAAACAGAAGCCCCAGTCGTCGCGGAGCTGTTAGCCCTTCTTCCCCGACCTCCATAGTGAGCTGTCTAGGTCATGGAAAGCGCCATACTCTGCATGTGTCCACACTCCTCATGCCACCATGTATTCCAACATCGTGGGCAATTTTGGGGGTAACGCGTTATAAGTAACGTGCATTACATAATAAGAGTACTTTTTAAAGTAATGAGTAAAGTAACTCAGTTACTTTATACGTTTACATATCAATATTTATTACATATTCAATATGTTTTCCTTATGTAACTCAAGTTACTTTTTAGTCTAGTCCTTTGTATTAACATCTTTTAAACTGCTGAATTAAAATTCTGAATTAAAAGTAGCGTAAACATGATCGCTCATGCTTGCGCAGAAACAGACTTTTGTCAGACATAGGCGGTGTTGGCATGTCTGCAGTGCTGAAGTGTTTTGGATTATTTTGAATAGTCATTGGTTTGTTTATGTTACACAAATCTGGCAACCCTTGACACAGTGACAGAATGAACAGTTCTCTCTTCTGGACCATATGAGATCAAAGACTGATATTGGGTGATTCACACACTGGATGTAATATATTCTGTTGCTTGTTCATAAAGGAACTTAGTAAGTTTTAAATATTTGATAAATGTCAGTTTAGTAATTATACATTATATTTGATATTTTATTGTCTTAAATATAACTTTATACAACCAGGGCAGGTATATGGGCAGGAGATGCGTCGGGAGACAGCCAGGGCAGGTATATGGCAGCGTTGGTTGCCACAGAGCGTCATCTGTGGTCCAGGTTTGCACACGTGTCAGGATACATTTTAGTCCACTCCGCTCTAAATCTTTAAGGCTTCTTGGCTGTTGCTCTGAAACTTGGAGTTTTAGCCTCCTTCACAGATTTTCTATAGGACTATGGTCTGGACACTTAATGTGCTTCTCCTTGAGCCACTCTTTGGTTGTCTTGGCGATACGTTTTGGGCCTTTGTCATGTTGTAGGCCCATCCACTACCCATCTTCAGTGTTCTGGTTGAGGGCAGAAGGTTCTCGTCCAAGATTTTACGGTACATGGCCCCATTCCTCAGCAACTCAATGCGGTGACGTCATTCTGTACCCGTATCAGAGAAAAAGCCCCAAATTATAATGTTTCCAGCACTGTTTTTGACTGTAGAGATGAGGTTGAAATGGGGTTGAAATGGAAGATTCAGATTCTGTTGGCAGGCATCTTTTAGATACATAACAAGCTGTATTAGGAGAACTTTCTTTAAGTGACAGGACTAATCTGTGTTCCATACAGGCACATAACCAATCTGTGGAGACAGAATTCTTGCTGGTTGGTAGGGGACTTAAATGCAAACCAATTTGTAACCTTTATATAATAAACCTTTATATAATTTTGTCCTTTTTTTGTTTCATAGTCTGTCTTTATCAGGTAAATAATTCTACCATAAAAATGATAAACCCCTCTTTTCTTTGTACGCAGACAAACTCACAAAAACAGCAGGGGATCAAATTCATTATTTCTTCCACTGTAAATCGGTCTGTTGCAAAGGCTAAAGTTCAAAATGTTAACTTAAAATCAGATTGTTGCACATATCGGATCCAACGACTGGTATGTCACGATAGATGAATGACGCATATTTTCACAGTCCTCCAGCATTACAAAAGATTCCGGAGTTTCGCTTTTGGGTGCGTGGCATACCAATATTTGTGCATGGATGCAGCTCTGGCTCCTCTGCGACTCCAAGGCATCCGTATGCTGAATTATATAGATGGTGATTTTAGCACAGTCAGAACAGATGGAGGTGCAGCATCAAGATGCTGTGCTCATGTATATGAGAATGTTGGGGTTGAGGCTCAACAGGTCATACACTGTGATACAGTTCCAGAGACTGTTAGGTCTGATGGCAGCTGCACCCAATGTAATCCATTTGGGTCTACTACACATGAGACCACTTCAGTGGTGGCTGAGAGGCAAACGGTTCTCCCATGAGGGGCAACCCGTTCTGCATGATCATAGTCACGCGCACATGTCTTCATGCCTTGGCACAGTGGAAAAAGCACAGTTTTTTTTATCCCAAGGGCCAGTGCTGGCAGCACAGTGTCATCGTGTAACACTTACGACAGATGCATTTCTCACGGGCTGGGGTGCATTATGTAAGGGCCAAAAATTGGTTTATAGAAGGTGACAGGGCCTTGCTTGGCATATAAATTGTTTGGAGATGTTGGCAATGTTTCATGCATTGAAATGCTTTCTCACAGTCCTTTAAGGCTGCATGTGCTTGTCTGGACAGACAACACATCAGTGGTCTCGTACATAAACCACAAGGGACACTGCAGTCGCACCCATTATCCAAACTGGCACGCCACATCTCCTCTGGGCTCAAGGGAAGCTGCTTCAGAATTCTGGCTCCACAGACCCCTACCCGGAGGCACCTACATGACCCAGTCAACTACCTGTGACACAATTTTAAAGTTTTTGCAGGAGAATGTCACTGCAGGGTTATCTTCTTCCACTTTGAAGGTGTACATGGCAGCCATATCTGCTTACCACGCTTCTTTAGGTAGTCAGTCACTGGGAAGAGACTCGTTCCGCTTCCTTCGTGGCACTCTGAGTCTGATGTCTGTGATTCGCGCCAGTATCCTAGCTTGGGATCTGGCTGTCATTCTGGATGGTCTATCCATTGCCCCATTTGATCCCACCGAGACTGTTCCAAACAAGTTTTTGGCACTTAACACATCTGATAGAGCGGTTAGACCTGGAAGCAGTGGTGCCTGACGTCAGGCTTAACAAGCAGATATAAAAACATGAAGAGTTTATTTGCAAAAACTCTTCAAAAAGTAAAAATCATGTTTCACAAAAGGTTAAGAGTGTATAAAGACCAGACACCAGCGAGATCAAGACTTAAAAGTTTGAGACACAGACCATATCTTAAAGTCTCATTATCAAGGCCCAAACTCTACAGGCAAAAATATTTTAACCTTTTAACCCTAGTTTAAAAAAAATGACTTGAGTCAGACACCTTCTGTTTTGAAAACAAGGGAACATTTCCTAATTAAACCAACATCCCATGTGCTACCAGTGACTAACCCAATGACTGTCCTCTAAGACAGGAAAACACCATCCACACACTATTTTTAAATTCCTATAAAATGGTTATTGACAGATCCCCCGTTTAGCTTCAGGCGGCATGAATTTTGAGTTTGTAAATTTCCCCAGGCCTGTTTTTGAATTAATTTGCTTAAGACTTGGTGACTGAAAACTGGCCTTTAGCTTTTGTTTGGTGTCACAAAATATTATTTTAGGTCCTGTTATTGATCCCTGGGATATTTCTGGCGAAATGTAAATGTCACAGCAAACGTTAGGATGCTGTTGTGCCTTGAATTAAAAGTCAGCAGCTGAACATCAGGTGCACAAATATAAAGTGTTGATTCATTCTCTGTGAAATTAAAGAGCTTCGATTAAATACTAGCTCAATGCATTCTCTGTGAGCTTAAGCGTGTTTGGAAGAAGTGCTAATATGGTTTATTTTAATGTTAATTAAAAATTTAAAGAGAGCTTTTTGCCTAGGGAAAGTAGAGAAGGTTCTTCTATTGTGTGTCAAAGGATTTTGTGTATTTATTTTTCCTTGGTAAATAAATTTTGCATGTGCTCTTCACATAAACACGGGGAACAAAAGGTTCTTGACAGACTCCTAATAGCTTCCAATATACAACAATGCATTGCATTGTTTCCTCAGTTTTTTGAGTTGCTTTGCTCTAAAACTGCTAGGTTAGGTTTCTCTTTTTTTGTGGTTCTATGGGCCTTTTTGGACCCTCTATACACTGTCAAAATGGATTTGTTGTTTTAACTTAAAAATTAAGTTACCTGGCTGCCTTAAATTATTTGTTAATTTAATGTAAAAATATTAGTTATTGCGTGAATTTGATGCAACATTGTTGTGTTAACTAATATTTTAACTTTTTAAGTTGAAACAACAAATCATTTTTACAGTGTACAGATGAGAAGGCCTACTCAAAAACCTAGAGATACTTGAGGCGAGAAATGTTTGCACAATTTAAAGATTGTATTTGTCCCAGTCTATTTTGTATGTGAGAATGTTATATAATCTAGCTTTTGTTGATTGTAGGTAACTTTGACCATTTGAAAGTGGCTTGCTGCTTTGAGTAAAGTGGACATAGATGGATGACTTGGTGTTTGGATGAGCGATGGGAAGTGTCTTCTACTTCTAAGGTGCTGCACCCCCTGATCGTATTAATCAGGCAATCCATCCATGGCTTGATTCATCCCGTCTGCAACCATCAGGCTACAGCTTTCATTTCCTTCCCTACCCACATGTACACTGGTAAACAGCTCTGTCATTTTAACATGAGTTGTTGCCACATGAATTTACATGATTAATACAAAAATATACCAAACATCTTTTATTTTTTCATTACATTTTATTTAACTTTTTGTTAGCACTAGTAATGTGCATTAATAGTTTCCTCAAAATGAACAAGTTTAGAGTCAGATGCCACCAAATGTGCAACTATAACTGACATGATATTATAGGGACTGTGCCGGCTGCCTTTGTCGGCAGTGCTGAAGTTTGTGAAGCAACAGAACACGTTAAGTAGGGTGACCAGACGTGCCATATTTCCGAAACACGTCCTGCCCAGGATTTCGTATATATCGCATATGTCATTGAGGTTCATTATTTCAGATTTTATTTCAGGAAAGCATCGTTACATTTTAAGGTAAGATCGAAACTACAAAGATTACATCTTAAAAGAAATACATATTCATTTGATAATGTTTTAACTGAAATGAGACAACCTCAATGACATATGCGGTCGACAAATGTGACCTCAAGAGGACGCAGACTAAATTCTGCGCAGGACCTGTCCCAGGAAACATCTTGTCACCCTAAAGAAAAATAGCAAGTGACGAGTCATGAAGAAAAGGCTTAATTTTTACATGATGTTTCATGTTTTTTTTTACTTATAAATAACTAGTTGCTGCTAAAAGGAGCTAACTAGTTATTGAGGCTAGGAAGCAATATATTTGTAACCAGGAGCAATGGGGTAGGACGAATAGGAATTGTCATGATTGTTCCTGAAAATTGAGGATGTTTTGTGGTCTTACAGGACACATGTAGGTTGCTGGGGCCAACCCTCACTCACCAAGGATTTTGGATGACACAGGGTTGCCAAAGGATAGCTTTGCCCCTTTAATGAATGGTGTTCAATGACAATCACTTACCTTGTGTCTCGATCAGCTCCCTTGCTCCCGAGGGCATGAATCATTAAAGCGCGTGCACGAAAGGGTTCTTCTCGTTCTTATTTAATGGTGTGTGGCACCCAATATTACAGCGCATTATTAATGCGTCCACACTCCAGTATAGTAGGTGTAATGTTGGAAGGACCCTTTCGTGCACACGCGCCAGATGGACAACTATAATAAGATATTAGTTGTAAATACAAACATTTCTTTTAAACAAACGCACCGATTCGCTTCAGAAGACCTTTGTTAAGACCACGGAGCCGTGTCCAGCAGTTTTTTGATCTATGGATGCGCTTTTTGAAAATTTTAAAACGGGGACCTATCCACTCCCATTCTACCAAAATCGTTCTTCTCGATAAATGGTAACTCCGACTGCATTTTTCTTCAAGAAGAAAGTCATATTCATTACGGATGCCCCGAGGGTGAGTAAAACATGGGGAAATTTTGTTTCCTGACTGAGTTTCCCATAAAGAGGCTAAAACACTTTGGAAGGAATAGGTATATTATAAACTGAGGAAAGCACATTAACCACAGATATAAGCACATTGTCAACATATTTATTATAATAGCAGTACATTGATTGCTAGTCAGATTTATAGAAAATTGCCTGAATACTTTTCAATCCTGTACATATGCTCAAAACCTGCATATGTTTCATTTCAGACCAACTGAGATTCATTTTACACAAAACATTGCATGACAGCAGCTCATGTGTATACATGATGGCACATCATCATGTAGAAAATTGTCGTAAATACTACAGTTTCACACAATCATAGTGACAACAGAGTGTCATGAATATTACGAGTTTCATGCATCTTTTCCCTGTCTCTTGGTTTCATGTCCCCATTACTTTTGATGACAGTGATATTTTCTGAACTGTGCTAAATTATCCCTAGCATTTTAACAGAGATTTGGATCCTCATGTCTTTGTTAAAGCAGCCCAAGTGTCTAAGGAAACGCTGACTTTGTTCATGAAAGAAATCACTTTAGAATACACAAATCTGTCCCTTCTAAAATGAATTGCTCTGGACTGCTTGCATAATGAGTGCTATTATCTCAATTCTCATGATGTAAGTGGTGACCCAATTTTCTTTGATACCTGTTTGCAGCACCGATGTGCTGATTTTACACATAATGGCCCCTGTAATCAGAAAGTATGGAAATTACTATTGGCTTGGAGAGACGCTGTGTCTCAGCTACAATTTGTAGGAAATAACCATCTGCTATTCTCCCTTTGAAATCCAACACAAGATGTCAAAGATGCCAAAACAATGAGGTGGCATTGATGTGCATCTCATTCAAATGCAGCAGAAGTTTTAACTTTTACCTTTAAACCATGTACTGTTATTGAACCTCATTGAAAGTGACAGCACTTCACCAAGTGCAATTATTCCATCTCTAGTCAAATCTAAATTGTTTTTGTTGTCTCAGACTCTCCATAGATCTAGCCCACAACTGAGCTATTAAATATTTTGTGATAGGCTGGGCTGGGCTGACTTGCAGTGTTTGTAATAAAAAAAATGTATTACAGTTGTTTACACTCTCTCCCCTCAGCAGGGTTTTCAACTACAATTCAGACCCGGCAAACAGAGAAAAATAAACAAAGGCCAGGAGACAGGCAGAGAAATGGAGAAATGATGAGGAGATTAAAGGTTTCACTTTAGTTATTCCATGAAATATTTTCCTTGTCATGTGAATTTTGAAAAGTATTTTTTTTTCAGATTTCTAGATATGAAGCTCTAGGCAACTCTCTAGATATAAATGCATTAGCAGACTGAATTATGAGAATTAATATCTTCCTGTAAATATTACTGACATACTCTTGAATGAATAGGAATTACATAATGGCACCATATATTTCCTGTATATTTAGGTAACACTTTCTATAAAATATGTATTTATTATGCATTCTTATTTATTATACAGTTACCATAATGTCTTATAAAAATGTATACGTTGTATTATCTCATAAATAATCTTAACAACATTACCATACTTTATAATAATACTTATATAATGCAAATATATACATTTGTTATAAAAAAATATTTTTTAATTATATAATTAATTTAGGGCTGTCAAATCGTGATTAACCGCATCCAGAATAAAAGTTTGTGTTTACACGATATATATCTGTGTACTGTGCATATACATTTTGTATTCATAAAAACATATACATACATGCATATATTTAAGAAAAATATAAAATATTAAAATTAATAAACTTTTAAATATAATTTCAATTACTGGTAAATATTAATGAATATATCTAGATATTTCCTAATATATATAGGCCTACATGCATGTGTATGTTTTTATGAATACAAAATTAATATGCACATTACACAGACATATATTATGTAAACACAAACTTTTATTCTGAATGCGATTAATCGTTTGACAGCCCTAAATTAATTATATTCTTTGCTATACTTGTGTTGATTTTCCTTTTTGGATGATTATGTTAAGTCTTGCTTTTCTCAGCTTAACCGCTATTATGACTCTTTTTGTGTTTGGTTCTCTAGAATTCCCCAGGGAGCCCATTATGGCAGCAATTTATTCTTGCCTTTCTCAGATGCACTATATCTCTCTCCTGTCCAAGCAGTCTGGTGCTTTAATAAATATATTGTGTCAATGTCCAGAAAAACATACCTGCAGTGCTTACAGTCTGGCAAAAACTGTCATCCTTAGAATCACATGAAGACTCATTTTGTCACGATCTTCACAATGCACTACATTTCCCAGAAGCCTGGAAGCCATCAGAAACTCTAGTGCCCCTCTATCCTTGTTCTGTGTCACTGCCACAGAGGTTATCATGACCTCCACTGCTTCAGTGCCCTGTGTTTCTTTACTGTGCTTACCTGTCATTGTCACATCTCTCTCAGCCTCATTTAGATCTCTATATATGCCTTGTGTTTCTTTTGTCTTGTACCAGATTGTCTTGTGTTCTAGTCGCAACTTTCAGCTGTTCCAGTCCAGTCTAGTTGAGTATCAATAAGGTCTTGTTTAGTCCTGTTAATCAACGTATTCTCCATTGTCCAGTCTAGTCTACTGTACTGTACCTTCGTGAGACTCCAATGCTCTTCCTGAGTTCTTCTCTCTTTTTCTTCAGTCCAAGCTACTGCTGCTGTCTGCCCTGGTCTCCTGGTCCGGATGATTAAATGATTAAACATCTGGGATAAACAAACATCTGGGATAATGTAAATGTGCAGGTAAATCTCACTCCGACCATAAGAGGTGCTCCAGCAACAGATGTCAGTAGCTGCGGTCTTTAGCCTCCACGATACAGCGCCCGTCTCCCAGGCTGGACCGATCACTGATCCAAGGCCCCGGTTAGGTCCGGTTACATACAGGTAAGTACACCTGTAAACAAAATATATACAGCACTAGTGGTTTTGGGATATTTTGGACCCTCTCCAAAATGAGATAACTCATCTCAAGGGGTTAATCCTAAATCAAGTTTAAAGTTAATTGACACTTAAATTTCATTTTAATTTCATGTCTCTGTGTGTACTTAAAGGACACAGGTGACACTACATAGCTTTCGAAGATAGAAGTCTAGGCTTAACATTAGGATTCAGATTCTATACAACATCAAAGGCATTTATTTATACATTATTCTGGGGCTAGACGGCCTGTCTTGTTTTGTTTGTATTGTTGTTCTCAAGTCTTAACAAATTATCACATTAACTTGACTTTTTTGTGTCTTTGCATGCTAGCTGATGGGAAGCTTAACAGCGTTTTTCTTACAAAGACTCTTTAATTGGTAATTAGATGTTTTTACTACATAATCATGTACATTACTGTATGTACAGTATAATCCTTTTTTAATCATTTAAACACTTAAATGATTGGTAACACTTCACAATCAGTGTTATAGGGTAAGCTCATTGGTTTTTCATTAGTCCATGCCGTCACTAATTATTAATTAATGTTGAAGTATTAATCTTGGTATTAGTGTGCGATTGTTCTTGCACTATGGTACTGATTTCGTAAACAGAAAGCGTTCTGTCAAGAATGTTTTGAAAACAAAAGTAACCTTACATTTTAAAGGTGTATTCAGGTTTTATGTTGCACAGGCTGTTGTAAAGGCATAGATACAGTAGTATGCATAATAGTAAGCTGGTTAAGAGAAGTTGCTCTCAGCTGGTAATGTGATCAACATGTATACCCAATCCTACTCCCAAAAAAATGCAAGCAGTTTGTGCAAGCAGCTTGTTACAATCTATAGTTGTAGTGGCACAAATACAAAAGACAGTGACAATTTGCATGTGTCATCTTAAAATGATAAGAATGCAGATCTGTGGAATGAAAATGGTTTGTTTCAATGTATTAAGGAGACTTTTTGGTATCTCACCCAACCATTTTACCAATATGTGACCCAGACTGATGTGAAAACCCAGCTAAAGTCATATGTTTTTGTTGTGTTTGTTTACTAATCCTGTGAGTTACTAATTTTGTGATTTGGGGTCCAAATGACCCCAAAGCTACTTTGACATTCTTTTTAAATATGCTAAATACATTTTTAAAACTTAATTTTTCCTGACTTTTTTCTGATTTATTTAGAATAATTCATAGACATGTATGTTAATCTTATGTTACAGAGTTTTCAAAATGTCTGTACACATTTTAACCCAATCGTTGGTTTTTGGGGTCATTTTGACCCCATGTTCATTTTTTGTGTGAAAAGAAAGCACTTTTTATGCTAAACTTTCTATTGTTAAACTATTTGTTCTTTAATTCCATTTCTTGATGAATCTCACTTGCCAACATAAGTAAAATATCAGTTTTAGTTTGTACTTGAATCAAACACACACACACACGCACACACACAAAATCTGCACATCAGATTCCCAGTAGCAAAAAGGTACTAACTACTGTTAAATTGTATTTAGTGTTTAGTTTACATTTACACTTTTGCATTTTGGTGGATACTTTTATTCAAAATGACTTGCAGTGAACAGGGCATTCCGCAATGTATGGGACCCGTGACCTTCGTGCTGCTACTGCAATGCTCTATCAACTGAGTGAAGGAAAACTTTTGAAGCTGTGGAATGTTGTAAAACATAATGTTGAGCATTTATTTATCCTTTGAAAAAAAAACTGTAAAATATAATAAATGTTAATATTGTCCTAAATATCTAATACATCCGTGTGGTGCAAAATGCTGTTTTCTAGGTAAACGAAATAAGTTAAATGTAGAAAGAAATGTATATAAAAATTCTGAAGTTATGAAGTTATTTCATGTAAAATATTAGGTAGTAAATAACAAAACATAAATATTTAAATATATTCAATTACTTTTAAATACATTAAAAGTGTTGCTAAAAATTGAACATAATAAGAGGGTTAAATGGAGCAGAGTTGATGAGGGAGATCACTGACAGGTGTCATTGTACAATAAGTCCTTGGGGGAAATAGGGAAAAAAACAGGTGCTTTATCCCAATTTGCTTACACTACGCATTAAACATATGTACTGTTTTTGTTATAGAATAGTGCACATCTTAGTGCTTAACAAAACAGCATGCACACATTGGGACATACTAACGCAAAACAGAAGTGGACATTGTTGCCTTGACGACACTGTGATCATTAATAGTCACGAACATCAAGATACAGCTCTTTTCTGTATGTATAAAAAAATCTTCTATGGGTTGCACTTGAGGGAAGGGCCAAACAACTATATGTCGTATAGGTTGGAGGAGCTATGTAGCAAATATAATCATTTATTAATAATGAATCTGACTCATAAATATAATGAATGTAAAAACAATTTAAATCTTTGTGGTTGCTTTAAAAATCTAAAAGCAATAGATTTACCCGGTTTCTCTACAGAGCTTGGTTGGTGTGGTGCTAGCAATGGTGGGGTCAAAGCGCTTTGAGAATTACTGATGAAAAATCTGTCTTGCAAATCAAATCTTAGACCTTTGCAATCAATAGGGCTCTAATGGGGGACTACAGGATCCATGGGTGTTTGGCAATAGATTCATGTGGAGCCATAAACTCAAATAGGCATGACTATCTTGAAAGCGATTGCTCGTAATTATGTCAGTTGCATTTTCTTCATATAGTGGACAGAAGAGAAAGACATTAAAGTAGAAGGAACGGGTTTGCCATTTATCACAATAACAGCTGTTGACATCAACGTTTTGTTCACACACAAACATAGATTCACATTGTTTTGTTCAGCTTACATGGTTGGTGTCATGACATGAAGAATGTTCTATTGACTTTTTTCCATCCTACATTATTATCGCAGCACCAAAAGGCAGTATATCTTTATTCTTTACAGATGCTATGCATCTTGGCACTGCTGTGCAAGATAAACACGGTGCATGTCATGTTACATAAATGACTATGACTTATTGTCTCTATGTGCCTCTAGGAATACAGATTATGTATTGCTTCTTACATGATTGCTTAACCTTTAAAAGCTGTTTCCCTAAGAATTCCCTAAGATGTCAAGTAGAAATTTTTCTTGGGTCCAGGGACGTTTTTCTCCAAGCATTCTAAACATGTGTTTTGTCTGTAATTAGAATGTCTGCATCTTGGGCAGTATGTGAGAAAAAGAAATCATCTGGATTCTTCTGTAAAACTTTTATAGAAAATGTGTTCTCATTGTTTGCCTACATCAGGTTTCATGGCCTGAATGCTGAAAATTAGGCATTGTTTATTCTGTCAGATTTGGACCAAAGTTGTATCTTTTAATGCTGAAAAGATGTCCATAATATCCTCTGTCTACATTTGATTGAAAGGCAAAAGAGGTCCTTTTCAGGTCGCTGAAAATACGTCCAAAATATAACATCCCTCTACATTTGTCTAAAAAGTGAAAAGTCATTTTATTGTTGTCTGTCAGAACAGAACATCCTGTTCAAGCTCAGGTCAGGTCTTCACAATCCAGATATGAGTAATCAGTGCTTAATCTGTCTTTGAGGAAGCCATTTTTAAATATGTTTAACTTAATTATTTTCAGTGAAACCACCAGTTTAAAAACTTTTGGGTAAATATTGTAACACGGTTTAGTGTATTGTAGGTTTTAGGCTGTTCTTGCTGGTGACTATGGCACTGATATGTGGCTGCCAAAAGAGGTCACCCTGAAATCTTGAAAATTAAAAAATCTATGATATTGTTTGTGCCCATCACTAAGCCCCATATTTTGAGGTATCATACAGGTATTTGTAATGAGCATCATAGAGCATCAGGTATCATGTATGTAATGAGCAAAAAAGTACAACTGCATGTTTTTGCTCTCAACCGCTTTTGATCTCAAAGGTTTAGGGCTTTAAAGCATCCTTCCTTTGTAAAGTACTTTATTTAATTTAGATTAAAAATGCAAACATTAATGGGGCGGTTTCCCGAACAAGAATTACTAGTCCTCGACTAAAAGAAATGTAAGAGCTGTCCAAACAACTTGCACTGACATATCTCAAAATACATCAGTACCTCTGTGTTGTGTCAAAATGCACACAAGTAATGTTTTTAGTAAGGTATGTTTGTTAAAACCAATTAAACTAAGGCCTAGTCTAGGCTTAAGCCTGTCTGGAAAACCACCCCAAATTTGTTCCATTTGAAAAACTCAGAACCAGTTTTTTATGCTCACCCCCACAATAGTAAGGTAGGTGAATATTAGCCATGACTAGCCTTTTAAAGCCAAGGCACTTTTAAAAGCAGTTTCTGAACACAGAATGAACAACGTAGGACATAGAAAAAATAAGCATCATCAAATGCTATTTTAAAAAGTAAGTAGGTCTAACTGTAAGGAGCTGCTTTCTCGGACAGGGATTCGATTAAGCCAGGACTAAGCCTTAGGTAAATTAGGACATTTTAAAGTAGTTTGGTAACACTTTACTAAAAGCCTTTATGTATAATGCATTATAAAGGGTTATTAAAAGGTATGATGCATTATAATTGTTCATAATGTACGTTGTGATACATTATGGCCTGGTATTGTATTAACTGTGGTTACAATTATTCATAACACATTACAATGCATAATTAATGCATTACAACTACATTCATAATGCATTATACATAAATGCTTTAAATCAAGTGTTACCAGTAGTTTTAAACAAACATGCCTAAGAAAAAAACTTTATGTTTGCATTTTGAGACAACACAATGGCACTGGTGTCTTTTAAGATATGTCAGGGTAAGCTATTTTCAGTTTAGACAGCTCTAAGACTAGTCTAGGACTAAACTTAAACCCTGTACTGGAAACCACCCCAAAAAGTATCAAAGAGTTCAAGAGGCAGGGAATTCATAAGCCGATGTACTTTTGATATGGTTTAAAAAGTCAAGAGTTTTTGCAAATTTCTTCAGTGTTGTTTAGAGAACAGATACAGCAATGCAAAAAAGCTAGGCATAAATTGCAGGCATATACGCTATTATTATTATTATTATTGTTAAAATAATAAGGCAAATAACGTTTCTGTTTGTGTCTTTGTATTTAACAAAGGTCTATGATTTTGTTTCCTTTTACATGGCATGTTGGTTTGTTTGTTTGTTTGTTCGTTCTTGCATCCCTGCCAAATCTAGGAAGTGCTTCAATTGGAAATCACAGTATGTTTATCAAAAAAAAACAACAACACCAAAACAAGTAATGCAAGAAGACATGACATTTTGATTGCAAAGAACTTCTTGTGATAGACAGCCTACCCACCCTCCACTCCCTGCATTTCTATGAATGTTTTGGTAGATTGCTGCTTGCAAACATTTATCAGGATTTCCCAGACCTATTCAATGGTATTATCACTTTGCTACAGCTCATACCAAAGGCTCATCAACCCTATTTTCCAATCCTCTATTCCCTTTGAAATCTTACCCAAACACCCCCATACATTTAGAGTCAACACTCATCAGGCACCCCTCTGTTTTATTCGAAAATAAGTTTGTACAGTACTTATAATCAATGGACTAATATCTCAAAATATATTATAATTATATGGTGTAAGCCATAAAACCACAAACCTTAACATGTGCAGGGCTCTCACAGAATTTAAAGTGACACTGAATTGCACTCGTAAAAGTGACACTGAGTTTTATGTATTCTCAATAATCTAGTGTAAGCCACATACTGCTCTTATTTCTCTAATTTCATTTTTTCTGTTTTCACATTTGGCTTCAGTTGTTTGTGTAGGAATAGCATGTTCTGCTTCAGTAATGTGTTATGTAAAAGAGTGTTGACGAGATTTCACAAATATATCGCACCATTGATTGTTAAAGGACACAATTTTTCTTCATTATGTTATAAAAAAATAACTAAACAGAACTATTTTAGACTTTGTGGAGATTACTTAAACATTAGAATCGCTTAAGAAATGTAAACGTTATTGAGCTTATAGAGAAAAAATGCAGCTCTTCCATTTACTTGTACACTCTAAATAAGACTGGGTTATGTATTTATAGGGCAGTCTTGTCTGGTCCAATATGATTAATGCAGCATCAGTGTTTGTGCTCACAGTAATGGAATTTGAAATTGAAGGCTGCAGATAGTAAAAGTATGTTGTTTTTAGGAGCCCTCAGAACAAATCTGTAATCTGAAAACATCTGCTTTATTATACATTGCTGGGAAAAGTAAGACGTAAGTGAAGTTTTCATACTTCAGATACACACCCCTCCATCATACTGTTTTTTTCTTTCTGTGAGTGACCATTGCACTAATATCAGTCTGGAACCTGAGGACACCAGAGGCTTTCGGGTCCCAGCTCTGGTTCTGGCCTGATGGACATTCCAGTTCAGCCAGATGCTTGTGCTTTTGCCACCTGATGATGACTATAGCCACGACCTAGTCAACCAGAACCAGAATAATATAGGACAGACATTCAATTCAATTTTATTTATATAGCGCTTTTCACAATGAGTATTGTTGCAAAGCAGCTTTACAGGATAAAGCAACAGAAAAAACATAAGAAAGGTAAAAATTATTAAACCTTTAAATTAATTTAATAAAATAAAATAACTATAAAAGCAGTCTCCCGGTGAGCAAGCCAACACGGCCCAACATGGAAGTTATTTTTCCCCTTACATATTGCCGTAGAATCTCACATCTTGCATTATTGTTACATTAATATGCCAGAGGAGAACTGGCCCTCCCGGTTGAGTCTGGTCTCTCCCATGTTTTTTTCCTCCACATTTATACATATATATATATATATATATATATATCAGTCAAATTCAAAGTCAGCTTTATTGTCAATTCTGCCACAAGTACAGTACATACAAATGGAGGATTGAAATTGCGTTACTCTCAGACCCCAGGTGCTTACAGATAACATAGAATAAACATATATCAAAAAATATATCAAAAATACAGATAAATACAGTTCTATATATATATACACAATACAACTTTACAAGCAGGGAAGTATAACGAGATATATGTGCAAACCAGTGAAATGAACAACAAACCAGTGAAATGAACAGATGAGATAAACACAGTGCTGATGAGATAAACAACAGTGCAGATGAGATAAACAACAGTGCAATTGAAATAAACAACAGTGCAAATTGTAATTACAGTGCAAATTAAAATAAACAACAGCGTAGATGTGATGTAGTGCAAGATGCAGAGCTTATCGGTCTGGTAAAGTGACAAAGATAGCAGGCTTTGTTTGTTGACTAAGAGGTAGTTGGAAGAGGCTCGGACCTACTGAAGAGGGAAGAGGTAGTGAGTAGTACAGTGTTCCGTAAGTGACAAGTGCGGGACAGAGTTTGATGTGGGAAGGGGTAGATATGGTTCAGTGATCAGAGGTGCGTTTGGCAAGGGAGGGGAGGGAAGGCAGGGTCGGAAGGGAGTTTAGCTTCCTGACTGCCTGGTGGATGAAGCTCTCTTTCAGTCTACTGGTCCTGGCCTGGAGACTCCGCAGTCTCCTCCCTGATGGCAGCAGACTGATGAAGCTGTGTGATGGATGGGTGGGATCACCTGCAATGCAGAGGGCTCTGCGGGTGAGACGGGTTCCATAAATGTCCTGGAGAGAGGGGAGAGAGACACCAGTGATCTTCTCAGCTGCTCTCACTATGCTTTGGAGGGTCTTGCGGCAGGACGCGTTGCAGGCGCCATACCACACAGTGATGCAGCTGGTCAGGATGCTCTTCGCAGTTTGCGGAAAAAGTAAAGACGCTGTTGTGCTTTCTTGGCCAGTGCTGTGGTATTGTTGGTCCAGGAGAGGTCCTCAGTGATGTGCACACCCAGGAACTTGGTGCTGCTCACTCTCTCCACAGTCGCACCGTTGACAGTCAGAGGAGCATGCTGAGTGTGCGCTCTCCTGAAGTCGACAACAATCTCCTTCGTCTTCTCCACGTTCAGAGAGAGATTGTTGTCACTGCACCACTTGGCCAAGTGGCTCACCTCACTCCTGTAGTTTGTCTCATCTCTGTTGCTAATGAGACCCACCACAGTCGTGTTGTCCGCAAATTTGATGAAGAGGTTGGAGTCGTGTGATGGTGTGCAGTTGTGGGTCAACAGGGTGTAGAGGAGGGGGCTAAGTACACATCCTTGGGGGGCTCCCGTGTTCAGTGTGATAGTGCTGGATGTGTTACTGCCAACCCTTACTGCCTGAGGTCTCCCAGTCAAAAAGTTCAACAGCCAGTTGCACAGCGAAGTGTTTAAACCCAGCTGGAACAGTTTGTGAGTGAGCTGTTGAGGGATGATTGTGTTGAATGCTGAACTGAAGTCTATGAACAGCATTCTCACGTAAGAGTCTTTTTTGTCCAGATGAGTGAGTGCAGCATGGAGGGTAGTGGCGATGGCATCATCGTCGAGCGCTTCGGCCGATATGCAAACTGGAAGGGGCAAACCGGCAACCGTTCAAAGCACTTCATGAGGATAGGAGTAAGTGCAACTGGATGGTAGTCGTTGAAGCAGGATGGAGATGACTTCTTTGGAACTGGGATGATGGTGGTGGCTTTGAAGCATGTGGGGGCAACAGCCTGACTCAGCGAGATGTTGAAAATGTCAGTGAAGACATCAGTGAGTTCTGCTGCACAGTCTCTCAGCACATGCCCAGGAATGTTGTCAGGACCCGGAGCTTTGCGTGCATTGATCCTGCTGAGGGATCTCCTCACGCTGTCTGGGGACAGCATCATCACCTGGTCTCCAGGAGGTGGTGGAGTCTTCTGTGCAGTGGAGTCGTTTTGTGCCTCAAAGCGAGCGAAGAAGGCGTTCAGCTCATTTAGCAGGGAGATGTTGTTGTCACAGGTCTGTGGTGGGGGCTTGTAGTCCGTGATGGTCTGAATCCCCTGCCACAGGCTCTGAGTGTCTCTGCTGTCGCTGAAACAATGGGATATCCTCCTGGAGTACTGTCTCTTGGCCTCTCTGATGCCGCGGAATAGATTGGCCCTAGCTGTCTTCAGGTTCACCTCCTCTCCTGCTCTGAAGGCAGCGTTCCGAGCCTTAAGGAGATGGTAGACCTCCCCCGTCATCCACGGTTTCTGGTTGGCCCGCACAGTGATGGTCTTTGTGGTAGTTACATCATCAATGCACTTGTTGATGTAGGCAGTGACAGTCTCTGTGTACTCCTGGAGGTCGGTGGTGTTGTTGTATGTGGCAGCCTCCTTGAACATATTCCAGTCAGTGGTGTCAAAGCTGTCTTGAAGCCTTCTGGCCACACTTGTATCTGTTTGCGAACTGGTTTGGTGACTTTAACAAGTGGTCTGCATGCAGGCATTAGCATGACAGTGATGTGGTCTGAGGTGCCAAGATGGAGGAGGGGGAGGGCTTTGTAAGATCCTCTCTTAGTGGTGTAAACAAAGTCCAGAGTGTTGTTACCTCGTGTTGGAAAGTCTATGTGTTGATGTATTTTTGGAAACACACTCTTCAGGTTTGCATGGTTGAAGTCTCCAGCCGAGATGAGAAAAGCATCTGGGTGGGCTGTCTGCTGCTCGCTGATGTGCTGGTACAGTTCATTCAGCGCCTCACTCCTGTTGTTGTTGTTGGAGCTGGGGGGGATGTATACAGCAACGAGAAGTATGGCTGTATATTCCCTCGGTATGTAGAACAGCCGGCACTTAATAATCATAAACTCCACCAGGGGTGAGCAGTGTTTGCAAACCACAATAGTGTCGCGGCACCACGCATCGTTGATGTAAACACAAAGTCCGCTACCGCGGGTCTTACCTCCCTCGAGGACTCTGTCCGCTCGATAGCATGTTAGCTCGTCGAGCTGAATGGCACCGTCCGGTACGTTGTTGTTGAGCCATGTTTCCGTGAACACAAAAACAACAGTCTCTTACAGTCCTCTGAGTTGAGCGTAGTAGTCGGATGTAGTCCAGTTTATTGTCCAAAGAGCGTACATTGGCCAGTACGATGGCGGGGATAGCTGGCTTGTGTGGGTTAGCCGCTAGCCTAGCCCGGATACCTCCGCGCTTACCCCTCTTCTGCCTTCTCTCACGCTGCTTGTGGCGCCTCCACTGTGGGCGAGATGCAGTAGTGGGGGTCGGTGATGATGTAATCCTCCGGAGCAGACCAAGGTCCCGCAGCTCTTCGATGTGTGCAGAGTTTAACTCTAGAAATGTTGTTCTACCAACGCCGAGAATAAACTCACGACTGTATGCGCGATTAAAGACAGTTAGACGCGACGAAGACGTACAAAGACACTGCGACTTACAAGACAAAAAAGACGAAAACACCGTTCCGTCGGGAGAGAGAGAAGTCGCAGCGTGTGCATGCGCCGCCATCTTGGATGTTAATAATATATGTATATATACTTTTATAGTGGAGTTTTGGTTCCTTGCCACTGTCACTGTTAAATTGAAAAAACATTTTTTACAGCGTAATCTCAATTTTCTGGGTATGTAAATAACCATAGTAAGCCATCGAAGTCTTCAAACACCTGAAGAAAGCCTTCTGTACTGCACCCACACTCTGCCTCCCAGACTCTGAGCTCCCTTTCATCGTCAAAGTTGATGCCTGTCCCAGCGGCAGGGGAATCCGCCGCGCCTCCATCTATGTGCCTACTTCTCCCGGAAGCTGTCCCCGGCAGAGCAGAACTATAACATGGGTAACCAGGAACTGCTGCCGATCAAACTGGCCCTAGATGAATGGTGGCACTGGCTGGAGGGAGCCCTACACCCCTTTGTAGTTATCACTGATCATCGGAACCTAGAATACATAAAGGACGTGAAGCGCCTCAGTCCCCAGCAAGCCAGACGGGGCCCTCTTCTTCACACGATTTCAGTTTACTGTCACCTATCGCCCGGAGACCAAGAATGCCAAGGCAGACGCCCTGTCACGCCAGTTCCACTCCGACCCAGAACCCTCTAGCCCGAAACCCGTCCTCCCTCTAGTCATCTTCCTGAGCCCCTTTCTGTGGGAAATAGAGATCCGAGATTGCCACGGATAATCACCCTGCTCCGCCGGGAGGTCCCGAAGGCAAGACCTACGTACCCCCGGGACACCAAATCAACCTCATTGACGTCGTTCCAGGATCAGGACACTCAGGCAGCCAGCAAACCCTCTCGGTTCTGTCCACCCGTTACTGGTGGCCAAAGATGACTCAAGATATCTCCCAGTATGTACAAGGTTGCTCAGTCTGTGCCATCTCCAAAACCCCATGCCGACTACCAGAAGGAAAACTCATGCCCCTACCCATTACTCACCGCCCATGGTCACATCTGGCAATAGACTTCCTCACCGACCTACCCCTATCCGACACCTACACATGCATCCTAGTTGCTATAGATCGGTTCTCTAAGGCCTGTCAACTCATCCCTATGCCCAAACTCCCCACTGCCTTTCAGACCGCAGATGCACTCTTCCACCATGTGTTCCGCATCTACGGGCTACCCGAGGACATAGTGTTGGATAGGGGCCCCCAATTCATCTCCCACGTCTGGAAAGTGTTCTGCCAACATCTCAACATCACAGTTAGTCTCAGGATACCACCCCAAGCCAACGGCCAGGGTGAGCGTAAAATCAAGGATATTGGGAGGTACCTGAGATCCTACTGTCATAACCACCAGCAAGGCTGGCACCGTTACCTCTTCTGGGCCGAGTATGCACAGAATTCCCTTCGTCAGTCCTCCACAGGATTAACTCCTTTCCAGTGCATACTCGGCTACCAACCCCCTATGTTCCCCTGGTCAGGGGACCCATCTACGGTGCCAGCCGTAGACCACTGGTTTTGGGAGAGCGAGAGGATATGTAACTCGGCTCATCAACATCTGATGCAGGCTGTCTGCAGGCAAAAGACACACACCAATACCAGACGCTCACCCACTCCCCAATACCAGCCGCATCAATTGGTCTGGCCCTTAACTCAGGAACTTCGCCTGTGGCAGCCCTGCAAGGAGCTGAGTCCCAAATTTGAATAAATAGTACGCACACCTTACAATTTGGTAAAAGTATGGTAACTTCAGGACAATTTATTAATGAATTATATTACTCTTCTCACAAACTAGGTAATATTTGATGTATCTCTGTTTATATTATAATAATTGTGAGTGAAGTATTGGACAGTTGCGGTGTAATGGTTAGAGAGCCAGACTTATAACCCAAAGGTTGCAGGTTTGATTCCTAGGTTAAGCTTTATTATCACCTATGGCATAGGGTTCACAAATTTAATTTCCCATTATCATTTTATTTCATATATAAAATACATCATTTTTGGTTGTTTTTTTAAGTGTCTTTCTGAGCCTCTGCCTCCTCTACAGTATTGAAGGGCCTTTCTCCAAACAACAATTTATTATTGGTCTTTCTATATCCTTTTACACCTAATTTACCATTTAAAAACCTATGGCCTTTTAGCCATTTAAGTCCAAACAAACAAACAAAATGTATATGTATTTAAAAGGCATATACTTTCCATTTAATTCAAGTTTATTTATATTGCGCTTTCCATAATTTCATTGTTGCAAAGCAGCTTCACATGCATCATAGTTAAAAATTAAAATAATAATAGTAATAGATGAGAAAGATAATATTGTAACGCCCTGTGGCTAGCCACCTGAGGGCGCCATGCCATCCTGTATTCCTGCCTGTTGTTTTGGTTATAAACTACATTTCTGATCATGCTTTGTCTCGTTATTGTGTATTGGTTTCAACTCATTACCTGTTTGTCACTTCACCTGTATATATAGCCCTTGTGTTTCAGTTGTCTTTTGTTGTTCATTGTTGTCAGTACTGGACACCTAAAATTACAATAAACCAGAACAGTTTGCAATAAAACCAAAATGTGCAGATAGAGCATGCATGTTAAAGTATGTTAACACACATGTAAGTTGTTAAACGTATGCAGTTTATATTTACACAAAAGCAGCAGTCTTCCAGTGAGTAAGCCAGTGGCACGGCCACTATACTGTAGATGTATATATGTAAAAGAGTGGAGAAAAAAAAAAACCTTGGCAGAGACCAGACTCTACCGGGAAAGCCAGTTCTCCTCTGGCATATTAAAATAGCGCTGCTGCAACTATAGAGAGAATGATTATTGTAAACCTTAATATTCGACAGAAATAATTAACCAGGCTGATAAGTGAAAAGAGATAGTTGTGGGGATAGAAAAGAGAGATATTTAGGTAAGATGTGGCTGAAATTGTCATCAGGTGGGTTGCCTATCTTCACGAGTGTCTGGCTGAGCTGGAGAGAGCATCAGGATGGAACTGGAACTTGGACTGACGACTTCTGGAGCGTCTAGCTGAGCTGGGAGGAGCATCACGCCAGAAACTGGAGCTTGGACTGATGACTGTAGAGGCTGTTCACAGAAAGTATAAAGTTACAAAGTATGATGGAGGTGTGTGTGAGTTCGGTTTTGACAGGCTAACTGTATTGTGGTTTAGACTGTTTACGGTGAGTTAACAGTGTTATTGGTGAGTTAGGTGAAAGCTATATTAAAGAGATGAGTCTTTAGTCTAGTTTTAAACTGAGTGGGCCTCATTCATGAAACATTTGTAAATATTTGAGTGATTTGCGTGTAAAACAATTACAAATACTTTGTAAACTTCAGATTTGATAGTTAAATGTGTGTGTTAATGTGTGAAAAAATCTTATTCAAACTGGTTGAGGACCACCATCATCATCATCATTAGCATAATTGGCGAGACCTCTCTGTCGGGTATAATGGTGACAGTGATGAAACCCCTTTACAAGACAGCACTTCCGCATATTCAGATGGTAAGGCTACAGTTCATCATTTTGTTTTGGGGCCAGTTATTGCATGGTAAAATAAAAGAAAATGATGTGTCCAAACACTGCTAGCACCCCTTTAAAATACTGTTTGTGCATTCAATAACTGACCGAGATTTTGCGTGTGCTTCATTGTGTGCCAGCTTCTGCTGGCTTTGGGGATTTATCAATGGGTTCATTCATGTTGGTATGGGAGGGAAAGTGTCAAATAGGCCAGTAGTGTATATATTTAAAAAAAACTTGTTTACATACCAATTAGCCATCAGTCTGTAACTGTACCACTGTCCAAATGTCTACCAACTGTGCTGCTCTGAAGTATAAAACTATCATGAGTTCCACCCGCACACCCGTTCCACAACATTAAGTAGTGCACATTTAGTGTCACAAAAGTTTTTCCTATTCAGAAATGGAAATGCATCAATTGATGGCGCCTTGATGCATGTGTGTGCAATTAATTGCCCCTATTACGTTTGGCAGGTTTGCAATAGCAAAGAATCTTTGCTTCACCTCCAACAGATGGACCAGGTTATAAGGCAATTTCATATATTGGAGCATTAGCCGTATTATGCCATCAAGAACATCTGGAATGATGCGACTAATGCATGACTGAGATATCCCTGACCTGTCTACAATCTCCTGCTGGAATGTTCCTGTTGCTAAAAAACCAAGCACGGACAACACCTGCAAGTGTGTTGGAATGCTGTGGGATATTCTAGTTTGTTTTCTAAGATTGGCCTCCAATATATTACATACATGCAAAAGAACTGGTCTGGTTAGCCTGAAACGACTAATCAACCAGTCATCATTCTCGGTAAGTAAGTCTGCACGGTCTCTGAAAATACGTCTTTTGCGCAGCGCTCTATCTGCTAAATCGTAAATGTTCAGTGTTGTGCCTGATTTTAGCCATTTTATAGAAAATCATTTCTGTAATAATTAGGGGGCTAACAGGTACATCCCTATAAAAGCAATTCATTATTTGATTAAAGTGTTAGGTTTGCAGATGCTATTACTGGTGTCAAAATAAAAGTGAAAAGAAAAACAGTATATTTACATTTGGCAGACACTTTATCCAAAGCGACTTACATTACACTATACTATACATTTGTACATTTTGTATAGTAAGCAAGTGGGGGTTAGGTGCCTTGCTCAAGGGCACCTCAGCCGTTACCCGCCAGCCCTGAGAATCGAACCAGCAACCTTCTGGTCATGAGTCCAACTCTCTAACCACTGGGCCACAACTGCCCAGTATATACAGTATAATTACTGTATATATTATTATATAGATGTATATATTACTTTACAGCAAAATTCAATATGCATGTAATATGTAGGCTACGTGATAGGGGTGAATTCAAATGCAGCCTTAATGAGAAAAAGGTTAGGATGTTAAAAGCACTATTTATGCGTGACTAAGAGCAGGTGTAGATTTATTCTGTACCAACTAACAATCCTATAAATAGGAATTAAACCAGACTAAAGCGTGACCACCAATGCCAGTGTAGTACAGTATTTCTCGATTGCTTAAACACATTTCTTGAAATTACGCCTCCTTTTCTGGAAACTCTAAACACAAATCCATAACTTCTCATCCAATTTCCTCAACATTATATTTTCAGGTCAAAATGACGCTCTCCCCTCAAAACCATTCAAACTTGCTGAAAAACCAAACTTTTCCCCCAGACATGACACACAAGCCCTCAAAAACACTCACACTACAACATAGTCTTAGACTCTGGTGAGATCAATTCAAAACACTGTTACTAAACCCTCTTATTGGGATTCAAGAATAATTTGACAGCTTAGTGTTAATTACAATATACAACATAAAAGAGTGCAGATAGAGCAAAATGCACAATGAGCTTTAGGAAAAAATAAAATAATTACACTACTGTAAAGTAATCATATGTGAAAGTAGATGATCTTTCAAGACAAGAAAAGTTCAAAAACCAAATAACAATATGAACTGTTCATGCAACACAATACAGTATACAACTGCACAAATAATATTTACATTTAGGCATTTAGCAGACTAATTTATCCAAAGAGACTTACAGAGAAGATAAAGGAAACAATAACGCTGTCACAACCAGCAGAGGTTCAGGGTTCGGGCAAAAGAGCACACCACAGGATTTCAGCAGGCAAACAGGTTTATTCCACAAATCAGGTTGTCAGGCAAGTAATCCACACTGGTAACATTAAAACAGGCAGGAAACAACAAAACTGGACAAAAACCAAGGCATAAGACTGAACTTAAATACATGATTTAAACACAGAACAGGTTCGAAATCAAACAAGATGAAACAAGGGACGATCATGACGGGTGCAAGGCATTCAGGGGGTGTAGTCCGGTGACATAAACGGGGAGCAGGCAGGAGTGTTACAGTACCCCCCTCCCGGAGGCGTGTCCTCACGCCAACAAAACCCAGGGAGGGGGGGCAGGGCAGCAGAAGAGGGCAGGCGATCACAGGCAGGTGAGCAGGTGGACCAGGGTGGAGCCGACGGAGGGAGGAGCCATGGAGGCAGAGCGGCCGATGACTCCTGGGGAATGACCGACAGAGGCAGAGCAGGTGGAGCCCAAGGTGGAGGCAGAGCAGGTGGAGCCCAAGGTGGAGGCAGAGAGCCGATGAGCCAAGGTGATGGCGAGGAGAGGGAGTCCGAGGCGTAGACGGAGCGACCAAGGAGCAGCCGAGGGGAGGGAGGAGTCCAAAGGAGCAGGCAAAGTGGAGCAATGGGGTGCAGCCGGAGTAGAGGAGTCCGGAGGCAATGGCAGGCAGATGACCGACCAAGGCGAAGCCGGAGGGACGAGGAAGCCCGGTGGAGCTGGTGGATGAGCGGGTGACGGTGGAGACGAGGGAGCTAGGAGCTGAGGTGGAGCCACGGGGTCGATGGGCCGAGGCGGAGTCCGGGTCTCAGAGGCTGGAGTCGAGCCCAAGGGATCCTCCAACCACGGAAGTGATGACGACTGGCCGAGAGGAGGTGGGAGAGGGAGGCTGGGCGGGCTTTCGGGTTTCCTTGGACAAACATACAGCTTCGGGCAAGCAGGCAGTTCAGGGCAGACAGCTAATTAGAGGGAAACCGATAATTCAGGGCAGAAAGATGGCTCCGGGCAAACAGGCAGTTCAGAGTCCGTAGGCTTGGAAGACTCGTAAGCCGGAGGAGGCCACTCGGGAGGCGGCTTGGGGTCCGGAGGCTTGGGAGGCCACTCGGGAGGCGACTCGGGGTCTGAAGGCTTGGGAAAGTCACTCGTAAGCCGAAAGAAGCCACTCGGGAGGCAGCCACTCGGGAGACGGCTCAGGGTCCGGAGGCTTGGGAGGCTCATAAACCGGAGGCGGCCACTCTGGAGGCGGCTCGGGGTCCAGAGGCTTGGGAGGCTCGTAAGCCGGAGGAGGCCACTCTGGAGGTGGCTTGGGGTCCGGAGGCTTGGAAGGCTCCTGGGGCTGGCCTGGCTTCTGGGGCTGGCCTGGCTCCTCGGGCTCTGGCGACTTGGAAGCGGGCTCTGGCAGCTTGGAAACGGAATCCAGGGGCATCCACTCTGGAACAGGGTCTATGGGCACAAACTCCGAAACAGAATCCATTGACACCAGCTCTGGAACAAAGACTAGGGGAACAAACTTGGGATCGGAATCCAGGGGCATCCACTCTGGAACGGGGTTTATAGGCACAAACTCCAAAACGGAATCCAGGGACACCAACACTGGAACAGGATTCAGGGTAGGGTGGAGGCCGTACAGGGGATCGAACTCCTGGAGGAGAAGATTCAGCAGAGAAATCACCAGCTGACGGAGAGACTGGCGGTTTCGGCCCTGTTGGCCTTCCATATTCCGGCGTCGTGGCGCAGGCTCGGGTGAGCAGCAGTTTGTTTGTCATTGTGGCTTACGGCGGCAGGGTTTTGCGGAGGACTGAGGCATGGAGCTTGGGTGAGATAGGACGACCCCTCCGCATCTGTTCGGACTTGGATGACCATCCCCCGCTCTCCCGTCAGCCTCCCCGACGCGGAAAGAAGAACCCGTGACTTGGAGGACCATATTCACAAAGTCCTCCAGCCGGAACTCCCCCACGTCAGGGAGCAAAAGGGAGGCGAGTAGATCGTCATCCAAGCCGATCAGAAATACATGATTGAGGCGGGTGTTATCCCACGTTACCCGCTCACATGCCTCGAAGAATTCCTCCGCATAACACTGGACCCACCACAATGACCACACCGTGGGATTTCTTCACCATCTCGCCTCCAGAGTCCTTCCTACTATCTATTTGGCAGGATGGGAGGACTCTGAAGGCGAGATGGTGAAGAAATCCCACGGTATGGTCATTGTGGTGGGTCCAGTGTTCTGTTACAACCGGCAGGGGTTCAGGGTTTGGGCAGAAGAGCACACCACAGGATTTCAGCAGGCAAACAGGGTTATTCCACAAATCTGGTTTTCAGGTAAGTAATCCACACGGGTAACATTAAAACAGGCAGGAAACAACAACACTGGACAAAAACCAAGGCACAAGACTGAACTTAAATACATGAATCAAACACAGAACAGGTGCGAAATCAAACAAGATGAAACAAGGGACAGGTGCAGAAACAATCATGACGGGTGCAAGGCATTCTGGGGGGTGTAGTCCGGTGACATAAACGGGGAGCAGGCAGGAGTGTTACAAATGCGATTTGTCAGTAGGAGGCTATAAAAAGTATGGCATCCTCTGCACCTTTGACCTAATTTCGTAGAAATACTATAGCAGATTTTCTTTAAGTAGTCGTCTCTGAGTTTAAAAAAAGCAAGACGCTATCACCTATTCTCCTATTTATATTATCCTAAGATTCTGATCGGTGTGTGAAATGGCGCCTTTACCATTTCTAGGTAGGTGTTTAGGTAAAATTATCGTACTTGTTTCATTCTGTGAACAACCAAATTTCAAATTAACATATTTTTTCTATTAGCATTTATTTCCAGAAAATGAGACCTGGAGAAACAGGTCAAAATAACACAAAAGATGTCTCAAATACCGCAAATAAAACAAGTTCATATTTACCTTTAAGCAATACAACAGTAATATTTGTACATGTATTTAGGGAGATGTATTTTTTTATGTGATAACCTGGATTTTATCATAGTTTTCAAGTGTCTTGTCATTCTGTCAGTCTTTCACATTGTTGTTGGATGACTTTGTCACTCCTGAGGTTTGATTTTGTTGAAATTCAACAGACACTGGACTGGAATGACCACAATACATCTAGAAATGCTGGTTTGAAATGATAAGTTGCAGTGGTCTCTTAATTTTTGTAACTGGGCTAACATTTTAAATCTCAGACCTTCATCCTCTAATGCAATGAACTTCCTTCATCCTTAGTGTAGTTTACTTAAAAACATTACACAAGTTTTTCCAAAATGATGACAACTGTAGCTGTTTCTACAATTAAACAAGTCTAAAAACTATACTACTGTAAAGTAATCTTACATGAAGTAGATAATCTTACAAGACAAGAAAGTTAACAACAATATAAACTGTTAATGCAACACAATTTAGTATACAACTGCATAAATAACATTAACATTTAGGCATTTCGCAGACACATTTATCCAAAGAAACTTACAGAGAAGATAAAGGAAACAATAACACGATATGTCAATAGGAGTCAATACAGTTTTTCTTGATTGCTTTAACACATTTCTTGAAACTATGCCTCATAATCTCAAAACAGTAAACACAAATCCATAACGTCTCACCCAATTCCCCAAACATCTTATTTTCAGGTCAAAATGAAGCTCTACAGTCAAAACCATTCACTCTTGCTGAAAAAACACACTTTTCCCTCAGACATCACACACAAGCCCTCAAAAACACACTCACTATTTGAGTTTACATCGTGACACTTCAGGTCATTATATTATGTGTTTGTGTTTTCTGAATGAGAACATTGTGAAACATTTGCAAAATGAGGATGTTTTTGTGTGGGGTTTTGCAGAAATCACTAAGCGAAGTGATATATGTGTGAAAACAAGTGAATTGTGTTAAATGTTATGAGAAATGTGTCCTTTTTTGAGAACTGAATGAATGGTTTGGAAAATTGTGCCGACTGTCAGCAATCAGCAATAGTGTGTTAACAATCGAGAAAAACTATATGACTACACCGATCAGGCATAACATTATGACCACCTTCCTAATATTGTGTTGGTCCCGCTTTTGCAGCCCAATACACAACAAACTGTGATGCACTGTGTATTCTGACAAATTTCTATCAGAACCAGCATTAACTTTTTCAGCAGTTTGAGCTTCAGTAGCTTGTCTGTTGGATTGGACCACACAGGTCAGCATTCGCTCCCCACGTGTATCAATGAGCCTTGGCCACCCATGACCCTGTTGCTGGTTCACTACTGTTCCTTCTTTGGACCACTTTTGATATTGACCACTCAGGACAAAATGTTCACTTCCTGTCTAATATATCCCACCCACTAATAGGGGGCAGTTGTGGCCTAATGGTTAGAGAGTCGGACTCGTAACCAGAAGGTTGTTGGTTTGATTCCCAGTATCGGCAGGTAACAACTGATGTGCCCTTGAGCAAGGCACCTTACCCCCGTTTGCTCCCCGGGCGCTGCAGTGTTAGCTGCCCACTGCCCCGGTGTATGTGTGTTCACTATTCACTGGTTGGGTTAAATGCAGAGGTCACATTTCGGGTATGGGTCACCATGTCTGACAAAAATAGGTCACTTTCATATATTTAATGAAATATTGTATTTTTAGAAGTTATAGTTTTATAAATGTATAAATTAATATGATATTCATGGTTTTAATCTTGCACTTTATAAACACAGTTGCAGATTTATGTCTTCTGTGAAAAAATGCTGATTTATAATGTTGTTTCACTGTCAGAAACTTTCTATGGTGACTCATGAAATTGGTTATCCATTGACAATGTGTTCATGTTGTTCCAGTGTGTTAACTCTGGGTAACTTTTGGTAGGTTGATTAAACTTACCCTTAAATCATGTTTCGGAACCGACATACCCTGAGCAAGCAAGGTTTGGGTTAATCAACGAGAGTTTAGCTGATGGTAAGTTAACCCTGGTTCTGGAATACCACACTAGTTTGACTAGTTCCTAGAATTTGTTATTTACTTGATTTATACCAGCCTGTTTAGTTTACTTGTGGAAGTTTATACCTGTGAATAGTTACTTGTGGAAGTTTATACCTGTAGGTGTTTATGCCTGTGGACATTTTACCTGTGGAGTTTACACTTGTGGAAGTTTGTACCTGTGAAAATACTCACCTGTTACACCTATCTGTCACTGTGCTGTGGAATTATTCATCTGTTGTTGGAATAAACACTGTGTGCACACTTACCATCAGTATTGCCGTGGTCTATTGTAACAGTTGACTGGGAGACGGCTGATATTGCTTCTGCGGGTTTATACTTTCATGGTTAGTGTGGAGAACCCAGATGCAAGACAGTACATTTCCAGTACTGATAATATTTAAAATAATATACTTCAATTAAATAATATTCTTCAATTGAATAATTAACAGTTTCTAACAATCCAACACAGTCATTACTTTAGATAAGTTTTATCAATATACATTGCATAAAGAAAAGTTCCAATGATACCTTGTATTTCAATACCATATACTGTCTTTATTTTATTTATTTGTGTATTTCTTTCATAAATCATATTTTGCAGTAATGAAAATTGAATTGAAAGAACTTCCGGTCTTATCACAACACTGAGCTGAACACTGAACAGACCAACCACATTTATAACAAGTGTGTTTGTAAAATTATTTGAGCAGAACTTGCATTAGCTAGTCCCTTTCTCTTCTACAGCATTCTTTAAGAATTATTTATGAAGCTGTATGTTTTGAAGTATCCAAGATACTTCTATGTAATAAAGGCCGTGTTTTTCTTCTATATTTCCAGTATGTCTTCTACATTGCACCAGTCAGCTATCTCTTCCTCTGAGGACAATTTCTTGGAGAAACTTTCTTGAAGAAATCTTTCATTTTATTTTGTACTAAACAACCCAGGTATTCTTGGAAACTGCATTGAAATTGACTTTTTTTCCATGTGGGATTTGATTGTGTGTTGTGGTTATGTACAATTTTTTCTGAGAGACAGTTGAGGCTTCAATCATTTTAAAATATTCATATGATTGAATAAAAACCAAGAGGATTATTCATGAGCCACTACAGTGAGTTCCAGGAAAACACTCTTACCTGTTGTTTTTTTTCTTTAAACTTTTACACTTTAAACTGGGATTTTTGTTTTGCTTCCCATGCAATGTTAGTATTCACATTATCATTCTCAAAATGTCATGAGCTATGGCCCACTGGTAATGTGTAGTTCTTTTTCCAAATATATACTACTATTCTATAAAAAAGTAACAATTTTATTTTCTATGATAAAGCATCCCTTCTTCATTATTAATGCTTCTGGTTTGGGCATTTTAATTCACAGAAATCCATCGAAGTGTGTAGTCTCTCAAAAACTTGTCCTTTTTTGCCACGTCAGTAACGCATTTTTTTTTTTAAATAGAAAAATATGCATAGATGCATATTGTAATAAAATATATGATTGTGGGATTACTGTAATGTGTGGGATTTACATATCACCATGCTTACAGCTGATTGGTTTAGTTTGCGATTTCTAACTGTAAACACTCATGTGCTATAAAATGTATGTTAAGTGACCAGGTAAGTATTACTTCAACCTATCTTTTTTAACAACAGGGCTTCGGAAGATAAAGGCATTGCAGGCGGCACACTGTAAAAAAATCTCAACTCATCTTTTTAAGTTTTTTTTTTGCATTGGATTTGAGTTTGAGTTGTAATGACTCACAAAAGTTGGGATAACTTACATAATAAAGTTAAATCAAAATGATTGCACAAATCAGTTGGATTAAAACTTACTAAATTAAGTTTAGTTGACTACAATCAGAATTTATTTTACAGTGCAGAAACACATGCTCATTCAAAAACTTAAGTCTTAACTTTTTTCCCACATAAATATGTATATTGTGAACCCTCCAGACATGACACATTTGTGTAATATATGTTTTGTATATATATATATAATAAACTAATAAAATTTACATCCAAAACCCAATTTGTGAAGCAAACTTCCAAATGATGGACACAAACAAAAAAAGGATATATTGTCATTATTTACTGAACAAAAGGGGTTGAACTGGAAATTTGAAGTATGTGAAGCCTTTTAGCCTTTATGCAAAAGCCTTTCCTTTTGCAGCCATTACTTTAACCAAACATATTCTGTAACCAATGACCAGTCTCTCATATCTGTCTTTGGGGATTTTTGCCCACTCCTTTTGCAGAACTCAGCCAGTTGAGAGAGGTTGGAATGACATCTGGCATGTACCGCCCGCTTCAGGTCTAGACACAACATTTCAATTGGATTGAGATCTGGACTTTGACATGGCCAATCAAGAGTGCGAACCTTCATTTTCCTTGGTGGATTTGCTTGAATGCGTTGAGTCGTCATCTTGTTGCATCACCCCTTTTCGGCCCAGCTTCAGCTCTCTGACTGATGGCAGGAGATTCTCTTCAAGAATTTGTTGATATGTCTGAGAATTCAAGTTTACCTGGATACTGTAGAGTCGACTTTGCCCGGAGGCAGAAAAGCAGCCCCAGACCTTCACATTTCCCCCACCATGCTTCACTGTTGGGAGGAGGTTATTTTCCTGGAATTCAGTGTTGGCTTTTCTCCAAACATGGCAGCTTTGATTATGACCAAACAAATCTATTTTGGACTCATCTGTCTAAAGCAGGGGTAGGCAACGTCGGTCCTGGAGTGCCGCTGTCCTGCATATTTGTTCTCCCACTTTGGAAAAAACTCACCTTTCTGTAGTTTTGTTAATCATGAAGACACTGATGAGCTTGTTCAGGTGTGTTTGATTAATGTTGGAGCTAAAATCTGCAGGACAGCAGCACTCCAGGACCGACGTTGTCTATCCCTAGTCTAAAGAAAGGACTTCCAAAAGGCCTCTGGTTTGTCCAAATGCTCACTGGCAAAGTTGAAACGGGCAACTTTGTTCTTTTTTGAGAGTAGAGGCTTATTTCTAGCAACCCTCGTATAAATATCATGTCTGTTAAATTTTCTTCTGATTGTAGATGCATGTAGGCTACATTTACCCCAGTTACTGCCAGAGAGGTCTGTAATTCTCAAGTGGTGATGTGTGGGTTGGTCTTTATCTTATTTATTATTTTTCTGGTGCTTCTTGGTGAGTTTTGATGGGCGTCCACATCTAGGCAGAGTTGTGCTTGAATGCCCTCTATTGGTAGATGATTTGTCTAACAGTGGATGGATGGAGTTGGAATCTTTTGGAGATGGTCTTATAGCCTTTCCCAGACTGATGGGCTGACACCACCTTCTTCCTGATGTCCTCAGATATCTCCTTTCTTCTTGGCATTGTTTGACTCCTTGGCACTACAGTCTTCTGTCATGATCCTGTCCTCCATGCTGTGCTTGTGGGCGGGATCATGTTAGTGCCGTGTCTTTGTGTTCATGTTATGTGTGGAAGTGCGTGGCCTGATTACTGTCATCACCCTGTTCTCCTTGCTAAAGTTCTAAATTCATAGTCTTGCAGACAGGGTCTAACGATTAGTTCTTGTTTTCTGTTTTGCCCCCTGTGGGAAGTCTTTGTTTTTGAGTTATTATTGTGTTTTAGTTGTAGTGTTGTTTTCCTGTTGTGCCCCCATTGTGGGTTTTTATTTAATAAGGTTTTGGTTTTCTTTACTGCTGTCTGCATCTGGGTTCTGTTTAAGTGAATCACAACAGGTTTCCTCTCTCTTTTAATCGGTGTTGCTCAACCACTTTCCTAAGAATGTCTAATTTGATTGGTCTGCTTAACTGATTAATTAAACACCCAAATGTGTTTCACCTGAATCTGTTACTTGACTACTCACAAAAATCCCTGTAAACAAACAAACAAACATATGCAATTGATCAACATTCATCTGATATTTAATGTATAAAAAGCAGGTGGTGATAAAATAAGAAAATCATGGTGTTCAAGGTGTTCACAACCTTTCAAGCAGCACTATATAGAGTATATACAGTGCCCTCCACTAATATGGCACCTTTGGTAAATATGAGCAAAGAAGGCTGTAAAAATTAATCTGCAAAAGGGGGAAGTAGGGGGAATAAAAAAATGTTTTTCTCACATACATGTTGGCCACAATTATTGGCACCTTCAATTTGTAAGAAAAACAGCTCTGGGTCTTTTCTTTTCAGTCTGATGAGGTTTGAGAATACATTGAGAGTAATCCGAGTCCATTCCTCCATAACCTCAACAACTAATATCATAAAAGAAGGATAATTACAGAATTGCTATCAACTAAGTGTACAAGTCCAAGTTCTTAAGTCCCAACTCAACAGGTCATACTTGACCATCAATAAGCTGTAGTGATGAATTAATGAGCATTGCGTGTGTTCAGACGAGCAATTCCTTAAAACCCAAGGCACATCACGATCAAATGCTCCAGCATTTACAACTCAAGGTTTTTCTTTTGAAGCTATTTAGTTTGAGAGGCAAAAGGGATTCAGAGATAACAGTGTCTGTATTTTAATGAAAGTTCACTTTTTTAGACAAAAACATTTTATAAAGACTTTCAAAAGTGTATAAAAAAGGATTGTTAATGTGCTTCTCATTCATAGCTCAGTTTGAAAAAAAACATTTTATGCACAGGCCCTGAAAGATCTTTTTGTGTCACAAGCAGTCCAGCTGGAGCAAGTTTTGAACTTTGGAGGGCCATGATGGAAATTTTGGTACCCTCAGGAGAATATGATTACTTATTTAAATCCATATTTATGCCAGGAATTTACATTTAATGCAACAGTAAGTTTAACATTAGGGTAAAAATGGAATGATGCATGATTTTTATGATGCAGGTAGTGAATAGTTCTGTCTCCTGCCTCTAGATTTAGGTAGAGCAGATTCTGGGTCATAGGATAAATACTGTATGATAAATTAAGTTTTATATTCACATGACTGTAAACATGCAGAACACATACGTTTTCACAGAGGTCTAGTGTCTGCTTAATCCAGTTTAAAGTGGTGCTTCAACGTTGAATGGCAGGCTCTACAATCAAAAGAACGGCATCTTAAAATACACATAATGTTGTTGTATTATTGTGTATGAATATTAATTTAGAAGAGGAGCTCTATTGATCATGACTTTTCATAGTCGTGGTGCACACACTTTAAGGTGCCGGAGATTTCACAGTGCGCTGCGTTCCCCTCAAACGCTCGGAGCTGGACCCATGGTATTCGGGTGCAGAGTGCAGTGCTTAATCGTGCACGCTCCTCTGGTACTGTGTTATCCCAGAAGTACATACGGAGCTCACAAATCAGTGGAACGCCCCTGTTCGGCATGTTTGGGGCAAACGAGTTCCGCCGCCCTGACTTCCCTCATGTGGGAGTGGCTAAGGGATATGTCGACGTGCCTCAGGTCGAGTATGCCGTCAACGTGCTTTTATGCCCGCAGACCACGGCCTCTGGGGAGGCCGACCAGAGCTCCCTTCCAAAGCATGTCAGCTCTTTCAGCATTTGTGTTGAAGACCTGCACTGCTGCGGGTCTGGCCACTTCTGCCCTGCCTTCCTCAACTGTTCTGCAGGTCAATCAGGCTGTGCAAGGAAAAGAATGACCTGGGGCGGCGCGCACTCTAGGTCACGTGATGCCCACTCGGTGGCCCAACAGAGACATCTGTGGCTTCCTGCACAGAAGAGGGATGCTGAGGAGGTTTGCCTTCTCCAGGGTTTCTGCGGGGTATTGCAAAGCATTAAAAAAACATTCAATGGATTTTGGGAAAATGAAGGCCTTAAATGGCATTAAAAAGCATAAAATTTCATTTCTGAAGGCATTCAAATTTTAATAAGTTTTTAAGAAAAAAATAATATTAACAAATTATTTTGAATATAGACTTTGTAGAATTTACAAGTGATTTGCTGTCGCAAAATTGTACATTAGTTTGATAAAAATGCGAAACCAGATGTGTTAACTACACAGGGGTCAGCAGCTAATTTGTGTTGGGAGCTGTGAGTTGCACAAAATACTAGCTTCTCCATATGGATAATTGAACATTTTACAAAGAGTAATGCACTTAGTTTTTCAGAATGTCCCTGCAAGAAGAGAGTATTATATACAACTTACTGGATAATCTCTTTCTCCACTCCCCTTTTATGGACACATATGGGTGAAAAATCTGCCTGTTGCAGAGCCATTGAGGCATGGCCAAAGCTTCAAGAATATGTGGAGGCAGTGCATCAGAAAAGATCCCTGATTTTAGCCAAACCCATGCCGATATCAAGAGTTTTGCTTATTTTTAATGAAATATCAGACTGATGAGCCAGTCCTACCATTTCTGTGCAGAGACTTGACAGAGTTGATAATGGTTGTAATCTAATTTTTGCTTTATTTAACTGGCTAATTTTTATTTTTGGATAAGTGGATATATAGTTGATTAAATAACTGTATTGTTTTCAATTTATAGAGCCTAAAAAGATGCTTTATGAAAAAGGAGATACTCCAGGATATCACTCCCTTCAAACTGGCCAAACTTGACCTTGAACTGGGTCAGTGCAAGCCATGCTGACATGCTGAGTGCTGAAACTAACCTTAAGGTAATGCATTGTTACTGTTTTATATGTATAAACAAGATAATTAAAACTACAGTCCAGTAATTTACTGTATATTACTTACATGATGTATGTTCTTGATAGGCTCTTCTGAGAAAATCAAGCGACAGTGTAGGGCTGTTCAGTTATACCATTGAAGACTGTATACTGCAGCCTTAACAGTGAAGAAGCAGACATGCCATGACCCGGCCACATTCAGGTTGTCAATGGTAAGAGCCTCTCATCTTTTTACAAGCTCAGGATGAAGCCTTACTACTCCCACTGGAAGGTTACGATTTGGCTCAACTGTGACATGCCCAGGCCAGTCACAGTTCTCCGCTAGAGATCGTGACGTGCCTCAGTGCCATGGTGTTTCGTATAGAGACCCCATTCTGTCTTTCAACACAACGTTGAGAGACCGACAGAAAGGGAACGTCTCAGTTATGAGTCTAAACTCTGTTCCCTGATGAAGAGAACGAGATGCTGTGTCCCTCATGCCACAACACTTTGTCATCTGCTGCAGCGAACGGGAGATGCCTCCCAGTTTCCTGAGCACAAAAGCTGAATGAACTGGCACGCCATCTTCCCTTATACACTATATTGCCAAAATTATTGGGTCACCCTATCTAATAAACAGGTTTGATTTCTTTAGTAATTTCCATGAGTACAAATTTTAATGCTGCAGCATATCATGATATTCTATGGAATTGTGTGCTTCTAATTTAATAGCAACAGTTTGGGAAAAGCCCTTTTCTATTCCATCATGACAATGCCCCTGTGTATGAGACAAGGTTCAGAAAGAAATAATTGATTCAGTCAGTGTGGAAGAACTTGACTGGTCTGCATAAAGTCAAGTCCTGAACCCAGCTCAACACCTTTTGGTGTCATTTTAAATGCAGACTTTTCACCAAACACCAATGACTTGTGCACAGGAGTCGTCATTTTGGGACAGGAAAAGGGGCTTTTGAAGGGAGAATCAACTCAAAATTTAGAAGTTAGTTAAACATCCTTATTAAAACGGGCACCTGGCTAAAACGAGAGCTCAGTCAAGATATAAATCAGGGGTGTCCAAAGTCGGACCTCGGGGGCCGGTGTCCGGCAGAGTTTAGCTCCTACTTGGCTCAACACAACTGTCTGGAAGTTTCTAGAGTGCCTAGTGAGACCTTGATTTGCTGGTTCAGGTGTGTTTGATTAGAGTTGAAGCTAAACTCTGCAGGACCGACTTTGGACACAATAGATGATGTACATGGGCCCAGGTCAGAGTTTTCTCTCTCCCACTGTCCCAGCCTGCATTGTTTGAGGCAATTTGTTTAACCAGAGTATCTCATTTACAAGTGTGTAAATGTCCTATGATGGCTGATGGAGTGCAAAGGATTATTGGGAATGTAGTCCGGGTAGTGAGCGCAGGCAGGAGAACAGACAGGAATCATGACACAGCTGCTGTATATGCAGTGCCGAGCGCCAGCTTACCTCAGAATATTTCTAGGTGGTGAACTCACTCAGGGAGTCAATAGAAGATGCTTTTCATGCTAATTATGGCATGCATCGCTTTTGTCTAAAGTAAGCTGGTGATTGATTATAAATGGCTAAATTCTTTTTTGGGGGGTAACCAATTTATTGAAGTCTGTTGCTGAAGTGCATAAAAAGATTTTGAAGTACTGCAAGCCAGAGTACTATACAATTTCAAACAATGTTCTTGTAATTAAAATTGGACTTTTGTGGCACTTCAATCTAAACTGCCTTGTTGGTCTTATCATAGATGTATAAAATAAAAAAGAGGTTGTGGTAGACTCGGTATAGGCTGTTGTTGAGGACACACTCTGAAGGCCATAAAGCTTGTGTAAGACATCTCCTCAAAGTGTCAGCCATTTTATTGAACTGCCAAGTTTTACAACAGCACTAAAGGTGTGCTATATTAAGATTCTTCTTCTGTCTTGTCTCTCTCTCCTCTGAAGAATTTCCAACAATTTCATAGATAAAATCATATTCTACAGGTTGTCTTTTACCTCTGGGGGAGCCTTTTGCATTTATATAGACCAGTGGCCAGTAGAGATGCAATATTTCATCAGGCACATTCTTATTTCTTCACATCCTACTTAGTTGCCCCTTAGCTTTAGGATGATGCTAGACCTTGGCCTCTTTCCATCTGGAAAATGAACCTTTAAAACGAAACAAGTTTTCACCACAGTTACCATAAATACCATAAAAATGTATTTGTAGTCAAACCATAGTAAATGTTAAAATGGTCTCAGTGTAACACTTCCGTTTGTTCCCCTGCCTGTTTTCCCATCACTTTCATCAGACTTTTAACCACAGACTTATTTTCCCAGAATCCCTTGCACTTCCCGCCATCTTTGATTACCCCGCACCTGCACCTCATTTGTATGGAATATTTAAGTTTCCCCTCATGCTTTGTCCTTTGTCGAGTATTGTTGTTCACTTTGTGTATGTGCCTTGTCTCTGTAAGTTTATCGGCTCCTATTGATAGTACCTGTTTTGTAGTATACTTGCCTGTTTTTGGAATTACATGTTTTTGATATCTGATTGGTATACTAATAAGCTTTTGTTGAATATTGGAATATTTTCCTGTTTTTGGAATTATCCCCCCACTTATGTATTCATATCTGTATGTATACAAAAAATTATATACTGTATACAGTACATACAGAGTGATTAACAAATTTCACACACCTGCAGCTTTAAGGAAAGGAAGGACGTAAGGAGAAGTCACAAGAACAGAGGAAGCAAAGCATCACTTCAAAGTAGCAACGTCAATTAATGATGACTGTACACAGTTGCATTTTGCACATTACAAATATTAAAAAGTAAAAGTGCATACATAGTGCTTCAAGTTCATAGCCCCGTTGTATTGAAATAACGGTAAAAACATGCTTCAAAGTGTCCAGAAATGTAAATGCGTTTTATAAATATTTTATACATCAATATTAAATTAACTTTAATTACTCTACATTTACAATAACTTAATGTTATTTATACTTGTGTAAGTATGATTTAAAAATGTGGCAATGTGAAGAGAGGAGAATTTATATGTATCAGGTTTAGTCAATAAAACACTTCCTCAAAGAATACACCTGGGTATCCTTCCCAAAAGCATCTAAGGCTAAGTAGATCGTAAAAATGATCTTAGATGTACGTACTGTTTCCCAAAAGCATCGTTACTTAATAGCATTTGGAAAAAAACTGGAGAAATGCATATCCTGTCCAGTGTGACTTTAAAGTTCACCAAAAATGATTTATTTAATAATTTTAGGTTTATTTCTTTTTTTTTTTAGATTTTTGTTTGTTTGTTTATTCTTTCATTTGTTTCCTTACATTCATGTCATATAATTCAATAAAGAAATAAGAAATAAAAATATGAAAACACTATATGGACATTTCACGAGGAGTACAGATGTTATATTTAACAGGGAAATGGCTTCTGAGATATAAAAACTAGGCAAAATATAAAGGACAAACTAAACAAAAACTACGTTTTGATGACTTGTTGGCGTGCATGAAACCTAGCCATGTATTGTCTTCGTTTTTCATCATGAAGTCTCATGACATCTTCATTTTCGTCCTCCCCCTCTTTCTCCCTGACTACTAAGGGTGCTCTCATCCGCACTGCAATATTATGCAACATAGCTGTAACTGATATTATAGCAAAGCGTTTTGTGGCGCAAAGAGCAGACCGCCACTGGACTTGTGAATTGCTCGAAAGCACAGCTTCCACGTCCCTATAGTGCACTCCACAATACTTCGGGCAACACAGTGGACTTCATTAAAATTTGCGTCCCTGTTATTGCCAGGATTAGCAACAGGGGTGGATATCCAAGTAGCCTTCACTTTCCCTGCAAGTTTTTAGCTTTTTGACTGACAGATGAGTTGGCAGAGTTGTTTCCTGCATAACCTTTGTGGCATATATATATATATACTATATTTCCAAAAGTATTAGGACACCCCCTTCTAATGAACAGGTTTGACTACTTTATTGAGCATGAATCTTAATGTTACAGAATATCATGATATTCTATGGAACTGTATGCTTCTAATTTTATTGCAACAGTTTGGGAAGAGCCCTTTTCTATTCCATCATGACAATGCCCCTCTGTAAGAGCCAAGATTCAGAAAGAAATGATTGATTCAGTCAGTGTTCAGTCAGTTCTGAATCTTGCCTCATACACAGGATCATTGTCATGAATAGAAAATACCCTTTTCCAAACTGTTGCTATTAAATTAGAAGCACACAATTCCATAGAATATCATGATATGCTGCAGCATTAAGATTTGTACTAAAGTAGTCAAACCTGTTCATTAGATGGGTGTGTCCCAATACTTTTGGCAAAATAGTGTATATACAGTATATGGCCATCCACAGATGGTGTACTGATGGGGATTAAATTACCATGAATCAGGTCTGAATTCAGGTCTGCTTCATGTCTCTACTCTCTGAGCTGTCATATACAGTATTATATTAAAACGATACACCCAAATGCACAATAAATAGGTTCTTATTTACTTATTTTTATGTTTCTGTTGGCAGACAACAAAAACGTATGTAGGCTAATAGTGAGTGAATTCGACCACTTAAAAATACACACCAGCAGTCACTTTTGTTGAACAGCTAAAATCTGTTCATGTTTATGGTCCATACAGTCATCGCGTTTTAAATCATAAATGCTCAAACAAGGTCAATAAGTGATTCGTTTTTGGTAACAACTCTTTGTACATGCGTATCTCATTCACACGTCATTGCGGTGTGAACTGAATGTGCTGCTTCTTCCTGCCGCTCGAAGAACAGTGTAGACACAGAGAGAGGTGGTGCTGTGAAAGCAAAAGCAGTAGAATGTATTGCTAAGTCACCAAAGTTTATTCAGAAAGCCGCTAGATTTGTAAGGGATCTGAAAAGTCGCTAAATCTAGTCGACAAAGTCACCAAGGTGGCAACACTGCTGACCTCCTTTGAAGTTTTTTTTATATATATAAAGATGACATTAGATGAAACTTTAACTTTTTTATTTTTTGCATTTGGTCTGCCAGCTCAGAAAGCTGAAAAGAAAACATACAGTCAGGAGTCTAAAACTCATTTGTAGATAGCTAGCTATTTAAAGTTGTTTTAAGGAGGCTCTATTAACAGAAATGCAATATAATATACATAACTATGTGTTTCGAGGTGTATTCAGACCTTACATAATAAAGCGTTATGTTTTATTACCTTAGAATGAGCGAATTTTATCTACATACACCGCGGGCTCTCCTTACATAGAATTCTCCATGTTGTGACTACAATATCCTTAAACGGACAAACTGCTTTACAGAGCGAGTTTCGTGACTACGTTATCTCTTTTGAGAAAGAAGCAAAAACATGAGGACATCTTAAAGGAGAAATTGTTTGCAATGTCCTGTTTTCCTGTGTTTTGGTGTGTTACAAGTTGCCCATGCATGCATTAGACACGTAAAATTGCCAAAATCAAAGTATCAGAACGAAATGTATAATCTTTATAAAAGCGATTGATTTCCCTGAACTGCCTGAAACGGCTCGTGTAGACAAGCCCCATACATTGCCATGTCAGTTCGCCTCAGTTCGTTGCATGATGCTGCCCAAATGTACACGCAAAGAAGAAGGCGTATCTAAAGTTTGAAAAACCATTAACCTTGAATAAAGAACTTGAATTGAACCAAATGTGACCAGAAGCAAAGATGTTGGCACAGTCATGCTTTTGCACGAGACTGGGCTGTGATCAAACGTTTAAACTGTAATTACAAGACTTTTGGTTACACAAAATTGCTGTATAATTGACAGGACCACTCCAGAAGGAGCAGGCCCCAAATAATAGATAATAATAAGTCTGTGAGATTGTCAAACACAACAACAACATTTTCCAGCACAACAACACTGTACAATGCACTGAACCAAATTACACCACTCCATGAAGATGTCAAAAGTGCTGCCTTTTGAGAAAACAATGTGTGTCGTCCCTTTAAACGAATTCAGGAATCCTCTGGGAGGTAACGGCCTGAAGCACAAATGTCAGCATGCATCTCATGAGCGCTCAAACTCTAATCACAGTTTCCTCGTGCAATCGCAGTCACACTCTCTATTAGGTCAGCCATACACATTTAAATTATAATTGCATCTAAATTACATTCCGGATTTCTGTGCTATTCCTAGCCACCAAAAAAGCAAAAGGTTCATTTTAATTTTGTGATAAAATGAATCACGTATGTGCAATAGCTGAAAAGACATTAGCGTAGTTTCAAAACAAAAAATAAAGTTTATATATTCATAGAGATTTAATTAAAATTAATTAAAAGCGTTACTGTCTAGATTTTTAACCTACATCCAATATTTTTTTATTACACTTGAGCCATGTAATGAATGCTTTTTATTTTAGTTCATATTTTAGTTCATGTTTAAAGAAACAAGTGCCTCATACCCTGGTAAAATCACTTTTAATACACTTTTTGGCATGTGTGTGTTTATAGTTTGTGCATATAAGTACTATGTCTCCGATGGTGGTAGTTGTGCAAATTATAATATGTAGGCCACGTCACACGGCACGAACATGCAGCATGGAGGCCGCCATTGTTGTTTTGGGAATACTTGCACATGCTTACAGACTGAACGCCTAATACGCATGTGTATGACGTCATCGTTTTTGAAAAACGCCGCCTCAGAGTTTACACGGAGACAATAATGCAGTTGTTTTCAGAAACATGCACTTTGAAACCCGTTTTCAAAAATGTGTGTTTTCAGTCCCCAAAATGCTGAATTGTGTAAACGAACAGGCAGAACGCATAAAAACGTTTCTGGTTTTGACTGAAAACGTTGTCGTATATAAACGGCCCTTCAGACAGATTGTCTACAACAGAAGAAGACCACTTCAGGTTCCAAGTTCTGTCAGCCAAGAACAGAGGGCTGAGGCTGCAGTGGGCACAGACTCGCCACAACTGGATAGCTGAAATCAATTTAAGCCCAGAATTCAGTGCCAACAGCATGAATTCATATTATAGGTTCAATGTGCCATGTGTTAATAGTCCGGGCTGGTGGGGTAATGGTGTGGGGAATGTTTTCTTGGCACACTTTGCGGCTGTTAATACCAATCAATACTTGCTTAAAGGGCACAGCCTATTTGGGTGTTGCTGACTGTGTGCATCCTTATGGCCACAAATTACCCATCTCCTAATGGCTGCTTCTGATATGATCTTTCAAAGGAATATTTCCTACATCTTGAACCATGTCATCACTGGTTTGAAAAGCAAAGGAAGGCCTTACCCAGAACTAGTATAGTGGTCGTAATAAAGTCCTCAGTTCATGTACATCACATAATATTTGCATTTACAATTTCATTATATAATTTTAAATAATCATTTCTTAAAATTATTGGACTTTCTCAAAATTCATATAAAAATTATTGGGCTTTCTCAAAATTCAATATTCATATTATATCTCAAAATATTCATATTATTAATATTTTTATTATACAAAATTCACTTTCTCAAAATACACATTCCACCACTCAAATTTCTCACTAAAAGTGGTGGAATGACCTGCTCAAAATAATGCCACATAAGTGAAAATTCATGCAGGCACAGATTCAAGTGTTGCTATGGAAGCTGCATGGTACAAGTGAGAGGCAGAGATTATTTTAAAGAGATCAATACCGGCACCTAGTGAGAGTTGGTGGTACTAACACACGGGTCACCAATAAAGGCATAGTTCACCCAAAAATGAATAAAAAACCGAAAAAGAATAATATCTATTGCAATTATTCAAACATCATGTTGTTTTCGATCAAGATACCTCTAACATTTAAGTTAGTCTGCGACTAGGCTGTGACAAACATGTTGCACAAAAACGCCGCAGGGACCCGAATCCCGGCTCGTGGTTCTTTCTCTCCTAGCTCTTACACCCCTCTCTCTCTCATCCCATTATTTCTTGTCTCTCTACACTGTACTGTCTGGCAAAAAAAACACCCACCGGATAGTAACAGTACATTTATTATTGCATTCATTCTTTATGAAATGTCCAAACGCTTCATTAAATTACTATGTTTCTGGTCAGGACTGAGGGGTAGCCAGATGAATCAGATGGATGGATATTAGTCCACTTAATATTGTAACTCAAATAATTCTCTCTTATTCATTGCTCAATTAAACAAACCACCATCTTAGTAGCTCAAAAGACTTTTACGTAAAGTGTAAAAAGACATCCTAATGTATGAACAGGATTTCAACATGATGACAGTTGGCATTGTTAAATTAATTATTAAAATGATTATTATGAGGTAATCACACATTTGCATTGTGTGACAACGTATTTACATTGTGTGATGTTTTTCATGTTTTTTGTTGTGTACATTTTGCTCTACATTGAAGTCAAATGGAATGAAAAAACTTTGAAGCTCAATACCTCAAAACTGCTCAGAATACAGATAGAATCCAAGGTGTGATTCATTTTTTCAAACTGTAAGTAACTACTAGTCATTAGAGTAGACTGGAAAACTTTCTTATATCTAATCGTGATGCATGTTGGTTAAAACTTGAGTGCAATTAATATAAATATGCTAGTAAGGAAATAAACTTTAAATGAGCAAAATCTGCATCTACATTTTTAAATTTGTCAGGAAATTGAAGAAGCAACTTTGCAGTGCATTCAAGGTATACATTTTATTAGTATGTGTGTTTCCTGTGATGGAGCCGATTACAGCATTCTTGTGCTGTTAACACAGGGTTTAACTGATCTATACGCAAAGTTCTGATTATCTTGCACTTTAATTCGGCAAAAAGGTTTCTCTTATTTTAAAAACACTCCTGACGGTCAAATTAAAAAGGGCCAAACTAACTATAAGGATAGGCTGAGTTAGAATGTCTAAAGTGGACTACTGAAATGAAGTGTAACCTTATTCTTTTGGCAAATGAAATAAACTTATCTTTCACATTTCATGTAAATAATAGATTATGTATGGTAATTTATGGATTTTATCACCTAAAAAGGTTTATGCTTGTATGGTTGAACAGATGGCTTTCAATAACTCCAATAATATGGGTCTATGAGGTTTTAATTATACTAGAGAAAAAGATCCATATAATATAAATGAAAAATAATTGTTAATTAAGGAAAAAACTATTACTGTTTTGATACTAAATTAATTGAGGTCTCTGGGAGCCCAAACCATTATTCTGAACAGTTGCACTGGGTTTGCTGTTGGGTGATCAATGAACATTCCCATTTCACCCACCACCTGATTCCTGACTGAGACCCTCCAAAACCTGCAAACGTCCACTTTGCCGCGTTCCGCACATAACGGCTCTCTGATTTGAGCCACTTGGGTTGCTTGGCAACAGCACACCACAATTAGGAATTGGGCTTGTGTGCTGGGGCGAAAAAGTGAGCGAGTTTTAGTGAAGCCCTTAGCACTTGAAGCCTACATGATTCCCATATTACCAAGCACTAAATATAAAATCACATGAAGACAATGAAATGGGTCACTTCTAACCTGAAAACTCAGATTGTTGGGTTTCGTTGCTTTCATTAAAGATTTTGACTTTTTGCTGCCTTTTTATACCATAGAAAGAGTTTAAGTTTGGTTGGTTATTTTATAATGATTGATTCTTAAACATATTCTTTTAAGTAGTACATTCTCCGTTTTTAAACATTGTGTTCCCAACTGGTGGGTCTCACATGTTAAATGCAAATAATTACACTTTTACACAGTTCTGGGCAAAATTATGTTTTTGTACAATTAAAATGGTTTCCTTATACTGAACAGTACATGACTTGGCTTTTACTAAGTTTGCCACCTGAGCACAAAAAGTTGGATGTCATTCAACAATGTAAAGTGGTTGAAAAAGTAGGCTACTTAATCTTTGCGGCACCCTAAAATTAATTTAAACAGGTTTTCAGTTCATTCTGAACAATGACAAAGAGGTTTAGTGTAGCAGAGACTCTGAATCTGATAAATTGTTACTCTATATCCTACTTTGTCTTTTCCTTAAACTTTCCTTTAACTTACACAAGACATTCATTATGTTTCTAATCAATATAGAACATCTACATATGCTATATATGCATGTAATAATGATTCAGATGACAAAAACAAATGACCACACAGGTGATCAGTTGTACATCCATTTCAAAACATACTTGCAGCTTTATTACCGATGCATCTGCTGTTTACCACACAGTTATGGCTTCTGATGGCACGGATCTTAAGCTATAACAAACATCTGGTACTATTGACCAGTTTAGGTCTGATTGAATGTAAACCTTTGCATATGTTGTAAAGCACTGAAGCCATTTACAGCATATTAAATATGGAATTGCAGTACATGAGTTCCTAATTGACATTTGATCGCTGTCAGACTGGCAGTCTCCAAAGCAGAGGCTCTTGTTTTTTAGATATTGGATTACTACATGAGGTATTACATATAGAAATATCTTTTTCAACGGTGGCACTAAGAGATAGTCCCTGCAATAATGTTAAAGCCTTGGAATGCCTTGTGTGCTGTTGACTATCACTGTGAGTTCATTATAAAAAAAAGATGGCATCTTGTATGAAACTCATCACATTTATAACTTGCATTATTTAGATTACTAAGGTGTCATGGAAGTTGACACTATCTTGAAGTTAAAAGTGCTTAAATATCAATGTAAACATTGATCAATGTATTGGTGGAAGACACTTTGTTGCTTATACCCCTGTGTGCTTTATCAAGCATTAAAAGGAGTCACAGTATACTGCTATTGCACTGACTCTACTTGACAATATTAATCCCTTAATCAATATTAAAGGAACAGTTTACCCAAAAATGAAAATTCTGTCATCATTTACCCACCCTCAAGTTGTTGAAAAGCTGTACAAATTTCTTTGCACTGTTGAAAACAAAGGTATATGAAAGAATGCTTGTAAACAGATTGACTACCATTGACCACCATAGTAGGATAAATTGTTTTATACGTTTCTTTGTTCTGCTGAACACAAAAGAAGATATTTTGAAGACTGTACGAAAGCAAACAGTTCAGGGACACTTTTGACTAGCTGTGTAATTGTTCTACTATTGTATAGTACCCTAGAACTGTTTGGTTATAAGCATTCTTCCAAATATCTTTCTCTGTGTTCATCAGAACAAAGAAATGTATACAGATTTGGAACAACTTGAGGGTACATGACAGAATTTGTTGTTTTAAGTGGATTGTCCCTTTAATCCTCTCAGTTTGTGATTCAAAGATTAGATTCAACTTTATTGTCATTACACATGTACAAGTACAAGGCAACGAAATGCAGTGATAAAGATAAAAGAACGGGTCTGAAACAAGATGATGAATGAACGACAGAATGACTTTCATTTCGGATAAATTATTCCTTTAAATATACAACAGTGATGATCAGTAAATATGAGTACATATCGCAAGGGGTTGTGTTAGCATTCAGGAGGAAAGACTGACAGCGTAACACGTGAGTATGCTGAACTCTAACTGATCAAGTTTATAGCACAACATCTTTTACATCTTCTGTGAACCCTTCACCAAAGCATTTATAGGTGCTATCTATTCAATACACACACAAAAAGAATGGTTTATATATTCATTTCACGTTAATCATTTAATCCAAGGACCTACCGAACAAGGTCAGAAATAATTGCATTTTACCACTCAGTGTTCTGAAGTTGTTTAGCCTTGAAATCAACTTCAGAAAAACATACCTGCATGTAGGATTACAATATGTGCTCTGGTGTTATAAAATGCATTTCTTGGACGTTCCCTTTGACATATGTGGTTGCCTCACAATGCGCCAAGCTGAATTAAAATAAACTCCTTCATTGTAGTTATGTAGTTATCAGGTTATGATCCTCATTAGAATGAATCTGCAGGGTTTATTTGTTGTCATAATATTTTTTGCAGACTAGATTCTGTAGCAAATTAGTAACATATTTTGTACCTTCTTATTAGCCAAATAAAAGGAACAAAATGTAGTAAATGCCCTTACAATGGTACATTTAAATGTGGAAACCCCAAGGTGAAATTGTAGTGTTTTCATCTGCATTTCAACTTGAGTAGAGTAACATTACTTTCACAAATCTGCATTTCACTTATATACATAGAAAATAATGCAGGAGACAAAACACAGCCTTGTGGCTTTTCTGACATAATACCCTGAACAGAAACTCTTTGAGGACGATCAGTTAAAAAAATCCTTGCTTGGTCTGTTTACATGAGCTGTTTTAGCCAGGTCTGGATGAGCCTCCACTTTTAAAAAGAACATATCTTTTGGTTTGAGACTTTCAATTTTGCAATTTTAAGTGTTTAAAATATGCATGAACAACTTGTAACACACCAAAGATACTTATAGTTTCCAATAATTTAAATTATATTTATATTTTTCTAAAATATATACATGTATGGGTTTGTTTTTATAAATACAAAATTGATATGCACAGTACACAGACATGTAAACACAAACTTTTATTCTGGATGCGATTAATCGCGATTAATCGTTTGACAGCCCTAAGGAAAACATGAAATCGCGTCATATGACGTCTTTAATAACAGCTTTCTACAATATTTTCCAATTAAAAAGAACTATTATTTCAATCATTTTATCTAGTCATGATGGACAAACAAAAAACATAATCATAAACAAAACCTTGCAGATCAGAAAGATACACAAGTGCCTCTAGAACCATATAATAGCTGAAATGCTTGTTGGCGTTAAAGTCTTTAGAGGATTATGTGCCTCTCATTCTGACAGACACCGGCGGAGAGCCGACATCACTTATCACTTTCCCCAGAGCTTACACACACAGCAAGGGAAGCAGCAAGAACACAATTTATTCCTCAAGTCGCTTCACATCATTAAGTGGCTGGTGACGCAGGACAGGCCCGTTGTGAGGCTCAGTAACTCTTCAAAGAACTGATTAAAATCACACTTGGACTTTTGCTTAGCCCTGTAGCCGCAGCGTCTCGTGTAAAGAAATATCCCGCTACTTGTGCGCATTCATTCATTCATTCTGCCATCGACAGCTGAGACCCACGTTTCATGTTGCTAAAACGGGGTTTAAATGTCAAATATTGGTTAATACTTAATACAGTATTGGCTTGCACAGTTATGAAGATGTTTCTGCTAATTCTGTCCACGGCTCTTTTCCTAAAACTAGCTTTTTTTCCAATCACTCTCCACCCTACATAATCTGCCTGTGTCCCACTTTCAAAAAGCAACTCCTAACAAGCAATTTCCACAGCATCTTATGTGGCACTGATCCAAAGATCTAAAAAAACACATGCAGGTCTTTCTTCGCCTTTTTCGCTGTTTGCAACTGGTGCCAGATGATGTCAGCATGGTCCAAGCAACCTGAGAAACCCCCTATGCCTGCCTTCTGCACTGAAGTGTCGACAAAGTTGTTATTCTTAAGGAATGCTGAGAGTCTATGGGCCACCACGCTGAAGAAAATCTTCCCTTCCACATTCAAAAGGCAAATTAGGCAAAACTGGTGGATAGTTAGGGAGTTTTTCTCTTTGGGAATCGTTATGCCTCCTGCCCTTCTCTAGACTTTTGGTATGACTTGCTTTTTTCATGCCACAGCCAATAGTCTCCAATAGTACCTCAACACTCCAGGGGCATACCATTGTAAGGAATACCATTGGGTCCAGGAGCTGATGCAGCTCTTGAGCGTTTTACTGCACTCTCCACTTTGCTCCATTTAGGGGGCCTTGTGGTGTTCTGGTAGCTGAATTTGATGGCATATCTTCTGGAATGGAGATTGGCTCATGCTCTGATTGTCAGAATATGTCTTCCAGAGGTGTTCCTCAAGATCTGTTATAGGTACTTTGAGGGTCCCAGTTTTCGCCATTCTAAAGATGCTACATGTCACACACTTGTATGGATCTTTGTAGAAGACAGTCCTGGTTTGCTCCTTTTTCTTATGTTGCTTCCTCAAGTTCTCTGCTCTTCGCAGCGAGGCCAGGCGATTTTTAATGTTGCTTTGTAGTGCCTCTAGGCCTTTCCTTTCCTCTTCGGTGGCCTTCTTCCACTGTTTCCTCCGGCTGTTTTCATAGCCATAGGTTACTTGTGTTTGTTTTTGGACTTGTTTATTGTTTGTAAACCTATGCTGCCTGCCCCGACCATTGCTTGTGTCCTCATCTATGATCGTTTGCTGCCTGTCCTGACCCGTGCCTGTACTTTTTCGGATTAATAAATCTGCATTTAGATCCTCAACCCTTCGAGTCTCCGAGCAGTCTGTAACGCATACCTTGAGGATGAGTATAACATGGTGTAATTTTCGTTTGCCTCACTCTATGTTAAAAAGCTTTTGGTTTTGGAGCTGAACTCTGGAGGACAGTAACTCTCCAGGAGCAGGGTTGGAGACCTTTGCTTTAAGACCCATTTCTGGGGATTAGTCTGCATTTAAAATTTTGATTTTGATTCCTGAAAAATCAAACATACTCATCAAAAAGTAGACCTTTTTTAAAGTCTGTTTAAATAAAAGCATCTGCCAAATGCATAAATCTAAAAACATAAATATGAGATTTTGTACCTTTGTGATGATCAATTATAAAAAATGTCCTGAGAGACCCTGGTTGTAGTTTTACTAGACTGGGCTCCCAAAGAAACATCTTGAAAAAAGCTTTCAAAGGAGCACTGTTGAACATCAGGCATAGCTTGATTTGTTCATTCGAGGCCTGAAATCCAGGGAGTTGCAGACTACTCATAATGCCTGTCAAACACGCAGGGCGTGTGGGATAAAGAAAAGTTTTGATTTTACACTTTGAAGTGCCTATAGCTAGTGGGAAGAAGAATTGTTTCTGTTCACTTCACCGGTGTATAACAACAAAACCTTATATTCAAAAGATTAGTTCTGTGCAGGTGAAGGTGAATTACATTTGACAGCTTTAGAGTTCGGGAGAGGGAATGGTTTACTGGATTAGTTAGGGAAAAGTCTGCATGTCACACTGTTAATGCTTTTTTAGTACACAAATACATACAGCCTTGTGCTGCTGCTGTAGATCCAGCTCCAGCATGTTGATGTTTTTTATACTGATTCTACAGAACTCCAGGCTGCATAATTATGACTGTAATTATAGTATCAGTTCATTACACCTGAACAATGCTGAACCATCACATCGCAACCAGCCAAGTGACATGTTTTACGACATAGAAGCAGAATTATTAGGCATAGCTTACAGAAAGGGGAACCGCACTCTCAGCGGCCCTAATGAACCCCACACAGGGTTTAATGCTTTCTTATCACTTGAATTAGCTGGTTAAATTACTGTATATACATATAAAAGAAAGTGTATAACAAATGTCCTGTGGCTGGTCAGTCATTCCACTTTATTTTTGCTTGCACTAGATTATTTTTAAAGGTCCTAGTGGCAAGTTAATGTGACAAATTCATTTTTTAAAGGACAAAAATTTCATGGAATCCTACTATATTTCTGCATTAATATGCTATATGGCAATTAAAGTGGCAGTAGAATTAGCGTAACACTGATAGCTTAAAATAGCTTTAGATGGAGTATGGTATGTCACAATGTAGAACACCTTTTTAAATTGTAGAGCTATAAAGGAGGCTACAAATAAAGAGTTTGGTTCCAAAACGCAATAAATCCATTTTTTTATTATGTTATCATGTTTTTATTGTGTTTTATTGTGTTAGTTAGCTGTATTTTGTTTTTAGTTATTATGGCTTAAATCAAAACTAAACAACTGCAGTTTGATTGATATTAATTGGAATGCACAATCAAAAAGCATGATTTTGGATTAATAGTGTTTTGGAACCAAACTCTTCATATTATTCAATTAGATTATAACGTAACTTATGCACAAACAGTAAAAAATAATTAGAACATTTCTTTCTGAAAGTATGCAGTTTTCATTTCTACCTGAAGGCATAACTATAGCTCAAGATTGAGTGTGTGAAATTTAAATTATTAAATAACCACAGACAGCCACAACTATCAATGCGAATAATTACTTTTTTAAACGTTTAAGAAAATTTAGCATTAACCCCAATACCACAGGGAACAATTATACATTCCTCATTAGAAAAGAGCAGTCCGAAAACACTTAGGTTTTGAAGTAAAAAATCCGTTACAAATACAGCAGCACAGCTCTTCTGAGTTTTTTATTACCATATTTCCCTCATTACCAAAGTTTTAGGCTTTTTATAATGGTGTTGTCACACCCTACTTTGTGTTTCCTTTTTTCAGATGCATGTGATTTAGGCAAATGGGAGTTTAAGGGAAAACATTCATCCAAAGAAAGTGTTGTTCACTGTAATTCTATTACAGACTTTCTTTCCTTAGCTGACATCATGATGTTTAGTCATAAGACATGCATAAACCAGATTTAATGGTAATGTTTTAATTTGATAATTTTATTCGGGCGGGTAGAAAGTAGTACTAATTCCACAAGTCCACAGGGACCCACAACAACTTACCTCCTCTCTGCAACCATTCTATCTTTTCCAGAGTCATTCTTGTGGTAGCCCTGTATGAGAATGCCTGTATGTGTTTGATTGCAAAACTATTTATGGGTGTTTTGGAGCACCAGTGCCAGAGCATAAGAGCATAATGCCATACATTTAGCTTATTCCTCATTGACAGCACAAAAAGCTGTTGCATGCCTTCAGAGGACTCTGTACACTAGTTTGATCATTGAGTGGTTTCCTGGACAGAGATTAGATTAAATTAGGACATTTAAATATTTTATTTACAAACATGCTTTACAAAAAACATTGTATCGTGTGTATTGTGTGACAAAAAACAATTTTCTTGTCAGACAAGCTGTTTTCAGTTAAGAGAGCTCTAACATTATTCACTGGCTCCCAGTAGCGGCAAGCATTAAGTTCAAGGCACTGGTGCTTGCTTACAGAACAGCCACTAACACAGCACCCATCTACCTCAACTCTCTCTTGCAGACATACATCCCCTCCAGAAGTCTGTGGTCTGAGAACGAGCGGCGCCTCATTGTTCCTTCACAGAGAGGCATGAGATCCATCTTGAGGACATTTTCTTTCTCCGTTCCCGGCTGGTGGAATGATCTTCCTGTTTCCATCAGGACGGCTGGATCAATTTTACAATTCAAAAAACAGCTGAAGACCCACCTCTTCCATGAGCACTTAACTGTTTCATAATATAATATAAAATAAAAAATAAAAAAATTTCTACCTCTATTTTTCCTTTCCTAATGTTCTCTATATACTTGCTTATACTATCTTGATGTTGTATTTGAAACTTTGTATTACTAGCACTTCTCGTGAATATTGCTTACTTTTTTCCTCAATTGTAAGTCGCTTTGGATAAAAGCGTCTGCCAAATGAATAAATGTAAATGTAAATGTATTTTAGTATAGGAAAAGTCTTAAAGCCTAAAGGGGAAGTCACAGATATCTGCAATAAGTAATAATGACATTGCTGAACACATAAAATATTTTTTTTGTTTTGTTTTCATGTTTGATAACCCAGCACACCCCACTATGTCTTTAAAACAATAGGTAAAATTGGCCTGCTAGGCATAATCTCAAGGCGTTTTTCTGAAACATTGTCCACCCGGTGTAATAATAACAGCTTTCCCGTTATCTCTATTTAGTCAGCTCTAGCATGCAACATCTTGCCAAGACCCCTCATGCATCCACACAATGTAGATCACATTTTTAAAAGTTGCACAAAATAGAAGGGCAAAATTGATAAAGACACAGGGAGTTGATAGTAAGCTTGTTCCCCAACTGCTGCGGCTCTCCCACCATGAGCCTGCAAATCTGTGGATATTGAAAGCACAGCCAGAGGGGGGGGGAAAATCATCTATTGGTTGTTCTGTACATGCTGCTAGACACGTTCAAAACAGAGGCAGACCAAAAGGGTTTCACCAACTGAAGAAAAGAAAACTGAAAAAGTGCAACTACTGTAAGTAGCCTACTTCTCACTAAATAATGTTGGGTTAAAAACAACCCAACAAGTAACCCGACTATGGATTGGTATAGCACCTCCTAACTGTGGGTTATTTTAACCCAATGAATTGGGTTAAAAGGCAATTGGGTAAAAAGTAACCCAACAGTGAGTTTGCTGTTTATTTTTTACAGCATTTTAAATAAATACAGTATACATCTCAAATTTAGATTGTTAATTTGTACAATTTGTTTAAAACATTTTTTTTAAATAACTGTACAAAATGTGGGTGAGCTTGGCATTTCACTGCACTGAATTCAAGTGCACATGTCTAAAAGGTACAAAGTAAATTTAAAATACACAAATTCAAAATAAAAATGTACACTTCATTCAAGGTTGTTCATTTTGCTTAATCAATATAATTTGATCTAACATATTTGTATTGGTTTTCTTATTCAAACACAATTTAAATGTATAATACTGACTTAAATAGGTGACTCTTTGACATAACTTAATCCATTTGTGTTGGGACAACATAATTCATTTTCATTGACTAACTGAAACAGCGGATTGAGTTCCCAGCATGCTTTGCTCTCATAACAGGATTTGGACAGTAAATGTTAAAATAAAGGGTTACACTGTGTTTGTTGTTAAGCAGGATGATAGATAAGGACACTATTAAGTGTTCATTGTTTTGTAATGTTGAAATTTACAAACTATTCTGTTATTTGCACATTTTTGGAGATTACCATAATGGTAAAGAGTGGTGGTTTCACTTAGGTTGAGGACAAGCTCATCATCTGTTTTCTTGCATGTTCTGTAGCTTTACAACAAACATTGTGTGAATGCTCATGCAGTAAACTCTCTGGGGCTTCCAACTAGAACCATACATGCAAATGGTAAAAACAAAGATGTTTATTTTTTTTTAAAGTGACACACTGATGCATTTAATTGAATTACGTTCAGTTCAAATTAAACAAAATAAGTTGAATGAACTTAATTTTACTTATCCGTATAATTCACTCAATTTAAGTTTAGATAAATTAATTCAATTGTGTGGAAATAGGTGTCATAATAAAATTAAGTTAATCCAACAAGATATTATTTTTGAGTGTACACATGCAGTACAAAAAACAACAACATTACATTCAGAACACAAATGTGCACTAAATTACACAAGTACAAATGTGCAGAAACCACAAATTCAAATCACAAATGTGTACATGCTGTACACCAAATGTGCATTTACTGTACACAAATTCAAAACAAAAAGTGCACATAACGTACATAAATTAAAAACAAATGTGCACATACTATAAACCCATTCAAATCACAAACGTCTACATACTGTACACTAATTCAGAACACAATGTGCATTTTCCATACATAAATTCACAAAACAAATGTGCACATACCATAAACACATTCAAATCACAAATACTTTACACATACTGAGCACCAATTCAGAACACAAATGTGCTACTTCTGTACACAAATTCAAATCCCAAATGTGCACATATAGCCTACCATAAAACACAAAATGTGCACATACCTAAATTCAGAACACAATTGTCTACACAGAAGACATAACTTAAAGAAATATACTAAAAAGCATACAATGATAAACACTTTACAATGTATGCATTTTGTCAAGACACCTACACCTTTATGTCTGCTGGCTAGTCGAACTACTCAATGAAGTTGTGTCATATGTCAAGAGCACTGTCCACACAGCCGCAGGCTTCGACACTTTAGGCTTTTTTAAATTTTATTTCATCTTAAAAAATGCTCCGAGCTGTGGAAAAAAAGAAAAGACGTCGGCGCTGGCATTTAAAAAAAAAAAAGCTCAGGGCGTTTTTTAAAAACACGGTTTAACTTACTCAATAGGATTATAATGCAAAACACACTAGCAGCTGATCAAGTGTGAACACGGGCTTTAACGTTAGATGTCTTTTGTTAAAGTATCTAAAGTTTGAGGCGCTGTTACGGTGCTTTAACGCATAACGCTATCACCGTTTTTTTTTTACTTTCATAACAAAGCATTCAGCGAATTCAAACGCTTCTGGCTAAATCTATTGTGATGTCTGTCGTATGAGTGTCAGCTCAAACTGGAGCGGATAAATGCTCCTTGCGGCGTTAACGTTATTTATAAAAACGGCATTTTTATTAACAATAAGCAACACTTCTCTAAACGGTTACGATAGTCTTTTTGGTAATGTTTTATTAATGCTTGCCAGCACCACTTGGGTAACGTGAACTAATAGTCGGAGGATGAGAAAACTGACTAAAGATCACAATTTAATTTAAAAAAAAAGCACATAAAGTTTAGGACATATTTGACGTTTTGATCAGTACACATTAATGTTATAACAGTTATACACATTATAAAACGATATTAGCCTACTTACCTTTCGTAACCAGGCTGCTGCTGTTGTCTGTTGCTTTTCCAAGGACCGTTACGATTTGAACATACCTAAGGTTAATATGAGCGGGAAACTTTAACCCAATTGATGGGTTATAACTGAATATCCCAAAGACGTAAAAGTGACCCCCCCCCCCAAAAGAATTGTAAGATAACACAACACTGCAACCAAATTTCCATAAATATAAATTTATAATATATCCAACAAATTTGCCGTCGCTGTAAGCCACACTCCCTAGACGATTGAAATTCCGGTGTCAGGTCAGTTGTCGGTGAAAATTACCCAACCTGTAACCCAGCGAACTAGATTACACAAAAAACACCCAACGCTGAGAAAATAATCCAATAAAATGACCCATTCTGCTCAATCCAGCGGTTGGGTACAAAAAAATACCCCAACGTTTTTAAGTGTGTTGATAAACAAGTACTTGTTGTATTTAAAGCAGCCTTACAGTGCAGAATGTTTGCAAAAACGCTTTTATATTTGACTTTTAATGTGGAAAAATTTAAAAGCTATTAGTTGAACTACATAGCCTTGCTATTGAAAAGCTGAACAATTTATGAAGCAATAAACCTTTGTTAGACAAATATATAACTTCCTTTCCTCAGATAACCCTTATACAGACCTTCAAGGCAGGGCTGGGTGTGGGGTTGGTTGCTTCTGAAGTTAAACATTTTTTAGAAGGGGTATGTAAAATAAATATTAATATTGTAAACCTAGAAATCTTTTGAGCTCAGAATCAAAACAAAACAGTCATTATCAAAAGATGCAGGCACATCAATAACATACAATCTCATTGGTTTTCATTTGCTCTCCATTTAATCAGCTACAAGCTTTCCTACTCTCACCCATCGTGATCACTGGATCATTTGCACCATGTACTAGTAGTTTGTTTGCTTTGCAGGACAACAGCTTGATCACAGATGATGAGAATGCACTGTGGCAGGAAAATGCCAGCTGATGAGAAAGAAGTAGGGGGTGAAGCTCCACAGCTCCGTCTCATGTTCTCCCACGTGATGAAGAAGCAGAACATACTAACACACACACAAGTCAATCTGTCAGCAGAGTTGCCAGAGGCACAGCGATATCTCAATCTTGTGGGTTGGAGCTCACAGCAGGCTGTAGGGTTACTGGAGACGTGAGCGATGCAAGATCAATAGTCTCCTAATGGGGGAAGAAAGTGGAAAGTTGGGCAGGAGGCAGAGGGAGGATTGAAGAAGATATTACAGAGGCATTTCACATGAGCATCTTCTACAGAGCGTAATGAGGAGAATGTGGTGGTGTAATAGTGATCTGTTCACCCAAACTGAAATTTTTTTATGCTGTTTTTATCCAGTAACTGTGCCAAATGACCACATCCCTCCTCAAACTCCTAAAACATCCAATCTAAAGACTTGTTGCACTTTATTCTAAATCTTCTGAAGCCACGTGATATGTAGTGCTTGAAACTTTGTGAAGCCCTTGAGCTGTTCAGAGTTTTCTGCATCCCTGCATTAGTATTGTCCCTGCATATTGTAAACATGTGATGGTACACCCCTGAATTCTGGATTCTTCTGATTTTCTAAATTACAGACCTATTTCTAAGGTGCCCTTTCTGTTGAAGGTGCTGGAAAAGGTGGATCACTTTCAGTCTGGCTTTAAGGCCAAGCATAGTACCGAGTCTGCCCTCCAAAAGCCTGCCTCAGATTACAGGAGTTTAAAAATCCTGACCGATTATAAAATCTGGTTGCAGCACACACATAAGGAAAATCTTGACAGATTCTCTCATTTAAAATCTTGACCATGCTCATACTAAAAGATTCGAAACTCCTGGCTCATCACACACTACAAGAAAATATTAAGATTATCGTACCAGAGAACGTGCACATCACATGATCTCACCCGAAAGTTGATGTACTGTAAACAATGTGTGTATTTGATGACATGGGGACATCTAGTGGTAGTTTGGCATTATGTCAACTGTCGTCATGCTTGGATGTTTTGTTTCTGGTAGCAGTTAATAAAGTTATGTGAGGAAGAAGCAGCTCGTAAAAGTATGTTTAGTGGGACAAGAACTTATAAGGACATATTGGTATGTATCAGAAGTGTTCAAAGTAGAAAATACCTATTCTGATATCTAGCTAAAATACGACTTATAGCAATAATATGACAGACAACTTGACGATCACCAGAAGATGGTAGTAGTGCAACACAATGGATGCAAGCTGCCGGTAAAAACCAAGAAGTAGCAGCTCATGATCACGCTTTAAAATAACACAATGAACATTGCGAAACAACAACGCTTTATAGAGGTATTTGTTCTGTCACATTTCAACAATATGTTCCCATATCTCCGGTATCGAACGCAATGCAGTGCAGCAGCTGTCAGCTGCGGTTTACATTTTTTTAAGTTCTGTCAGTCACTCCGTCATCTTGCAGTCTGGTCTCTCATTGGTTGTGGTAAAAATACTAACGTCATCACCCCGATTTGAAATCCTAAATATCAAACATGTTTAATATGATCGGGGCGGCCCTGATTTCTCTCGGAGCAGATCAAGAGGTATAAGATTCGATCTGTGAATGCCTCACATTACGTGATAATCTGGACCGAACATCGGACCCGATCGAGCCCATGCATAAGATTTTTCAAAGATTCTCAGGAGGGGGAAATCGGGGTAAAATCTGGCCGAGAATCCTGTAGTCTGAGTCTGGCTTAAGAGTGACAAACCACATCCTACTATCTATTGACTCTGTTAAATGTGTGGCCCTTATGTTGTTGGATTTAAGTGCGGCTTTTGACACCGTGGACCATTGCATTTTGTTAAACAGATAAAATATGAAATTGGTATCTTTGATGCTGCATTAGTTTGGTTTGAGTCGTACCTTTCAAACAGGACCATGTCTGTTGAAATTGGAGAATATTCTTCATCTCCAATGCCGACTACATGTGGGGTACCACAGGGTTCAATTTTGGGTCCAGTCTTGTTTTCTGTTCATATGCTCCCCTTACGGTTGATTTTTGAGCATCACAAGGTTTCTTAACACATATATGCAGATGATACCCAGTTTTATTTGCCATTAGAATCTGGCAGAAATTCTGTTTCTTCCATGTTAGCGTGGATGGATATACATTTTCTCCAACTAAATGAGAAAAAGTCTGAGGTCATCCTCTTTGGCTCCAATGCACTGATCGAGAATTACAGTACTCTTCTGGGGCCTTTTCAGACAAATAACTTCCCATATGTAAAAAACTTGGGTCAGTCATCGCTTTCACGACTACAATTTGTACAAAACGCTGCAGCTTGATTTTTGACTGGGACCAAAAAGCGGGACCATATTTTACCCATCAGAGCCTCCCTTCACTGGCTTTCGGTGAAGCAAAGAATCGATTTTAAGGTCTTAATATTTGTTTTTAAAGCTTTACATGGGCTTGCTCCATTTTATATATCAGATCTTCTAAGCTTTTATTCACCTCAGAGATCTCTTAGATCTTCAACTATCACCAACTATTGTTGAAAGTCCTGAAGTCTTGTTTGAAATCAATGGGTGACAGGTTTTTTTCAGTTTATTTTCCTTAACTCTGGAACACGTTACCAGAAATGATCAGAGCCTCTCCTACTGCTTAAACATTCCTTTTTGCTCAGGCTTATTTATAAGTAGGTTTTTATTTTGTACATTTTATATGACCCTGTACTGGGTGGTTGCAGTTTGTGTTGATGTAGTATTATGTATTGTATGCTGTATGTTTGTATGCTGGTATTATTATTTGATTTGAGATGATTTGTTCTTTTTAAGTATGTTATTATTATTATGTGAAGCACTTTGACCAACACTTGTGTGTTTTAAGGCGCTATACAAATAAATTTGACCTTGACCTTGTTGTTATACCAGGATTTTATCATCATCTGCTTTTTATAAATCAATGTCAGATGTATGTTGATCAATTACATATGTTTGTTTAGAGGGAATTTTGTAAGTAGGTTTCAGGTGAAACACATTTGGGTGCTTAATTAATCAGTTAAAGCAGCACTATGGAACTATGGAAAAACTACATAGTGCTGCTTTAAGCAGACCAATCAAATTAGACATCCTTAAGAAAGTGGTTGAGCAACACTGATTAAAAGAGAGAGGAAACCAACCAAACCACTGTAGTGCCAAGGAGTCATAAAATGCCAAGAGGAAAGGAGATGTTCAAGGACACATACAATAATTCAATCTTTCATGTAATTTTTGGCTACTCACAAAATTCCCTTTAAACAAACATATGCAATTTATCAACATACATCTGACATTTAATTTATAAAAAGCATGTGATCACGGTAAAACAACAGAAAACTCTGAACAGCTCAAGGGGTTCACAACCTTTCAAGCAGCACTGACCCCAGATACTGCCAGAGAGGTCTGCAATTCCTAGAGGTGATGTGTGAGTTGGCCGTTACCTCATTTATTATTATTTGGTGCTTCTTGATGATAGTTTTGATGGGCTTCCTCTTCTAGGCAGAGTTCTGGTCATGGTGAATGCCCTCCATTTGTAGATGATTTGTCTTACAGTGAATGGATGGAGATTGGAGCCTTCCCTAGACTGATGGGCTGTCACCACCTTCATCCTGATGTCCTTGCATATCTCCTTACCTCTTGGCATTGTTTGACTACTTTGCACTACAGTGGTTCTCTTTTAATCAGTGTTGCCCAACCACTTTTCTAAGGATGTCTAATTTAAATGGTTAAACACAGAGAAAGATATTTGGACGAATGCTTGTAACTTAACAGTTATTTGCCCCTTTTGACTACCATAGTAGGACAAATTACAATAATAGTCAAAAGTGCCCATGCAGAACTTTCTATTGTCTACTGCCACTTTTCAACAGAACAAAAAAAATGTATAAAGTAATTTTTTCTACTATGGTAGTCAATGGGAGCAAAGAACTTTTTGGTTACAAGAATTCTCCAAATATCTTTCTCTGTGATCATCAGAACAAAGAACTCGAGTTTTTATTTTTTGGGTGAACTATCCCTTCAACTCATTAATTAGACACACAAATGTGTTTTACCTTAATCTTTAACCCACTTGACTTTACCAATGAAGCTGGGGCTTCACTTGCTTTTGCACATACAATAATTCAATCTTTCATGTAGTTTTTTGGCTACTCACAAAATTCCCTCTAAACAAACAAATGCAATTGATCAACATATATCTGACATTTAATTTGAAATGATAAAATCATGGTAAAACAACAGAAAACGCTGAACAGTTCAAGGGGTTCACAAACTTTCAAGCAGCACCGTATGTAAAGAAACAAACTAAAATGTTATTTCACATGTTAAAAAGTTAGTGTCATTGTTCCAACCTCTGATTTTCTGCTGCAGTAAAGTAAAGACATAATTGGCTATTTATATACATGCATTTTACTTTACCCTTAAGTTGTTTATTTAATTAATATTAAAGTAATAAAGATTATATATTCATGTTTGCCCTGCATTTAGAGTCCCAGATCACCATTCTGCTTTGCCATGCTCATTAACAAATTAAAATATGGCAGAACAAACTCATGCAAGCCTTTGTGCTAAAGCTTGCAATGTTTGTCTTGAAAATACAAAAATAAAATAATAAATATAAAATACGGTCTGAAGTAAGCAAGTAATCATTAAATAAAACTAAAACTATTAGAACATTTCTGTTCATTGAAATCAAATAAATTATAGACCTAAATATTATTTTGAAGAACTACACCAATATGAAAAATGTTGTCTCAGCAATAAACTGAAAAATAAGGCCTAAATCTAAAAGCAATCTTAAACAAAACAGTTGCAATTTTAAGAATAAATGCATAAATAATACAATTGCACAAAATTGCTAAAACGTTGCTGAAAACAAAACATGGGTAGGCAGTTTTTTTTCAATTTTTTTTAATGTTTTATTGCATAATCTTTACAAATAAACACAACTATTAATTTTGAAGCCTAAGTTGAAACAGACTACACCACGGTCGCTCAACGTCACCACCACCACCAACTTGAAATTTTATTAAAAACAATGTTCCCTGATATGTAATTTACTCTGTGAATGCATCCATGTTTTTATTCGTGCCCATGTTCTATTATATACAATCTCTGTAGTCGCATTCAACAGCTTGTCAGCAACTGCCATTTTAAAGATACGGTACAGTTTTTAAAAATCATGTGTAAATAGAATAAAATGCCAAAATATATGGAGATTTGTTTACCACAGATTTTATTTCAGGCATTTAACAAAAAATCTGTTCAAATAAAACAATGGCTTTAGTAAAATCGGGAGTTATCACTTCAGTACATACAGTAAAGGCAATAAAATGGCTGGCTGACAGCAGGCCAAATGAGTGAGAAGGGGGATGCAGCAGACTTGGAGCAGGCAGATCTATACAGTCCAGACAGTTTTACAGCCCAGGCAGTTGACTTATTTATTCATTTGTAAGTTTCGAGGATTGGTTTTCTCGTATATATATCTACTTGACGCATCAGCAACAATAGGGACGTAGAACGGCCTGGGTAGTAAAACTGGGTTGTGGCTAGAAGGAATACAGCTACGACCCAAAATCTCGTGAAATCTCCCCTACCAACATTCTGCAAAATACACAGAATAAAATATTCTGTTGCGGTTAATATTTTTTACACTATAGATCCTTGGGGTACAATTATGTACCCAAAAACGAACAATATTTTGTTTTGCACCTGCAGAGGTAAGGATACCACTTCAGTAATGACTGTTGTATACCTTAAAAGGTACAGTTTTGTATTTTTCTTGAAAGTGTACTAAAATATGAGATAGATTTACAAAGTCTCATTCATACAATTACAAATTCACAAGATATTTTTACATATCATATAGAAAATAAAAAATACTTTCTTTTTATTACAATCAGCATAGTCAGCTGTCAAATACCTGTGCCTCCAGAGTGACATAACCACATGTCATTGTTGCTCAGGTGAGCAAAGGTCAGCATCCATGTTATTGAATGTTCTTTTGGGGCTCCAAATAACTGTAATTACGAACAAAAAGCTTTCTCCATGTATATTAGACCTTCTAGAAAAGAAAAAAATGACTGTAAAACCGACATTCCAATAACTACGAAGCCCTCTACCTCAAGACAAGATGTTCATCATAAATATGAAACCGTGTACAGCAATATCGATAGGGCAAGTGTTTATGATGGGAGAAAAGGGCCCTTCCCAAACTGTTGCTATTAAATTAGAAGCACACAGTTCCATAGAATATCATGATATGCCGCAGCATTAAGATCTGCACATGGAAATTACTAAAGTCATCAAACTTAAGGTGACTCAATACTTTTAGCAATATAGTGTATGTATGTAAGGACAGTGTTTAGACTGTGGCCAAAGCATTGCTAGCTTTTTTTATTTGGCAGACCATAACAAGGTTGTTTGACAAGATTGTTTGTTGATTTCGTAGCATTTAACAGAAGCGGAAGTTAGATCAGGAAGCTTCTAATTTGACCAGCTGTAATCAGGAAACTATTCCTTTGAGCTTTGACACCATGAAATTGCTCTATTGAAATATTTTGTGAATCGCATGTATTAACATCAAGGTTGTTTTCTATCCGTCTTTAAGCCAAGAAGCAGACAGGTGTCAAAAAAGCTTCAGAAATAGAAGAAAATAAATATTGTAACAAACCCTTCTTGAATGTTCTTCCAACAGAGATAAAAGAGACATGAGAGTGTTGAAATGTTCCTCTTCAGTAACCACTATATATTTCACTATATTAAGCCAAAATACAGCTATTGTGCTCCTTTAATCCAGTATCAGCCAGCTGTTCAGTAGCATTACTGGGGTCTAGCTTGTAGACCATGAGTGTTTGTAAAGGCGATGTACAAATGCAGCTGGAAGCGTAACCTGGGGCAGCCGGCAGGTCATTTCTTTAAGGATCACAGTCCAGAAGCTACAGGACTGCAGCGGTGGCAGTCAAAGTGAAAAGGTTTTGATGTTCTGTATGTGGTCCTGCAGGGGCTCGTGTAGGTGTTGGATATTTCATTAGGACGCTGGCTGTCTCATGCTTTGCAGTGCTAACAGGATTAGTGAGGTAGTGGGTTGAGTACAAAATCTTAAAGTCACACATATACAGCATCCATTTCATACACAAACTTAATCTTAGGTGGAAAAAATCTCAATCCATTAAGATATTGTTATGCATATGAAAAAGAATGTTATTATGGCTACTCTAGAGATGTTAATATGTAATATGTAAATAAAATGTAAGTTTTGATTTGTCTACCATTTGTTTGATTATTACATACAGAACCGTCCACAATTATTGGCACCCTTGGTAAATATGAGCAAAGAAGGCTGTAAAAATAAATCTACATTGTTTCTTGTTTTGATCTTATCTTTTTATTTTTTTCTTATAGTTTTTTTTATTGACACCCTTATATTTAATACATTCTGCAAACGCAATTTGTAAGAAAAACAGCTCTGAGTCTTTGATTTTCAGGCTGATGAGGTTTGAGAATACATTGGGAGTCATCCGAGTCCATTCCTACATAAATAATTTCTACAGATCCTTTAAATGTTGGAGCTTCCTCTTCTTCAGTTCATCCCACTCATTTTCTATAGTGTTCAGATCAGGAAACTGGGATGACTATGGCAGGATCTTGATTTTGTGTTTAGTGAAAACATTTTTTGTGGATTTGAATGTTTGTTTTGAACCAATGTGCTGATGGAAAATCTAACAACGACCCATTACAATATTTTTAGCAGAGCAAGTCAGATTTTGATGTTTTTATCTGTTGGTATCTAAACAAGATGTCCAGAACCTCTGGTATAAAAGTAGGTCCACAACAATGAAGATCTGGCGATATATTTAACTGTGGACATGGGGCACTTGTTTTTATCCCTGTGTGCACCAAATCTATCTTGTGTTATTGCTGCCAAAATAAATTTCATATGGCCATAGACCCCAGTCCTGTTTGAAGTTCCAGTATGGCAGATTAATATGGTGGAGTTTGGTTTTGTTTGAGACTAGAAGATTTGTTTCTTGAACAGTGTCCCAGACAACTTGTGGTGATGGATGTGCAGTTTTCTGACAGTAAAATTAATTTCTGCAATTTTCCATCTGTGATCTTTGAAAAGTGTTTGGCCACTAAAAATCTTCCCTTTCTGTGCATTAAGACAATATAGACACACATTCTCTTTCGTGCAGTGTATGTAGATAAAAATTGCTTGTTCTAAGGTAAAAAAAACCCCATAACGCTTCATTATGGAAGGTGTTTATACACACTAAACACATAGCTATGTATATTATATTGCATTTCTGTCAATAGAGCCTCCAAAAAACTACCCACTGGATCTTTAATGAAATGTAGATTTTTTAAATAAAAGATCAAAACAAGAAACAATACAGATATATTTTTACAGCCTTCTTTGCTCATATTTACCAAAGGTGTCAATAATTGTGGAGGGTGCTGTAAGTCCAGCCCGATCTCATGAAATGCGTATAATAAGTACGCCAAATTGCAATTTTACGTGTATATATACGCCAATGTTTGCGTGCATATGATACGCCAATTTTAGCGGGCATGCATATTTGTCTTATTAACCTGTCCCCTAACCCAAAACCTAAACCTACTGTTAGCGTGCGTGCATATTACTGTATAACCTTTCCCCTAACACAAAACCTAAATCTAATGTTATTACTTGAATTATTTTAGTGTTTCCTCTTTATGTATGTTTCAAAATGGCGGCTCTCCGCCGAGGGCGTATCATTTCCATGCAAAGATTGGCGGAGATATACACGTAAAATTGCAATTTGCCATACTTATTTTACAAGTTTGCACCTTCGTGTTATTGATACGCATTTCATGAGATCGGGTTGGTAAGTCCCAGGTACATCTAAAAAAAAAAAAGGTTCCATGTTTTCCAACAGAATTTTCATCAAGTTCCACTACTAGTAACCACTACTAGAAAAATGCCAAATTAATGGTGTCAGGAGGACATATTTCTAACACCGTAAATGGAGCTGAAGAGCAACTTTAGTTAACTAACATTTGTCAAACATAAATTGTTGGTGTTTTGGTTTTCAGTAATTCTTGACAAAGTCAACCATAAAAAACATTCAGACATCTCATTTTCAAAAACAAAGACCAAACACCTTAAACTTGAGGAAAATAGCTGACATTTTAATACAAATGTGAAGGTTTTAAAGATTGCATTAATTCGCCTTCTGTATATGAACTTTTGCTGTATAGTTCTTGTGGCTCAGTTGGTCGAGCATTACGTTTGGCAGGTTTGGACAAAAGTGTCTGCTAAATGTAATTATTATTGTCATAATTAAACAGCAGGTATGAGTTGTGGTGTAGCCTTGTTGCTGCAGCACCCTTCTCATGAAAGTTAATGGCTTTGAGATTCCCCGCTGATGAAAATGGTCATATAAAGCCTCCCTGTAGAGGACGTATGTTTGGAGAGAACAAACAGGTTATATTTAAAACTGTGGGTGGACTACATACCTGTAGCAATCACCCAGAAAACTCTAACATGATAAACCGTGCCACATCCTCGATGTTAATGCCAACAGCCCAGGCTCAGCCACGTACTCTTGGTGAGATGTTTCTTCTGACAGACCATGTATCACTGTTCGGTCACGGTCCATCATAGTTTTACATCCCACTGCCCTCAGCAGGCCTCATCTCACACACGTTATCAAAGTGGTATGAAAAAAATAGCTGATATCCAGACATTGGAAAATAACACCCAGAGAGATATGAACACAGCGCTGTGAAGAGCTAATGAATGCTACACAAAGTAACAGAACAGAACACTCACAAATAGATTTGTAGTGGTATCTTTATTTAGCGCTCTTGGACACACAGCCTTAACGCAAAAAGAGAACATTGCCATCTTATTTCCCATCTTTACATTTAAAGTGCATATCTGATGAAAGGATTTTCCATCAGTGATATTTAATGTACACACTCTTGCAAATAATGAACAAATAAATTAATTATAATTCCACACCACAGAGCAATGCATTATCATATTAATGCGTTTTTAGTTAGCACAAATTAAATCAGTACAAAAGACACAACGAAGTACAATAAAACCATGAACAAATGAATGTGTTTCTGCATTAAAGTTATGTTGTACCATGTTGTTGGATGAATATTTGATACTACAAGAACACATAATGACAACATACAGTGATATTTTGCCATAAACATTTGCATGCATCAAATCATCATAGGCCAAAGTAGTGAACCCCCATCTTATCAATAAACAAGTGTTTATTATAATACGACCACCTTAAGACATAAATGTGAGTACTGTATAGACACAATGTTTCAAGTAATTCATATATTATTTAACACTTAAAAGCCATGGTAAGACCACGAAAGCTATTTTAATGTGCGCGCGTGTTTTACAGACGTAAAATAAATGCAAAATAATAGACATTGGTCTTTACTTGTAAGGACAGTAGTGTATCACTTTCTAATTGTCTTGTTCCATCAAGTACATTTACAGTAAGAAGCATTCATACCACTATTCCGAAGAATGGTTCTGTTGCTCAGAATTGCCCTGTGTTTCTACTAGCAAGCCAAATGATAACTGATATGCTACTACAGAAACACATGTTCATTTCTGCATACTACTGCAGAGTCGATTTTCAGGATTCCCCCCAATTTAGTTTTCACACATGACCAGATTGAGCACTAGCACCAAGCGGGTGAAATAGTAGCATAACCAAGTAAACCGAAAACACAGCAGTGATTGTTTTAGGACTAATAATCCTGTTTTTCACCACACAAGAGATCAGTAGTTGTTTGAACTGCATGTACTGCATTTTAACACTGGCAACTCAACACGCTCCTCTGCCTACACAGTTCTAATTTCGGCAATCAGAATTGCGGTTCTTCAACCCAAAGACAGCATGAAACAGACTCGACTATAGCGGCCGAGCAAGTAAAATTTTCTAGCTAAATGAATCTAGTTTGCGGAAAAGAAGTTGATCAGGCTGCATGTGAAATGCTTAATTTCTTTGTTTTGAAAGCGTATTCCCAAAATACATATTTAAATGTACATAATCTTAATTCATAAAACAATATGGATACTTCTTTGTAGTGTGATTTCTGCAGTGAGGGTGATCATGCCACATGATCACTCTACAGCAGACGAAATACCAGCACTGACATGTTTGGATGAAAGATGATGTGTTTGATGTAAAATATAAACAGAATTGATATTCATGACATTGACTTTAATGATCTGCTGAATGCATGCATTGACACATCTGTCCCAGGTTGCTTTGTCAGTAGTAAATGATAGGATAAGACTGTATTTGCTTTGGCTTTCAGTGAGAGCGCTACTATCCTACATCAACTGGGACTATAATCTTCACTCCAGAGCACTTTAGCAAAAGAGTGCCATCTCATCTCAGATCCATCAGAGAGGTTACGTCAACACACTCAAATATATACTTTTTCCAAAAATTGCAGGGGACAGGAGTGGAAAGCAGAGGTAGTAATGGGAGTGTTTTGTGGTGAGTGCATGTTAAGGAGGATTTAGGAATTAGGTTGAGGGTTTGGGACTAATCTATCCATGGCTTCACAAGTTCTCCTGGGTTCCTTTCCACCGTATTATCATCAAACCCTTTTTAACGTCTTTAGGATCTGATGCAAGGTAGGTGTCATCTCGACAGCCTCATTAGAGGAGATCTATGTGCATTTTGGAGTGCCAAAGGATTTCTGAGATGTAAATGATAAGGGACTGACACACAGAGATAAACCGTTTGACTCGCAGGCGTTGACGCAGTGGTACATGCGAGCTGCCAGGCGAGGTGAGATAGTGTTGACTGATGGGCCTGATGGATTCGCAGCAGATAAGTCACTGGCTGCGCTAACTGTGTCCTGCGGTGTTTGGTACGGCGAGCGCAGGCAATCAGACAGCCCGAGGAGACAAATCTTGATGTGAATAGAAGTGGAATGAAAGTAGGAAGCTGGCATGTCAAAGTCTGGGCAGTTTTTTCTATATGAATGAATTATGAAAAAGTATGAAATATTTTCTGTTTGTCCTTTTGCTTTCACCATAAGTGGGGGATGGATGGAAAACTGCTCAGCTGAGCCCCCCCCCCAAAAAAATGAAATAAAAACAATCAACACATCACTATTTCATTTTGAGAGCAGAATCTAAATCAATATGATGACTGTGTTTCAAGTAAGCAACGGTATTCATACGATGGAGTGCCAAATCTTGCATTGCATAGAAATGTATGCCAATCTTTTTTTAAGTGGAATTCATGCAAAACGTTAGCTTGTTGTACATTTTTAGGCATACAAAGAAAAACCCAAAGACTGGGCTTCAGCAAGATATGCAGCACTGTAGTGCACTTTACATTATAGTTAGATATGCCCTGGACATAGTACAATTGAAGGCCTTAAGATATTTTATTATGGCTTTTCATAAAAAGCTATCAAGCTCCTTGTTCTGTGACTTGCAGTTAAATACTGCTCTTGAATTGTTTTGTAACCGTTTCATGTGGTTGGAATATTTTTATGTGCAAATGCATGTCATCCTATGACTTTACAAAGTACATATATACTTTCAAATGTATTTTATTCTCTCAAAACAAAAAAAGAAACAAGGTTTTACTACAGCTAAAAAATAAAAACATGGGGCCAGATATCTAACAGCTTGCGGCGCCGCAAACGGATCTTTTGGCGTAAAAAAACTACTGTCGGTATTTACAAAAGACACGCAGTGAGAATTAGCGCTGGAAAGACGTGGACACAGCTGTTTTTGTGACTGATCTTATTACATATGCATTTGTAGGAGTTTCCTCTTCAGACGCAAACTTTATGGGTAGGCTATTTAAACGAATCACTCAACGGGGTTCACTAAGGTTTGCGCTTGTCATTGCACTTGTATTTGCGGCTTTATTTAACACATGTATTAAACCCAGCGCGAATTTGCGCTGCTCTTGGTAGATTGCGTTGGCCATTATGGGAATGAGATAGTAAATGGGAATGTTAGTAAATCATCCGCCGACATTTCTGGTTACTGTAGTAAAACCATAGTTTTACCAAAAGTAATCAATGCATCAAAAAACTTGGTTTTGCCACAACATTTTTTTTCGTAAGGGTTGGTCCAGAAACAACATTATAATTAAACAGAGTCCTAACCCAAAAACTACCTAATAATTAGTTGAAAGGAATATTGTTCAAGCCAATAACCTTAGCCCAGGCCTAATATTAACGCTAGACATGATACTAAACTTAGCCACAAACTCTAATTTATTTAAAAACATGTTGTTCCAAGAACATGTCCTACTTGTATGTTTAAGTGTCAGGACTAAGTCAACCACTTCCAACTACCTTACCGTATGTGGCCAATGCTCTTCACACGTGCACGTTATTTGATCTTTTTTGTACTTTATATTCTATTCAAGGCTTCTTGCAACACAATCGCTTTCTAAATTCGACTTAGCGTTCAGAACTTATTTTTATTAGGTTGCATGGTGGGAGGCCAAAGCCTGCAGGACACAATCCTTCCACTAGCAGCAAGGAACAAAGGCAAGAAAAACGATAGATTGAGAAGCAGTAGGACGAGACGTTTCTCTGAAAATCTCAGTGGACACTCTTCACCATAGCCCACGTTGCACATGTACCACATGTGGCGATAGTTATGTGACAGAAATGCCAACTCAAGGAGTCCTGTGAGACGGACGCCAGAAATGTAGCAAGGACAATAATGACACTTTGCGTGGCTTCAACTGTAATCCGGCAGACAGAGTATGCTCTGAGGAGCAATATCTGATTCAAGGTAATAGCACAAGTTTTATGCAGTTCTTTAAAGGGGGCACAACGAGAGGGGAATAGACAGAAAGTGCACTAGTTAAGACTAAATTGGTCAGTTTGCTTTATCTTATTCAGATTTAGAAAAACTAGTGATGCGGTTTTTCATGTTCAATACACAGTAGGTAGCAGATGAAGCATTTAAGTTTAACATTCTTCCATATGATCAGATTATTTAGTCTAAATCTCTATTGTTAGGCTTGTGTATTGATAGATATATGAAACTACAAAACTGAAGATTTGGTCTGTAGTCTTGAACAATTCACGGTTCTTGGGGATTCAGCATTATTTATCATTAAGGATAAAAGGCAAGTAAATGTGAGAATCTTGCAAATCAACTTACACATTCAACATATATTAAATGTATACACCACGATTATTTTGATGCAAGTGTAATTAAGCTTTCATCTCGCAGCCACGGTAGAAAAACGCGTCGAGTTTAGAACTGGGCAAATTTCTACAAGGAATTCCTGATTTCCAGGCTAATGTGGATAGCTTTGAGTGTGACCTCGAGTACATTATTTATTTGGAGATCAAACAGAGCAGCGTGCTCAGTTATGTTTTAACGAATACTGTGATATCAGATAGAAGACCTGCACGATACCTTACAAGCGTGGTTTAAGCAGCAGCTTTGCTGCATTCTAGTAGGATGACCCGAGCTGCGATTGGCTTATCTAGAATTACGGAAGCAAGAGGGTGGGGGGGGGTTATTGTGGGCGACAGTCATTGGGTCTTTGGTTTAGGAAGACGGGACTGGTTTTGCTGGAGGGAAGCACGGGCCAAACTGATCTCTGCATCCCTGTGAGGTTGAGACTGTCTAAACCCTTCCTTTTCCGGGTTATATATCAGTGCTGCAGTGGTGGCATGGATTGGATGCTGACCCACTGGGTTGACGCATGGTAGTCTGTGAGCTGGCTGATGTCTTGTCCTGGACAGAGCTGTGTTTCCCAGCCTTCCCAGGGCTCCCGTCATCATGCTGACCCGTTGTACCTCCTTGGGCTTGATGAGTGTTGAACCTCTCTTGATATGATTGGGTGGTGGCACGGTTGGAAAACTGCTTCTTGTCAAAGGACGTTTTTGTATACCTTTCTCTAACCTACAGGAAAGGTTACTAGGAGATGATGGGCTTGCTGGCTTACTGATTTTAAGGTCGGTGCTCATGAGGCTAAGCTCATCGGGATCAGAGTTCTGCAATGTTCTAGAGAAAGCAGTAGTGCTATTAGCAGAAATAATAACCATTGGTACAGTACACACTGGGGCAGAATCAACAGCCACGGGACTCTGTTGATCTGAAGAGCAGAACTGGGGCGTCAGTGGGCGGTGACCAGACTGGGCATCCACATTGTCACAACGGGCCTTTGTAGGAGCTGAACTTGATAGTCTTTCATTGGTGTGGAGCTTGTTGGGTATGAATCTGGGGGCTTGTAGTATCTGAGGCTATTTGAAAAAAAAAGAAAGAATTATAAAAAGGTTTGGTCTAATTTTAAGCACTTCTGTAAACAAAGATTCGTCATACAATTGTTATATCAAAATAAATTTACAACATGGGCACACAACACCACCACCACAATGGGTCAGTGTTAAAAAGACTAGATGTTCCACAGATCTGTAGCCATGTTATTATTATTTGAATTTACAGTTTAGTTATAATTTGTATAGAGAAGCTGTCAAAATGGCCATAAAATAGTATTCAAATATCCGATTTGTGAGGTTCTCACCATTCTCCATGGCAGCACAGGAATAATATAATACATGCTATCAATCTGTCACAAAAAATCCTTTCATTCTGAACAAAATAATGTGTTTTTTTTTTCAGGTCAGTCTGACTTAAAGACAAAAGCCACTGTATTCTTTTTTATTTGACTCTTATTGTCACATGTAAACAAACAATGCTATTCATATACAACTTCAAGAACCTAAATAACTTCACATGAATCTAAAATGTTGTGTGAGATAGAGTGAAGCATTCACACATGACAAGACATCTGGGAGGGCTTTGATTCTCACAGCTCTTTGAGTCTGACTCGTCTTGGCGAAGCGGGAAAAGCTCAGTGTCTCTGCACTTATTAGCAATGATGTGAGTCAACACGTACGGTGGTGAGGTCACTATCAAAGTAGTGCACACACTCAGACGCAACCATCAGACTGACAAACTAGAATGTGATTCAAAATAACAACTTACAACTGGAATCTAGAATCAAGGGAGGCATTGTCACAAAGCAAAACATCCAAAGTAAAATAAAAAAATGTAAAATCCAGAGAAGGGATACACGGACACATTCTTGCCTGCAATTTATTATTCTGTATAAGGTTTACAAGAAATGTGTCTGCACATGATATTTATGGAAGACCAAACCCATCTCAAAATTAATTATTCGTAAGGAAGCAGGGCTTTGTGGTAGGGCAAGACACTGGAGTGCCAAAGTACAGAGGTGGTATTGTTAGCTAAGCCTTTGAAGTGAGCTCTGCTGTTTGATGGGCATGGACCTATGCCTCTGTTCAAAGACTTAATAAAGGAATCTTTCGCAGTTAAATACAACATAAACTATGGAAAGCATCTGTGGCATGCTGATGATTATGGCAAAAAGAAAGCTGAAGTCATAATAACATATTTATTTCCTAACCACTTTAAAAAATAGACAATATTCAAGGTTTAACGGAATCTATTTCTGTAAATTAAAAAAGGTGTTAAGTGAAACTAGGAAAAAGCTCCTTAAACCAGTAAAAGCAATTTATAGCTCTGACAAACAAGTATGGTTAAACATTCTATACAATATGATAATTGCATATTCCATTGCTGTACACTTACCACTTAAGCCCTACATATAGATTCTTTTGACGCACGCTGTCAAATGCACAGCCTTGCAAAGTATGCTTCATTTGAATCATACGCATACAGAGGCGTTTAAAGTATGTGCATTGCAACAAAATTACAGTACCTCTCTTGGCCTACAGGGGTCTATGAGGAATGGTTTAGCAGCTCTTACGGGAATCGATACCATAGACTGTAAAAAAGATGGACAGCACGACGCCGTTTCCTTCCATTGGAATGAATTGAGCGTAAAACGTCCGACGATGGGCGCTGACAAGTGAAACAACAAGTTTAGGGACAAGTTGAAATTATTTTATATAAACGGTTTCAAAGCAACAACACAAATGCTTTTGTAACTTCCGGTATACAGCAAAAAAAAAAATATATATATATACATTATTTTGGGTGACCAGTTGAAGAACCATTACTTGGTTAAACTAAGTTACATGACCCATTCAACAAATTGTTTATTTAATACAATTATACAACAAAATATGAATATTATTATAAACTAAATAAAATATAGTTACATTATTATTATTAGCCACTAGCCAGACCGATCAACAAACACAGACCGGAAGTTAGCTTCGGGTCAGGTGCATGCCTCCAATGAAACTACAGGATGCTATATCCGTACTAGTATCTGAGAAATTGTTGTTGATTTGTTATCACAAAGCCAGAACTGACAAACATTACAAAACCATTCCCACTACAAAACTCCATTCTTGCATTTCACAGATGTGTCTGGCCTGCAGTGACTGCTGTCTTTTTTTGGCATAAAGTGGAATAGTGTGATTCCAGCCTCTCTTATCATCGGAAAGCATTTCCTGGTCCATAGCACCACCTAATGGTTTCCACCATTCGCTGTACAATGCAGTATTTTAAAGATGATGTGTGCTTGTTTTATTGATTGAGCTTATCATGCACATTCCGTGTCAATTCCCAGCCCTAGACCTGTCCTCAAATAAAATCTTTAGCGTTTTTTTCACAGTCTGTGGTTCAGGATGGTTGAGAGAGAGGTTTGTCCAGGGGGGTGAAGTCTCAGTCGGCCTAACATGAGAGCACCCACAACCACCCTCACCACATCAAAAATTCAGAAAAAGGCTTAGTGGAGGTGTGCGGTGCTCTTCATACATAATTTATGACAGCTCACAAAGAATTAAAACCAGGCAGCTGAGAAGAGGTGACATAGCATCCTGGAGCAGAAAGTAGATAAGGAGGTAAAAGTAGACAGAGGGGTAAAGAAAGCAAAACCAGCGCAAAAGCGAGAAAGGAAAAAAATTCGATAAATTGGCTGAGTGAAATTATAATAACTGGCAAAGAGAATTATGGCAATATGAAGAGCCCTCTCTACGTTATATTCCTCCAGCTGAAAACCTCCTTTCCATCATGAACATAACTCAAACCTGCAGTGTGCCAGGAATGCTGTTAAAATACATTTTAAAATACTCTCTCCAAACATGCATTTGAATAATGACAACCAATCCTTTCCAGCAACCAGCACTGAGCATCCCGAAGATTTATTTCAATAATGTCCCTATCTCTAGCCAGGAAGTCAATGAAAGCTTTACTTTTTAATTTCAGGCTAAATTAGGTGTTCAAATGGCAATGAGGTGAAAGGAATAAACTGTTGAGCTTGTTTGTTCCATCCCATAACTACACCTCATGTTCCATGTATTCAGTTTACCCTACTTAAACTGTTATCATACAGTTACATATCCCTTGCTTGTAAGTTGTATTGTGTATATATATAGATTTTGTATTTAACTGTAATTTGATATATTTTTTGATATATGTTTATTCTATGTTATTTGTATGCACCTAGGGTCTGAGAGTAACGCAATATCAATCCTCAATTTGTATGTACTGTACATGTGGCAGAATTGACAATAAAGCTGACTTTGACTTATCCAAAAACATTCTTCAAGAAGATGAAGGAACAGGTTGACAAATAAGGTCAGTCATCAGAATAATTTCCGAAGACGTGCTTTAAATATGAAGAATATGAAAAAAACAAGCCTTTATGTGACACATCCATCAGTTTAAGTATTGCTTTAACTGTGCAAAGGTCATGGGTTTGATTCAGAGGGAACACGCATATAGTACTTGCTCTGTGTTAGTAACTTTGAATATAATCATTGACCAGATACTTCCAATTTTATCTGGGCCTTGACTGGTCTGGGGTCTGATATTATTCTGCAAGAGTCTAGTTTTAGGTGTTAAGCAGGTCTGTGTCATAGGGCTTCTAGTGTTGATCTGGGTCTTAACATGTTTGCTTCTGACTCAATCTCATTTAATGTAAACTTCCAAAAACTTTAGAAAAGCATGTGGATCAGTCAAAGAGATAGGAGAGAATGAAATGAAGAGATGAAGAGAAGTTCTGAAGAAAACCCTGGGGATGAAAACATTTACAAACTGTATGCTATAGATGTTTGAACAACACTGAATCAGACACCATGCAAACAGAGAGACAGAGGGGAAGAGGAAGTTGAGAGGACGTTTTAAAGAAAAGACAGGCAGTACTATACCACGCTGTGTCTCTGAAGTAGTGTACGAGATGCTCCACTCCTTTTAGCAGAGTTTAGAAGAGGCAGAGAGAGAGAAACAATAAGAGAAGATCAGTCACATGAAGTATACACACACAAAGATGACAAGATACGTCACCATACACAACATGCAGGAGAACCATTTCATTGTAATGATAATACAAGGTCAACGTAAAAAGCCAACGTAATTTAAAGCCAATAAATTAAGGCTCTTTGTCATGACACAAAAGCAAAAAAAAAAAAAAAAAAATTTGGGAAGTGCACTCAGTTCGACATTCATCAGAGCATCTGAAACTCGGACTTAAGGTTCGCATGGAATGATCAATCCAACCGCAGTAACACGGAGAAAGAGTGAGCACATGAGTCCTGGAGTCAGAGGGTGTCGTCATTCTCTAAAGGGGTCCCACAGCGACAGATCAAAAGCTGTACTGTAATGAACTAGCTGCTCTCTTTCCCAGCGCCGTTTCCTATCAGTCTCCTACAGCTGCCATCTGACGGCATTAGCAGTCATCACGGCTTAACCACAGCTCACAGGCTCTTTTACTGACGAGCCTTGTGTGGAGGGACCTTCAGTTAAAGCATTTTTTTTGTGTAGAAGATTAGTTAACATAAACATAAAGAGAGCTTTGGTGGTGTGATGTATTGCTAACATTTATATTTTGTGGAACACAAAAGATGTTAATCGTCCAAAAGAAAAAAAACGCTCCAAAAGTTGTTTCAAAACCAGACTACAATGAAGGTTATTATTAGCTGAAAAACTCTCAAATTATATACAGATTTGATATCACTGACATCAAATTGGTTTCTATGGTGTGTCATAGCATCCTAAACACGAGGGTGACATGATATGATGTATATGATTTCCATTCCTTGACTACCCTCTTTCTAGATTTATAAACCCTCTAAACTTGTAATAAAGGCAGGAGGCCAAAGAAACGAAGGCAAATTTGCTTGGACAATTAGATTCAATGAATTGGAAATTCACTGATTCAGCACTGTAAGATGACTGGACAGTGGACATGCATGTATGATTCTAGTGGGGATGAGGGGGAGGCAGATGAACATGCAGCAAGCACTGGGGCTGGTGCACAGACTGGTTTGGGTTGGTCAGATGGTTAAAGACTCACTCTGTCGGTGGTGGCGTGGCGCACATTGCCACACACTTCCCCGCTGTGGGTGTTGCCATGAAGAAAGGAGAGGGGCAAACAACATGCCCTGCATTGAGGAAAGAGAGAGACAGCCTGACACACACACATACACAAGCACAAACTAGACACCAAACCCTCACCAGATTCAGACTGGACAGAGAATTACTTGTATTTGACTGTTCCTGTCTACACATGAAGGCATTCGGGTTGCAACTAACTGCAACCTCCTTAATGGTTTCTACACATTACACAGAGTTGAAGTGGGAAAAAATGAGAGCTTTAAATGCAAATTGTCTACAGTCATTTTCATTGTACAGTACAGCAATGAACTGTGATGTTGCTTCCGAACTGTCAACAAACAGTTTTGTTGGATTATTTTTTTATTATACTGTAGTTTTTACTGTACTGCTAGTTTGCTGTAGCCAGGTAACTATTTAAACAAGTTTACTAGAAAGTGAATAAAAAAGAATCTATCCATCAACAACGCTAAAACTTGTTGAGTCATTACCATTCTGTTGTGTGATCTGTGAATGTTAATGTGTGTGTGTACGATATTCTTTTGCCTCATTTCACAAACAAAACCAAGTGATAATAGCCCTTTCTCAGTTGCTTTTCTAAACCCCTTTTGTTTTTGCCTGCAGATGTTGGAAAAGACTGCCCTGGGTATAAAAGTGCAAATGAAACGCCTTTATCCTCATGAACTGGATCAGAGCTTACAGGCCGACAGCGACAACTCGTCTACAAACACACAGGCAAATTCAAATAGTGACACGCGGTGAGCGCTGCTCCGCTTTGAGCAGTTTAGTTGCAGCGGTGGAAACATTTTGCTTTGTCTTTGATCTGAACTGTTTCCGCCACTGGGTCTGTCTGAATAATAACCTCTACCCTCGCTCCATCTCTCCCTCTCGCCACTTTTATTTTGTTTTTCGGGAGAGGTCAGACATGGGGCTGTAAATCTCAGAAACAGCAATTTTCTTTTTCCTGTTATGCGTCTGCTCACCGGTCTCCTTGCATACCCGGTTTCAAATTTGAAGAGAGGGCGAATAAATTCAATAACAAAAAACACAAAAGCGGCCATAGACCCTTACATTTGTGATTAACTGCAAGGCCTCCAATCTCCGACGGCCACCTGCATGTCCATTTCTTCTATTCCTTTGGGGGTCGAAGTATACATTTGTACGTATAAAAGGAGTCCACCACATAAGTCAGTAAATTATTAGAAAACATAGTCCATGCCAAGTCGTCTTTTGGTTAAAAAAGTTTCAATTCTTCTGCCTTTTCCCAAGACCCATCTGTCCATCATTGGAAATAGTCAAACGAAATTGCCAAAGACCTTAGGGTGTATAAAGACCTTACATATTGAAACGTTATGTTTTTATGAACTTAGAATGAGCTATTTCTATCTACATACACCGCGGGTCCCCTTACATGGAATTCGCCATGTTGTTTCTACAGTATTCCTATATAGACAAACTGCTTTACAGAATGCGTTTCGTAAATGTGTTCTTTCCCTCGGGAAAGAAGCGAAAACGTGATGTCATCTTGCTTTGGAAAGGAAGAGGTAAGTGGTGAAGTGAGCTGTTGGTTGTAATTCGTAACCTCACCCCTAGATGCCAGTACATTTCACAAACTGGACCTTTAAAGCTTTAATTAAGCCTTCATAATGTTGAAGGTATAGGTATGCATATGAAGGCTTCGCCCATCCATGACTGTTTCCGGGAGCAAATGCACATGGAAAGTAGTTTGTTGCTTTTAAAACATACTTCATACAGACATGAACAACACAAACCCTTTTAACTACACATGCTCTCATTTTACATCTTGGTATATTTCAGAATGAAATTTACATAACCTGCTGCGAGGGGTGCTACAGCTATTCACTTAAATGCCTTCTACAGTTTTCTCTTTCAAGTCAACAACTGTCATGAGTTAACACATTAATTAAAGCTAATAAAACTGTCAACATGTTCGTAGCTAGCTGTCTGAATTACACATCTGGTTTAATAGAAGAGACATTTGAAGGCAACTCTGCCCTTGAGTACTGGCATTAAGGTCGGCTACATTGACACAAGAACACATGTTAAGCATGTGTGGCATCATAATATACTTTTGGAAGCTTCTGGCATTATGATGATGTGATTGTGAAGCCACTAAATGTGGCCAGAAAAAAAACATTTTAAAACATACTTTTTTATTTTGTCTATGGCAACAGGATAATGTATATCTCACTTTCGTCATTAAGATTTGTGAATATGTGTGGAATGGGATTATCAGTCAAAACTGAAGGCAATAGTAAAACTGCTCTGACATACATTTTTATCAAAGCAGTAGCTATTTCAAAAGCTCTATACAAGTAAATTTGACTGGCTTGATCAATGGTGTGAATCTGACAGCAAAGTATAGAAGGTATAGACATTTTTCGGAAAATGTTTTGTCAATAATCTGTCCAGCAAGATAAATATTATTCTTTTGAATCCTTTTCTCTAGGCTCATACTCACATTATGTCTCCATGGGGTTTGAGTGCTCTTGTCCTGGAACTCGGACCCATTGTGACCCACTGACTCCTGCCGGCAGTGACATTCCACTGGGGAGGACTATGAGGAAAAAACTATTATGTTAATGCAAAAAGAAATAAAAATATATTGGTATACAAGTTGCTTTCATCTATAAAATGCATTTGCCATGGACAAAAATGTAGGTCTTCCTAGTATGTACTGACTGTGATTATCATAAACACACACAAGGGATGAAAGACTGACTTAGATTAAAGGACAATGCCAATAAAGAGAAAATGCACTACATGTATACAGTAACTAGCGTTTCTGGATTAAAGCAATGTTAAACACAGGCTAAAGTACTCAGAAACAACTTATGTTTATGACACAAAATCATCTAAAACACATTCCCAAGTAATGCTGAAGCCAGTCAAACCCAATATTTTATTCAGCGTTTCATTTTATGTGACATTTTACATAAGCCGTATGCACATTTGATGTTACAGGTGAACTTCAGGACATTTCTTTACACCTTTCACAATACTTTCCGGAAGTTAAGATATTAACTATTTATGTTGAGCTATTGTTAGCTAGCTGAATGGGAACCTTAACCATACTCAAAATTCTGCCACCACTCACATGGTTTACTAATAAATTACATAATATTTGTTTTAAATGTACATACTGCTAAGTCATTATGTACATTAACGACAATATGGAACAAATATCATTCTTAAATGATGTGTTTTGCCCTGTCTCACAAAGGATTTTGCATCTCCAGACTCGCATTCCAGAGTGCAGCTGACTGAAGCCACCTGTCAGCAAACCTCAAGATTGACAAAGTCATCCAACAGCAACGTGAAAGGCTGAGAAAATGCATGAAAGCTGTGAAAAATGCTGGCTTGTTCTATTATATATTGAGTAAATTATAGTTTAATTTTTCATATATCTTTACTTTATGTGTTTTCTTTGAAGCTGCTTTGCAACAATGCAAAACTGGGAAAAGCGCTAGTGAAATAAACTAGAATTTAACACCATATAATAGTAAGAATACATACCACCTGCTGTGTAAGTTCAGTGATCAACTTCTCTTTGTTTCTGAGCTCATTTTTCAGTTCCTGCACCTCCTTCAGGAGCACCGTCACCTAGAAAATAACCCAAGACATGGCAAAACTTGACGTCATTCTTTTATTACTTGCCTCTATTTTGATTTGATTTATTTTCTCAAGCAAACATGCATGCAAATTTAAAGCCAAAATTCAGGAATATTTTGCATACACAACATTAAGATCATAGGCAAAACTGGTTTGTAGTCCTTGCAATCTCAAAATCCAAAAAGCATCTACTTTTAACTACCATCAGCAGGAGCAAACATTTGCTCATGTAGTCTGTCAGCGCGCGAGTAGTCTAAGCAAGTCGAAATATCAGCCTTAGCGAGTTTTTTATGTAAACACAATCGGTTATGTATTAAGTGCAGAACTGTGCAGAGCCCTTTAGATGGGCAGATGGGTGCTCAAAATTTATTTTTGATCGCGCACCCATTCACCTGGCCACGCTCGCATTCTGACTGGTCTTAAAAGCCTTCCCGGGGATCCACCTCTATCCGTTCACGAAAAGGGCACTTTGGCCATCAAAAAGGGAAAGAGGCAGGTGCTCAAGCCAGGGTTCATACACATTTTCCATTCCGAAATTCCATACTTTTCCAGACTCAAACATACAGACTCCCTTAAGATTTTTTCAGACCATATTTAACATCTGAAAAAATAGGTTAAAAAATCGAACTGTTCAACCCACAACAACAGAAGGATTGGTGAATTATAATTTATCAGGGACATGAAAATAGAAGAAAAGTCCATTAACTCTGCTTTTTTTCCCAAATTTGACAACATTCAATTGGGGCTGTACGCAACAAATATTTTCTTTACTAAAATACAAAAAAAAAACTTTCTTGAGCTACATATGTCGATTTTAGAGCAATTGGAGTGCAAATTTGATAACAATAGCTATAACTATGTCTGTCTTTTCATGTTTATCAGTAATGAAAAATCACATGGTCAACTGATATTTTTAAACAAATATTACAAGATTAAAATACAATCGATCTTTCAAGAGCATTTGGGTTTGGAATGACAAATAAGAGAGTAATAACAGAATTTTCATTTTTGAGTGAGCTATCCCTTTAACGTTTTGTCTAGTAGACATAGAAATCAAATTACAAATGTTGCAGACACTTATTTTTTTATTAAAAATAGGTCAAATTAAAATAATATAGAAAGAGAATTAAAGACTGAGAATTTGATGCGTTTCAAATATTCGGAAATAATATTGTTGCTTTAATAGGCTAACCACAACCTATAAAAACACTCGAGTCAAAGCCATGTGTTTAGCATGAATTAGTGAAGGTCTGGTCATGTTTTTGTCTCATCTCTGTTTCAGCATTTTGTAGTTTGAATTACTGGATATTACAATTGGTCGTTTACTCAGGTTCGATATTAAAATGTTCATGCTTAAATGTGAGTACACTCCCGAGCGCTCTGTATAGTGAAAGAGAGACAGCCAGCATTTTGCATGCATTTTTAGACGATACATGTGAACGCCCCCCTAACATTTCTATGATAAAACATTAAACATTTAGCTACTTACATCACACTCTTTTACATTTAAAACTCGGCTTCTGTCAATAGCAACTCCCGCCTTCTTTCATTTGACTGGACAGTAATCCTCGGCTTCCTTCATTTGATTGGCCAATTCAAGGTAGACCAGATCTGAGATCAGTTATCTCTGTGTTTTGAACAATATTGGCAGCACTAAATCATTTTTTTAGGCATTTTTTTCACGACTTGAATTACATGAATTGTCACTGGATCTGTGCAGATCTTAAAGTGACAGCACCCTACTGGCGGTTTACTTCATAATTTAAAACCTTTTTTTTTTTTAAACAAGATAAGTTGTATAGTTTATAGTTCTTAAGTATTTGTATTTATATAAATAGTTTTAAGTATTTATTAAAGTATTTACAATTATAAAAACTTCACAAATTTTGTGTAAAATCCTGGTGGGACTGGTTAGCAACATACTACTGTATGTATATCTCTAAATGTATCACTTTAACCGGGTTTGTAAATCAAATGCAAGTCGAGTCTCCTCATACTAAGTGATATTTTCATGAAGCAGAGTTTGTAGAGTATTCAGAATATAGTGGTATGTAAAACAAATACTGGCTTAAAAGACGGACAGCTTACTCTACAGAGACTCTGTCATAGAAGGTTTTCTGATACTGTAAGAGAACAGAACATAACAGAGAACAGAAATGCTCCTGGTGCTTTACTGCTTTTTATCTCACCTCCACAGTAACAGCCGAAATGATTCCAGTGTTTCACATGAATTACTTAAACTATTGCAACCCACAACAGTCTAATTTCAAAACCAAAAATATTTGTACACCTCTCCTAATACCATTAAAATCTCTAACGTTGTGTTTTGCATCTGTCACTCACAGACAATCGAACCCCACATCCGCAGGTGCACAAAAATAGAAAGTAGAACAGAAGAGATCTGCACACTGTTTTATTCCAATTCATTATAAAAGATAAACTGACAAAGTTTTGATCAGTGGAGATCTTTGTCAGTATCATTACTACTAGTAACCTGTCAACAACCGATGATCTAACAGTAGTGACTGGTCAAACAAAAATACTTGATTGGAGGGATGTGGTCACAACTGTTTATGACTTGAGCCTGTCTGTAATAGGGCATTTCTTGTTGATAGCAGCAGCGTTTTTGTTGATCCTCCTGTTTACGCTGGAGCAGCAGAAATGTAATGGATGATCGCAGAATTTGTGTAGATATTAGGAAGCCTGTTGTTTCAATACAAAGAATGCAAATGGCCTGGGATACAGTAAAAAAAGGTTTAATTTTGATTAGCTAGAAGGTGAATTCACATCTTGCCAATTGTCAAAACCAGCAACAAAGACTAAAATGAGAGTATTGATTTGACACATCCTCTCAGGTCAGCGAAAAACTTGGGAAACTAAATCTGGAAAGTAATTTCACAAAGCAACAAGGTCAGCTAAACTGATGACAACATAAGGTATTATATCTTCAGGATGCCAAAGAATGGCTTCAATTTCCCAACAACCTGCTGTCTATGGCATCTTCCCCAGCAGTGAAGGTGTTTTGGTAGAAATCCAAAATGACTTTCTTCCAAAAGCGTGTTGAAATCTGCCTCTGCCACTCTAAACATATGGCTGGAAACTGAAATAGTCCACAAGGGGAGTGGACATATGGGCTTATGCATTTTTTCACAGGCAAAACTCAGGAAGTCTATACCGCCATAGAGCAGAAGCGTGCCGATGTCTATGATTTGGCATGTGTCAACTGACCATCAAATAACCAACCTGAACACCCACCAGCAAGCAGTTTTCCTTGAAATAAGAAAGGTCTTTTCCAGTTCATGGTCAAATCGAAACATTTTCTGAGTAAATTTAACTCGGTGGGTCAATTGGTCCCTTTTTTGACTTAGCGCTGGGTTGAAAATATCAAAGCATCTTTTTAAAGTGTACCTTCCAATAAAATCAAGTTTCATCTGTCCTGCGGCAGTGATGTGACTCATATCTCCCAATAAGCAGATTTGAAAGGATTCACAATAGGTCTCCAAAGGCCTGTTTTTAGCCCCATATTATAAGAATCCCAAGGGAGAGGTTCCTATTAGGAGAGCAGTCTATAATAAAAAGAGTTTATTCATTTACAAATCAAATTGAAAAGGTGCCACAGGAGAAAGGAGTAGACTGTCTGTGCTGCATTATGGAATGCCAAATAACTTTGGGGACAAAATCTATTTCACAGTGAATTCAGCACCTCCTCATAATGAAGAAAAAGACGAGCACTAGAAAAAGTTACTTCTAGATACTGTGTCACAACGCATTATTGTGTTATTTCTTTTTAAAATATCTAATGTAATAAAAACATGTAATGCCACTTTGTAATCTTTAGGGAATTTAGGGTTTTCAAAAGTATTCTAAAACAAATATATTTTTTAATGTTTTGGTCATTCTTTTTTAAACAACAGCATTTTGGGGTCCTGAACATGCAAGTGTTTGAAGAAAACCATAGTACCCAAAGTGACATCCCAGAGTCTCAACTATACCACTTTCATCCTCTTTAATTATTAACAAATAATACAGATACTTTCAACAGTGAAATATAAGACCTTTGTGTTATCTGACAACAAAAAGCTCACACGTATTGTATATCTACATGATGTCAATATGAAGAAGTGTGTGGTAAATGCCCTTCACATTCACAGTGAAAGAGGACATGACTCTGAATCTGGTATTTTTTGTAAGCCTTTTTTTGTTCATTAGAAAAAGAAAATAAAATCACATGCACCAGCTTTCAATTACACATTACAATTACAAAGTATGAACATGGATTTAAGGAAGGTGATACAATTATTGGAATTATTGGACACAAAATCATACCTTTTCTTCAAGTAAAGATTGGTCAGTGGAATCTGGAGTATGAGCCTCAAAAATCTCTTCAACTGATCCATCTTCCTTCATCTAAATCAAACAGGAGTAAAAAAAAAAAATCATCAATGTCTACCATGTCTGTTGGGGGTTCCATTTATTGATGAAGGAATTTTATGGATTTGGAAAATGTGTTTATTAGTTTATAGGTATATTGTTTTTTACATTCATATCAAAAATTATTCACCCTATTTATTATTGGAAAACAATTATTGAAATGCATATTTAGGACAACACGTTTAAAACTAGTGCAATGTGCACCGAAGTTGCATGTGCAGCATGACTACATCATATCATGACTACACAAATGACCTTTATCATAAACATTATATTTCCACACTAAGTTACAATGTCTACTGATTCTATTAGTGGGTCACAGGAGTCATACATTAGTAATACTGTACATATGCATTATCTTTGCACACTGTACAAGATTTGGCAATGGGTCATCTAAGCTTCTCAAAAATGTCTATCCCATTGCTTCTGATGAACAACAGATTGGAAATTGTTTAAGACTCTTCCAGTGAGTATCTTTATGACCCATAATTAACATACAAGCATAGCAATGACACTTGGCTAAAGCAGTACAGTAAAACCATTAAATTATGAAATGGTACAAAAAATTAGAGTATACAGGCACAGCAAATTACTGAGTGATAAATGTATGTTGAAAATGTTGTTCACATAAAATCAACATCTGTGCATGTGCAAAGCATTTCCAGTCTGTTTTATACGTATCTATACTTATATAACCTAATCAAATGTACATCCAAAACCCAATTTGTGAAGCACACACACACACACACACACACACACACACACACACACACACACACACACACACACACACACACACACACACACACACACACACACACACACACACACACACACACACACACACACACACAAAAAAGGATATATTGTCATTATTTATTTAACAAAAGGGGTTAATCTCACAAAAACTGGACATTTGACTTGTGCAGAAGTATGCGAAGCCTTTTATGTAGTAGTTTGTGGCTCCTCCTTTTTCAGCCATTACTTACCAAACGTCTTCTGTAACCACTGACCAGTCTCTCACATCTGTCTTTGGGGATTTTTAATCACTCCTCCTTGCATTCCTTGGTGGATTTGCTTGAATGCTTCGGGTAGTTGTCTTGTTGCCTCACCCATTTTCTTTGGGTCGCCCTGGCCCAGAGGCAGAAAAGCAGCTCCAGACCTTTACATTTCCACCACCATGCTTCACTGTTGGGAGGAGGTTCTTTTCCTGGAATTCAGTGTTGGCTTTTATCCAAACATGGCAGATTTGACTATAACCAAATAAATCTATTTTGGACTCATCTGTCCAAAGAATGGACTTCCAAAAGGCCTCTGGTTTGTCCAAATGCTCACTGGCAAAGTTAAAACGGGCAGCTTTGTTCTTTTTTGAGAGCAGAGGCTTCTTTCCAGCAACACTCCCATAAATATCAATTCAATTTTCGTCTGATTGTTGACGCATGTACATTTACCCCAGATGTTGCCAGAGAGGTCTGCAAATCTCTAGAGGTGACGTGTACCTCATTTATAATTTTTCTGGAGCTTCTTGATGATAGTTTTGATGGGTGTCCACTTCTAGACAAACTTGTGGTCATGTTGAATGCCCTCCACGTGTGATGCATGTTTTAAGTGTGACACTTGCTCAGTGTTTCTACTACCACCACTTTGGTCATTGCTGATTTAACACTATCACAGATGAACCTCTATGTTCACCTGGAAAGTGTTTATTTTAACAAAACAAAAATGTGGAGTGTATATTTGTCATAACATATGTTTTGCTGTGAGCTTTAATCTAATATGCATCTAAACAAATAGTAAAACAAAAATCTCACTGTTATTAATATATTACTGCATTGTTTTTAAATTATAGCAAAACAATTATAGTGCCTTGACTCAGTAAGCTTTGTGCATGTGTCATGTGCAGTATAATTTTTGCCAAGCCTTCAATAAATTGTTTTCACAATCGACAAAAAACAGCTGCACTGTTTTAAAGGAGCGAAGTTAGTAGCTAGGTTAGTAGCTAAGCTAGTAGCTACGTTAGTAGTGGCACTGTTTGTCCCCAACATTTTAGTTTATAAATTTGACCCTGGATCACAAAACCAGTCCTATGGGTCAATTTTTTGAAATTGAGATTTTTTACTTCATCTAAAAGCTTTATTTCATATCCTAATGATTTTTGGCATAAAAGAAAAATGGCACATTTTGACCCATACAACGTATTTTTGGATATTACTACAAATGTCCTTGTGCTACTTCAAACTGGTTTTGTGATCCAGGGTCACAAATGATCATTTATCTCCTTAAGTTAACATGAAATCAAAATTTACACAATTTTTCTCAAAGATTTTACATGATAATCAAAGTTGGCAATACATCTTGACTTTAAGGTGATAAAAAGCTAAAACCATCCAAATTTACAAACTCATCTACAGAAAGAGTATCTTGCTTTAGGGAACTTTTGAAAATGTTTTGTACAAACTACAGCCCAAAGCTTAGCACTCTACAAGAGATGCAAGTAACTCAAGCAATGAGTTGTATTATAATATAAATGTTGAGCTGGATTATTCCTCTTTCATCTGGGAATGTGTTTCATACATGTACTTTCAGGGAACACATAGACCAGACAAATTAGTAAAGACTGGTTAACAGCAAGTATAGATGGTAGAGAGGTTAGAATATTGTCCACAGGTGAGCAGCCCCACACACACATCTTGACAGTCACTGATATATGTAATGATTCTTATCTGTCCTTGTAGATACAACAGTCAGTAGTGATGGAGACGGATAACCAGAATGGAGGATAGAGAAGTACAGGTAAATAAATATAAACAAATAAACAAACATGGTAGTCTAACAGAAAACAGCTGCTTTGTGTGTGTGAAACAAATCCTTATATATGTGACGCGTGATGAGGTGAAGCTTGTTAAATAAATCACAGTTTGTCAGACAGACGGCAAAAAAAAATTATAATGGTATAATGTTATTTTTTTGGATGAACATCTCCATTTTAACGGTTTCCAACGACACCATGATGAAAAGAAATGGACCTATGGAAGAGTCTTTCCTTCTTTATACTCTGATCTGGGACTGGGGCGAATGTCCCAAAAATGCTCAGCTGAAAATTAAATAAATGACACATTAAATATGTCTTATTTGAATGATCTATTAGATAATGAATAATGACAAAGATGTGAATTAAACTATTACCAAAGCACAATATCTAATTGTCCCCCCAGGCCAGCCAGCATAGTACCAGACCAGCACTGATCTATCTATATATCCTCTCTCAACAATCTTGCTTATCCTTTTATCCCTTCAAAAGCCTTTAAAGCTTGAAGTATGACTATGGGAGTCTTAACGCTCCTCTGAGGACCTCTTGAATATGTCCCTCCAACCAAAAATGATCTACAGTAAGCTAAACAGAGACCGTTTTAGATCACACATCTCACAGAAGGCTCAACAGGCTAAATCGTGTTAGACAAAAATATTCTGTTACAAAACCTGTGACATGTACAACCAGGGGCATTTTCTCCTGAAGGAGTGCCTCTTAAAATATATACAGCCGCAAAAAAATTAAGAGACCATTCCAAAATTTAATTTCATTAATGTGGCCATTCCAGTCCAGTGACTGTTTTCAATAAAGTCACCCAACAGCAATGTGAAATACAATTCATGAAAACTGTGATAATCAAGGTTATCACATAAAAAAATATTTTCTGTTGTTTTGACCTATTTCTCGACTGTGTTTTAATGGAATACATGAAAAAAGTGAATGCATTGGGGGGTTACTGTGAAGTAAAGGTGAAATGTGATTGGCTAATTACATTTTAGCAGAGACTATATTTTATCACCCAATTCTATTTCAATTATCAATTTTATTACATTTACACACCTAACTACTTTTTAGTATTAGTATGGAACCAGCCGTTTTAAAGCTTCCCAAACACTGTACTGGAATACAAATTAAACGGTTCCTTAACTAAAACTTTATTGATTTTTCAGTCTCCTCTCATCACAAAAAAACAACAGAACATAAAAAAGTGGTTTCTGTAAACACTGATATTGATATTTCATCAGCAAAGAAAAATAATTGTGGAGGGTTTTCAATTTTGGTGTTGTTTGTTTGTTAGTCTTGCGTGAAAATTGCATCTCTGAATGTGACGCACACGGCAGCATTCATTCAGGGGAAAGCAAGTCAATATTATTTGTGCCATTCAGAAAAGTGATGGAGGATGTGAGAGCAGTGAAGGAAAGACATACCTCGCCTAAGCCTCATAAATCAAAAGAGCCATATTACACTGGAAGAGAATGATTTTGCTGCAAAATTGAAAACCTGTTGGTTACTCGGGCAAAGTCAACCTCCGCTGACAGATGAATGTGCAGAACATTAAAAGTAGACAATCAAATAAATTAAGATAACACAGGGGAAAGTTTTAATGAAAACTAAATTGAGAAAGTTGACTTATCTTATTTCAAAGCTGTAGATAACGTTACATTTGTGCGAAAGCTGAACTGACAAAAATGATCATTAAAACCAAATCGAGAAGACTGTTGTTCTTTTTTTGTTGTTGATGTCAAAGACATTAAAGTTATAAGTTAAAGCTATTACATTTAGTGTGTTTCGTAAGAAACAACTAGATTAACAATAAAAAAAAGAAGTCATTTCTATCTCTTCTCTGATCCTTGTCTGAACTCAATCCTATCTATATTTCAGTGTTTCTGACACTAGTCTGAGAGGCCAGACAACACCGCAGGTGCTGATCAGACCCTCGCTCATTCCTGCACCTTCAGCTTCCTGGTGAGCACTTTTTGTACCAACCATATGACTGCAAAGCTGTCTGGCCCAGATCAACTCAGCATGGGCGTCTAACAGTGCCACAGCATCAATTGTTATGATCAAAATTGAATGCAACAATAAAAAATCATATTTAACAAAACTTCCAGTTGTTTACATATACAAGGACAGCCTCAAATGGTAGACATCTCTTATGATTAATACAGCACCCTCCACTTATATTGGCACCCTTGGTAAATATGAGCAAAGAAAGCTGTAAAAATAAATCTGCATTGTTTCTCATTTTGATCTTTTATTTTTAAAAAATCTACAAAATTCCAACATTTCATTCAAATACAACAATTTGAAGTGAAGGAATATCACATTTCTTCTGATGGTAATGACTGATGTACCCTTGAGCAAGGCACCTTACCCCCCGGTTGCTCCCCAGGCATTGCAGTGATAGCTGCCCACTGCTCTGGGTGTATGTGTGTTCACGACTTGCAGTGCGTGTGTTCGCTACTCTGGATGGGTTAAATGTAGAGGTCACATTTCGGGTATGGGTCATCATATATGACAAATACTGTAGGTCACTTTCACTTAATTTGAACAAGATGTACAGTATCCAGTAACTGTAAAGATGTACAGTAACCATCTTGTGTTATTGCTATGAAGTTTTTATCTATTCAACCATTTCCTTTTCAATCCACTGTCTATTTTTCTGCACATCAGAACTATATTCTTTGGTCTTACCCATTGTGATAAATGATGAAGGGGGTTTGGGCTTTTTGTTACTAATATTTATTCTCCTGTGCAACAAGTCATGACTGGACAACATCGTGTTTCTAGTCACCTTTGTGTGCTAAAAAATATTAATGGCAATATTCTTGTGACATATTTTACTCATAAGAATGTCTAGGAGTGCCAATAATTGTGGCCGGAGTGTATTAGAGAAAAACTTTTTTTTGGGGAAATTGTTTTATTTGAATGAAATGTTGTAATGTTGTAGATTTTTTTAATAAAAGATCAAAACAAGAAACGATGCAGATTTATTTTTACAGCCTTCTTTGCTCATATTTACCAAAGGTGCCAATATTAGTGGAGGGCACAGTATGTATGATCAATTGAATCATGATATTACTATATAAAACCAGATTTGAGCAGAGCTTTGGGGTTTTTAATGCATTGTTATCTGGTTATCATTTTATTTGTTGTACTTTAAAACCATAGAAACCAATATACAGTAGTAGTTCAATCCTGATGGTGGTGAGCTGTGGTAATACAAATGGTAATGGTTACTTTACTTTTACTATAATAAAACCAATGGTTTACCGGTTTGCTGATTTAAAGTATTATTTCTGTCAATTAAATATGCTAAAAATCTTCAAAATGTTCATCTCCCCATGTTAGTGCATCTGACAGAACAGCTGTGATATAAGGGCAACATGCACAAAAGCCATTAAAGGTTACATCTGCACAGTATGTGTATGTGTCTAACCTGAAGCAGTGTCTTCAGCTGAAGCAGCTGTACTTTGACAGAGGAGCACTCCTGTGCCATGTGGTTCAGCGTCAACTCATCCAGCGTCACATGGTCCGACCCCAACCTCTCCAACCCCTGTTCCTGACACCCATCAAATGACTGCAAAATGCCACTTCTGCAGGCAAGACACAGAAAGAGATCATCTACACATACCAGGTCAGCCAAAGGCCTTAACTTGTGAAATAAAGCTTTATAAAGGTCAAAAATGACGAGCTGTCTAAATAAAGGCATGTTTCCCAGAGTTCCCTAGAGTCTGGCACGAATATCTGGGGCATGCTGGCAGAGGGGTCTTTTGAGGATGTGCCATTCAGAAGAATGGTGGTGTGTAAAGAAGTGCTTGTGTTTGCTGGGGTGAAAAATGTGGTGCTGTATTGAGTGACCCCGCGTATCCAGCACATCACTATAAGCAGCTACGTCACACTTAATTCTCAAATCACAAATACATGGTTGTGCACTGCGAGTGGCACAGATAATGTGCCTGCTATTTAAAGTATATGTGATTGTACGAATCAGGCGGTTAAAACATATGAATGTCTTTACAGAAATTGATAGGAATTCACACAACTCTAATTTTCCCATCTTAGTCAAATAACGTATGCTCAGAAAGGCATGCAACCTATGCGGCACACAGAAAAAAACATCATAGCTTTGAGGGTAGTTTTGACCTAAAATCAAAATCTAAGAATATTGTTTATAGTGTGACAAATACTGAAACTGTATCTGCATCAATCTTACCAAATAACATAACGCATGGATGAAAAGGTTACCTGCTTTCAAAGTAGAACTGATCATGTCTGCTCCAAAGCTGCTGTCGTCTTCTCCTCTGATCTGAAAAGCCCCCCTTTTCAGAGCATTCATGAAGTGACAGCCCATCAGTGTCTGCAACATATACAGAAATGTTTTATGTATTATTTGCAGTACAGGATATAGTTACAATTGAAGTGAAATTAAAGTGAAAAGTGACAATCACATAGAAAAGTAATTGCAATTTAGTATGTTTTTTGTCTAAATGATTCCTTGAAGAACCCTTCTCTCTCACAAAAGGTTCTTCAGATTATAAAAAGTTAAGAAAGAGATGGTTCTTTAGAGAACCTTTGACTGAAAAAAAAACAATTTAGCATGATCTGAATTGATATAAATGCCTTTATGAGAAAATAACAGCCAAAGAGTGAACACTGAAGTCTGAGGTCTATGAACGCCTGAGAAGTCTTTAGATTTTTACATTAGGTGAAGACCAGGGAGAATAAGACATCACACCCAATAAAAGCTCATGTTTCTGTGTGAAGTGTAAAACTCATCTCAAACCACAAAATGACATCAAACAGCTCATTCTCTCTCTTATACCGAGACATCAGGATGTCAGTACAACGGTATTGATAGCTGCACTCTTATCTCAGAAAAATTGAACAGCCACTCAAGCGCCACTGCAAGTCTAATTGCAAAATGAATAAAATCTCTCAGAAAAGCTAAGCATTATCTGACTAAAAAAGCTACACACCAGAAAAAGGCGAGAAACAGCTGTGATCTAGAAGCACACCTTTTTTTCATTTCTGCATTGCAGAAAACAACCTAGGTAATAGTTGAGAGAAAAAAATACTTAAAAACGATGTACTTCCATGCCTCCAAACCACTCCTTGTCCAGTATTTCCACAAAAATTTCCATCAAAACTTTGACAGTGAGAAAAAAATCCCAAAGGCACAAATTGCTCAACTCTGCATAACTTTTTAAAAGGTCTGTGTTACAATTAACCAAGCCTCGCTCACCCTGACATGCGTTTCTGGCATTTGTTAATTGAAACAACACCCTGAACAATACCTGTTACACATATTCAGAATTCATAAACAATACTTGAGGCTAAATTATCATGTTTGGCCACCACTTACCGCTATGTAAGGATGCATCTTCAGACAGGTCCAAATCCAGCATGAGGTCACCTTCCTCCAGGTCACATGACTCCACATTCTCAAGGTTGTTAAGAATGTCCTTATAGATGTTATAGGACGAAACAGACAGAGAGAGCGAGTCAAGAATAAAAGCAAAATCTTGTCATTCTATCTGACACGACAGCAGACTTCAGTCCTCAAATTTGAACATCAGCTTTTGAGGAGAGACAAATGGATATGTGGCCGACCCGGCAGTAAATTCTGGTTAACATTTTTATGGCCAATGCCCTTGATAAATAAAGACACAGAGCTTCAGTCTAGAAAAGACATTTGTTAAAGCCTGTAACTTTGGTCAGCCAGTCTGATAATGAGTTTTTGAAATATTTTAAAATATTTGTAAAAAGCACTAGAATCTAAACAAAATTGCTTAGAACTTTTGTCAAATAAATGTGAACATCTTCTATTGATGTTGTGTACAAAGCTTCAAATTAATACTCCAAAGTATCGCAAAAATACAGCCATATGACCCTTTGGCAGGCTCGTCCTCGAATTCGTACAGTGTATACGAGAACCATTTGATCAATCAAAAAGCTTTTCATAATCCAGCAGATTTTATAGGAGGAGTTCTAAGAATGGGGCCTAGATGTAGAATGCCAAGTTTCATACACTATTGCATTTGCAAAATAATGCACAAAAAGTTTTTCCAAAAATTCTAAATGGCGGAAAAATGTTCATGATGGAAAATGTCGTGGGCCAAGGATTCAGAAGAAAAAAATGTTGAACATTTGGTTCAAAAGTTGCGTAAAACTTTGGACTGGTGGTGGCACTATAGAGTTTAAGACGCTAGTAAATGTTGTGATGTCACAACAGTGCTAAATTTCATAACTTTCCTATGATTTTATGGACTGCAATAGCAAAAGAAGACTTGACCAATATATACAAAGATGCAAACGGCTACAACACAGAAAATAATTGGACCCTAAATAAGACATCATTGAATAAAAAAAGAATATTGCCTACGATTACACCCTACAGTTGAAGCAAACTGAAAACAAACCCCAAAACCATCTCAAGCCTGCATATATTTTAAGTCAATTTACTTGCTTATAAATTACTTTGTGCTACATGGCACACTGACCTCTTAATAACATTTCATTATTGTTCCATCATACTTTTACAACATCTTAAGTTTTGCCTTTACTAATGATCTAATCTAATTGTCAAAATAATGCAATTTCATTTTCTACATAAAATCTGTATAAACCTTGAGTCCGAACATAAACATAATGTATTCAAAAAACATATTTTACCCAAAAGGTGAAAAGAAAACAAATTAAAGATAAGCACAGGTATATTTAGGATGGGCAGAGTACCACAAAGAGGGAAAAAGACAACTGATGCGTATCCAAGCAAAAGCAGTTATCGTACCTGAAGGAAGCCACCCTCCCCTTTGCACAACTCATCTGTCTGAGAGAAGGCTTAGTCCCAGCTGAGAAGCTCCGTTAAATGACTTTTCCCCTTGACCAACCCCCATCTACCCATGGCATGACAATAAAGCACTACTCAGAATGGAACAGCTGATTTGGAAATGAGTGCCAGACACAACTGAGAGGTTTTCCTAAAACAAACTGAAGGGCGAACTCTCTAACAGGCATGTCACGTTTGTGCCCAGTGTTTCAGCGCAGGTGCAAAAATTTCTGTCTGACCACCTGTATTCTGCTATTCTGCTGCTTGACACGGCACCGTCTTAAGAAATTTCTGCATACACACAAAACCGATCAAAACAATGTAGTATACATGCCCCTTAGTATGTGGCGCTGTAATTCCGCCACAGAGATACACTAAAAACAGACGGTGCATAAACCTTGCACACTGTATACAAACGCGAGGTGATGACATCATCGTTTCAGAAAATATACAGGTCGGCTGTACTTGCGGAAACGCAAGGGTGTCATTTTCAGATTCATCCACTCTGGGAAAATATTGGTTTCAGGCTCCCAAAATGCAGAATCTGTCTGCATACACTCTGAAAACACTCTGAGCTACTAACACAACAGTAGTCTAAAAGTCTATACATTTGGTGACAAACCCCACCAAAGTCCAATGAACTGCACATTTGCTGAAACACATGGCAGAGCTTCATCATGAACTGTATAACATAGTAAGTAATGTGAATCTAGGGCAGGTGCTAGCAAATATTGAAACTGAGGACAAAGATCGAGAAGTCAAACTGTTAGACCAAAAGTACTGTCTCACACCACATTAGCATTTTCTAGCCCAGACATGATGACTGGCCAGCCCATATTAGTAAAGGCCAATATCCTTTTCCGTCTACATCAACTATCAGTAGGGTATGCCAATCCATTCCTGAATGGCAAATATTCAACTGATCATTGCATTAATGACTATAGAACTATGCTCGTTTGGATAACTCAACCCATACACCGCAAGGACAACAATAACATGATCCTTGATCTGATACTTGAAACTGCTAGTCAGTGCCAGGTGGTATTAGACACATTCTCCTTATTGCATTGTATTGGAAATGCACCTAATATGTAGATGATGTCATGAACATTTTCTCTTAGAGAAAACATTTAGGGCCTCAAAGGTAACACATAATGACTAAACGGCACAATGATGATGCCATAGGGTCTGTGATCTTCTGACCTAGCATCTGTTTAGTCTGAAACCCAATTTTTCCATGTAGGCTTTAACACTTTTTAGCCTAGTAACAAGCTGGACTGTTGACTGGGTCTACATGCACGTTTTATATGTAAGCTGTGAATACGCAGATAAAGTAGGACATTGCTTTAAAGCAGGTCTATCTTTATAAATTTCTACCTATCCATTAAAGTCCCATCTGTGGCGCCAGACGTAAGAACAAAAATGACGACCTTGCCAGCCGAAACAAAATAAGAAACCTTTCCGCATTTCACTGACAATACATGATTATCTGCAGACTCTTTCTGCTAGCTCTCAGAGCAGCCTTGTTTTTCTCTGCTCAAGACACGGGGAATGCTACAGGATGAACTTTAAAGTCTTTGCTCCATTTTTTGGCCTTTTATTCCCTTAGACAGTCATTTGCCAGCTCGTGGTGCTTTTTTCCATTAATGCAACAAAAGGGCCATTTCTCATATAGCCTCCAGATAGAGGTCTTCATACAATGAAGTCTTTTTGAAACTATGTTTGAAAAAAACGCAGCCTTTTAAACACGGCCCAGATGTGACCGTTTCTATTCAAACACACTCCCTCACTCAGTCAATTACCTTGCTCATTGGTTACACCAAAGATGGTTGCTCTTCAGTGCTCGGTTTGTGATAACCGTGCACATCTCGGTCAACTATGTAAGTTGTAAATCCTAAATAGAGCACCAAGAAAGCTGTCAAATAAATAAGACAACTTAACCAAACACCACCTCAATCCAACTTAACCAAATACTGCATTCTGGAATAGCACTGTGACAAAATGGCATTGTTGACAAACGGAGCTCCTTTCTATGCACACCCTGCAGAAAATGTTGAACATTTAAGACATAATTTGCTTTTAATTTAGTACTGCCCTGAACATGTTATTTCACATAAGAGATGTTTTCATATAGTTCTTAACACAGAATAATAACTAAATGTATACAAATAAACCAGGATTACATAGACCTGATTCTTAAACTGTACAATGTTACATGAACAATTACTGATGTCAACAGTTGCTGGATAGTTTCATGTTTGTCCTGGGCCATTAAACTGTCCATTGGTCTACAGTAAAATCCTTCTTATCCTCTACAATCTCTCTTTTTCAGAATCTTCTGCATATTTGACTCCTCTGCATAAAGAGACAATATGATGCTAAGATCCATCTTTTTATACTGAGGACAATTAAGAAACTCATATTCAAGGTACTCATTGGACAGTCAGTATAGTCCTACCTCTTTGTCAGGCATGACATCATGCAGAGAAGAGTTGTTGTTTAGATTTGTATTGTTGTCATGAATTTGACAAAAATAGTGATGTACAAGGATAAATCATTTTTATACCATGGTCTGTTAGAATACTCGATTCTGATTGGCTGGAAGGTGTGCATTAAAACCCACTTCACGTCGGGCGGTTCTAGGCCTCCACGTTTATACCTTACATAATAATTACTGCAACGCTGTGTAAAAAAATTAATATGATCGTTTTTAATTGTCTGGTGACTTTAAATGTTTGGCGTATGTAACTTTCGGGACTGGGTGACCAGCTAATATTAATATTACAGCATTTTGTTAAAATAACCTATTTGTCATTTAGCAACACCCCCCAGACAATAACAATCGACAATCGCTTTTTTGAGGTTTACACCCATCAGCAACCCAGTATCAAGTCGAAGCGTGTAACAGACATGCTGGTGCACTCGAAAATGCATGTCAGTGCCACGCTTTGCCTCCTCTAGGTGTGAAAATGACTTTTTTCACTTGATTTTTTATTACATTTTTTATCATTCATGACGTGTACATGGTATTTGTGTACGTTTATTACTTTGTGCGCACATTTTAGACACATTGTAGCATGTAACCCGACCCGACCCGACCCCACCCCTAAACCTAAACCTAAACCTAAACCTAAACCTAACAGTTTGTATATTACATAACATAAAACATTTACATTTACATTTATTCATTTGGCAGACGCTTTTATCCAAAGCGACTTACAATTGAGGAAAACAGCAAGCGATTCGTCTAAGTAAGCAATATTCACGAGAGGTGCTAGTAATACAAGGTTTCAAATACAACGTCAAGATAGTATAAGCAAGTATATAGAGAACATTAGAAAAGGAAAAATAGGGGTAAAAATGTATTTTTTTTAATTTTTTTTTTTTTTTTTTTTTTTTTTTATGAGACAGTTAAGTGCTCATGGAAGAGGTGAGTCTTCAGCTGTTTTTTGAATTGTGAAATTGATCCAGCAGTCCTGATGGAAACAGGAAGATCATTCCACCAGCCGGGAACGGAGAAAGAAAATGTCCTTGAGATGGATCTCATGCCTCTCTGTGAAGGAACAATGAGGCGCCGCTCGTTTTCAGACCGCAGACTTCTGGAGGGGATGTAGGTCTGTAAGAGAGAGTTGAGGTAGATGGGTGCTGTGTTAGTGGCTGTTCTGTAAGCAAGCACCAGTGCCTTGAACTTAATGCGTGCCGCTACTGGGAGCCAGTGTAGAGAGATGAGCAGAGGTGTGACATGTGCTCTCTTGGGCTCATTGAAGACCAGGCGTGCAGCAGCATTCTGGATCATTTGCAGAGGTTTGAAGGCACAGGCTGGGAGACCGGCCAGAAGAGCATTACAATAATCCAGTCTAGAAATGACAAGTGCCTGGACGAGAAGCTGTGTTGCATGTTCTGTTAAGAACGGTCTGATCTTTCTAATGTTGTACAATGCAAACCTGCATGACCGAGTTGTTTTAGTAACGTGATCCTTAAAAGTCAGCTGATCATCCATGATTACCCCAAGATTCCTGACTGAAGTCGATGGGGTTATCTTAGATGGACCAAGTTGGATGGTAAGCTGGGGCTGTTCTGACGGGGTGGCAGGAATGACGAGGAGCTCAGTCTTGGCCAGGTTGAGTTGCAGGTGATGATCTTTCATCCAAGAAGAGATGTCAGCCAGGCAGTCGGAGACTCGTGTGGCTAGCATGGAATCGTCTGGATGAAATGAGAGGTGAAGTTGAGTGTCATCAGCATAACAATGGTAGGAGAATCCATGTGCTTGTATGATGGAACCCAGTGATGTGGTGTATATGGAGAAGAGCAGAGGTCCAAGAACCGATCCTTGTGGGACCCCGGTGACTAGTTGGTGTGATTTGGACACTTCACCTCCCCAAGCTACCTTGAACGACCTATCTGCGAGGTAGGATTTAAACCAGGAGAGTGAAGTTCCAGTGATGCCCAGTGACGATAGGGTAGACAGAAGAATGTGATGGTTAACCGTGTCGAAGGCTGCAGAAAGGTCTAAGAGAATGAGAACAGATGATTTGGACTCAGCTCTTGCCCTCCTTAGGGCTTCTGTAACTGTTAGTGGGGCAGTTTCGGTTGAGTGACCGCTCTTAAAGCCTGACTGGTTGGTGTCCAGCCTGTTGTTTTGGGTGAGGAAGGTAGACACCTGATTGAAAACAACCCGTTCAAGTGCTTTAGCTATGAACGGAAGGAGAGAAATGGGTCTATAATTCTCCAGTAGGGAAGTGTCATGTGTGGGTTTCTTAAGCAGCGGGGTTACCCGGGCCTGCTTGAATGCAGTGGGAAAAATTCCTGTATTAAGAGATGTGTTAATGATATGAGTGAGCGATGGTAGGAGTGTGGGTGAGATGGCTTGTAGTAGATGTGAGGGGATGGGGTCTAACGGGCAGGTGGTTGGGTGAGTAGAGAGCAGAAGTTTAGAGACATCATCCTCTTTAAGAGGAGAGAAAGAGGAGAGAAGATGGTCTGCTGTGTGTATGTGCGATGTGAGATCATTGATGGGTGGAGCTGAAAATTGTCTGCTGATAGACCTAGTTTTGTCTGTGAAGTAGCTGGCAAAGTCATTAGCCGTTAGGGAGTTAGACGGAGGTGGTGGAGGGGGACAGAGGAGAGTTTTAAATGTTTTGAAAAGCTTGTGGGAGTCTGAGGCGCTGCTAATTTTTTCATGGAAGAATGCAGATTTAGCAGTGTGAATGTCTGCAGAGAAGATAGAGAGTGAAGCTTGATACTTACAGAGGTCAGCGATGTCTTTTGTTTTGCGCCATTTCCTTTCAGTCGCTCTGAGTTTAGCCCGGTGTTCCCGGAGGGTATCGGACAACCAGGGACTGGAAGGAGTAGCACGTGCTGGCCTGGAGGAAATAGGACAGATAGTGTCTAGACACGAGGTTAGTGTTGTGAGAAGTGTGTCTGTGGCAGAATTAACATCTAGTGATGCAAAGTGTGTGAAGGATGGAAGGGAGGTTTCTATGACAGATGAAAGATGGACAGGAGAAAGGGAGCGCAGATTCCGCCTAAATGAGACTGGCAGCGGAGTTGGTGAGTTGCGGGAATGCAGTATTAAATTAAAAGTGATGAAAAAGTGATCAGAGACGTGCAGAGGTGTAATCAAGGTGTTCTCTGTATCACAGCTGCGTGTGTAGATAAGATCAAGTTGGTTACCTGACTTATGGGTACCTGTGGTGGGGACTAGTTGGAGATTGAAGGAGGTAAGCAGTGAGTGGAAGTCTGAGGCATAAGGCTTCTCTAGGTGGATGTTGAAATCCCCAAAGACAAGAAGCGGCGAGTCGTCCTCAGGGAAAGACGAGAGCAGCATGTCTAGGTCTTCTAGAAATTCGCCCAGTTGACCTGGAGGGCGATAAATAACTACAATGTGGAGTTTTAATGGAGAAGTAATAGTTACGGCATGGAATTCAAAAGAATTGGTGTTGACTACGGAGGGGTCACAACACATAACAGACAGATATGGCAACAGATGCAATTTATTCAAAAAGTGCAATTATTCCAAGTGTTCAGAGGCCAGAGAACAGCGATTCCGCTCTCTATCTGCCGTAAAACTGGTTCCGGTTGCGTAGAATTTCAAAAATTGACACCAGAACGTCAGCTTCGATTGTGAAACGGCATTGGCTCTCGTGTGTTTCGTGACTGGTTGAGTCATTACGTTCGCTTACGTTATGAAATGGCATTGGCAGTCCTGCTCCGATTGTGTCACGCTAAACTTGAGCGTATATGCCACTGCGTGCCATGCATTCCTGGAGCGCGGCCGTCTGTGATCAAAACCTACCGACTGTGTTCAAACAACGATATAGTTGTACGGCTATAGAAGACTCGGAATGCAACGCATGTTTGTAATGTTTTTATACTGTTTATGGTGTGTGTCTTAATAAATGACCGTAGGTGACTTCTATTTGCTTGTTTTTTAATCGTCGGGAGGTGGGTAGGTTTAGGGTAGGAGTGGGGGGGTTAAGTGCTTTAAAATATCAATTTTTCATATATATAAGTACAAATAATACGTATTAATAAAATCGTTTCAGTTTTACAAGTGCAAAGAACTGAGTGTGTCATGTTCACACCTGAAGGAGGCGAAGCGTGACAGTGACAAGCATTTTCGAGTGGACCGGTGTGTCTATTACACGCTTTGGCGTGTATAACAGGCCACAGAAACTGGCGGAAAACAGAATACTTTAATAAAGGGATTTTGTGTGCATTATCTGGTTATGACAGCAATAATTCATCAAGTGATTATCAAGATAGAGCAGAGTATTACAACTGGGCATATATCCAGATGTGTCATGTATGCACTTTCAGTAATTTACAGAGCCAATCCTGGTGACGATACAGTTTCAGTAATATGTGCCAGATGGTAGTACTCTGCCGCATCCTTCACAACCCAGAACTCTGCTAGCCAGGGAAGAGCCTGGGCAAGGTGCGATTAGCGCTCATTTGTGGGGACGCAAACTCAAAAATGATTGATGAATCAGGTGATAAAACAACATTCGGTAGATAATCAATCCCAACAACACAATGGTATCAATGAAGTCATTTCATTTATTACACAAAACATCCTTAAAGCATGTGCCAATAAATGAAAGACCGCATTTTTAGGCGCAAACATTATGCCATTATGAGTCCTGACAGCCAAGTGAAACAAACCAGAAAATATGATCAAACTGATGGATTACTTCAAAGAAGAAAGAATAAACAAAGAAGTCAGGTTTTTGAGTTGTAGCTTTCAGAAGCAGAGGGAGAAAAGTACTCATCAATATTTCAGAGGGATCCATGTGCCACTGGTGTGTGACAGCCTGAACACACGATATTCAAATTCTGTAGCGTTAATGTTTTACAGAGAAGGACAAAACAAAAGAAAATAGGCAGGGAGGATAAAACTAGACTTATCAAGTAAAGTGCATGTTGTATTTAGCTCATCAATTTTGTTAACACCACCGTTTCAAACAGGCAATTGATTTAATGACGAGCAGAGCCTCAAGTAAACAGTTTTCTTTCATGGTGCAGAATTACAGCAGACTGCAATGGCCAAAACAGTGTTGACTAAAATCTGCACCCAGGCTCTCATTGGTCAGACAAATAAATTCCACTTCATGTCATTGGTTGAGACATACAGCTGATGTCAGACCTGAAAGGTAGAACAGCTGAAAAGCCTGGTTTCCACCTATTAAACCAGATTTTTCACACACTTGTTGGTAAACTAGTTCAACTTTTAATGTGAAAGGCCTTGATTTTGAACATAAAGTGCAGAAGAATTTAGTGAAGATGGTAGGCCAATGAAGCAGAAGATGATAGTCCAAAGAAGGAAAGACACTAGTCCAATAATGGAGAAGGCCATAGATCAATGAAGCAGAACATGGTAACCCAATAAAAGAAGAGGTGGTAGGCCAATGAAGGAGAGGACAGTTAAGCAAAGCGTGAAGAGGTGGAACAATTTCAGCAACAGAAACCCAGATCATCAGATCAGACAAAACAAGACAAGGTTACCCAGTAGGAAGCCACATGTCGTCCTCACTCCACATGATGGCTGTTGAAGAGAGGGTCAGGATGCAGAGGAAGTTGAAGGATAATGGAATTGTCAAGTAGCATCAGTAAAGTGGAGAGATGGGTCAGGTCCATCACAGCGTGTGATTAGATCAGAGCTCAAGTAACTCCACACGGATGACGACAATTCCACAGCCACAAGAGCGTCATTTACCACAAATAGCAAGTTCTAAGACACGTTTTAAGGAAAAGTTGACCCAAAAATGTACCCAATTTGAATTTCAAACATTTCTCTTTGAAACTCTTCTGCACTGAAGTTCTTAAATTTCATTTCATTTCTATTCTATCAGACAGACTGTCGTGACGCTACAGTAGTACATAGTACTTTTATGGTGCTTTTTCCTGTCATTTTAAGATACTGAAAGCACAGAAAAAAGTTATTCATATGGTTTGAAACGAATTAGGGAGAAAAAGGAAAGTAAACTATAAAGAAGCATGTTCTCCTCATTGTCTTTATTAGGCGTGACATATCTTGCTGAATTTGTAAGGAAAGTTGTACAGTCTCAGTAGCTTCAGAGCTTAAATGGTTGCTTAGCCGGGCTTGTGAAACTACAGTACGCTGCACCAACTCTGTCAGGTCCCTTATGCCCTTTAAATATTGTTCATTTAGCATGGTTCCAAAGGCTGGGGAAGTTTTGTGTGTCCTAATGACTCAAAACAAAGCAACTTAAAAGCCAACCTCATCTTGCTATAGCTAATGAACAACCCATAGAGACCTCAAAATGGGATGAAGAACAAATAGTCCAGCACAGAGGAATATGTCACAGAAAAGCTTGTAAAAAGACAGTGGATGTTGTTGTCCATGAAATGAGGTCTGGGGACTGTGAGACTAATGTGAATGGGAATGAAAAGAAGCCAAGAGAAAAGGTTTCTTGAAAAGGGAGGTTAAAAATGTCTTTATGCTTGTAAACAAGCAAATTGTTTTAGCGTGTCTATTCTATAAATTCCCAACAAAAATAGACTACATTACTTTTCCAGTCCTTTTAGGATAATTAAAGATCATTAAAAGCAATTTCTAACCAATACAATATTTTAGAGATTAGCGTGGTGTATATGGTGAATGTACATAATGAATAAATACCATGGAGCTATCATGATTTAACAATATTAAAAATAGTTTTTAGCATTTATTGATCTTCGTTCATACAAAATAAATACAATTGTTCATTGACCTTATGTTAACAAATACAAAATTAATTGATTTATTAGTAACATTTATTAGTAAAACTAACACTGACCAAGTATAATAAAAATTTTGATGTTTGATTTGATGTATGTATCTTAATTTCTAAGTCTAAATCTTAATTTAGAAAACATTTCATCGTTTCATTCATCTTCATTCATCTTCAACAAGGAAGTTGTACAATTTCAAAACCAAAGAACCAAGGACGCATGAATTCACCCGGATATGGTCTTGATATCCAACACATTAACCTCTCTGCTGCCTCCATCAGGAGCAGCAATGCTCCTAATGCAACATTAAGCTTGCACTGTTTATAATTTCATATAATCTGTTGCTGAAGTTTTGAAGGCTTAGTTAAGACTGCAACAATAACAGGATTTTTAACAAAATTGAGAGACGCATTTTCTTATGCATTCAGGGTCATGGTAAAGGCACTTAAGTGAAACCTCACAAGAACAACAGATGTTGGAGAACTTTAGAGCGGTGTCAAACCCAAATGATGAAACAAAATGAGAATGTTGCTTTGAAAGCCCATATGACATGACTGAAAGCAGGAAAGACAAGACAGGAGAAAGGGACATAAGAATGTTGCAACCGTTCTCTTTCAGACAATTCCTTCTGGACCAACACTGCCCCCTAGTGGAGCACTGTCAATTTAATCCTAATGGAAAAGTTCATCCAATATGGTCATCTTTTACTTACTCTCATGTTGTTCCAAACCATTTTGACTGTCTATCATTTTGAATATTCTATTAGACATCTCTTCCATAAAATGAAAGTGAATGTGGAAATATTTTCATCAAATAATATCTATTTTGGCCCAGTTCTCTCACAAAGTTAGTTATAAAATAGCTTTAGAATCCTTAAAATATAGTGCAATAAAGTCATATAGACTGTTTTATTTTTATTTACTTTTTGAGCTTGAAAGCCATGGTCACGGTTTACTTACATTGCACGAGATGACATAAAGCAAGAACAACTATATTTTTTTCTTATATGATTCAAGTATTTGAAATATCATGCAGGTGGGTAAATAATATCAGAATTCTCATTTTTGTGTAAACTAACCACTTAAAGGAGACCTGCTAGAAATACACTGTTTCTGCCAGCCAATTTAGTACATAAACAGGAAAGTCAGAACGCAAAGTAAATTGACTCCCAGTCAAAACTTGCAAGCAAAACAAATAAAATAATCTAAATAAAACACAGAAACTGAACAAGGGGTATCACTTTGGAACAAAGTTCTATGACTTTCATATCCTCTGCTCAGTATAATGTGAATCACACAGCAGGTGCAGACTCACAGGGACACTGGGTCAGCTGTACTGTCTGAGGAAATCCACATAGGCAGTGGGCAGGAAATCATCTCTTCTGACTCAGCCAATCAGAGGAGAAGCACTGATATCTCAGCGTGACAGAAGTTCCATCAAGACAGAGCGAAGGAGAGAGAGAACGGAACAATGTCGCTCTGAGTTTTCTCGCTTGGCTGGGTCCTGAGAAGCTTCTGTGCCTTGGTGTGACACATTTGTGGGTGGGTGCGGTTATTTGCTGAATTTGCTAATGAACTTCTGCTTGACCAAAGAAAACTGATTGTGCCTTTAGAAAAATGACAAGCTCATTCATTTAAATATGTGGCCCGTTGAAAGGGTACCTATCATTCCGATGCTTATTTCAATGGTTTATAATCTGATTTTCAGACTTCAGAAGTCCCAGAAGTCATTGCGGCATGTAATACGAGTTCGTTCTTCTAAGGTTGCCTGGCAAGACCGGTCTCCACGACAATGCAGCTGTTTTTGCGACTGACATTATCGCATATGCATTTGTAGGAGTTTCCTCTTCTGACGCAACTACATGAGAGGAGAGTATTTAAATGAATCACGCAACGGGATTTACAAAGGCTTGCGCTTGTCATTGCACAATTTAATGCATGTCTTAAACCCTGTGCTTATTTGTGATGTTCTTGGTAGAGCGTTGGTTATTATAGGAATGAAATATTGTGCTTGTGTTTCTCAATGTGCACCTTGTTAGTAAATCACCCGCCGAAATACAACAGGGCAGGCAGAATTTCAGTGGATGTAGATCGGAAAAACTTTTTTAACAGTTTATCAAAGACAGCATCTTGGTATTTTATCATTGATAAAATAAGCGAATTTTAAGGACATTGTCTATCAAGACAGTGGCGTATACCTGCATTTAAGAGAAATAGGTCACTTGTTCAAGTACAATAGTGTACAAAATAGATGGGAACAGGCGGCTTGCTAAGGGTGTTAGAGGGTCCATTTGTATTAGCCACACTTGAGAGAGGCAGATGCTGCCCGCTTCTCATAACACCCCAATTCACACCCTGACAAAGTCCAGCAGACAAGTACTGCGATATTGTATGGATTTAAGTGCCATACATTGGCACTTCTTGATCAGATACAGTAAGTCACATGAGCTTTAAAGAATCTTAAATAAATCAAAACTTATAATCGGAAAGGGATCTGTTTACACCACACAAAATGGATTCAATGTACAATTTACAGTTTCCCACAAGATCGACAGGGATTCTCAAAAACAGCTGTTTTGGTAGCTATTTGACATTTTGCAAAGCCTATTCTGAATGATTGTCTGAATGCTATTTTCTGGCACATGTGACTTTCATCAAATGGCATAAACATGGAAATATATCTATAATGTCTTTTCTATCCCAATGGCAGCTATTCTCAGTTGCTGTACAGTGAAGTATTTTATTATTGTGCTTATTCCTATGGCAACGTAAAAATATATCAGATTATTACTACACTGTCTGAACAAATCAATTATATTTAATTACTAGCAAAATGACAGTGCAGAAAATCTGTACTAAAGACGCATTTAAAAATGGTTTCTTCCAGCTATGGCATCAAATATCCAGAAGATGGCTCCCTTATACCAGCCTTTTACTCTATATGGCATCAGCCCAAAAACAAAATATAAAACATTTGATATTTTTCAAATGTGAGTGAAAGAATACAGAATACATGTCTGTGTAACCTATTTAATGCTTTCAAAAGCATTTGTAATTGAAAGGCAGGAGATATAACACCACATTCAGACAAATCACAGAAATAAACTTGATGTTGTTTCATAAAGCAGCTGTAGCTCAACTGGCAGAACATGGCACTAAAAATGCCTCATGGATTCATATGCCAGGGAGTACCATAACTGGCACCTCGATTCCTCGAATGTAATGCTGTGTAAGTTGCTTCGGGGAAAAGCCTACAGTGTGTGTTTAGTTGCAGCAGCCTATCATTGTGTGAAAAATTATAAAAAATCCAACCTTGCAGCAAATTTGCATAATTGTTTGAATGATAAGATCATAGCCAGTCAGCCATTGATCTAATTATATAAGTGCAGAGTCATTCTTTCTTCTGACTTTTATATCACTTCACTATTTACTGACTGGCATGACGTTGAAAATCTTACACAATCACTCTCTGAGTTATAATACAAAGTATTAATAATGCATTGGCTCACTATGCTGTTGAGATCAGAGTCAAAGCTCACACAAGGGTGTCCAGAGCCTGCCAGTGCCTCCAGCCCCTCCTCATCCCACATGTAGGTTCCACCAGAGCTGTCTGAGGGTGAAAGATCCAGAGATGAACCGTGTGGAAAATCCACAGGGGACAAGATCTTGCTCTCAAAGTCATCTTTGCAAGCTGAAAAAAGTTACATGAAAGCAGATGTTATTTAAATACAGAAGCTCTGTTCTAAAACCAGACTGAGCTGCCAAATAGATAGCATCAAATGTGCACTTCCGACATGAAGGTTGTTCATGAAGTTGGCAGGCAAATGCAGCTTCAACAAGATAACAGGTCTCACATTGGTTAAAAGTCTAAAGGTATAATTGTCTCGCATTTGTGTGCGCTTCGAAATAAGGAAATAGTTCAAATTTAGTTCGGAAAACATGATGTGTAATAAAAGAAATTATAATAATTTTGCCTTATGAAAGTCTAGTGATTCAAACTGAATCTATTGTCTTGATATGTCACTGATGAGGTTTCTTTTATATTGGGACACTCCTTGAGAGGGAAGCTCCCGATGTAGGTGGAGAACTATGAGGCAGCTCACTGGGATTTAGAACAGAGTGAGAACATCAGAAAGTATGGGTAAACGAAGTTTTAAGGTTACCAGAGACCAAACTTTTCTTTGTCATACCTGTAAGGCCCATCCCTGCCCAATCAATAGTTTCGGACAAGAAGCTGTGCAGGCTGGCCTCTGATGAATCCTCATTGCACTTAGTAATTAGAGCGTTGTCATGCTCACACAGTCCTGGAACACCTAAACCCTCCTTGTGGACAGGTAGCAGCAAGATCTCACCTCCGTTACCAAGATTGTCAAAGTCATCCATATACTCTTCACTAGTGTCGTTGTGCTCTAGGGAGGAAGAGGAAGACAAGGACATGTCCTCAAAGATGTCCAAGGAAAGGCCCAAACGGCGATCTACCTCTGCTTCATAAGGCGTCTTGTCCGGGGTAGTTCCGACACTTTCAACCTTGGTCGTTTGATCTAAACCATTTTCTGCATTCTGTGTGGAGTCTTTTTCTTTCTGAACAGTCCCGGCTCCAAAAGAGCGGCGAAACTTGGTGAGTGAAGGACGTGTAAGTCTATAGCTAAGTGAGGAGGGCTTATTACTTGAAAAGCTGGGTAATAAGGATTTCTTCAGTGTGGTTATTGGTATAGAGCCAACACTAGTAGTTCCAGATGGCCTTAAAGACCCAAGCTTGCTTGAATTTTTCTCAGGTAACACTGGATTAGGCTGAATGAGGGGTGATCTAGCCACTGGGGATTGTGCTAAAGGCCTGGGTAGTTCTTTAGCAAGCTCTGTAGCTTTGTTAAAAGAGAACGAACGGGTCCTGGGTGGAAGGGCGGGGGATGCCGCCCTCTTGAAATGCGTGAAACTCTGAGAGCGCACTATGTTCTCTTTAGAGCCTGATTTAAGGCTGTCATTGGATGAGGACAGTGGGTTCTCCAAGGTTCTTGGTTTGAATGAATGACTCAAGCCAGAACCTGATGAGGAAGATCCATTACGCCCTTTAACACCACTCACTCCGTTTAACATGGCTGTGCCATTATATAGGGAATGCCCTGTGGACAGGCATTTGGGAGTATTCATCTGGGGATAGGTTTTGTTGGGCTGGGGTACAGATTTGGTACTACTACTTTGCGCAGTGGGGACAACACTCTTAGCAGGAGCAATAGTGGATGGCCTTTTAATTGCCTTTAAAGCAGGCTGTGGGCATACAGTTACACTGGTCTCTTCCACACTGTCAGTGTGCTGGAATTTACTTCCCTCTTCGCATTTTCTCCACTTAAGGGATGGCACACATGTCAAACTATTCTTTCCCCCTAAATGTGCACCCTTGCACCCCACAGAGGAGACAGGGAGGGCAGATCCTTGAGGATGGGAGATTAAGGTGGTGCCTGAGGGACGAGAAGCAAACTTCGGTAGTCTGGAGACCATGCTGAGTTGTTTGAGCGAGGTTCTTTCCATCAGCTAACTTCACCACCATGAATGTGGAGACAAATCTGCAACAAGGGACAAAGAAAGAAGAAAAGATTAAATTCAAGCAAAAACGGCTTTGTTTGTTGTGACAAATTTAAAAAGAAATTATATGATCCAAGGCTAAATTGAGAAGACTTTAGACTAGTTTTACATAGTTTTAGCTGATGGAACAATTCTACACGGCTGTGATTGAATCAGTCCTGTGTACATCTATTACAGTCTGGTTTGGTTCAGCCACCAAATCAGACATAAGTAGACTGCAACGGACTGTTAAAACAGCTGAGAGGATTATTGGTGTGTCCCTGCCCAATGTCCAGGACTTGTACAACTCCAGGGTGAAGAAACGGACTAGTAACATCATCAAAGACCCTTCCCACCCTGGACACAATTGGTTTGAACTCCTGCCATCAGGCAGACGATACAGAACACTGCGGACTAGAACATCTAGATTCAAGAACAGCTTCTTCTCGCAGGCCATCTCAAACCTGAACAGCTAGTACATCCACCATAACCTCCTAGTTGTTAAGTGCAATATATCAGTGCAATAGTTGTTAAGTGCAATATCTTTACTCTGACACTTTGTGTAAATACTTATTATTATATTATCTTGGTCTTAAACATGTACAGTACACAGTTGTAATATACAGTACTTACTAGCCACATTTGCACATAACTAAACTGCACCTTTGTATATTATTATATTTTTATCCATATTTATTTTAAATTCTTTTCTATTTCTTGTGTTATGTGTATACTGTGTGTTTAAGAGCTCCTGTAACCAGAACGAATTCCTTGTGTGCGCACACTTGGCGAATAAAGCATATTCTGATTCTAATTCTAATTCTGATTTACATGCTTGCTGGCAGCCATTTAATTATTATTGCAATGTAATTTTCCTTAAATAAAATTCTGCCAGTGTCCGAAATTTTGAGAAACATCCTGTAGTGTGGCTTCTCATACAACAACCTATGATGTAAAACTCCAGATGAGTCTTCATGCATGATTTTAATAAGTCTTATAGATCCTACAGTTTTACCTGGGATTGTGTTTGTACAGTGTGACAAGCAACAATCATAAAGGACTTCAAAATGTACTTTGAACTTGGGAAAAACTGTTCCAATAATGTTTTGTGATGTTCCCTTTATGCTTATAGGCAACGTTATACATGACTTTCTCTTGTTCACTTATAACATGAGATTTTTAGGTACTGGACGCAAGCTAGATGGGACAGAGAGATCTAAATGCTGCTGACATTCCCATTTGTAACCCATCATCCGATTTACTCCAAGTAATCACTACAAATCTGATCACAGTCCTAGACTGACAATGACTGAATGCTTATGACTCAACATGCAGTTGTATGTTAAGCTTACACATTAGACCTTCCTTTGCTTGATAAGGCCAACATGAAGGTGTTGAACAATAATACTAAGCCATTAAACGCATAGCAATGGTGTTTACTAAAGAAAACTTTTAAACAATACGTATAACTCAAGAGGTGGAGGTCATGTGGGTACTCTGTACTGAAGGATAACCTGATTCATAAACACAAGACTTTATTCTTCAATAGATGACAAATGTTCAAAAGCCAGCAATAATTAATGCACTGGAGGGAAAAAACATGACCAAGTAGAGATATCATCATATCTCATAGAACACAAAGTATCTATTCAGGAGTCAGACAGAGTGACGCTCTCGTGGCAACAGCCAAGATCAGGGGTGTTTCTCACCCGTTAGGCTTCTACTGTGAGTATAGGTAAAGGTTCTAAAAGTGGAGACCTTAAAGAGCTGTTACAAAATAACAAAACAAAGAAACATCAGTGAGCAGAATATTATTAGGGTGTGGCATGATACAGCTCAGAAACAGATCATCTGCTGTTATGTAATTCTATCTGTCTGGATGAGTATGCTACCAGTTCTATTTATAAAGGGAGGATGATGCTGTAAGTACCGGTATCAAACCATCAATTAGCTTCGCGTTTAGCCTACTGTCCTCTGTAGGGAGAAAGAGGGAGTAATACTCTGGTGCAGAGACAGACACACACACAGACCATACGTCATTAGATTTATAAGGAATTTTGTGCACTTGTCAACAATTTTGTGCTCTAGTGGTAATTTAATAATTGGTTGCATAAATATTAATGGTAATAGAGGGTACACAAGTCACATACACATACATGGTAAATACTGTAAGATTCACAGGGATCACAAATTGTTATATACAGTGGCAAGAAAAAGTATGTGAACCATTGTCATTTTCGAAACCACACATTTATTATCCTTTCATTGATTGGACTCCTGGTTTGCCAACACCTGACTCCAACTGACATTTAGTGACACCAGAAGCCTAGCGGTTTACTTTCTTTTTCCACCATCACTTTGTATGTTCAATGGGTGTGTTCAAAAAAGACATGAAAGATCATGACTGTTTATGTTTTATCAGCTTAGAAATTAATATTGTGTTTGTTGATATTTGTGACTTTGGTGAAGATCACCTTTCATGACCAATTCAAGCAGGAAACCAGGAATTTGACAATGGTTCACTTACTTTTTCTTGCCACTGTATAAGCAGGAGGAGGCAACGTCAGTCCGCTGTCCTGCAGATTTTAGCTCCAACTTTGGAAAAAAAACTCACCTGTCTGTAACTTTGGTAATCCTGAAGACACTGATGAACTTGCTCAAGTGTGTTTGATTAAACGTGGAGCTAAAATCTGCAAGGCAGCGGCACTCCCGGACTGACGTTGCCGACCCCTGGTATAAAGCATACATTTGATCCATCAGCTAAAGAAAGTAAAAGTACTTATCTTTGTTAAACTGATTTATTTTTGAAAATATTTTCGATCTGCATATGACAAAGTCCAGCGAGAGCATTTCGAAAAAATACTGTGCATTCTCACGTAGCATTTTATGTCATGCTTCGAGTGCTGTGCGCAAGGCCAAACAGGGTTTATGGATCAAGTTTGTGTGTGTGTGTGTGTGTGTGTGTATGTGTGTGTGTGTGTGTGTGTGTGTGTACATTCATCACAATGATAGTAATTCCAGTAGATTATTTTTTAGGTCCCCATGAGGAAAACAGCTTATAAATCATACAGAATTATATTTATTGAAAATGTAAAAATGCAGAAAGGTTTGTGTTGAGGGTTATGTTTAGGGGTAGGCGATAGAATATATCATAAGCTTGATTAAAAAAACAATGGAAGTCTATGGAATGTCCAGTGTGTGTGTGTGCGTATGTGTGTTTCGGGAGTGAAGTGAAAGATGCTTTGCCGAAACAAAAGCTCAAAACACAACATTAAAGGGGAGATGCAATGGTGTTTCATGCATTCTGTCTTATTTACAGAGTTAAACATGTTGTCTTCTCATACTTAACATGGTCAGCTTGTTAAAAAACGAAAAAACGAGCAGTATTTCTGTGCTTGATATACTCCTCCAGCACTACAACTTGTTTCGGAAAGTGTTTTATAAGTCTGGATTCCAGTCGCGCCAACCGACGAGTGATAGTAAGACCTGCCTACCATCAAGATTGATTGTGCTGCTTGTCAAGCTCGGTTGCGCTGAGAGTCAGCACTGCTCATACGCTTGTGATACTGAGAGAAGTCAGTGGTTTGTTTGTTCATAGCATTTCAGTGATGGATGTTAAATAAACGGTGGATATAATGCTGGATTTGGAGATCGTTTGAAACTGATAGATGGTGCGGTCCCTGTGCTAAAAGATGCCGGACATGAAACGCACACGGTAAGTCAAACTAAGTCATATGTGTGTGTTTTGTTGGCAATAATGTGCATAATGGCTAGCTCTAAAAGAGAGCAGAATCTCATTGAGCCCCATGTTAAACTGACCAACTTTACAGCAGAAAAAAACATGTTTACAGCCTGGTACAAAAAAAATGATTTTGGCCTATAGAGCTAATTTTGCCCTTCATGGCAACTGTGAGGTGGGTGAATTTTTTATAACTCATCTATTTAAATTACCAATAACCATAAAATTCTGCATAATTAAGGGCGTGGCCACTCAAGAGATAGGTGGTTACAGTAACCAGGCACGTCAGCTTCAACCACATCCCCCCTCTTCGATTATCCAAGAGTGATGCGCAGTGACATGCTGCTAAAATGGCGATGGCCAGTTTCGCCCACTTAAGGCTTCAAAAAAGCTCCTCAGAAACCTACGGGTCATGGACACTACGTCCATGTTTTATACAGTCTATGGCTAAATCAAATATGTTTAGCACCATGTGCAAAAATTGCATGCAAATTAAAACAATTGTAATGAACAAAATACATAAATTCTAGTCAAACGTTTAGGATCACTTGACAAAAATGTTTCTCATGATCTTAAAAATGTTTCAGTCTCAAGGTGTATTTTTCAATGTTTAAAATGACTTAAATTGATTACTTGGACCAAATACTGAATAGAAAGCGGCCAATAAGCCTCCAGCAGCAGACAATTCCTTCAATACTGTTTAAAAAGTTTCCCAGGGGGAGACCTCAAGAAGCTGGATGATAAAAGGCTGGGATAAAACGGTAAGATTTTGCAAATTCTAGGCAAAGGGTGCTAAAATGTAGTTCATTTATTTTGTATGCTTTTCATCACAATATATTTCCCGCAGTTACAATTCTGTTATTCCATGGTTTAAATGGGTTTACTGTTACTCTATGTGAAAAAAATATTTAAATAAAAAATGAGTAAGTGATCCTTATATCACAAACCTTTCTGTTAGGGGCCAATTTAGTCAAAATCACTAGTTTATTATGCTGGACGAGCATTTCTGACTGGAACAGAAGTCAGGAAATTGTTGAATAAATATGTTGTTTTTGTTTTATTGCACACACACAAAAAAATATTCTTCTCGCTTCATAAAATAATAATAATAAAATAAAGGTGACTACCACTGTAGTCACATGGACTATTTTAATAATGTCTTTATACATAACTTTCTCCACTTTGACTGTATGTTGCGCATTGCTGTCTATGTGGGGAGTCAGAAAGCTCTTGGAACTCTTAGTTCTGAAGATGAACTAAGGTAATTCGGTTGTAAAACGTCTTAAGAATTAGTAAATCGGATGTTTTTTAAACATTGAGAAAAATAAAACCACTGCAGCTGAACATCTTGACTGTTATGCTTGATTTTCAGTGTTAATGTATTCTTTTGGCTTTAGAAGCAACATGGTCAATTGACGTAACCAGTATTTTTCATAAAAATATAATTGTATACAAAAAAAAGAATGTGTAATAAAACATAAGCATCTAGTTTAGTGTATTAATATGGTTAATATTAAGCAATTTTTACATAATTTGTCGAAGATTATTTAGAAAACAGTTGTTTTCATCATATGTCCCACTAAATGTTGCAAAAACAAATTAAACAAATCAACATAAAACAAAATCAACATAAATACATTAAGTATATTCTAAAATATCTGATGCATGCAAAACCAGTGAGTCCATCACCATCATACAGGGAAAGCAGTGTTGAGGCGTGAGTACAGTAACAACTAAAGTTTGATAGATAAATATAATGTAATGTTAATTTAATGTAAAACTGTGTAAATGGTGCAGCAGGATTTTCATAATCCTTCGGTGTCCGAGTTGGACATTCCATAACGTTAACCGAAAAGTTAACTTAGCGGCTGAGCCGACCCGAATAGACGAGTAAGTTGTAAACTTCGATCTTAGTACTTATGAGATTATTCGGGTGTCTGTGACATTAATAAACAAACGTTGCGTTTAAAAACACTGTTAGAGTGGCTGTGTGTGCGAGTGAAACCCGCTTTTGGGAGCTTGAACAGGCACAAATAGAACCTTAACGTTACTGCTGAAGTGGTACAACTTGTGTGATTTGACATAGTTCATCTGCTTGTATTTTCACATATAAGATCATAAATCATTTTAATAACTCCAGGTTGGTAGTCCAGGATTTTCCTGCTTTTGTGCCGTTCATAAGCACTTTTTTTTTCAATACAAACTAATTATGTACTACTCTATTAACACTGTATGAGGTGTCTGATTGCCTTTCTACGAATTACTTCCAGGGTTCCACTATTACTTAAAGGTTCCACTCCAACTTTAAAATGCTTCTTCGAGTAATCATCTCTAAAAGGAACCTTCGAAAAATCACACTTGAAATCACACTGTCCCTGACACAGTCCATGGTCTCAACGAGGTGCTGAGAAGCAAACTGCAGCTACCTGACTGTTTTGATCTTCAGTATGAGGATAATGAGTTTAATAATTTTTGCAACCTCTCTTCTGTAACTGAATTGGCCATGGACAAGGCAACACTGAAAATCCTGATCAGTCCCCTCAGATACATTTTCAGACACGAGTTTGGAAACTGCAGTATATCCTGTATCACAGTCTCCGTCAACATCTACTCAAGTCAGCAGCTGTGTCTCAGAGTTACAGAGGGAGTCGAAGGATAGCAAAACTAAGTGAAAAAGCTGATTTTTTTTCCCACAGATCTCTCCACAGGAAAAGACCAGAAAACACTGGGAAAAATGAAAGGGATCTGATGTGCCAAGAGATGAAAAAGAGAAGTCCAGACATGAGTTTTGTGGATGCAGCCATGAGCAGAACACATTCTCCACGGAGACAGGAAATCGTTGAAGAAGAGCCTCCAGTGTCTGAAATGAAAAAGAGGTGGCCGGCTCTTTTTTGTGGGAGACAGGTAAGGTTCTATTATTATTTAAAGGTCTCATATCATATGGTAAAAACAACATTAGCTTTAACTTCATTATCTGCATAGGCAAACTTGTGAAACAGTATTGAAGGAAATTCCTATTTTGTCAAGTGATCCTAAACTTACATCGGGTGTGTATATATAAAATTAAATATAGCAGAGACTAGGGCTGGGTTAAAAGACATGTAATATCAGCAAAAGCAATTGTCTGACTGTAATTGTTTCCCTTGGGGACATATTAAAAATGAATTTGCATGGACATATTTCATAGTTATAGTGGTGAAAAGGCCCTTCATTTATATTTGAAACCAGAAGGGAAAAAGAAAGCTCACAGATTTGATTAAAAAAAAAAGTATTTTATGGCATGAGGGTGAGCAATTAACAATGGTATTTTTGTGTGAACTGACACACTTCATGCATGTGTTTCAAATCATTTTTCACTATGCAATTGCAGTAGTTTTTATTTGACAGATTTATTATTTGTTTTATTTGAGAAATTTTGTGTATCTTTTCTGTATTTTCTATATTCTGTACAATGTGTGTTTTTTAGTTTGTTTTTACAATTCAGAATTGTTTGCATTTCTACTAAGAGAAGAGTTGTATTTCAAAAGTTGTTTCTGTGACATTTTGTAGTTTTCATGCATTAGCATGACTTTAAAACTGAGTAACTGAAGCAGAGATGTCATTTTGTGTATGTAACACTTTAAATGTGACACTTGTGTTTTCAGTTATTTAAAAAATGTTATTTTACAGTTAAGGATTAATATATTATATTATTATATTATAATTAACTGTTTGATCTTGTCCTTGTCATTTTAATAGTTAAATGACAATACAATAATTTATATGGAATATTTCTGTTATTTATTTGGTTGAATGTGATATTGCAAGTTAAGAAAATATGCCAGATTAGGTTCAAAGAACATACATTTTAGTATAGTTAACTTGAAAATGTAAGTTGAAGTGTTTCAACTAAACTTTGCATTGTTGGGCTAAATAGTTTAATTATTACTTTATTTAAGTTGAAAGTACATGCAACTTAACAGAGTCAGTGCAACAAGATAACTAGAAAATGTAAGTTGAGTGAACAAATTGTTTTTTTACAGTGTATACTAAAATACTTAATACTTTATTAAATACATTTACACAGAAGCAAAGCATCAGAACTCCACATAGCCAGACTTTACCAGTGTTTTTTATTTTTTGTTAGATGTTTTAACTGTATAAACTATAAACCTACAGTAAAGTGACTGCTTACCGATGACACGTTTGCTTTTGTTCATTATTGTATCTGTGCTTCAAAAGTCTGCTTGCAATTAGCATATAGCAATGCTTACAAAGTGACAAATTAGGTGGTGCACATGAGCACATAAGTCAAATACCTTTACAGGAAAAAGACTGATAAATTCAATATAAGATACAGCAGTAAAAGATTCAAAATTCCTCAGTAACTGGAGCATGCTATGACTAGTTTTGCCGAAAGCATTTCTGATGGCTCATACCATGGTGTAACAATTACAAATGGTAATTCCAAAGTTTAAAATATCCTAAAATTCCAAATATCGTATACCCCTGCACTATATTGGTATCCTATTCATAAGAGAATTTTATAACACTTTAGACAACAGAGAAGTGAAGTTCAAGTTAACAAGTTTTTTTTCTTTTGTATTTTGTTTGTGTGCAGTAAGATTATGCTTAGCCTGTTAACTGTCACAAAATGTAAAGAAAACATACATAAAATAATTTATATTGTAAAAAAACTAAATATGTTTTAGAAGCTTAGACCTTTATAGCGATATATAGTTGTTATTATTAGATTAAAGTTTAATTGTGAAATTTCAACTTAAGTGTTCCACTGATAGAAAGGTGACGATTAACATGTTAATGTATTTGAGCAAAAATGTATTCATTTTCTTTTATATCAAGTTTTATATCAAATTGCAACATACCCACTGGAATGAAAAGGTGTCTGACGTGTGGTCAGATGTTTATGAAAAGCAAAGAGATTTCCATTAGTCTTGTGCTGGATCACATGCCTGAAAAAGCTGGATTGTGACATAAGGCTTTGGGGGAGCGAGTGGGGATATTTGAGTGTCTGTAACAACTGCACCCTGACACAGCTCACATGGAAACAGGAAGAACCCCTGTCTGCCTCTGAGGAGAAAAAAAATTACTGGACCACAACAACAGAAGCAAGAGAGTTCAGTCATCTAGGTAGAACAGATATTTGTACTTAAACTGATTTTTGATTCATTTATTAGGATCAAACCTATCTTATTTTGATTATTGTACTGTGTCCCAAATAAAAATACAGAAAAATCAAATGAGATGAAGCAGTTAAAAAAATACATAAGTTTCAGGCACCGAATCATTACTACATAAAGCCTAAGCTAAAGCCAATGTTTACATTTATGTAAATACTTAATAATGTAATACAATTATGTAAACATAGACTGTTTTGGCCAACCAATCACAATTTTATTGTAAACTTTTCAGGTGGAACCACACAGCTTTTAATATTGCCATCGACCAACTACAGGCAGATATTGAAATCTTTATAGTTTGGATTTCATAGACTCAAATTTGACAGCCAAATTAGATAATGCTACATCATTTAATGTCTATAGGAGGAAGTATTCTTCCCACAGTCATAAGACACTCACACGTTATTGTATGACACATATTGTATTTTCCAAAGTACCCCTTGAAAGACATTCTGTTTTTAATATCTCCTGAAACTTAAAATATGCCACAGGTCACTGTATGCTCTAATGAAAATGAGCAGTGTGAACCTTCAGCTAAACATCTCCATTTCATTTAATCTTTTAGGATTTTTAAAACTATACTGTATGTATTATAAGCTTGCTGCAGTTGGTTATTCCTGTTTCAAATTATGTGACGTTAAAATTCCATTTCTTTGTCCTAGGCCTTAAGAATAGTTCCTTTATTTACGCATATGCACACCATTGAACGAACAGCCATGCAAAGTATACTTTATTTGACTCGGACGCATACACGGGTGTTCGGCGAGTGAGGAACAGTTAAAAAGCAGTGTGAAATATTGCTGTGTGTGTATGTAAGGGTTATGTATGTAAGACCACGTTTACACAATGAAAATCGCAAAAGTTTTTTCCTTTGCGTTTTTGAAAAGTTTCACGTACACATGAAACCGTTATCAAAACGGTCTGCATTTACACGGATCCAGGAAAACGGATGAAAACGCTGTAATATGCATGCCAGACCAGTGGATGGTGATGTTGTGCATGTGTATGTGCCTGCGCACAGTTATAAGCCAAAAGTGCTTTTTAATACCCCCGGTATGTCTGTTAAAAGTCTGGCGAATGTAAATAATGTGTCTCCGCTGGTCTTATTGGTGCATTAAATCCACATTTTGCTGGGGAAACATTAATACATAGTCGAGCTGCGAGAGTTCACAGTACTGGAGGCCGCCATTATTGTTATTGATTATACTCGTGCGACTGAACGCGTAATACGCATGCGCGTGACATCATCGTTTCCAAAATGTTTCGTCTTGCTGTTTACATGGATACGGAAACAGCATCATTTTCAAAAACTTGCACTTTGAGACCCATTTTCAAAAGTTTGCGTTTTCGATCCTCCAAAACGCTGTTTCCAATTAAACAAATGGCCAAAGCGCATAAAAAGTTTTGCGTTTTCATTTGAAAACGAAATCATATAAACGGCCTCTAAGGGTCAGTCTTCCAAGTTGTAAAGCCGAAAGTGCACGCATAACAAAGTTATTGGTTTGGAAAAAGGAGTCGACTCTGATTCACTTGAACGAGTCGTTGGACGTTCTAATTTCATTTCCGTGACTTATTCTCTTCACTCGGTGCAAAGCCCGCCTAGGTTTTGATTGGATCCTAAATGGTGAATCGGTATCCTAGGGCATGTTAGTGACCTTGTGGATAAACTAATGTGTAAACAAAAATATGGCAGTGCGTACAAAGTACTATTCTAAGTACCCCAAAAGCTCTTAAAACAAGCAGGTCTTACCCTACAGCACATTCAATGGTTCATCCGTTATCAACTGGTTTGGTCCATAGTGGGTCTATGAGCATGTGATGTTAGCAATTGCTGTTAAAAGTACATATGGCTTATGTCAACAGCATTTTAAAGCCAGGTCGGCAGGTGCCAGACACACCCTGTATTTAACACTGCTACTGTTGTGGGTGTACTACCTATCTCAGAGCACGCTGTGAACAAAACAGAATAACCTGAACCCCTGAAAGCAAGGGTAATGGCTTTACCCTGGTCTGTTCACCAAACAAAACAAATGTGCTGGTTTGCTGTCTAATGTCTATATGGGAAGTTCTCTTCTAATTGTTAATACTATAATGACTTTTCTACCACAATGAGCTCATCGCAATATGATTTACTAACCTTTTAATTAAAGGTGGCAACCTTAAATTTTAGCCAAAACATTTTTTTTTACAAATCACAATTATGTTGTCTATTATGATGAAAGAGCGTTGGCCTCAATAGTCTGCCCAAGATTCAAAATTCAAAGTTTTTGAACAAAAAACAAAACAAAACAAGCATATATGTGTACATTAGCATAAGCAAAGCTAGGCCGGTTCCTTGCCATGCCCAGACATCCTCCAGCCTGCCCAGACTAATGCACAAACCACACCCAACCAACCAACAAGCCCTTTTAGAAAGGTCACATGAATTATCTATGGAGATCAGATATCGGATATCAGAGATACCCAAGAACAGCAGAAAGGAGAGTGACGTTCAGTGAGGGGGATGCTGCTAGTGTCTATTCTTATGTTGAATGTACAAGTAAACCTATAGTAAATGACCTCATGGACACTCATGCATGACATTAAAAGCATGACACAAACACTTTATCCAGTATGGATTAAAGCCAAAGATGCTAATCCTAGACTCAGAATTCTCTCATCATTTATTCATCCTTTTCAAACCTGTGTGACTTACTTTCTTCTGCTAAACACACAAAAATATATTTTGAATAAACCAACACTGGTAACCAAACAACAGTGACACCCTTTGACTTCCGTTGTATACAAACAAAACCACTGAGACATTTCTCAAAACATATTCTTTTGTTTTTCACAGAAAAGAGAGTAATATACAGGTCATGAAATACATGAGGGCCAAAAAGTGATGACAGAATTATGCTTGGGTGAACTATCCCTAACACTACAAAGTGTGCAAATACACATTCTGTATTATAATACTAACAGACATCCAGAAGCAATCTGTATTTTGCATAAGATGTCATGAATTATTACATTAATTATAAAAAGATCACTTATTGTCCCATAGTTTTTCACATATCCCAATCTGTCTGTTTGCAGCTAGAGGTCTGTCACATAGCATCATGTTACTAATCACAAATATTCTGCTTTAATCGTTCTTATTACAAAAACAAACACAGATTTGCATTGGGGTAATGGTAAAATAACATATTGATCACCTTGTTTTGGACCATGTCTTCAAACATTTTTGAACATGCTGTAGATATAGCCAAAAAATTTTTAAAAATATTAAATTAGATGTGTTACATTTCATACACCCATCTGATCAGGAAATAATTCTCTAAAATTTCTGTAATCACATCTGTAGCTATGTGATAGCAATATGAATAATATAATAACAGAGGACATATTGGTTCAACATCACCAAATCATGTCCCAAAACTAAGGGTTGGTTACAATCAAGAGCATGGGTACAAAATCGATGGCCAATTCTGTGTTTAATAACTGTGGAAATATTTTATATAAGCATACACTAAATAAATGTGCAATATTTTTTTTAATTAATTATATTTACAATTGGATGCTATGCTTGACGGTAGTGTTACACCAAAGTAAAAGTGTGAAGTAACACCACAGACATATTAATAAATAGGTTAGTTTTTAAAATCCATTTCACAAAAGTTCACCATATCCCTTCTAAATATTTTCAAATAATATTAAATTAAATCACCTGTAAATTTCATGATAAAAATGACTTTCACAAAATATGTTATGTAAACTTAAAGCATTAAAAGGCAGTAACCTACTATAACTCTAACCCAATAAGAAACCTTTATAATAATTATAATAAAGTTGTCATAATAAAATGTATAACACTTCAAATTAAAAATCAGCGTACTGTTTTAACGTTTAAAATACATAGGAATAGCGTAACGTTACCTCTATCCATCTGTATCAGCATTTGCCACAGCAACTAGCAAGCAATGTAAACAAAGCCAAAACTAACTACGCATGATCAGGCCACTATGACTAAGCTAAATTCTAAAGTAACATACAAAAAACATCTGCAATAGAGACATACGCGCATATATAATGAATCCGCACCTTATCTGAACGGCTGCCTGGGCAATTTCATCCGATTCAAGGAGAACAGCTGGGCGTGGAAATCCGCCATAGAAGCTCACACTGTTAAGTATGCACCCACGAACTCAGTCAATATTCAGTAGTCGATGCATAAAATGATTATATTCTCCTGATATACTAGATTTTTGTATAGGGCCCCCGACTGACTGCATGTCCTACCGGCGGCATGAGACCACTGATTGATAGTGTTGTGCAGAGACAGCTGACACTGACGTCAGCATTCCAGCGCCTCCAACCAAAGACTATAGATATAACAAGACGCCGCAGTTCTATTACTGAATGGGGAAGAGTGCTGCTTTAGCGAAGAAAGTCTCGTCTTCAAGTAAATTTGCCGAGCTATGCGCATGCGCAGTATATGGAACAACATAGAACAAGTGTTTTTAGTGCAGTTTTAACGTAGAGACAAATACAGTTGATATAATGGTCAGAAATATGTTTATTATGACCTCAAGCTATTTGTAAGGTGTGGGTCTTCCCCCATTCAAGTAGACATGACTTGGTCTTGCATGAATTAGCTGCCCGGGCGATTTGCAAAGCTGCGGAGTGCGGAGACTTTCGTTAAAGGGACTTGCCCCAAAGTGCTGGATTTAGGATATTTCCTACCTCGAACCCGGAAATAACGTCTCGATTTAGTAAAATTGGTAATTTATGACGAATAAATAACATTTTCCTAATCCGAGGTGTCGGGAACGAAGCATGTTGCCTTTATTCTGGTGAACTTGACTTCATTTGAGCGTTCACGTGGAACTCGTGAATACAGTATTTCCGTTTAAAATGCACACTACATAAACATTTGTCCGTAATTCTGCTTTGTGTCAAAAAGAAATGATAAAAATGACAAATCATATCATACACGCCAGTTTTTAGGGCATGCTTAATTCCTTTCTGCACCTAAACTGGATCAAATTTCTAAAACGCTACAATAACCACTAGATGGAACTCTGGGGTTAAACTTTGCCATATTTAAACATTTCTGCATTATTATAGCACGTTTCTGATGTGTGTAGCTCCGGCTGTATTAGGCCTATTTGTGAGAGCCGGAATTGTGAAAATGTAAAAATATTTTTGTTAAAAATGAAAATCAAATGATAAAATTTACAATAATAATATGTATAATAATTATTATTATTAGAACTGCTGCTTTGACCAGCTGTATTGCATATTGCATTGTATTCAATGTATTATTTATTCATATATTTATTATTGCATATTGCATTGTTTTACTAAGCTCAATTGGCTTTTTGACGTTTTTAGACACATAGGCCTATTGCTATAATACGACTTGTGTTTTTCTTAACAGTTCGATGATAATCAAGAGTCATTCTAATCACTGATATCACAGTTAAAGATCCACGTCGACCCCTCTGCGGTGGATCGGGTCCGCCCCCACGCGCGCAGGTGTGTCCATTTACAGGCGCTGATAAGCACCTGTCATACAGCACGCGGAGCTGTAGACGCTAACGTTTGTGGAATCGTGACAGTATTTCACGGGATTGTGAAATAGACAAAATTTAAATGGGTGATTCCGAACAGCCCGTAAGTAGATCAAAAAGCAGAGCACTGCAATGTAGGCTAAAGGGAAAAAATACGACCTATAGGCCAACAAGTTTGCCAGTGCGCAATTTAATGTTTTCATGATACTTTTTAAAGAAAGGATAAAATTATTCAATGTAGTTTATTATGGTGTGTAATATTTTAAAATATGCCGTTTTACATAAATCTTTATAAAATACAACTATAAAAGAGATCAAAAATGGCATATTGCATCTCACTTCAGTTACTGATCATCAGGTCAACTTCCTCACACTACATTTAGATGAACTGAATCATTGTTTAAATAACTTAATTATGAATATTAAAGTGGTTTTTGTCATGATCTCAGGAGAAAACGGGAGACTCCGTTCCAGATGCTGTTTGGCCAGAGAATGGGGACCGATGGAGTGATAAAGGAGAAGATGAATGCGGGCTGTTGCAGGAAATGGCAGAGGAAGATGAGGAGATTGATCTCTACAACCAGGAGACATTTGGCTTAGGTTTAACATATTACATGATATAATGTTACACTGTATTAGAGCCAGAAAACCTTAGGATTTTGAACTGTTGTGCCATTCTAAAACATGTAAAAATGAACCCAGATGCAAGTGTTGAAGGTCAGGAGGCTGACCCTACGGATCTTCTGCTGTTGTGTGGCAACAACTCCCCGACGCTAAGGTCTTCACCCACACCACCTCCCAGCTCTCCTTCCCCTCGCAGTTCCCCATTACCCTGCAAACCTGAACCTCCCGTTCAGTCCCATCCTTCAACGGGACGGTTTCAGAGAGGAAGAGTTGGTCGCGGGCAGTTGTTTGACGACCCAGCTGTGGTGAAGACTGTGGAGGGTCGCCCGAGCCTGAAGGTTCACCTGTTGTTTTGATTACTTGTTTTTCCCCTTTTATTATATATCTAGATAGCTTTTCCTTTTCCCTGCTTGAAAGTTTTTTCAAATGTCTATTGCCTGAATGTTTTCCCAGAGCATTGATAGTGCCATTGTGGATTGTAGCCTCAGCGCCTACTGGGAGGACCTGAATTCAAATACAGTGTGTAATCATCATTACAAAGCAATTTTTTTTTGTTTTTGATTTGACTACATCATGTAATTTTCACCACTGTCTTCCTTACAGTGGATGATCTCATCCAACAGATCATCTATACTCCAGGTGCATCTCTTGTACATCTGTCTATTGCAGCGGTACAGTGGGTTTTTTTTCTGTTTGATTTTCATGTCCTTTTCAATCAGGACCAGGCAATTGTTGGAGTGATTGACCGATCAGCCCATAACAGGGTCCCACCTGTGTCTCCGAACTTCATGTCTCCTTTGCGGCCTTTTTCCACCACTCGGGGCAGGAGAGGCCAACCTTATGTTGGTTCCTTCAACCAGAGATGCTGTTATGAGGTAGAGGGGTTTATCAACTCTTTGTCTATTGCTTTGAATAATGTGCAACATGTTGCTTTGTATCTGACAAATTAATGTTGCTTTATTTTTTTGTCAAGGCCCCAATAAACCCCATTATGCCTAGCTCTCCTTTCCGTCCTCAAAGGCTCTTCACGCCCCAGCAACATTATAACCAGGTAACCATCCTATGTTTATTCACTTGTTTTTTTTCTACAATTTTGTCATAACACTTCATACAAGTTTTATTTGTTTCATCGTTTTCTAGTCAGGAGGTTTCATGTCACCTTCCCATCCTCGTCTCTCTACCCCCCTGCCCCTCACTCCCAAGTTCATGCACCTACGTTTTGGGACTGACTCCCCCAGGCCTGCTCCATTCTACAGCCCATCCTCCAATATCATGCAAGGCTTTAGGTTGGTTATTTGCTTTTTAAAAACGTTATGGACGATGATGTGAAGGAGCATGGAATTATGGGAGTCAATCTGCCAATGTAAATCAATCTGATAAACCTTGCAAAAATGCCATCTCTACACCAGATGCTAGTGGTGCAGTGTGATGCAACAAAAGTCACAGAAACCATTTAGAATGAGTCATGCCACATCCAGTTGGGACTGCATTACTATTTTTAGGTTTCTGTTATCTTTTGTCACTGTACCATTTGTGTCCAAGTTTAATAACTGTTAGGCCTAAATTATAACAACAGAAACAACAACAGAGTGGTGTGCTAGATGCTACACCAGACTAGATGAGCACACTAGACATGATGTCTAAATATTAAAAGTCTGCCTTTTATACATTTTGTTAGGAATCGTTTTGTGTCCTCTTTTAGACCTCCAGGTCCTGTCGTTCAGTTCCACCCCCAGCACAAACGGCTTTTGAGTCAAAGACAGCAGAGACCACACAGGTAAATTTGAGTGGGGTCATTGTTGTTTAATTTACAGGACATGATAAAGGGAAGCATTAAGTGTTTCTATAAATTACAGGAAGCCAGTGAGCTGGGACCCTTATTCTCAGATCATGTCTGATAAAGAAAAGGAATGGATAATCAGACTGCAGATGATCCAACTACAGAGTGAAAATCCACATTTAGATGACTACTATTATCAGGTTTTTATTCAATTCAATTTTATTTATATAGCGCTTTTCACAATGAGTATTGTTGCAAAGCAGCTTTACATGAGAAAGCAACAGAAAAAACATACTGTAAAAATTACCAAACCTTTAAATTAATTTAATAAAATAACTATTAAAGCAGTCTCCCGGTGAGCAAGCCAACACGGCCCTGTGGTGAGGAACCCAAACTCCAAATGATAAATATATAGAGAAAAACCTGGGAGGGCCCGGTCTCAGTCGGAGGGCCAGTTCTCCTGTGACGTTTCACAGCTGTACTCCATGACTTTGATTAACGTTATAGAGAAAATGATTATCATAGAGAGCCTATTAAATGTAATAAGGAAATAGATTAGTGTAAAATTGGTTAAAAGGAATGTTATACAGGAGGGTGGAACCGGATGTTTGACTGGAGCTGCTGTAACCTCTAGTTAGGGATGACATAAGGCGTTCGTCTGGAACTCTCCTCACCTCGGGATGACATCCATCTGGACCTGGTGTAATCTCTTGTATGTGCAAACAAATACTGTATGAACTGCTCAACTTTGAAATCCGCTTTACTAGTATTCTATTTTACTTGGAAACTGTGCAGTGGTGTGTGTGTGGGTTTTTTTTTTTCACTGCAAATAAATGTGATCTAGAGCAAGTTCAAGTTGAGCTTTATTGTCATTCCGCTACACGTGAGGACATACAGTGGAACGAAATGTTATGCCTCACAGGACCGCAGTGCTACATAAATGCAAACATATAATAGTGGAGTAAAGACTGTTTAAAAACGAGGAGACTAGACTAACAGACATAAAATCACTGTCTTTAGGACCCGGAGAAGTCGCTGCGTCTGACCGTGCTGCCAGCAGTTAGCGGTTCATTCAGAATTGTACAGTAGCTCACAGCAGACAGACAGTTTAAGGAGGTACAGGATTTGTTTCCATCCATCTGTCAAATTATTGTCATCAGAGAATGATCGCTCTTCCAGAGTGGAAGATTTCGAAGTCATCTTGTTTTTATTTCACCACAAAACTAATAATGTCTAAAGTACGGGGATTGTAACAATATTACAAAGTCTTGTTCCAGTTCTTTAGACCATGACCTGTATTTTAATTTCGTTAAATTTCATGTTAGTTTGTCATAAATGTGGTTAATTCTTGAGTAGTTAACCTGCTAGTTCTTTAGTATGGATAGGTGCTTTCCGACCGGATAAATTCCGGAACGAGTAAAGAGTGCTCAACCAAGTTTTCCCTCAGGCAATTTCCCCAATCGCATTCGCACTGGCAAAAGGAACTATTTAGTGACGTAAGCCGGTCGACAGCAACGTCATTTAAGCATGTCCATCAAACAACCAACAACAGAAGTTCGGTCAATCAGCATTTTCTTATGTCACGGATCGTCCCTGCGGTGCGAAAGCCCCTTTTGTGGTCCTAACCAATGTATGATGCACGATTGTGACTCCCTGCAGGAATACTATCAGAGGATGGAGGCGAAACTAGCTGAGGAGGAGATGCTGGGAGACCGGTTAAAAAAGGAACCACCGAAACTCACAACCCCTTATGTTACCAAAACGGACTTGTACATCCCAGGTCTGGAACAAAATAAACTTGACATGCCTTGCAGTAAAACTAAACACTAAATTTATAACAAGTTACAGTGTGGATTGTAATTCTTCTTTTTACAGTTGTCCACTTTGAAGGGTCATTAGGACAGGTTGCAGTGTCCACTTGTTTCTCTCCTAGACGAGCAATTGATGCTGTTCACGCGCACACACCTGATGAGGTGAGAACTGTTGACTAGAGGAGGCAAATCATTTTATTTACTGTAAAATTATATTTTCTTCTTTTTTTTTAACAGGAACACAAAGACACTAGACAGCAGAGGTTGGAAGTGTTGAGCACTATTGAAAAGGTAAGATCCTTTTTAGTCTTTAATTTTGCATTGTTCCATAAAAACTTAAGTGGTTCTTGTTGATCAGTTTCCCAAACAAACAATATACAGCAAGCTCATTTTAAGAGACAATGGGCAATGTTTTTTATAAGCCATTACAGAATGAGATGTGCAACTTATATATATTTTCCTAATTCCCATGTACATTTTGAAATATTAAAATGCTATGCATTTTTCCCAAACTCATTTTAGAAATGAATTAATCTAAACTACATTGTATACAAAACATCTGACTACAGTTTTGTTGACTACAATAGTCAAGCTGTAAGATTATATAAATACTAGTTGTTTACATTTGTTTGACCGGCCAAATTTGCAACCCTGTTGAAACTACAAATGCTAAACCTGGACTTTCTTGTACAAAGTTGTGATGTATCTCCCTAATGTTGTTAACAAGTTGCAAAAATTTTATAATCCTGTATAATAAATTTTGACATTCTTATGTCATGTATATGATACTCTGAAGAGTATCATCTTCACTGACCATTTGCTGAATAAGTTTGGAACTCGCTTTTACTTTAAGTGACTATTTCGTACACCATTACTGTAAAATACCAGATGATTTTAGTTTCAATCTTGAATTTCATGCTTGTGCTTCCCTCCTTTGTTTTTTGATCTTTTAACACTACGGCTCTCCATGCAGTTGTTCATAGTTTTGTTAGAGGTGGAAGAGGCAGATAAAATAAAGACGACCGCAACCAGCAAAGAGGAGGAGAGGAGATTAATGCAGAACACACAGAGGAAAGTGGAGCAGATCTACAGCCGTCTCCAAAGCCCTACTTTCTTGTAAGATAAACCTACAATTTACATTTTGCACTAACCAATTTTCCAGGTTCTGATCTAACATACGGTTGCGACTTTTATGGCTTTTAAACTCTAGGGAGTCGGGTGAGGAGTTTCTTTCCAGCCTGCTTATTTCTAAGGGAAAGAAGATGTTGGCGAGACTTATGCCCTTTCTTTCACACGATGCTGCTCTGAATATTCTTGAGGCCGTGACCAAACACCTGCCAGCGTTAATGAGCAGAGATACAGATGAGGTCTGAAACTCATGAACCGTGTAATGTTTGTTTTTGCATTAATGGCTTTTAAGTGTTTATTTCCAGTTAAAGTTGTGCTTTGCCTCTTAACAGGCACTGCCAGTTTTGTATCCTTCTCTCCGCACTGTGATTAGTAGACTGACGTTCAGTCAGCTAATCCGAATTCTGAAAGAGTTCACCACAGCGCTCTCTGACTCGAAAGATACACGGTTAACACTGGCCTGCCAGAACAAGGTGTGCTTTTTACATGCAATTTGCCGTCAATTGGCAAATTACAATAATTTGAGGTTCTTGAACTCTTTGTTCGCAGTTTGGTCTGTCCCTGCTGTATTCTCTGCTCTCACAGGGAGAACGACTTTTGTCTTCTGACCTTCCCATGGAGCCCAGTATTGGAGATTTTGAAACCTGGTACATAAGCATTTAAACTATTATTCACTGCTTCAGATCTTAAATCTTAGGAACATGTTATATCTGCAGTATGTATACAGTGTAGTCATACATTTTGCATACAACCTGAAGTGCACTGCAATTAAAGGGATCGTTCACCCAGACACAAACATTCTGTCATGTACTCGCACTGAAGTTGTTTCAAAACTGTATAAATTTCATTGTTGTGTTGAAAACGAGACATTTTGAAGAATGTGTGAAACCGAAGAGTTCTGGGGCACTACTGGCTACCATAGTAGTAGCTTTTTTTCTACTAAATAGTGACCCAGAATTGTTTGGTTGCATACATTCTTCAAAATATATCTATATCTTGTGATCAGCAGAACAATGACAATTATGCTGGTTTGAATCCTAATGAGGGTGAATTTTAATTTTTGGGTGAACTGTGTGCATAACTTTTCTGCTAAGGGACAAAGCAATTGAATCTTTGCAAGCATTAAATGAACAGTGGGAAGACAAAGGATGATTTCTAGTTTATTGCTTAAAAACATTGTGTTTTGAGGAAAAAAATGAAAACCCTCTTTTCTTTTAATTTCTTAGGACAGATACAGTATTCCATGTTGCCCGGCAACTATCTCAGACAACACTTGTCGAACCCCTTCTTCTGCCCTCCAACCTACTAACGCTTTTCTGTCGATATCTGGACAAGCGGACCGTCCACCAGCTCAAAAGCAATATGGAGTAAGTCAGGTTCATGATGACTGGGTTAAGTTGTATAATGCTAGTTTAATTGCTTAAAGTGATGATACTTTCCTCAAGTCACGTAATTGGAGGTATCAGGTTTCTCTGTTCCAATGCAAGACAAGTTTAATTACTAATGATTTTTTTATTTCTATTTTCAAAATGTCTAGACTTCCATAGGCAATTACAATAGGAGTTTATTGATTTCACACTTGAGTTTGATATTCTTCTGTACAAATACTGTAAATAATGTCTGTCTGTGCAGATCTGCTACAGGGTATCTAGCTGTCGCGTCATAATTGTGACCACTGAGCCCATGATCTCTATTTACATTGACCTGAAACGTGGGACTGGATCTCCTCGCAGAAGACATCCAGCCAAGCTTTATTTGTATACACTATCCTAATAATTTCATTGTGTTTACTTCCAACTTTTATACTGTCTATTTTTATACAGTCGGTCGGTCAGGGTTTGCTTTGCATTCTAATGAGCCTTTTGACAATTCAGTAATTAACAAAAAAGTGACTGATTTAGTCTTTAATCATGATCATAAAAAGCCTTTATGATGTTTGTTGCCGATAAAGCTGCTCACTCTGGAGTTGTGTTCTGCAGGTCTTTTGGAGCGAGTTTTGGGGTTAACGTAAAGTTATAGTGTTGCACTGAAGGTGTTGGGTTTAATTTATAATTATGAAAACATTTGTTATTTAAGTCTAGCTATGTATTTAAAAAAGGTTTTGGGTGCTTATTTCAAGTGTAAATTTTTGATAAATATTTGCTGTATAGTTTAATTTATTTTTTTTGCCTGCTTTAAAGCAACCCCTTGTCAAACTTATATTTTCACCGTTGCAGAGCACTTGCAAATGAAAAAAATGAAATAAAAATCTGTAAAAGGGACTGGGTGTTTTTAATGTTATAACCACTAATGCATGAAAGCTTAATATTAGTAATCCATACTTTTTAAAATGTCTTCAACTACGTATAGTGAACAACTTGATAAATGCTAAGAAAAATAGGTAACACTTTAGTATAGGGGACAGTTCTCATTATTAAGTCGTCGTTATTAGCATTCTTACTATTGGATGCTTATTAGTACTTATGTCAATGTCCATTTTTTTTAGATAGCACTATTAAACAACACCTGTTGATCTATGTGCGTGACATCATTCACAAATAAATAAATAAAAATTAAATAAGAAGACAACACCATGGCAAACAAGTATGTCTTTAGTTGTGTTTTAAAAATATGTACAGATTCAGTAAGACTGACATGTAAGGGGAGGTTATTCCAAAGTCTTACAACTGCAAATGCATGATCAACTTTCAGACTTAACTTGATCCTTGGAATTTTAAGTTTGACTTGTTGAACTTGGTGTTCTTCCAGTTTGATTCTTAATTAACAGCTCTGATAGATAAGCCAGTGCAAGGCCATGCAATGCTTTATACACATATAATAGAAGCTTAAAATCAATCCTATATTGTACAGAAAGCCAATGTAAAGAGATCAAAGTGATGTTCACGGATTTTTATGTTCATTAACAATCTCGTTGCAGCATTTTGAACTTTTTGGAGTCGTAGGATAGATGCCTGACTAATACCCTTTTAAAAAAATACAATAATCAAGTCTTGATGATAATTTGCAATTCTTGATAATTCTTGATGATAACTTGCAATTTCAAGATTCTTAAATGTCAGACATGATTACACTTAGCCAGATTTTGCAAATGAAAAAAAACTTGACTTTACCACATGATTTATCTGTGTGTTCAGCTTCAGCGAGCTATCAATATAAACACCCAAGTTTTTTACGCATTCCTTTACATGAACTGAGAATGAGCTCAAATTTAACTCTGCTACACCCCTTGTTCCTCTAGGCCCAAACACTTCAACCTCTGTCTTTGTTGTAATTAAGATATAAAAAAATAGAAGCCAGCCATGTTTTAAGGTCAGAGAGGCAAGACATAAGAGGTTTTAGGGTATTTCCATTTATTAGCTGTATATATACTTGCAAGTCATCCGCATAGCAGTGAAATGCCATATCATATATTTTAAAAATGTCCCCCAGTGGGAGCATATAAAGTGAAAAACAATGGGGGCCAGGATAGAGCCTTGAGGCACACTGCATATTAGTGATGTCGATCTCGAAGTATGTGTGCCAAATCTCACTGCCAGGTACTGTATGACTTAAACCAATTTAGGGATTTCCCCTGAATCCCTACATACTCTTCTAGTCGTGAAAGAAGCAGCACTGTATGATCTACTATATCAAAGGCTCCCGTTATATCTAACTAACACAGCTGAATCACCAAAATAAGCCACTGTATCTAACACATCTTTACAGGTTGAATGCAACCAATACAAGTGCTCATCAACACCCATATCCTTAAGAACAGCATCAGACAAGTATGTACCAGTCGTAGGTGAAAAACTATGAAAACATTGCAGAGATTTCATCAGGTTTACATAACAGCATGAGACCGGAATATTAAATAATATAAGTTTGTGATCAGAGATAACCTGATAATTTAATTCTAGATCTTCAATGGAAAGTCCATGAGTTAATACCAGGTCTAAAGTATGGCCATGGATATGAGTCAGGCCATTAACAAATTAAGTTAAATCAAATGCATGTTTTGTAGGCAGCACACATGTATATTTATATCACCTAAAATAAGTAATTTATCAAATTTTAAAAACAGACCTAAAAATTCCCCAAATTCTTTAATTAAATCCTTCTGTGCTTTTGGAGGCTTATAGATGATAGCAATAGTAAAGGACTACCAATGTCCAGAATCAACAGCTGTCATTTAAAAGAACCATATTCTTCAGTTGCTATTTATGTACAGTTCAGCTTTTCCTTAAATAAAGAAACCTGTCCTCCTCCTCGGCCCGATGAATGAGGGGTATTATGAAATGCACAGTCTCAGTAACACACATAAAATACAAACTATTTGCAACAAAACAGTTATTTAAAGAGTACATACCTTTGAATTGTTAGGGGCCTACTTTGGTTTATGGAGTGTCCAACAACAAGTTTATGTACATACATGGTGTAAAAACACTATTATTTTGTAATAATAGGCAGTTATTCTTGCCTTATTTCTTGATTGACTCTCAAATGATTCGTTCCGCGATTCATCTGTCTAATTTCCTCCTGTCTAATTCCTCCTAGTCTGATATAATTGGTCAGATGGTCTAGACTGCTGTGATTGGTTTAGCGTGTGTGTTCAAGTTTTCGTGGGCAGTCCTAGCAAAACCTAGGCAGGGACTATTTCTAGTGACCTAGATACAAGGCAGTTAGAGAATCTGCCTTGTATTTAGCAGAGTATTTAGCAAACCAATATTTAGCAGAGTTTGCCAGTCATAAAGTAACACAGGTTTGCACACTTTGACTGCAGACAACACTTGAGTTAAAAATGCCATGATTTGCCATATTAACTTATAGGGTGACCATGGTATTCTCCACAGGTTGCACACTTTGACTGCAGAAAACACTTAAGTTAAACACTTAAACTTTTTTATTGTTTTTGCACTTAAATTTGCATATTTATTTGACCATTTTCAGTTCCTAGCCATGAAGGTAGGGGTGTATTACCAAAGCCAGAGGGCTTAGTGCTGAGACCTCTGCTTTTCACACTATAAATGCAACCCCTAGGAACTATTTAAAATATATTGAGTAAGTTACACTGATAATACTTATATAATAATATATATCTCCTTGAGCCTCACAAAACACATTAATGCACTAGAATGATGGAATGTACTGTTGATATGAAAAACACCCTGTGTTACCCTGATACCCCACAAAGGGAACGAGATGCTGCCTTGCCATGGTAATGCTTTGGGGAACACCTCGGTGTGACTGAATCTTCATCTTCTTTTTTTTATGGCAGGTTGCGAACCAACTTACAGGTGCATACCGCCACCTACTGTGATAGAGTGTGAAGATTAACTATAGATTACCTATATGTCCTCATATTCTATATGTTAATCCACTGTTCCTGATAAATTACCATACTGCACTCATTCGTCTACCTGCATTCGGTCCATCATACAGAATATTATTTATTAATTCTTAAGTTCTTCTTTCAGATACCTTCTTTTTGTATCATATGCTGGACATACCAACAATGTTCTACTTTCTCATCATTTAAGCATGTATCACACAAACCTGTATTATTTTTCCTATAATGTGCAATGTATTAATAAGATTTGAATGTCCTGTCCTTAAATGTGTGTAAATGATTTGCTCCCTTCTACTTATTTTATGAATGACTTTACTTTTCTTAATGCTTCTTTGTATCTTATATTGTCTCCTTGTTTTACTATGATTCAGAAACAGACTCTTGGACCTGACTTGACTCAGGAACGAACTCTTGGACTTGACTTGACTCCCAGCAACATGTGTAAAACACATGTAAAACACATGACAACAGCTGTATCCTCTGAAGGATGTGAGATACTGAGGATCCTCAACTTAGAATTAAACGAGACATCCTTTTTAGGTGTAACGCCCTAGGGTCAGCGCCTCAGGTCGCCACCTGAGAACGCCTCCTTGTTCTGTGTTTCTGCCTTGTTTCTGTCTAGGACTTCATTTCCCATCATGCCTTGTGTCTCGTCTTTGTTAACCTGTTTCAGCTGTTCATCATTTCCTGTTTGTCTCTCCACCTGTGTATATATAGTCCATGTGTTCAGTTGTCTGGTGTCTTTCGTTCGATGTGTTACCGTGTTTTGTGCTGCTGTTTTTCGTGTATCTGGATTGCTCATTGGAGTTTATTAAAAGGGGATTATATGCATTTGGATCCGCTTCTCTGTTTTCCTGTCTGCCTGTCCACAATTCGTAACAGAACGAAAGACCGCAGATGGATCCAGCATTCCTTTTGGTTCGGCTGCGCCAAGGTAGCGAGTCCCTCGAGGACCACATTCAAACTTTCTTGGACTATGCTCACCACTCTCAATACCTGGACTGTTTACTTATTGACTTGTTTTGTGATAGTTTGAATGTTCAGTACACACAAATGATTTCCCGTTATGGTCCTCGAGGGACACTCGCTGGGTTTATAGATTATGCCCTGGAATGCACTGGCTCGCTGTTCACGGTGGGTGAAGTGGAGGAGGTCTCCCCTAAATGTTTTTTGGGGGGGGCAACCAGCCAACCGAGTCTACAGCGAGGGTGGCAAGCCCAGTGTGGACACACTGTCAGAAAAGAAAACAGGAAGTACCACATTGCTATGACAACAAATTGCACTCTCACACCTGTCAAATGAATTTAAATAATCTATACGTGATTGTATTAAACTTTTAAAAAACAAAAAAACCAACAATATATTTCTTATTCTTTGGTCATTTTTTTATAATTAAAAAAATTGTTCTAGGTACTGAAAAAACAGTTTATTCTGTACATTTACATTTAGTGATTTAGCAGACGCTTTTATCCAAAGCTACTTACAGAGAGTTTAGGAAGCAATAAAGCAATACGTCATACAGAGGCGATAATACAATAAGTGCTAACACCAAGTTACCAGTTTCCACAAAAGCCAGAACACTACCTGTTGAGAGAAAAAGAGAGAGGGTTAGTAGTTAGTAGTTTTTTTATTTACTTGTCAAGTATTCACAAAAGAGATGTTGTTTAAAAATGTTGTTTGAATGTTGTGAGAGATGTGGTTGACTGGACAGAGTTTGGAAGTCTGTTCCACAAGCAAGGGATTTTGAAGGAGACTGAGCGGGAAAGTGATCTACTGCCCTTTTGAGAGGGCAATACAAGACGCTGCTCATTTGCTAAATGCAGAGATCTTGATAGGGTGTAGGAGGGTATGAAAGTATGCCGGTGCAGAGTCAGTAATAGTTCTGAATTGAATAATCTCCCCCACACTTTGCACACCTTCTATTCCCTTGACAAGATGCAGCAATGTGTCTGAACCTCTGACGATTATAACATCGCAATGGCGGTTTAACATACTCCCTCACATTATATGCCATACTCCCCAAGAACACTTTCTATGGCAGTATAGCATCTTTAAACGTTAAGAGAAGTGGATGATCTCCAGCTCCATCTATTTGCTTAAATCTTACCACTTCAGTTACCTGGGCCCCCTTAACATTTTCTAGTATTTCTTTCTCAGATAAAACTCCAAACACTCCATACACTCCATACACCACTCCCTAAAACAGGAAGTGCCAGCCCCAAGGACGATTCACTGCTGGTCGGACCAATCTGGGAAATGTTTCGGGCTGCTTCTGATGACAACATCGAGGTTTACTCAGATACCGTAACGTGCTTTATCAGGAAGTGTATAGAAGACGTGGTGCTGACAAAAACAATCCGCATCTACCCCAACCAAAAACCGTGGATTAATGGCGATGTTCGGACAGCATTATCAGCACGAACCTCCGCTTTCAAATCCGGCAATGCGGTAGATCACAAGCAGGCCAATTATGCTCTCCGGAAAACCATCAAATCTGCCAAACGTGAGTACAGAGACAAAATAGAAGGACAGTTTAACACCAACGACGCGAGAAGCATGTGGAAGGGCATCGGAAACATCACAGACTTCAGAGGGAACACAACAAACACAGCTAACATCGCTGCCTCTCTACCGGACGAGCTAAACACTTTTTACGCTCGCTTCGAAGCGCACAGCACCAACCACATAGAGAGCGCACCCGCACCCGATACAGACGAGGTCAGTACACTCTCCGTCTCCATAGCGGATGTAACCCGATCTTTCTGGCGGGTGAACATTCGCAAAGCTGCGGGACCGGACGGCATCCCAGGCCGTGTACTAAGGGCGTGTGCTGACCAGTTAGCTGGCGTTTTCACAGATATCTTCAATCTCTCCCTCTCGCTCTCTGTGGTCCCCTCATGCTTCAAAACATCCACCATTGTGCCCATCCCAAAACAGACTAAAATCACATGCTTGAATGACTGGCGCCCTGTAGCTTTAACACCCATCTTCAGCAAGTGTTTTGAGAAGCTTATCAGAGACTACATCTGCTCTGTGCTTCCTGCCTCATTAGACCCTCTATAGTTTGCATATTGCAGCAACGGCTCCACCGATGATGCCATCGCTTTCACCCTACACACTGCTCTCTCCCACCTTGACAACAAGAACGCATATGTGAGAATGCTGTTTGTAGACTACAGCTCAGCATTCAATACCATAGGGGGCAGTTGTGGCCTAATGGTTAGAGAGTCGGACTCGTAACCAGAAGGTTGCCAGTTCGATTCCCAGTACCGGCAGGTAACAACTGACATGCCCTTGAGCAAGGCACCTTACCCCCGTTTGCTCCCCGGGCGCTGCAGTGATAGCTGCCCACTGCCCGGTGTAAGTGTGTTCACGACTTGAAGTGTGTGTGTTCACTATTCACTGGTTGGGTTAAATGCAGAGGTCACATTTCGGGTATGGGTCACCATATCTGACAAATAGGTCACTTTCATAGTGCCGACAAAACTTGTTCTGAAGCTCCAGGCTCTAGGTTTAGACAGATCCCTGTGTGACTGGATTCTGGACTTCCTGTCAGACAGACGTCAAGTTGTCAGAATGGGAAACAATACTTCCTCCCCGCTGACTCTCAACACCGGAGCGCCCCAAGGTTGCGTTCTAAGTCCACTTCTTTACTCCCTGTACACACATGACTGCATAGCCACACACAGCTCCAACACCATCGTGAAATTTGCCGATGACACAACAGTGATAGGCCTGATCACCAACAATGATGAGTCGGCCTACAGAGAGGAGGTGTGCAGTCTGACACACTGGTGTAAGGAGAATCATCTCCTACTTAACATTAATAAAACCAAGGAACTGGTGATAGATTTCAGGAGACAGGATAAGGAACACAGCCCCATCACCATCGACGGGACACCTGTGGCGCGGGTAAACAGCTTCAAGTTCCTTGGAGTAAACATCACTGAGGACCTCACATGGACTGTTCACATTGATGCAGTGCTAAAGAAGGCACACCAGCGCCTCTTTTTTCTCAGGCGCCTGAGGAAGTTTGGGATGAGCCCCAAAATCCTCAGAACCTTTAACACCTGCACAGTAGAGAGCATTCTAACTGGCTGCATCACCGCCTGGTATGGAAACAGCACTGCCGGCAATCGCAAAGCACTGCAGAGAGTTGTGCGAACTGCCCGTCATGTGGTGGGAGATGCGCTTCCCTCTCTTCAGGACATCTACACCAGGCGGTGTATGAGGAAAGCCAGGAAGATCATCCGTGATCCCAGCCACCCGAATCACGGGCTGCTCTCCTTGCTGCCCTCGGGCAGACAATACCGGAGCATCCGGTCCCGCACAAGCCGATTGAAGAACAGCTTTTACCCTCAGACTATTAGACTGCTCAACACTTAAAACTCAACACTTAAACTGACACACTCCACACACTCACTCTTCGCCATACTATACTCCACAGTATCATGGACTAATGCAATAACCATCCATTAACAATCTGCACTATGTGCTGAACCATCACACATACACTCCATGTGCATATCTGTATATTCTGTTATATTTTTTATATTTAATGTTTATAGACACCGTCCAATGTGTATATCTTGTGTATATGTGTAAATGTATATTGTCTTTTTTGTACAGCCCATCTGTTATAATTTGCACTGCTTGCCTGCACTACATACTGTCTACTTTACAAGGTTTTGTCATACAGTTGTTTGACATACAGTTGTTTGTCTGTTCAACTGCATTATGCTTTGTACTGAGCATGCACCCAAGACTTTCACTCACCACTCGTGGTGATGTGACAATAAAGGTGATTTGATTTGATTAACTCCCTGTTGTCTTCCTCTAGGAACCAAAGCTTCCACATTGACTACCAACTTCCCCACACGTCTAGCATCATCATATTGTTTTTCATTTTTGCAACACACTCTTAACAATCTGTTGTACAATATCTTAGCCTGAAAATCCTTGCCTATCTGACTTTCCAATGTACTGTTAACCTTTAATGGATTCAATGCTCTAAATCCTGCATCCCACCTGATCATTGCCCTTAATCTTAAACAACACAACAAACTCTTCACTGCCCCCAGTTTTCCTAATTTTAATTCCTTATATTCCAGGTCTTTCACCTGATGACCCCCTCTTAGAACCTCCCTTAAAACCAATGACTTTCCAGTACAGAGCATAAACTGATCACCCGAATCTGACACTGAGTTCCCTTTCGATATGACACATTCAAAACCCTTGGCTCCCAAAGGAATGTCCAACAATTGTTCTACAAATCTTACTTCTGCCGACCCTGTGACGCCATCGAGACTTTGGTTTATCCGCTATGTAGTATCGCCCCAGGACAATGAACAGAAAACAAGAGCCAACTAAATACATTCACAAACACAAAACAGGTGCAGATCAAATCAAGGAACAGGTGCTGAACATAGTCATGGTGGCAGAGGTGAGGTGCTGAGGATTCTGGGGTGTTTCTCAATTCTTATTTGTGCATCCCTATTTCCTTCCCTCGCTTCCTTTCCTCGCATCTTAGCTCCACCCCTTCAGGATGCGAGGGAAGGCAGCAAGGAAAAGACGCGAGAACAAAGGAATTAAATCAAGTGAATGGCATATCCTTGCTCTCTTGAGTGTCACTTCAAAGCGACGTCAATTAATGATGACTGTGCAAAGCTGCATTACGTGCCTGCACTTCAAGTACCACATAACAAAAAAGCTTGTATAAAAAATAAACTAACTGCAATTTAATAAAGGGTGCTTTATTTAACGGTCATAAAATGAATAAGAAACTGTAAAACCATTTTTATTTTCCTTATTTTAAATGTCTGCAATTCTTAAGAAATTCATAAGCTGCATGTTACAGAATATCCCCCCTGTAGTTTTCTTTTTTATTTGTACATGTTATTGGACTTACCTTTAATTGTCTTTGTCTTTGTTGTGTTGTTATTTGCTTTTATTATTAATCACTTTCTATTTGTAATTGATAATAACATATTTTTAAAACGTTGCCATGATGTTTATAGTATATGGTATGGCAATGATATTGTCAAGATTTTGCTTTTTTTATTAAATTTGCTTCTAATTGCAATAAGGGTTTAAAGCGATTTGTTCAAACAATGTTTATATAGTCTGTTTCTTAGGTTTTAACCTCTTGGTTTGTACATGTTTTAAGATGTAATAAAGCACAATGCACAAATAGTATGTCAAAGGTCTGGTTAGTCATAAACAAAACATATACACATCATAACAGATTTGTGTAGCTTTGCATATGAGGATAAGCGAGTAGTCTGTAGTCACGGCAAGAGCGCACGCGTAAGTGTTCGGTGTATATTATATGTTTCTGTTGTATGACGCTTAGGTGATATATTTGCTAAGTAGTGAGAATCATTTCGTTCTCTGATTTATTTTCCTTATAATTCTATGGTGCTTTGGAGTGTTGTTTGCAGCTAGTTGATTTTAGATTACAGGAAAGCTTTTCACCTTTGGATAAATTAGCACTTGAGTCTGGAAGAGTCCAGCATTAGTTTCGACTTGAGCCATTGCGTGTTCGTTTAGGCTTTGTCTTGCTAATTTGAAACGCACGGGCAGCTGTTCCCACTCATGACGTGATTAGCAACCTATTTAATACAGATAGAGGCGCTAGCGCGGAAGCTTCAGCGGAAGCGTTCAGTCCTCCTCGCGTGAAGACCGACGAGGTAAAGACCATTCGACTCGTCCTGCGTGACTCAACCGCAACAAGGATAAGCGAGTTTTTAGTCTGTAGTCTTACTCGCACAGCATGTGTTTCCAACGCGGAGCAATCCTGCAACCTTCGCACTAACCTCTTCTACTCTTCCACTCTCTCTTTCCGCACTCTGCTTAGTATTGTAGGTACCTGTATTACTTCTGAGAACACAGCAACCCCTGCGGTGTATATTATATGTTTCTGTTGTATGACGCTTAGGTGATATATTTGCTAAGTAGTGAGAATCATTTCGTTCTCTGATTTATTTTCCTTATAATTCTATGGTGCTTTGGAGTGTTGTTTGCAGCTAGTTGATTTTAGATTACAGGAAAGCTTTTCACCTTTGGATAAATTAGCACTTGAGTCTGGAAGAGTCCAGCATTAGTTTCGACTTGAGCCATTGCGTGTTCGTTTAGGCTTTGTCTTGCTAATTTGAAACGCACGGGCAGCTGTTCCCACTCATGACGTGATTAGCAACCTATTTAATACAGATAGAGGCGCTAGCGCGGAAGCTTCAGCGGAAGCGTTCAGTCCTCCTCGCGTGAAGACCGACGAGGTAAAGACCATTCGACTCGTCCTGCGTGACTCAACCGAGCAACGAAACCGGCAACGCACAGTAGTATCTTTTCTAATAATCCTTATTTTACTGTTTTTCTCTCCATTCTTTTTGCCTTTTCTATCCTTACTCGCACAGCATGTGTTTCCAATTCATTCCTGTGGTCTCTCGCCCACGACACTCTCTCACGAGAGGAAGGCGGAGCAATCCTGTCAACCTTCGCACTATCTGTACCTCTTCTACTCTTCCACTCTCTCTTTCCATTGGTCTCTGGAATTGTCAATCTGCTGTTAATAAATCTGACTTCATCCCTGCATTTGCATCCCACTCTGCTCTTAGTATTGTAGGATTAACTGAAACCTGTATTACTTCTGAGAACACAGCAACCCCTGCAGCTCTCTCTAGTAATTTCTCTTTCTCTCACACTCCCCGCCAGCATGGGAGAGGTGGTGGCACAGGTCTTCTCATCTCCAAAGACTGGAAGTTCTCCACCTACCCCTCCGTAATCAACACCAATTCTTTTGAATTCCATGCCGTAACTATTACTTCTCCATTAAAACTCCACATTGTAGTTATTTATCGCCCCCCAGGTCAACTGGGTGAATTTCTAGAAGAACTAGACATGCTGCTCTCGTCTTTCCCTGAGGACGACTCGCCGCTTCTTGTCTTTGGGGATTTCAACATCCACCTAGAGAAGCCTTATGCCTCAAACTTCCACTCTCTGCTTACCTCCTTCAATCTCCAACTAGTCCCCACCACAGGTACCCATAAGTCAGGTAAGCAACTTGATCTTATCTACACACGCAGCTGTGATACAGAGAACACCTTGATTACACCTCTGCATGTCTCTGATCACTTTTTCATCACTTTTAATTTAATACTGCATTCCCTCAACTCACCAACTCCTCTGCCAGTCTCATTTAGGCGGAATCTGCGCTCCCTTTCTCGTGCCCATCTTTCATCTGTCATAGAAAACTCCCTTCCATCCTTCACACACTTTGCATCACTTGATGTTAATTCTGCCACAGACACACTTCTCACAACACTAACCTCGTGTCTAGACACTATCTGTCCTCTTTCCTCCAGGCCAGCACATGCTACTCCTTCCAGTCCCTGGTTGTCTGATACCCTCCGGGAACACCGGGCTAAACTTAGAGCGACTGAAAGGAAATGGAGCAGAACAAAAGACCTCGCTGACCTCTGTAAGTATCAAGCTTCACTCTCTATCTTCTCTGCAGACATTCACACTGCTAAATCTGCATTCTTCCATGACAAAATTAGCAGCGCCTCAGACTCCCACAAGCTTTTCAAAACATTTAAAACTCTCCTCTGTCCCCCTTCACCACCTCCGTCCAACTCACTAACGGCTAATGACTTTGCCAGCTACTTCACAGACAAAACTAGGTCTATCAGCAGACAATTTTCAGCTCCACCTATCCATGATCTCACACCGCACATACACACAGCAGACCATCTTCTCTCCTCTTTCTCTCCTTTTAAAGAGGATGATGTCTCTAAACTTCTGCTCTCTACTCACCCAACCACCTGCCAGTTAGACCCCATCCCCTCACATCTACTACAAGCCATCTCACCCACACTCCTACCATCGCTCACTCATATCATCAACACATCTCTTAATACAGGAATTTTCCCCACTGCATTCAAGCAGGCCCGGGTAACCCCGCTGCTTAAGAAACCCACACATGACACTTCCCTACTGGAGAACTATAGACCCATTTCTCTCCTTCCGTTCATAGCAAAAGCACTTGAACGGGTTGTTTTCAATCAGTTGTCTACCTTCCTCACCCAAAACAACAGGCTGGACACCAACCAGTCAGGCTTTAAGAGCGGTCACTCAACCGAAACTGCCCTACTAACAGTTACAGAAGCCCTAAGGAGGGCAAGAGCTGAGTCCAAATCATCTGTTCTCATTCTCTTAGACCTTTCTGCAGCCTTCGACACGGTTAACCATCACATTCTTCTGTCTACCCTCTCGTCACTGGGCATCACTGGAACTTCACTCTCCTGGTTTAAATCCTACCTCGCAGATAGGTCCTTCAAGGTAGCTTGGGGAGGTGAAGTGTCCAAATCACACCAACTAGTCACCGGGGTCCCACAAGGATCGGTTCTTGGACCTCTGCTCTTCTCCATATACACCACATCACTGGGTTCCATCATACAAGCACATGGATTCTCCTACCATTGTTATGCTGATGACACTCAACTTCACCTCTCATTTCATCCAGACGATTCCACGCTAGCCACACGAGTCTCCGACTGCCTGGCTGACATCTCTTCTTGGATGAAAGATCATCACTTACAACTCAACCTGGCCAAGACTGAGCTTCTCGTCCTTCCTGCCCCGTCAGAACAGCCCCAGCTTACCATCCAACTTGGTCCATCTAAGATAACCCCATCGACTTCAGTCAGGAATCTTGGGGTAATCATGGATGATCAGCTGACTTTTAAGGATCACGTTACTAAAACAACTCGGTCATGCAGGTTTGCATTGTACAACATTAAAAAGATCAGACCGTTCTTAACAGAACATGCAACACAGCTTCTCGTCCAGGCACTTGTCATTTCTAGACTGGATTATTGTAATGCTCTTCTGGCCGGTCTATCAGGACAGCTGGATCAATTTCACAATTCAAAAAACAGTTGAAGACCCACCTCTTCCATGAGCACTTAACTGTCTCATAATATAAAAGAAAAAAAAGAAAAATATTTCTATCTCTATTTTTCCTTTCCTAATGTTCTCTATATACTTGCTTATACTATCTTGAATGTTGTGAGAAGTGTGTCTGTGGCAGAATTAACATCTAGTGATGCAAAGTGTGTGAGGGATGGAAGGGAGGTTTCTATGACAGATGAAAGATGGGCAGGAGAAAGGGAGCGCAGATTCCACCTAAATGAGACTGGCAGAGGAGTTGGTGAGTTGAGGGAATGCAGTATTAAATTAAAAGTGATGAAAAAGTGATCAGAGACGTGCAGAGGTGTAATCAAGGTGTTCTCTGTATCACAGCTGCGTGTGTAGATAAGATCAAGTTGGTTACCTGACTTATGGGTACCTGTGGTGGGGACTAGTTGGAGATTGAAGGAGGTAAGCAGTGAGTGGAAGTTTTAGGCATAAGGCTTCTCTAGGTGGATGTTGAAATCCCCAAAGACAAGAAGCGGCGAGTCGTCCTCAGGGAAAGACGAGAGCAGCATGTCTAGTTCTTCTAGAAATTCGCCCAGTTGACCTGGAGGGCGATAAATAACTACAATGTGGAGTTTTAATGGAGAAGTAATAGTTACGGCATGGAATTCAAAAGAATTGGTGTTGACTACGGAGGGGTAGGTGGAGAATCTCCAGTCTTTGGAGATGAGAAGACCGGTGCCACCACCTCTCCCATGCTGGCGGGGAGTGTGAGAGAAAGAGAAATGACTAGAGAGAGCTGCAGGGGTTGCTGTGTTCTCAGAAGTAATCCAGGTTTCAGTTAATCCTACAATACTAAGAGCAGAGTGGGAAGCAAATGCAGGGATGAAGTCAGATTTATTAACAGCAGATTGACAATTCCAGAGACCAATGGAAAGAGAGATTGGAAGAGTAGAAGAGGTACAGATGGTGCGAAGGTTGGCAGGATTGCTCCGCCTTCCTCTCTTGAGAGAGTGTCGTGGGCGAGAGACCACAGAAATGAATTGGAAACACATGCTGTGCGAGTAAGTATAGAAAAGGCGAAAAAGAAATTGAGAGAAAAACAGTAAAAAAGGATTTTTAGATAAGATACTACTGTGCGTTGTCGGTTTCGTTGCTCGGTTGAGTCGCGCAGGACAAGTCGAATGGTCTTTACCTCGTCGGTCTTCACGCGAAGCCGCTATCTGTATTAAATAGGTTGCTAATCACGTCATGAGTGGGAACAGCTGCCTGTGCATTTCAAATTAGCAAGACAAAGCCTAAATAAACACGCAATGGCTCAAATCGAAACTAATGCTGGACTCTTCCGGACTTAAGACTTAATTTATTCAAAGGTGAAAAACTTTCCTGTAATCTAAATTCAACTAGCTGCAAACAAATCTCCAAAGCACCATAGACTTATAAGGAAAATAAATCAGAGAACGAAATAATTCTCACTACTTAGCAAATATATCACCTAAGCGTCATACAACAGAAACATATAATATACACCGAACACTTACGCGTGCGCTCTTGCCGTGATTACAGACTACTCGCTTATCCTGGCAATGAGCTGTGAGCGCGCAGTTTAAATAGCTACTCCTACAGTCGCTGCCCGTGCGTTTCAAATTAGCAAGACAAAGCCTAAATGAACACGCAATGGCTCAAGTCGAAACTAATGCTGGACTCTTCCGGACTTAAGTGCTAATTTATCCAAAGGTGAAAAGCTTTCCTGTAATCTCAAATCAACTAGCTGCAAACAACACTCCAAAGCACCATAGACTTATAAGGAAAATAAATCAGAGAATGAAATAATTCTCACTACTTAGCAAATATATCACCTAAGCGTCATACAACAGAAACATATAATATACACCGAACACTTACGCGTGGGCTCTTGCCGTGACTACAGACTACTCGCTTATTTACAGAGAGGCTCTGTATCCTCCACCCGGATACTTCATTGTGTGTACTTTATACCCCTGAATTAGACATCCTGTGGCTATCATTACCCCATACCGGGAGCCAGTCCAAGGGCGGGTACAGGGTCATGGGTTTTAGGGTTTAGGGTTTAACCCAGGGTTTAACTACAGTCATGCTAAGACTCGCTCCATAATTGAGTGTGCTTTTGGCATGTTGAAGACACGGTGGAGATGCTTGTTGTTGAAATCTCTTGAGGTGAACCACAACTTTGCCCCCACAGACATTGTGGCTTGCACTGTTCTTCATAATATCTGCATGACAACAGGAGACATTATTGAAGCCACTGAAGTTGCTGAGGACATTGATTTGCCTCCACCCTGTCCAGTGAGAGGGGACCACAGTGGGAATGCCTGGCGTAATAGACTGGCATCAAAACTATCAGCTCCACATGTTTTTCCTGTGGAGCTACAGGACCATGATTATTTGTAATTTCAAACTGATATTGGTTTTCTCTCATTAATGTTCAGAATACGGATTACATTTTTTTTTATTTTTCATGCCTCTAGTCTCATGCTTCACATACTTTATTGTTCCCACATTATCAGTACATGTCCATTTTGAAGTAGCCAAAGATTATATGTACAGTTAAAAGCTCATTGCAGACTCTTTTCACAGCATAAAATTCAGTGTTAGACATAAATACATCATAAAATACAAAAAACAATACACAATAGGACATACAGTATTTATTTTTTCTTTATTAGTTGTTCAAAGAGGTCAAGGAACCTGTTTGTAGTAGTCGCCATAAGTTCATGTGTGGCAAGAAACCGTTCCTTCTCTTTTTTACTCTCTTGCTGAAAAAACCGAGAACCCTGTTGCTTTTTTTCTTTTAGCAGGTGAGGGATCAGATGATGTGGATGAAATTTCCTCCTGCATGGGGCTGTTTGTAGCAGAATGGCCAGAGGTCATCTCCTCTTCCTCCTCCTCCTCACTTCTCTGGCTTACAGTTGCAGGAGGTGATGAGATACTGTCTGTGGCCATTGCAGCACAGGTTGCAACTTCTGCATCACATGAGTCTATCAGGATAGGTGGCTTGATAGAAGGCCTTCCTCCAATAGCCTCATGCATTGCTGAAAACCAAGGCCATGTGGCAGCTGTGGCTTCGCCATCATCTGTCCCTGTTCCTGTGGGAGGACATCGGAGCTCCTGAAAGTGTTGTAAAGATAAATAAGCCTTAAACTGGTAGGATACAAATTTATCTCAAATCAAAAGAATCCGCAAAAGATTTTTACCTACCTTATATTTCCTTTTCAGGTTGTCCCATTTTTTTGGCAACTTGACTAGGAGTCACAGTATTAACCAGACCCATTTTCTCAAGAACATTACTAAAAAAACAAGTAACAAATTACCCATACCCACACAAACCAAGCCTGATATTATAATTTGTATTAGGTATGAACTCATTCAAAATACCCATCACTCATATACACTATATTTTAAGTACAACAAAACTTACATCCAGGCTTTTTTGGCACTGTTCCTCCTCCCCGTAAAGTCTGCATTTTGCATCATGCGAATTTTAATAAGATTGTGGGTCTCCTCATCAGCCCCTGTACAAATTTACTTCAATTTAAAATGATGTAGCTCATTACCTCCTGCTATAAGCTACAAAATTATTGTGGGATTGATGGGTGCAAGTTTAAACAAAGTGCATTCTTTATTGTATTTGCAAGATTATGAACATAAATAATAGTAAAGCATTAAAGTTAGACACAGAGTTAGAGGTCATGGTTGCATTATATTGAAATAAAGTAAAAAAATTCACTAAAATAGCTCAGAATTTTAAAAAGCTAATGCAAAATCGTGCATCAATTTATCAATGTAAAAACAGCATTTCACATAATACTGAATACTCACATTTATGCATGCTCGAACCGTCCGCCATGGTTAGTGCTAGGTGCAGATGTGTAGGGGGAGGAGAATTTATACACGCATCTGGTTTAATCGGTAAAACACTTCCGCATAGGATACACCTGTGTATCCTCGCTCAAGACTCCTCAGAAAACCTCCTCACTCCTCGCCTCCTCCCGGAGCAATTAGGGAATTGAGATGTCCTTAAAGATGGCTAAGCTCCGGGTCATAAGTTTCCGGGTCATAGGATGGAGGACGGAGGAGTGAGGAAACGAGGACGCATATTGAGAAAAGCCCTAGGTAATGTAGTCTTTGAAACTTAAAGGTCCGAAAACACAAAAAAACACATGGGGCAGGACGTGAGTGTTACAATTGTTCCTAAAAACTTACCTCTGAATCACAAATTCTACATAGTCAAACCTTTTTATAATGAAAAAGGATAGATGCTATCTGCTGCAATAATTATATTTCTATCTGTCGGTTTTCGGAAAACAGTAGTTCTTAAATTTGTATGATCTTTCACCAGTAGCACATCCAAAAATTAATAGTGTTTTTTAATCACACTCTATCGAAAATTAAAATTACCCAATTCCACCAACTCTTTTGTTCCAAATAAGAAAACTTTAAATAAATAAATTTAAATTAAAAAAAAAAAGATTTTTGTGGTAAACAAAATCTCTCTCACACTCTCTCAAAACCCCATAATCTTGCCCATGGCAGTTCCACGAGTTTGTAAATAAAAAGATAAAAAGCATTATCAAGCATGTTATTCTTTGTCAAAACAAACATAATCATTTTAGTAAAAAATTTGAACTAAAAATCTGTTAATCTGTCATGTATCTATCTGCCTGTTAAGCCTGACGTCACTCACCACCATGAAACGTCAAATATGGATTAAGTTTTCTTTCTGGGAGGTGCCTAGGGATCTTCGAGATGGCACACGCTCTACAGGCTTGGAAGAACCGCCTCACGTCTGCTGCCATTCCAGAAGCTCTCCTTAAGAAGCGAGAGAGTTCCATTGCCCCCAGGGTGGCCACTGGCCAGCAAACTGTGTACTGAATGGATAATGTTAGTGCGTTCCGTGGGAGGTATATACATACGGTTCGGTGGGCACCCCAGCGATCGGTTGTTGGAGGCTATGGTGGAGGTGGTGGCGTCACTGAAGGCTTGTTCATTCCAACCGCTTGCAGCCGCTAGGGTGCGAAACTTAACAGCGTAATCATGCACAGATAGATTTCCGTGTCGCAACTTGTACATTTGCTCCATTACGATTGAACATGTAGGCCAGCTTGGGACCAGAGGGATTCAGCCCACTGCAGAGCCTTCCCTGAGAGAAGAGAGATAACGTATGCAATTTTATACTGTTCGGTGGGATACAAATGAGCATGATGCTGGAAGAGAAATCTGTTGCAATCCTCCGCCAGACCAGAGTAAGGCACTGGTGAGACCATGTAGCCGGCAGCATTCGCGGAAGTGAAGATGTTGACATCGGGAGAAATGGGTGGAGTGCTCGGTGTTAAAGCCCTCTTGAGTGCATACACGATCTCCTGAAAAAATCACACTCGTTCTTGTAGTGGTCTGATATTCTGTAACACAATACTCCAGAGGCAGATGGTAAGAAACAGGTGTGGTGAGAGAGACTGGTGTCTCCGTTACAATAGGTACACTTTAAAAACAGGTATACATTTTCTAGGAGTGTTCCCCGAACTATATATTAGGACAGTGGTTCCCAAACTTGTTCCTGGGGACCCACTGCTCTGCACATTTTGCAAATGCATTTGCAACCATAGGCGTGCTGGTCTAAAAAAGAGGTGTGTTCAGGCGCATTGTTGGCGCGTAGCTATTTTGAGGAACTGAAAATAGACTGCGCCATAGACCAACTCAAACCTAGTCTAAAGTCAGTCGCACAATATTAGTATGTTATTTAAATAGCGCGTTTGTAGAAAATGCACCTTTGGGCAAGTCCAAAATGAGATTTAACTTTGCTTATTACACAGAGGGAAGTGCAGCAACACACAAACATTTTTAAATATAAAACATAAAAATATTAAATATTAAAATGTAGAATATTATTATTGTGTACATAAATATAAAAATGGATAGTTACTGCATGTATCAGAATTAGCCTATATATTTGCTGTTCAGCCTACTTACGAATCAATGATGAACTATATTGGCAAAATCAGCAAATCAGTTTCTTTGCTTGAGAAGCGTTCAACTTTTCCGCCAAAAAACTCCACCATCTAAATACAATCCGCCATGGCAAGAGAACTTAAAGGGAATGGGAGATGACACTCTGATTGGTTTATGGCACGTTACGCCCAAAAACCACCCATTACTCATTAAGAGAATCGGGACAACCCATTTAAACCATGCGCCCGGGCGCACAGACCATTTTCCCGTCGCTAAAATGGAAAAGTGCCACTAGCAAAAGTGGATTCGGAAACACACTAAGCGCACTTGCGCAGTGCGCTTTAGACCATGTGCTTAGATCGTTAAAATAGGGCCCATAATGTGTACTCACCCGAGTTACACTATATTGCCAAAAGTATTGGGTCACCCTATTTAATAAACAGGTTTGATGACTTAAGTATAATTTTCATGAGTACAAATCTTAATGCTGCAGCATATCATGATATTCTATTGAATTGTGTGCTTCTAATTTAATAGCAACAGTTTGGGAAGAGCCCTTTTCTATTCCATCATGACAATTTTTTTAGATTCAACTTTATTGTCATTACACATGTACAAGTACAAGGCAACGAAATGTAGTTTAGGTCTAACCAGAAGTGCAATAAGCAAGTGCAGGATATACAGTTGTGCATAAATACAGGATAAAGTGGGAATGTACTATGAACATTATATACAGATGGCTATTTACTAAAAACAGAAATTTACTGCCGGAAATGTACAATATAAATTACTATGCAGAACAGTAGTGCAAATTAATATAAAGTGTGCATAAATTATGGACAGCAGCTATTAAGTTAAAGTAAACAGTGCAGTAGATGAGTTATTGCAGACAATGCCCCTGTGTATGAGACAAGGTTCAGAAAGAAATAATTGATTCAGTCAGCACAGGAGTCGTTATTTTGGGACAGGAAAAGGGCCTTTTGGAAACAAATTTCTACAAATGGCATTTTATGGATTGCATTTTGGAATTTTGTTTCCATCTCTGTTGCAACAATTTTGGAATGACCTTTTTCTGTTCCAAATTGGCTGTACCTCTGTGTACAAGCCATTGATGTAGAGTGATGAGTTCTTGGCTCAAAGTCTGCATTTAAAGTCACACCAAATGTCTTCAGCTGGGTTCAGGACTTGGTTTTATGTCTAGAACTATGTTTCTCTGTACAGTAGAAAGCACACTCTTCTTCGCATTCAGCCCCAGCTCACTCATCACTGTACTGCATAACTGAACTGCCTCTAACCTCTCCAAAAAATCCATCACCTCATGTGGGATATGCTGTACTAACTTAATATCCCCTGCATCAACTCTCATCACATCTATCTTCTAGACAGGCAGAGCATCAGGCTCCCTGGCCCCAGACAGGAGAAACAGGGTTGGATGACATTGCCGATGGCAAGGACAGCGGGCCACCCATGTTTTTGAGACCCATCTGCAAACCTTATGAGTGCAATCACCGCTCTGCCTTAGCAGTGGGATGGGAGCCATGGATAAGGTGAGCCAGACCGTTCTCCTTGAAGGGTGCCAGGCAGGAGGGAATCCACTCGCAAGGCTGAGCGTGTATGCTCACAGATTGTGCGCATCCCTGTCCCATTAAGCATTGTATAAGCTTCTAAATCATGTTGATATCTATTAAGCCCTGAATGGCTGAGCTCCTCAGTACCTGGCTAAGCTCCAATCACACTCAGCATTCTGAAACACAAAATTAAGATCTGTTCTTTTAGCAGCTAAACTTTGGAGCAGTTTTTCCAGTGCTGGATGGCAGACATTAAAGATTAAAGACTCATCTCTTTAACATTGCATATACAGTTGGGGACAAAAATATTAGCCCCCTTAGTAAATATGAGCAAAGAATGCTGTGAAAATAAATCTGCATTGTTTCTCTGTTTGATCTTTTATTTAAAAAGTTCACAAAAATCCAATGTTTCATTGGGGTTGCTTAAAACAATTGAAAGTGGGGAGAAATAACATTATGAAATAAACATCTTTCTCTAATACACTCTGGCCACAATTATTAGCCCCCCTTTATTTAATTATTTTTGCTACCGCCATTTGCAAGAAAAACAGCTCTGAGTCATGTCGATGAGGTTGAAGAATACATGACAAATGATCTTAAACTATTCCTTCATACAGAATTTCTCCAGATCCTTAAAAAGTTTAATGTTTGTTTTAAACCAATGTGCTGATGGAAGATGGAAGATGTAACCATGGCCCATTATATGTCAGGTTTAGATTTTTTTATCTGTTGGTATTTTATATAATCTATGATGCCATGTATCTGAAGATGTCTAGAACCTCTGTTATAAATGTCCACAACAATGAAGATCTGGTGATATATTTAACTGTTGACATGGGATACTTTTTTATCCATGTGTGCACCAAACCCATTTTGTTTCTTGCTGCCAAAAAAAACTATTTTAATTTCATATGACCATACAACCCAGTCCTGGTTTAAGTTCCAGTATGGCAGATTAATATGGTGGAGTTTGTTTTTGCATAAGAGTTTGTTTCTTGAACAGTGTCCCAAATAACTTGTGGTGATGGAGGGGCAGGTTTTCTTTTTTTATACTGTATATATATATTTTTTCTGACCCCAAAATTAAACTGATTTCTGCAATTCTGCATCTGTGATCCTTGAAGAGTCTTTGGCCACTCAAATTGTTCTCCTTGCTGTGCATTAAGACAATACAGACACACATTCTCTTTCTTGCAGATTTGCAACATCTCCAGTCGATTAAAACTTTTTGATCATTGCCCTGATGTTAAAAATGAGAATTTTTATTGTTTTAACTATTTATTTAAAGCCACTTTTTTATTTTGTGCATCTCAACAATCTTTTGCTGCACATCATAACTATATGTGTTTTAATATGTTTTACCCATTGTGATAAATGATTAAGGGGGTTTGGGCTTTGTGTTATGTAATAATAATCATCCTGTGCAACGAGAGTGCTGGTGTGCTAAGAAAATGTAAATATCAATGGGAATATATTTTACTCAATGGGGATATTTTACTCGTAAGAATTTCTAGGGGGGCTTATTGTGGCAAGGGTGTATTAGAGAAAAACGTTTATTTTATAATGTTACTGTTTTATAATGGATTTTTGTGAACTTTTTAAATAAAAGATCAAAAGGAGAAACAATGCAGATTTATTTTCACAGCATTCTTTGCACATATTTACCAAGGGGGCTAGAGCTGCACGATTAACCGTTAAAAGATCGCGATCTCGATTCAAACACCTAGACGATCTCATTAATGAAAATCAACGATTCTCCTGTGTCTATTACACCTCTGATTAAAATCATAACGCTCCGATCTGTGTTGGTGCTGCTGCCGCTAAAGCAGAGAAAGCAATGATCATGATTAGGTATGAAACGGCGCCACAAACAGTCTTCAACCACAAACACACTGTCGTTATTTCTGTGTCAAATGATCACAGAAGTATTGGAATTAAAGCGGAGTTGCCAACTCGCACGCATGAAACGCGTTTGCTAGCTCTCAGTCTGCCCAATTTAATCTCACACCAAATAACAAACTAACAAAGTAAATACAGCCTATAGCAACAAAACTGCTCTTATGTTTATATTTTAGGGTTGTGTTACATTGTTGTGATTATGCTTCACACATCTTAACTGGACAGGTTTGAAACAAAACTTTTAATGATTCCAATTTGTAACGCGGAGAAATCTGAATGCGCGCTTATATCTGTCATTACGGTAAAAACACGTCATGAGCGTTTGTTGCGCTTATCACTGTACTTACGCTAATAGCTGCGCTATAAGCTTTTCATCAAGTTGCCCAGCATTTCATGGTTTCAGGTTATTTTAAACTGTTTATAGTTGAGAATAAAGTGTTGATATGTTTATGTATCTTCCGTTAAAGACCTCTTTCAAGCAATCTGTAGATGTCAAATCTTTCTAAAGACATTAATTGCAAGTGTCATCTTATGAATTTGTTTTACTGTAGTAATATTTCATATTAAAGTTACTTCAATGCATTAATACTTTTAAAGATGTTTAACTTTTGTATTTGAAGTAAAACAAAATTAACCACTATAGTTTACCTATGGCATTTTCTCACTAAAGTAACTATAGGTTAACCATGAAATATGTAATAATTTTGAAGCAAAGTCCTAAGTATTAACTTACTAAATACACTTTTTAAAAAATATTTTGTCAGAACCTTTAGTAAATTATGTATTAGCCTACTTTTAGTCAGCCAGAATCATAAGAGAATCGTGATCTCTATTTGAAATAAAAGAAACGTGATTCTTAATTTATCCAGAATCGTGCAGCTCTAAAGGGGGCTAATATTTTTGTCCTCAACTGAACATGCCAGCAGAGAACTAGCTCTCTTGGTCCAGTCAGGTTTCTCCAATTTATATACAGCTGCAGAAAAAATTAAGAGATCATTTCAAAGACCATTTTCAGTTTTTCTGAATTTATTTATAGTTATGTGTTTGGGTAAAACAGTTATTTTTGTTTTATTCTATGAACTGCTAACAATATATTTTTCCCAAATTTAAGAAACAAAAATATTGTTTCTATTTGTATTTATTGGCAGAATTTTTTTCTTCTGTACAGCTGCTTAAAAAAATAAACGTTTAAAATATCTAGGTTGTGTGCCCATGTCAAGCTATGAAGGCCCATGCGTGGATAAAAGAAGTGTCCTATGGTTTTAACAGCACCCATCCGATCACATCCTCACTCTAAATAACAGAAATACCTTCTTTGTGTGTGTGTTGGGGTGGGTCAGGGTGATGTAATTCTATGCATCAGTTAAACGTATGAGAGGTCAGAAAAGAGAAGGATGATGGGTTAAAGGTCAGCTTTTCAACTCCCCTTGAACCCTTGATATGAGGATTTAGGTACAGTGTGTGGAATGTTGGTCTGAGGTGAGACCCTTTGGGATTCTTCTGCTGTTTTACTTCATTTTTTTACTACCCACATTGTTTTACTTTCTCATGAGTTGAAATTATTTGGATTTTAGGAGATAATACAACACTAAGAAACAAAATGCTTGTACATACTATACCTCTATGCAGGTATATGCCACCTTAGCTTTGTTACAGCAACAGTTTTAGTTTTACATTAGCTGTAGCAAATATAGTTAGCTCAGCATTAAAATCATGACAACATAAATTGCCTTATTTTAAAATGCATGTTTACTACACCCTCAAAATCTGTAGGCCTAGAACTCTAGATCATCACTGTGTGTTTGCACATTGTTTCAGGTGTATTAGTGTTTGAGTGACAACTCTCATATAGTGTACACAGTGTCTGACTGTGGGTTGGTTTTACAGTCTAGAATTCAGATTATGCCTTAAAGCATATAGCAAGTCACTAGCTAGCACAGACATAATGGTTCATTTAATGAGCAAACAGTGAGCTCCTGTTTAAACAACTGCTCAGTTTAACATACACATAACATTTGCTGGTCAAAACGTTTCATTTGAATCTGCTTTTGTTTCCATCATTTAAATGTTATGTAATATTGGATTAAGTTTCCTTAATTAGGTTGTTTAAGCCACCAAGACATAAAAAGTGCATTTCTAGAAAATATGATTGTTGGTTTTTCAAGTAACACATTTAGGCTAATTTACAGAAAAAGTAGGAAATGGTTATCTTTATTCAAGATTTGTCTTTCATATATGCAGTCATGCAATTTAGCAGTTATTAGTAATATGTAATATTTTGACAGCAGAATTCCACCATTGCCCAATACCAGGTACCAAATATACAAAGATTGAACAATTAACCGATAATATGTGTTAAACATGAATGCACACTAAAACCTGAAACTTCTTTAATATTTACATGTATAACTAAAGTAATAATTGTATATATTTATATAGCACATGCAGTGAGGTCCTGGGTACATCAAGTTTTATGGGCCCATGAAGGGGTAAAATGAATGCACATCTCTTTTTGGATGGCCCCTAAGAGGAGGTGCCACTACACACAGATGGTTTATAAAGCTCAAGAGAGAACTGTGTGTCTTCGTCTATATGCAACCATTTTCTACGCATTTTGGGCTATTTTCTTGTCTCCTGCTTCTTTCCCTGCTTCTTTTCTTTAGTCTTCTCCACAATGTTGGAATGGACACTTTTAAGGATGATATTATTGCTCTGGATGACAAGAGCGACACTTCAGGGCGGCACAGGTAGAAATAACAATAATTCACATATGTAGAATCCATGTTGTATGTCATGTAGTGTGGCTTGACTCCACTTTGACCTTTACAAAAAAAGATACATCTTAACAAAGCATCTCATTGTATGAAATGTTTTTTATGTGGGTGTATTTATGCAAGCTATAATGTTGGTTTTTATAACAAGTATAGCATTGCTAGACAGAAACTGCAGCTAAAAGCAGCAAAGGGAATTTAATGTTTGTGCTAATTACAAAGTGAAGATTGTGAAGATGTGAAGGCATATTTTCTTTTGACTTTAAAGTGAGATAAAATGTTTACATTTACATACTGTAAAGGCCATAAAGCATGTTTTAATATATATGTTGGACCAATAACAAGCTAGGCTTTTTTGCATTGTGTACAATTTAACTTGTTCCCCCCATTGTCCCTACTATAATATAAAAAAATAAAATAGAAATACAATATTGATATCATTAATTTTTTTGTGTGTGTTTTAGTAACCAATAGAAAGTTATAGTGCTGAGTATGTCCTATACAATATATAAGGGAGCTAGGCCAAACAACTACTTATTGCTTATTTCCTGAAAATCCTCACAGCATTTTGTGAAACATCTTTCCTTTGCCAAAAGCTTTTTAACTAAATCAAAGTGAGTGAGGTTTTTCTGGCAGTGCCTGTCTAAATTTAACATATCATTGTGAGAATGGAATTTTATTACTTGTACACAATCAGTCTATTGATGTGTTTTCCTCTTTGCCTACATTATTATGCCATGTGCATATGATTATTTAGACATGGAGTTACCTTTCCATGTTATTCACATTTGTAAAAAAGGAATTAAATTGTTCAATGAGATACTGTCAACCTAGACTCAATTTAATTAAGAATATGATAAGTATATCAAACAATGTTGTTTTCTGAAATTCTATCTGCTGTTTTAGGTTATAGTTTGGGTCCAAACAGCGGATCAGCAAATAATAAAGGAAATGGTAAGCAGAATAGTTCCACTAGTTCACAGTGATTTTGTCTGTATCATTTTTTACATTCCCAATTGTAGTATAATAAACATATGCAATTAACAAGTTAGTGACATGACATTTACATAAAAGTACATTTATTTCAAATAATGTTTTATTTTAAATAATAATAGAACCTGGTTTACATTTACATTTAGTCATTTAGCAGACGCTTTTTTCCAAAACGACTTACAAATAAGGTAAACAATAGAAGCAATTAGAACAACACAAGAAAAGCAATATATAAGGGCAATAAAACTGGTCTCAGTAAGCCTACCACAATATACGAAGCTAAGGCTTTTTTTAAGGATATAAAAGATAGAAAAAGTTGAAAAAGATATATAACTCTGTATTAGTAAGTCAGGTCTTGGTGGAAGAAATGTGTTTTTAGTTGATTCTTAAAGATGACTAGAATCTGCAGATGTTGTTGCAACAGGCAAATTATTCCACAGACGTGGATTTAATACAATATTTTCTGTGTTTTCTCAAATGTTTTAGGATTTGGAAGCCCATCTGTTATAGCTCCTGGAACTAATAAAAAATATGAAAATAATATGAACCATTTGTTAATCCATAGTTTATTAATATAAAGCAATTATTTAGTGTATAACACTGTATTGGTATTATAACTCCACTTATTTATGTTCCATGTTCATTAAATATCATTGTTTGTTCATTTTTCTCTGCAGGTCAAAGTGCCTCTCTTGCAGCAGCCAATGGAAATGGAGCCGCTTTTAAAGGTAAAGATAATTCTGTATGATGTTAGAAAGTATTGTGGAGACTATAGATCTGTATCTGCTATAGCAAATGGACAAGGAGCCAAACCCAATTGTATTTCATTTATAAAATGTAAAATAAATTGTGATCATATCTCTACTAGTGCACATTGATTTTGAGTGCGCTTTACATGTTTATCAAATATGATTGCTTGTTATTTTTTTACTCTGCAGGTCAAAGTGTCTTTCTTTTAGCAGCCAATGGAAATGGAGCTATGTTGAAAAGTAAATATATTAAATGTTTAACAGATAGAGAGTGGGCACAACCTAACGTGAGGTTAACAGAAACGTTTTACATAGTTACAAATGGGAAAAGCTACTGCAAATCTCCTCTGATATCTTGTTTGTCTTTATATCAGAGAGCTGTTAAAAATCCAAAGTTAATCCTTCTGTATTACAATCCTACTCTACACTTGTTTACCTCTGCATTGTAAAGATTTTTTGAGATACCTTGGTGACAATGTAATAAATCTGAGGGCCCAGAAAGAGTTAACAGATTATGAAATGTTGACTGTCATGAATCCCTTAGATTTCCCTTGTACGACTTTTAAACCTTTCGCCTTACAAGCATAAAAGAAAGTAATTGCAAAACGTAATCCTTCTTTATGTCCTTGTGATATAATAAACCCTTAAAATGCACTCAAAAAAGTCATTTTAGTTCCGCTGAACCCGTCCTCAGCCTTCGATACTGTAGATCTCAAAATGCTGTCAAAATAGGATGTTTCATTTCCTCTTTAGGCAATCTAACCTGTGGTGTGCCTCAAGGTTCTGTTTTAGCACCTGCTCTCTTTTCTATCTATTTACTTCCCCTAGGTTTCTATCTTTGCTCACTTTCAAATATCAAACCTTTTTCACTCTGAGTCCTCTTTAGAGGTAGCAATCCACACTTTTATTACTGTACATTTTGGTTGGATTACTGCAACACATTATACTATGGCATATCTAAGACACAAATCTCCCATCTACAAGTATACAAACATACAAAACACTCTAATCTCAGCCTACAGCAGAGGTGCCATTGGAGCAGAGAGGAGCCGCAGCCGCAGTGGACACAATTAGTCAATCACAACCAGCCTCCAGACACAGTGAGCATCCAGAAACAATCGCCACAGACTTACATTCTATGTCTGAGAAGGAGGGATGAAGCTGCTGATATGGCTGCACTCCAGAGAAAGCTCAAACAGTATAAACAACATCAACGGCGTCAGGAGCTGATGGAACATATCACATCATTCCTAAGGCAAGAAGGGAAGGAAGAGGAGCAAAGTGCGAAGCCCACCATGCAATCAATCATATCACCTCCCCCCAATCATTCAGTCATTCTTCCTCTTCATCTTCATGGCCAGTCCAATCGCCCCAATCCATATCCCTACACCGCGGCAATGCAAGTTCTTCAGTTGCAGCATGGTCAACCCCATCAGCTGGCGCAGAGTGAGATAGCAGCAATCCTTACTGCCCTGAAGGTGAGACCAAATTATGCTCACAGCTTTCAGAGTTTTGCTCTGTGTCCACTTCCTAGTGAGTATGCTACTGTTCTTGGAGGGACCTAGAGGTATAGAATTAAACTGCTGCTCGCATGTGGATCGTTTTCTCAGCAAGCTCCACAAATTCTTACGGGATGGCTTCATAGAGTTTCTCCAGCTACAAGGGAAGCTTAACTTTCCAAGTGTTAATCCATATAAGCTTTAAGACCTTTCAGCGTGGCAAGTTAAAGCTCAGCAGCAGAGACTGTCTATAATAAACCAACACTACCAGTACGACAGAGCTACTAGCAGTTCAAAGGAGAAGAGCGTGTTTAAACCAAGAACCCAAAGTACGGCCTTATATCATGGAGCAGCATCGGCAGAGGTTAAAGCATCCCCCAATCCAAAGGTGTCTCAGAGGAAGACCCCCCTCAAGGTTCACTGCCTTTTCTGTGGCAGCAAAAAGCATAGAATGCAGAGCAATCAGCTGCCTTTGTAATTAGATTTCAGATTGGAAATGCTGTTGGAAATGTGCTCGTTTCCATACACCTGAGAACTGTAATCTAAAGAAACCCTGCAGCAAATATGGTGGCATTCACCTACAGGTGCTTCATCATGTGGCTCAAAGCCATGTAGCCAACACAACATCAGCTGTGAATGAGAGTCGTATCTACCTCTTACCTTCCATTGCTTCTAGAAGAGTCCTCATGAAAGTGGTGCCAGTGCTGCTACATCACAACTCCAAGAGCATCGAAAGCTATGCCGTACTGGATGATTCTGGATGGACCATGATTCTACCCGCCACTGTCTGGCAACTTCAGCTGGTAGGTGAACCCTAGATGTTAGCCCTGCTTACAGTTAGACCAGACACTACTCACCTCAGTGGTTCCAAAGTCACTTTGAAATCTCCCCAAGAGGTAAACCAGGGAAACAATACCAGGTGACCGGAGCTTTCACAGCGTCTGGACTCAATCTGGTGGAGCAATCATATCCAGTACAGACACTTCAGAGAAGGTATGCGCATCTAATGGGGATTCCGCTGCAGTCATTCCATAATGTACATCCACTGGTGCTCATACGCTCCGACCAAGTCCATCTTATCATCTTATCCAGCACCAAAGGAGGACCCGTGGCAATTCATACGGCTCTCGGCTGGGCACTCCAAGGGACAGTAATGTGTAACACAGGCCATGCAACAGTTCAGCAGTGCCTTTTCATCTCAACTGCCCACCCAGACGATATTCTCTTCCGGAATGTGGAAAGGTTATGGCAACTCGACGTGCTGCCCTTCCACAACGAGAAACTGGTTGTCCGGTCTAAACAAGCTATGCATCTACTGGAGTCTCAAACTCAGCGAGTCATTGTCAAGGAAGTACAGCGTTAGGCCACCGCTCTTCTGTAGAAGCCAGGTGCACCTGAACTGAAGGGGGCCGTGCAATCCGTCCTTTCCAATCAAAGGAACACAGAAAGAAGGCTCAAGAAGGACTGAAAAGGCTTCAATCTATTCAGGAAAGATTGCTAAGCTCCTTAATGCAGCTTATGTGCAAAAGCTCAACCAGATGGAAGCAGCACAGTCAGATGGAGTCTGGTACCTGCCCCATCATCTGGTGAGCCATAACGATAAGCCACGACTGGTGTTTGACTGTTCTTTCAGACACAATGGCCTGTCCCTGAACGATCAGCTCCTCCCAGATCCCACACTTGGACCCTCACTTTTAGGAGTGCTCCTAAGATTCAGGCAGCATCCTGTGGCAGTAAGCGCAGATATTAAGGGCATGTTCCACCAGGTCCGTCTGCTGCCAAAGGACAAGCCCTTCCTCTGTTTCTCTGGAGAGATCTGCAGAGTGAAAACCCTCTAGACATGTACGAGTGGCAGGTTCTGCCCTTCGGCACAAAGAGAAATCCATGCTGTGCCATCTTCGCTCTGCAGCACCATGCCCACAATGCTAAGGACAAATATCCAGGCCTGCAACAGAGTGTATATCAAAGCTTTTATGTGGAGAACTGCCTCACAATTTTCCCTACAGTCCCTGAAGCCAAGCAAGCCGAAACACAAATACGTAGCATGTTAGCAGAAGGGGGCTTTGATCTCAGACAGTAGACCAGCAGTCATTCAGCGGTGGTAGCTCATCTTCCACCTGAGGTGCAGTCGTCAGTCACAGTGGTTGATGCAGAACCGTGTCGACACTATGGAGCCCATATTAGGCCTCAGGTGGAACTGTGCAGCTGATACCCTCAGCTATCATTACTGGCCCATTGAGCGCACAGCACTGACCATGAGACCTGCCTACCAGGTATTGGCATCTCAGTACGATCCGCTACGATTCATCCTGCAATTCACTACCAGAGCAAAAGTGATCATCCAACAGTTGTGGGCTAAAAGGAAAAACTGGGATGACCCCAATCTACCGCCAAACCTTCAGGCTGCATGGATCGATTGGGAAAGAGAGCTAACACATCTCAGTACTGTTTCGATCCCTAGCTGTTACACACCAGCCTCCACCACTGCAGAAGGATAATTCAGTACCCTCCACGTGTTCTGTGATGCCTCTGAAAAGGCGTATGGGGCAGTGTCAAATTTGGCAGTTCAAGCCAGCAGTAGTATGCACAGTCAGACTCCTGCCGATACAAGGTGTCTTCGAGATACAAGAATTACCGGACCACAAGGCATGTTAATATGCAGGATAATCCAGCCGACGACATAACAAGAGGTACAACCCTCCTAAGTCTGACCAAGCCCAGTCGATGGAGTCACGGGCCTTCATTCTTCATTCTCCTGCAGAGTCCAGAGCACTGGCCTAAGAAACCTGAAGTTGCTCAGTCAGAAGCCGCCTCCGAAATAAAGGGTCTATCCTGCTACTCTGTGATGACAGTTGAAACCACGCCCAAACTTCCTGATGTCACTCAATTCAAGAGCTGGCGAGAGCTAGTGGAGTCAACCCATCAAGCTTGTCAAGAGACAGCCTCATCAGATGTGGTAACTATAACACACAGAGAAGCAGAACCTCTTCTGCTAAGGCAATGTCAGGCTGAAAGCTTCCCAGAGAAGTAGCTGCCCTTCAAGCTCAGAAATCAGCTCCTGTGCACAGCCGATTAGCTAACCTTGCACCATATAGTGGGACCCACTAATCAAGGTGATACGGGTTGGGGGGGCGTCTAAGGAGGTAAACTCTGATCTAGAACAAATTCACCCCATAGTGCTGAACCCCAAAAACGCCATGACCAAGCTCCTCATCAAAGAATTTGATGAGCATATGCTACACCTAGGAGCTGAGAGAGTCTACGCCAAGATAAGGAGACAGTACTGGATTCTCAGAGGTCGGCAGGCCATCAAACACCATCTCATAGCTGTCACTGGTGTCAGCGATGGCAAGCTCATCCAAAGGTTCCTCAGATGGCAGATTTGCCGCCGGAACGCCTCCGGCTGCTCTGTCCACCCTTCTACTCAACAGGCGTTGACTGTTTTGGCCCCTACATGGTCAAAATAGAAAGACAGAACAAGAAGCGCTGGGGTCTGATCCTCAAATGTCTCACAACTAGAGCAGTCCATATTGAGTTGCTCAACTCAATGGATGTAGACGCCTTCCTTCTCGCACTCCGCCGGTTCACTGCCAGAAGAGGTCACCCTCAGGAGATCCATTTGGATTGCGGCACCAACTTCCGCAGTGCAGAAAGAGAGCTACACGAAGCGTTCTTGAACATGGAGTCAGAACTCTAAACCCATCTTGCGGTGCTACTAAATTGACTTTAAGTTCAATCCACCCAGTGCTCCACACTTTGGTGGACTCTGGGAATGTGAAGTCCGCTCGATAAAGAATGCCTTGCAAGTAGCCATCTGTAACCAAGCAGTTACAGAGGATGTTCTGTCAACCATCTTAGTGGAAGTGGAAGGAATCCTCAATTCGAAGCCGCTAGGATATGTCTCAACAGACATTGCAGACATCGACCCAATCACTCCAAACCTTCTCCTTATGGGGCGACGGGATGCTTCACTTCCCGAAGTAGCATACGCACCATGAGAAATGGGGCGGCGGTGGAGACGTTACTGTCAGAATATTATCGACCAATTCTGGACACATTTCACTAGAAACTACATAATCACATTAGATCAGCTTATACCGTATCTGAGTTAAAATCCTGTCTTTTCCTTGCCTTTTATAGCAGGCTTACACTAGACACAGTTGCCCTAAACTGTGCCCAAGCACAACTGTCTTCCTCTTCCCCACTGGCCGGCGCTCACACTGTACTTTATGAACCAGACCTGAGCACGTTTTTTATCATGACTAATTTGAAGTAAACATAAGACATATGTACAAAAACAGTAATACAAGAGCGATGTGTTTGTAAATCACCCTTGAATACTTTATTATCATAAAGCTAATAATTATATACTGCATTGCATTATGTGGAAAAAACCTAATATTTGGAGTAGAGATGTGCCTGTTCACAGTTCGATTAGCATAATGTGAGCAGACTCTTAGTTTGTAGTTCTGTCTGTTCTTTTCTTGTTTTCTTTATTTTATTGTACAGCACTTTGGTCGGCCTGGGGCTAAATGTGTTTTAGAAATAAACCAAAGATGAACAGAAGTTGTGATTCAGGACTTTTTGTCTCACTGCTACAAGGCAAGCTCCTGTGAATTTATAGAAACTTTAATGTGTTTTCGTGGAGATACTGAACAATGTGTGTTTAACTACATACGTACTGTAGCTAACTACGTGGTCACAATCAATGTAATGGATATATTACTATTAAAATCATAATAAATACTACAAAAATGTAATACAGAAAAACATTATGAGGACATCATATGGGTGGGGTGACCAAAGCCATAAATCCATTTACTTTCTTACAGTTGATTTTGATCAACATTAGTCTTGAATGAGTTCTAAAGAACTGAATAAGTTTTGATTCAGAATTTATATTGTGCTTCTCCTGACAACATTGCTAAATATTTTATTCAGAACTATACTAAGTTGATGACTTCTATTTGCACTCCATGCAAAATGGAGACAAAAGACATTGAAGTAGTTATTTTGTATTTAGTATAAGGTATAGTTACAAATGACGTATAGTCTAGTTCTTCTCTAGAATACTCTCAATCTCAATAGTGTGGTCAAGGGACCTAAACCAGGTAAACTTTAGCTTAGTGATTTTAATCAGGTTTATGGAAACCAACTGAATCTTGTGTGTTGGGTCTCATCCACAGTGTATGGTGCAGAGGCCTGACCCTGTCTGAGATCTATTTTCTTGTTGCGTGGTTATGTGATTGGGAAGTGGGTCGGTTTAGGATTAGGTTTAGGGTAGGAATGGGGTTGGGTGCTCTGAAATATCTATTAAGGTACAAATAATAAAATATTTATAAAATCGTTTCAGAGGCAAATCGTGACACGCATTCTCTTAGCGGACCATTAGTGTATCTAAACTGTAGCACAAAAGTACGAACATTTTGTAGACAAGGGGAATTGGCAACACAGATGGTGAGGTGGTGAACTGAAGTCAGTAAATGTGAAAAGAACAATTTTAAGTATTGATGCCTCACACACATTTAATTTCACTCTAAATCATAATTGTTTCATAAACACCTTCTTGTAAAACCCAAATCTTTAATCAAAATTAATTCTAAATATTTAATAATCGCTGTCTCACCATCATATTGTCTAATACGGTACCATGCATACTCTTTTACTGGTGTGAGTAAAGTAATAATACAGGCAGAACTCTGTTTGCTCTTTTATACACATATTTTTTTTATATATTTCACATATTTCTGTTCGATCCATTAGTTTGATTCTCCTAACTAGGTTTGAAGTCAAAACCGATGCTGATTTTACTCTTTATCAACTTATGTACTTGTATTTATTATAACTGGTCAGACGTGAATGCATTCTGTGTGGGTGGCGAGGCGAACAGACGATGAGAGTTGCGCGCTCTGGGCTGTCACACACTAGGTGTGTTTACATGGAGCATTGTCCAACCCGAATGAAAATGATCCAAATAAACACCTCAATCAGAATAAAAGTGCCCAAACCGAATTAAATTGTAATCGGTTTGAAAGGGGTGGGATAAACCTTTCTTTAAACCGATCAAAAGAAAAATACTGCAGTGTATATGATTACTTTGCATCAGAATGCAAAATGGCGGCGCCGGCAACAAAATCGAACTGGAGTTTACCGGAAAAAACAAATTTAGCGCATAATTCCAGCAGTACAACCCACTCCCACCAGTTCCTTAATATAGACCTTCATCCACAGGCTTCTGCTTTTCGAAGTAAGGAGGGCTAGTAGCGAGACGCTTATTCGCAATGCACTGTCAGCAAAAAAGGTCAGCTTCCTGTGCTCGTATTTTATACGTTCCAGTCACACTGTTGCCTGATTAAGACCAGCACTTTACATAAAAATAGTACACATAAGATAAAGCCGGACTCGTTGACAGGAATAAAAACTGGCAAACGGGACATAGGCAAATGTGCGCATGTCACAAAGTCATAACAATTGAACGCACCGGTTTTACACTAGCACATGTAAACACCAGATCGGATTAAATAACATCTCATGTAAACAGTTCACCAAATTTTTTAATCAAAATGACAAAAAAGTGTACATGTAAATGTGCTGACTGTCTGGCTTCATATGCGGTTTTAATCTGCTTGTTTAATCTGACACTGCTGTTATTAGCGTACTGTGTTTGCAACTGTTATGACATGAGAGGAAAGATAAACTGGCCTCGTCTTGGAAGTTTGCGGTCATGTTAGGGGCGTAACATTTCCGCCTCACACTGGAGGTATTCAGCTAATCACAACGCACAGCTCAACTGTCCAATCAGAGCACACTGCGCTTTCGAGAGCGATGAGCTTCATGACACATCGACTCGTTTCAGAAGGCGGGGAATAGAGGAGATATAAAAATGTACAGTGTGTCAGCCTGCGGCTGTGTGGAAAGTGCTCCAGACATGTGGTGCAACTGTGCCCTGGGAGACCCGAGGTTGAGTCCCGGCTTGGCATCTTTTCCTGATCCTGCTCCCCTCTCTCCTCCCAGTCACTTCCTGTCTCTCTACACTGTCCTATAACTAATAAAAGGCAAAAAGCCTTTTTTAAAAATTTACAGTATGTGGAAAATAATGTGTTTTTACTACTTAAAATGTATAAACACATTGCATTACATCAAATACAAACAATATTGGTTTTAGCTTGGCAATTTGACTCCTGTAAACCAAAAGTGTAGATATAGCCTATTTATAGTTAATGCGCTGCTTAAACACTTTTCTGATGTTGCACGTTTTAATGTTTAATGACAGCTGGAAGTGCGAGGTGCATTATAATTCCTTAATTTCAGAACTTGTGTTCTAAAAAAATATTTAATGTATATAAAAACATATAGCAAGAACAATGATCAACGGTGCGCACTTTGATATTATTGCGGACACTGCGCAATCCGGTGGTGGAGAGGTCCATTGGCTCATATGTTTCACATGTCTCGTACTGTCACGTGATTGGAAATTATTTGACATTATGCATAGGTAAACTAGGCGTTGTATGCTCCATATATGGTTATATTAGCGATGAGATTGGGTTGAGATACACATACGTACAGTCTTCGTCTGACTGGAATTTATAAAGGGAGTTAAGAGCAGGTTCTTCCTTTTGTGCATGCATACACTTTAAGGATGAAATCTACGCAACGTTTTTTAAATGAGACCCCAGGTTGCATGTATGAATAAATCTTAGTTCAATTCTTTGTGGGCCAGTTCAGCTATTTAACTATACCACTTGCTATGCAGTGCAGGCGTTGTTTCCTATCAATCTGTGTAAGCCCTTTAAACCACATGGTAAAACGTTGTTAGGAGTTACTTAGTTAATATAAAGATTGTTTTTCTCTATATAGGTGCTTCTCTAGGAAATATGGGCTACCCCAATAGTGGATTCAATGGACATAAACCAGGTGAACTTTTTATTTGTGTGTAAAAAGGATTTTATGGTTTTGCCTTAATAGTTGGATTTAGTCAGATTTTTGGAAGTCATCTGAATCTCATTTGTCTTGGGTCTGATCCACAGGGTATGGTGCAAAGGCCGGACCTTACAATGGACAAGCAGCCAAGCCCCAGGGTAAATTACATGTAATCATTACTATTACAAAATGAAAAGTTCTGTTATTTTTGAATGAATCAGATTGGATGACACACATTCAAAGCTATCATAAAGCAGCTGATGTATGCACGTCTATGACATAGATTAGAGGCTTTTATACTGTACATGTGATGTTAGTATGTCTGTGTATGAATGAACCCTACATGCATGTGGTGTGTGTGTGTTTGCGTGAGACCTTGCTGCTACGTTACCTTGATGCCAGATGAGATAAAAATGTGAATCTTAAATACCCACAAATGTTTGCATTCACGTCAACTTTTAATCAGTTTGGTTTAAAACTTTTGTTTACAATTTGAGTTTATCAAAGCTTGTACTTTTCATTGGACATTTTATGACAGTTACGCATTTATGGATATTATTCTCATTATTTGTCATAATTCTATGGTACAGTTTGGTCAGGCAAATGGTTTATAGATTCATTTTAGTATTTATTTCAGAAAAAAAAAGATTTTTATACAAACTAATTGCAGACACTGAAACTATACACACTGTCATTTAAGTGTGGTACAGTAAATATTTTGTCCCTTATATTATTCTTTATTTTTCTATAAAGAACCAAGACTGTCCCCCATGTTTGTTTGCTGAAGTTAGAAACCCTACCTCTCTATAAAACATTTATATATAGGTGAATTAAGTAAATGATAGGCACAGTAGTTAAACAAAATAAAATCTACACTCTTTCACTTTATTTGCAGTAATTTGTATCCCCCAGTAAGCCCCTGATGTTTTGAAATCTTAGAAACACCCCTGGTTCTGCCTTAATGGTTTGAAATAATCCGATTTTTGGATACCCTCTGAATGTTATGTGTGTTGGGTTTGATCCACAGGGTATGGTGCAAAGGCCGGACCTTACAATGGACAAGCAGTCAAATCCCAGGGTAAATGACAAGTAATCATAACTTTAATAAAATAATAGCTTCGGTTCTTATTGGATGAACCAGATTGGATGACACACATTCAAAGCTATCGTAAAGCAGCTGATACATGCACGTCTATGAGTGGATCTCAGATCAATTCTTTATGCACCAGTTGAGTTATTGAACTATACCACTTGCTATGCAATGCAGGCATTGTTTCCTATCAATCTGTGTAAGCCCTTTAAACCACATGGTATAATGTTCTTAGGAGTTACTTAGTTATTATAAATATTTGTTTCTCTAATTAGGTTCTTTTCTAGGAAATATGGGCTACCCCAATAGTGGATTCAATAGACCTAAACCAGGTAAACCTTTTAAATGTGTGTGGAAAAGGACTTAATGGTTCTGCTTTAATGGTTTGATTTAATCAGATTTTGGATACCATCTGAATGTTATGTGTGTTGGGTTTAATCCACAGGGTATGGTGCAAAGGCCGGACCTTACAATGGACAAGCAGCCAAACCCCAGGGTAAATTACAAGTAATCATTACTTTAATAAAATAAAAGCTTTGGTTATTATTGGATGAACCAATTTGGATGACACACTTTAAATTCTATTGTAAAACAGCTAATGTATGCACGTTTATGAGTGGATCTCAGTTCAATTCTTTATGCACCAGTTGAGTTATTGAACTATACAACTTGCTATGCACTACAGGTGTTGTATCTGTTTCTTTTCAATGTGTGTATAACCGATTTACACCACATTGTAAAAAGTAGTTAGAAATCATTTAGTTGATATTAAGTATATGTTTTTCTCTAATTAGGTGCTTCTCTGGGAAATATGGGCTATCCCAATAGTGGAATCAATGGACCAAATCCAGGTAAACTTTTTAATTGTGTGTGAAAAGGGACTTAATGGTTTTGCCTTAATGGTTTGATTTAATCATATATTTGGAGACTATCTGAATCTCATGTGTATTGGGTTTGATCATCAGGGCATGGAGCAAAGGCTGGACCTTACAATGGACAAGCAGCCAAACCCCAGGGTAAACAACATGTAATCATTACTATTATAAAATGAAACGTTCTGTTCTTATTGGATGAACCAGTTGGATGACACATGTTCAAAGCTACTGTAAAACAGCTGATGTATGCACACCTATGAAAGGATCTCGGTTCAATTCGTTATGCGCCAGTTGAGTTATTGAACTATACCTCCTGCTATGCACCACAGGTGTTGTTTTCTATCAATCTGTGTAACTGTTTTGAACCACATGGTCAAAAGTTGTTAGAAGTTTAGTTAATATTAAATATATTTTTATCCAATTAGATTCTTCTCTAGGATATATGGGCTATAGTGGAATCAATGGCCCTAACCATGTAAACGTTTTAATTGTGTCTGGTAAAGAATTTAATGGTTCTGCTTTAGTGGTTTGATTTAATTCGATTTTTGGATACCATCTGAATGTTTTGTGTATTGGGTTTGATCCACAGGGTATGGTGCAAAGGCCGGACTTTACAATGGACAAGCAGCCAAACCCCAGGGTAAATTACGAGTAATCGTTACTTTAATATAATAAAAGCTTCGGTTCTTATTGGATGAACCAGTTGGATGACACATGTTTAAAGCTACTGTAAAACAGCTGATGTATGCACACCTATGAGTGGATCTCGGTTCAATTCGTTATGCGCCAGTTGAGTTATTGAACTATACCTCCTGCTATGCACCACAGGTGTTGTTTCCTATCAATCTGTATAACTGTTTTGAACCACATGGTCAAAAGTTGTTAGAAGTTTAGTTAATATTAAATATATTTTTATCCAATTAGATTCTTCTCTAGGATATATGGGCTATAGTGGAATCAATGGCCCTAACCATGTAAACGTTTTAATTGTGTCTGGTAAAGAATTTAATGGTTCTGCTTTAGTGGTTTGATTTAATTCGATTTTTGGATACCATCTGAATGTTTTGTGTATTGGGTTTGATCCACAGGGTATGGTGCAAAGGCCGGACTTTACAATAGACAAGCAGCCAAACCCCAGGGTAAATTACGAGTAATCATTACTTTAATATAATAAAAGCTTCGGTTCTTATTGGATGAACCAGTTTGGATGAAACACGTTAAAATCTATTGTAAAACAGCTAATGTATGCACGTTTATGAGTGGATCTTAGTTCAATTCTTTATGCACCAGCTGAGTTATTCAACTATACCACTTGCTCTGCACCACATGTGTTGTATCTGTTTCCTTTCAATGTGTGTATAACCGCCTTACACCACATTGTAAAAAGTGTTTCGAAATCATTTAGTTGATATAAAGTGTACGTTTTTCTCTAATTAGGTGCTTCTCTGGGAAATATGGACTATCCCAATAGTGGAATCAATGGACCAAATCCAGGTAAACTTTTTAATTGTGTATAATAAAGGATTTTATGGTTTTGCCTTAATAGTTTGATTTAATCAGATTTTTGGAAACCATCTGAATCTCATGTGTGTTGGGTCTGATCCACAGGGCATGAAGCAAAAACCAGACCCTACAATGGACAAGCAGCCAAACCCCAGGGTAAAAAACATGTAATCATTACCATTATAAAATGAAAGGTTCTGTTCTTATTGGTGTCAGGGAACATAAGGGATATCCACCAGGAGTCACAGAGTATAACAAAACAGAAGATTATTAACACCAAGAGCATTGACATCAAACATCTAGCAATACAACACAACATAATACCGGACAACCATATAGTCCACTGGTGATGAGGGGATTGCTGACAGGTGCGGGGACGTAGAGGAGTGTGGGACACGTAATCCAGGGCGGATTACATGGGGAGACACAGGCATGTGGACACACAGGACCGTGACAATTGGATGAACCAGTTGGAGAACAAAACATGTTCAAAGCTACTGTAAAACAGCTTATGTATGAACACCTATCAGTGGATCTCGGCTCAATTCTTTATGCACCAGTTTAGTTATTGAACTATACCACTTGCTATGCACCACAGGTGTTGTTTCCTATCAATCCGTTTTGAACCACATGGTCAAAAGTTGTTTTAATTGTGTGTAATAAAGGATTTTATGGTTTTGCCTTAATAGTTTGATTTAATCAGATTTTTGGAAATCATCTGAATCTCATGTGTGTTGGGTCTGATCCACAGGGTATGGTGCAAAGGCCGGACCTTACAATGGACAAGCAGCCAAACCCCAGGGTAAATTACAAGTAATCATTACATGCATCTGAATTACAAAATTAAAAGTTCTTATTGGATGAACCAGATTGGATGAAGCATGTTCAAAGGTATCATTAAACAGCTGATGTATGCACACCTATGAGTGGATCTCAGTTTAATTCCATATGCACCAGTTGAGCTATTGAACTAAACCACTTTCTATGCAATGAAGGCATTGTTTCCTATCAATCTGTGTAAGCCCTTTAAAACACATAATAAAATGTTGTTAGGAGTTACTTTGTTATTATAAAGATTTTTTTTCTCTAATTAGATTCTTCTCTAGGAAATATTGGCTACCACAATATTGGATTCAATAGACCTAATAGACCAATAGACCAATTCTTTATGCACCAGTTGAGTTATTTACCTATCATCTTGCTATGCACCACAGGTGTTGTATCTGTTTCCTTTCAATGTGTGTATAAGCGATTTACATCACATTGTAAAAAGTGGCTAGAAATCATTTAGTTAATATTAAGTATATGTTTTTTTTCTAATTAGGTGCTTCTTTGGGAAATATTGGCTATCCCAATAGTGGAATCAATGGACCAAATCCAGGTAAACATTTTGATAGTGTGTGAAAAGGGACTTAATGGTTCTGCCTTAATGGTTTAATTTAATCACATATTTGGAGACTATCTGAATCTCATGTGTATTGGGTTTGATCATCAGGGCATGGAGCAAAGGCTGGACCCTACAATGGACAAGCAGCCAAACCCCAGGGTAAAAAACATGTAATCATTACTATTATAAAATGAAAGCTTCGGTTATTATTGGATGAACCAATTTGGATGACACACTTTCAAATCTATTGTAAAACAGCTGATGTATGCACGTTTATGAGTGGCTCTCAGTTCAATTCTTTATGCACCATTTGAGTTATTTAACTATACAACTTGATATGCTGTATATGTTTCCTTTCAATGTGTGTATAACAGCTTTACACAACATTGTAAAATTTGGTAAAAATCAATGTGTGTATAACCGCTTTACACCACATTGTAAAAGGTTGTTAGAAATCATTTAGTTGATATAAAGTATATATTTTTTCTCTAATTAGGTGCTTCTCTGGGAAATATGGGCTATCCCAATAGTGGAATCAATGGACCAAATCCAGGTAAACTTTTTAATTGTGTGTGAAAAAGGACTTAATGGTTTTGCCTTAATGGTTTGATTCAATCATATATTTGGAGACTATCTGAATCTCATGTGTATTGGGTTTGATCATCAGGGCATGGAGCAAAGGCTGGACCTTACAATGGACAAGCAGCCAAACCCCAGGGTAAACAACATGTAATCATTACTATTATAAAATGAAAGGTTCTGTTCTTATTGGATGAACCAGTTGGATGACACATGTTCAAAGCTACTGTAAAACAGCTGATGTATGCACACCTATGAGTGGATCTCGGTTCAATTCGTTATGCACCAGTTGAGTTATTGAACTATACCTCCTGCTATGCACCACAGGTGTTGTTTCCTATCAATCTGTATAACTGTTTTGAACCTACATGGTCAAAAGTTGTTAGAAGTTTAGTTAATATGAAATATATTTTTATCCAATTAGATTCTTCTCTAGGTTATATTGGCTATAGTGGAATCAATGGCCCTAACCATGTAAACATTTTAATTGTGTCTGGTAAAGAATTTAATGGTTCTGCTTTAGTGGTTTGATTTAATTCGATTTTTGGATACCATCTGAATTTTTTGTGTATTGGGTTTGATCCACAGGGTATGGTGCAAAGGCCGGACTTTACAATAGACAAGCAGCCAAACCCCAGGGTAAATTACAAGTAATCATTACTTTAATAAAATAAAAGCTTTGGTTCTTATTGGATGAACCAGTTTGGATGAAACACGTTAAAATCTATTGTAAAACAGCTAATGTATGCACGTTTATGAGTGGATCTTAGTTCAATTCTTTATGCACCAGCTGAGTTATTCAACTATACCACTTGCTCTGCACCACATGTGTTGTATCTGTTTCCTTTCAATGTGTGCATAACCGCCTTACACCACATTGTTAAAAGTGTTTCGAAATCATTTAGTTGATATAAAGTGTACGTTTTTCTCTAATTAGGTGCTTCTCTGGGAAATATGGACTATCCCAATAGTGGAATCAATGGACCAAATCCAGGTAAACTTTTTAATAGTGTATGAAAAGGGACGTAATGGTTCTGCCTTAATGGTTTAATTTAATCATATATTTGGAGACTATCTGAATCTCATGTGTATTGGGTTTGATCATCAGGGCATGGAGCAAAGGCTGGACCTTACAATGGACAAGCAGCCAAACCCCAGGGTAAAAAACATGTAATCATTACTATTATAAAATGAAAGGTTCTGTTCTTATTGAATGAACCAGTTGGATAACGCATGTTCAAAGCTACTGTAAAACAGTATAGTTCTTTATGTGCCAGTTGAGTTATTGAACTATACCTCCTGCTATGCACCACAGGTGTTGTTTCCTATCAATCTGTGTAACCGTTTTGAACCACATGGTCAAAAGTTGTTAAAAGTTATTTAGTTAATATTAAGTATATTTTCTATAATTAAATTCTTCTCTAGGATATATGGGCTATCCCAATAAATCAATGGCCCTAAACCACAAAAACGTTTTAATTGTGTCTGATAAAGTATTTAATGGTTTTGCTTTAGTGGTTTCATTTAATCAGATTTTTAGATTCCCGCTGAATGTTATGTGGGTTGGGTTTGATCCACAGGGTATGGTGCAAAGGCCGGAACCCAAATTGGACAAGCAGCCAAACCCCAAGGTAAATTACAAGTAATCATTACCTTAATAAAATAAAAGCTTCGATTCTTATTAGATGAACCAGTTGGATGACACATGTTCAAATCTATTGTTAAACAGCTAATGTATGCATACCTATGAGTAGATCTTAGTTCAATTGTTTATGCACCAGTTGAGTTATTCAACTATACCACTATGTACCACATGTGTTGTATCTGCTTCCTTTCAATGAGTCTACATCAAATTGTAAAAAGTTGTTAGAAATCATTTAGTTGATATAAAGTGTATGTTTTTCTCTAATTAGGTGCTTCTCTGGGAAATATGGGCTATCCCAATAGTGGAATCAATGGACCAAATCCAGGTGAACTTTTTATTTGTGTGTAATAAAGAATTTTATGTTTTTGCCTTAATAGTTTGATTTAATCAGTTTTTTGGAAACCATCTGAATTTCATGTGTGTTGGGTCTGATCCACAGGGTATGGTGCAAAGGTTGGACCTTACAATGGACAAGCAGCTAAACCCCAGGGTAAATTACAAGTAATCATTACATGCATCTGAATTACAAAATGAAAAGTTCTGTTCTTATTGGATGAACCAGATTGGATGAAGCATGTTCAAAGGTTTCATTAAACAGCTGATGTATGCACACCTATGAGTAGATCTCAGTTTAATTTCATATGCACCAGTTGAGTTATTGAACTATACCACTTGCTATGCAATGAAGGCATTGTTTCCTATCAATCGGTGTAAGCCCTTTAAACCACATGGTAAAATGTTGTTAGGAGTTACTTAGTTATTATAAAGATTTAATTTCTCTAATTAGGTTCTTCTCTAGGAAATATGGGCTACCCCAATAGTGGATTCAATAGACCTAAACCAGGTAAAACATTTTAATTGTGTGTTAAAAAGGGACTTAATGGTTCTGCTTTAATGGTTTGATTTAATCAGATTTTTGGATACCATCTAAATGTTGTGTGTGTTGGGTTTGATCCACAGGGTATGGTACAAAGGCCGGACCGTACAATGGACAAGCAGCAAAACCCCAGGGTAAATTACAAGTAATCATTACTTTAATAAAATAAAAGCTTTGGTTCTTATTGAATGAACCAGTTGGATGACACGTGTTTAAAGCTACTGTAAAACAGCTGATGTATGCACGTCTACGAATGGAAAAAAAATCTTTCTACCTCTCTTTTCCTTTTCTAATGTTCTCTGTATAGTTGCTTATACTATCTTGACGTTGTATCTGAAACTTTGTATTACTAGCACTTCTCGTGAATATTGCTTACTTAGATGAATCTCTTGCTGTTTTCCTCAATTGTAAGTCGCTTTGGATAAAAGCGTCTGCCAAATGAATAAATGTAAATGTAAATCTCGACTAAATTTTATATGCACCAGTTGAGTTATTTAACTATACCACTTGCTATGCATCACAGGTGTTGTATGTGTTTCCTATCAATGAGTGTATAACATATTTACACCACATTGTAAAAGTTGTTAGAAATCATTTATTTGATATAAAGTGTATGTTTTTTTTCTAATTAGGTGCTTCTCTGGGAAATATGGGCTATCCCAATAGTGGAATCAATGGACCAAATCCAGGTAAACTTTTTAATTGTGTGTGAAAAGGAAATTAATGGTTTTGCCTTAATGGTTTGATTTAATCATATATTTGGAGACTATCTGAATCTCATGTGTATTGGGTTTGATCATCAGGGCATGGAGCAAAGGCTGGACCCTACAATGGACAAGCAGCCAAACCCCAGGGTAAACAACATGTAATCATTACTATTATAAAATGAAAGGTTCTGTTCTTATGAATGAACCAGTTGGATGACACATGTTTAAAGCTACTGTAAAACAGCTGATGTATGTACACCTATGAGTGGATCTCAGTTCAATTCGTTATGCGCCAGTTGAGTTATTGAACTACACCTCCTGCTATGCACCACAGGTGTTGTTTCCTATCAATCTGTGTAACCATTTTGAACCACATGGTCAAAAGTTGTTAGAAGTTATTTAGTTAATATTAAGTATATTTTTTTAATTAGATTCTTCTCTAGGATATATGGGCTATCCCAATAAATCGATGGCCCTAAACCACATAAACGTTTAATTGTGTCTGATAAAGTATTTGATGGTTCTGCTTTAGTGGTTTGATTTAATCAGATTTTTGGATACCATCTGAATGTTATGTGTGTTGCGTTTGATCCACAGGGTATGGTGCAAAGGCCGGAACCCAAAATGGACAAGCAGCCAAACCCCAGGGTAAATTACAAGTCATCATTACTTTAATAAAATAAAAGCTTCAGTTCTAATTGCATGAACTAGTTGGATGACACATGTTTAAATCTATTGTTAAACAGCTAATGTATGCACACCTATGAGTGGATCTTAGTTCAGTTCTTTAGGCGCCAGTTAAGTTATTCAACTATACCACTTGCTATGCACAACATGTGCTGTATTTGTTTCCTATCAACATGTGTTTAACCGCATTACACCACATTGTAAAAAGTTGTTAGAAATCATTTAGTTGATATAAAGTATATATTTTTTTCTCTAATTAGGTGCTTCTCTGGGAAATATGGGCTATCCCAATAGTGGAATCAATGGACCAAATCCAGGTGAACTTTTTCATTGTGTGTAAAAAGGGACTTAATGGTAATGGTTTGATTTAATCAGATATTTGGAAATAATAATAATAATAATATGTTTAATTTATGTAGCGCCTTTCCCAGGCTCAAGGACGCTGTACATAGTTAATCAGTACACAGTTACAAATAAATCATTTCATAATCAATTAAACAGTAAAGTGAACAGTTTTAGTTAATTGATTAACAGATCTTTGACAGACATTCTACTCTCAATTTTGAGAGTTTGATGGACGGTAGACATTTGCTCAGTCCAGAAATGGCATGACTGCAGTTGCATATCATACAAAACAATAAGCAAAAATACATAAAAGAAAGTGTAAGTAACCACAGAGACATTAATAAGTATAAGTGCCAACAAAGCAAAAGTACAACGCAGAAAAAAGAAAAAACTATCAAGAAGCATGATCAAGAAGCATGATGTGCTTGAAAGTGTTGGGTAAACAAGTAGGTTTTGAGTTGCGATTTAAATACAGAGAGAGAGGTTATTGATTTTAGTGACAGTGGTAGAGAGTTACATAGTTTAGGGGCAATTACAGAAAATGATCTGCCACCCATAGAGGATAGTCGAAATCTAGGCACAGTAAGAAATTCACAAACTGAAGATCGAAGTGATCGAGGCGGAACATAAGCAGACAGTAGATCAGAGAGATAGGGAGGGGCAAGTCCATTGTGTGATTTAAAAGTAAGCAGCAGAATTTTGAACACAATGCGGGATGATACAGGAAGCCAGTGGAGTTTAAATAAGATGGGGGTGAAATGAGCAGATCGTTTAGTGTGAGTTAGTATTCTTGCTGCAGAATTTTGGATATATTGTAAACGGGAAATAGACTGCAGTGGTAACCCGGCAAAAAGTGCATTACAATAGTTAAGACATGATGTAATAAAGGCATGTACTAATGATTCAGCATCTTTTTGAGAAACAAATGTTCGAAGTTGGGCTAAGCGACATAGTTGGAAAATGCAGCTTTGGATAGCTTACTAATATAAGCATCCAGAGTCAGTGCTGAATCAAAAGTAATGCCTAGGATTCTGACAGTAGCAGATGGAAAAATTGTTGTAGCATCAAGGTTAAGACTAAGGGCATTTACTAAATTTTTCGTTAGTGAAAGGGCGCCTGTAATTAATACTTGTTTTGTTTAGATTCAAACTGAGAAAATTAGAACTTAACCAGGCCTTTAGCTCATTTACACAGGTAGAAAGTGATGTGATCTGGTGGATATGGATAGAATCAGGTCTACAGACAGTGTAAATCTGAATATCATCAGAATAACAGTGATAGTGAAGACCGTGATGGCAGATAATATGTCCAAGAGGCATGATATAAGCAATAAATTGTAATGGTTCAAGAACAGAGCCCTGAGGAACTCCCTGACTGAGTGAAGTAGTGGGAGATTTGTAATTATGCATTGTGATGAAGTATTGTCTATCAGTGAGATAGGAGAAGAACCAGGACAGTGCAGCACCCGAAACACCAATCTCAGAAAGGCGGCAGAGTAGTAACTTGTGACAGACAGTATCAAATGCTGAGCTGAGGTCGAACAGCAGAAGAATGGACAGATTACCGGAGTCAGCAGAAAGTAAGAAATCATTGGTAACCTTAACTAAAGCGGTTTTAGTACTGTACTATGATGCAAGCGAAATCCAGATTGAAACGCATCAAACTGATAGCGGCAGGCTATAAAAGAAATGGCAAATTGGAAATTGAGCGATAGTTGGCAACATCTGCTGGGTCCAGGTTGGGTTTTTTAGAACAGGAGTTACAGCAGCAGTTTTTAGTGAGATCGGAACAGTGGCAGAGGTAAATGACAAGTTTACCCCGGATACTTCCGCAATCCTGCCCTCCTTGTTTATGTCTTGTTTTCATGATCTAGTGGGCAGGATTGCATCAGTAACTTGTCTTTGTGTTCATGTTCTGTGTGGAGACACACGGCTCGGGCGCTTCCGCCTTTTGCCTTGTGTTTTCATGTCGCGCGTCTAAGCCCCGCCCCCTCGTTCTCAGGTAATCTTCCCTGTTAATGTTTCTGATGATTCACACCTGTCCCTGTGTCATTATCCCTTGTTTGTTCCCCTATTTAAAGCCCTTGTGTTCATTGTCCTGTGCTGGTTCGTTTTGTAAATCTCTGTAAGTCTTTGTAAGCTTTGTAGTCTTGTTGTGCAGTACCCTTGTTCCCTATTATATTCCTGATCCTGTGTTTTTGTGTCTAGTTTCAGTTTTCTGTTTTGCCCCCTTGTGGGTTGTTTGAGTTTTGCTGTTTGTTAAGTGAGTTTTTTGGTTCTAGTTATTTATGTTCTCAGGGCTGGTGGGTAACGACTGAGGTGCCCTTGAGCAAGGCACCTAACCCTCACTTGCTTACTATACAAAAAATGTACAAATGTATAGTACAATGTAATGTAAGTCGCTTTGGATAAAAGCGTCTGCCAACTGCATAAATGTAAATGTTATGTTCTGTTCTCCCCATCCGGGCTTTTATTTTGTCCCATTTTAAAATAAAAGTCCTCTTTGTTACCCCTACCGCTGCCTGCATCTGGGTCCTCACTACGCATCATGACAGATATAAGTCTGATAACATGGTGAACTTGGAAACATCAGAGATAGCAGAGGAAGCGAGTGAAGCAGTGAATGCATTACCATTAATAGCATTGGTTTTGCGATAAAAGATTACAGTATTTTTAGTTTAATGAAGTTCATGATAGGAATAACATGGAAACTGATGGGGATGTCATTTACACCAGACGTACAAACCGAGTAAAGTGTATGACCATGAGAGTGGGTATGAGAAATCATCTGAATGGGAAATCATCTGAATCTCATGTGTGTTGGGTCTGATTCACAGGGTATGGTGCAAAGGCCGGACCTTACAATGGACAAGCAGCCAAGCCCCAGGGTAAAAACATGTCAACTATTATAAAATGAAAATTTCTGTTATTGGATGAACCAGATTGGATGAAGCATGTTCAAAGCTATCATAAAACAGCTGATGTGTGCACGCCTATGAGTGGATCTCAATTCAATTCTTTATGCACCAGTTTATTTATTGAACTATACCACTTGTACCACGGGTTAGGAGTTAATTAGTTATTATATTTTTTATATTATATTTTTTCTCTAATTACTGTAGGTTCTTTACTAGGATATATGGGCTATCCCAATGGTGCAAAGTCTGGACTCTCCAATGGACAAGCAGCCAAGCCCAATGGTAAATTACTTTTAATCATTACTATTATAAAACAAATAACTATAAATGGATATCATTTAAATTCTTTATTCATGAAACAACTGAGTTATTGCTTTTTATTACTTGTCATTAAAGCTTTTGTACTGTTAAACAATAGCCTCATGGGTTGCTCTTGAGTTCGAATCCTAACTCGTGGTCCTTTGAGGCCCGCCCAGAGTGTGTGCGAGTAAGACCGGTGGTGCCGTGACAAGGATGGGAGTATGGTTTAGAGAGGTGAATGTAACAGAGGCCAGCTAGAGTTAGAACTTTGCAGGTCAACCTCACTCCACAACCTCAAGAGGTGCTCTAGTGACAGATGCTAGAGGCAGCAGTCTTTAGCCTCCCTGTTAGAGCGCCCGCCCCCCATGCCGAACCATAAAAGCGGAGTAGTGTCAATTGATGGTGCTTCATTAGGGAGTCATTCTCTAGCATCTCGCTTTTTTTGTAAAGGCAGACAGCTGAGGCCTGTCTGTCCAGTGAGAATTCCTTCCTGGGATATTTCTTTAGCCCTAGATGTTTACCTCAAAATGTAAACATTGATAAAACGTGGGTGTAAACATTATCGTTTTGCACTGAAAAGCACATAGGTTGTTGATCGCTGTTTGATTCATGGGCTATTCACGTCGTTCAGACTTTGTTTTGCTAATCGAGAAGGCGTGTTCAGCGACCGTAAGTGCATTTAAACTGCCCGCTTACTCTGGTAACTTAGGAGAAGTGATTAGTCAGCAGAACAGTGCAGTAGTGTGCAAGTCTGCTCTTGCCTTGTTACCTTCACCCCTGGCTCTTAATGCATCATGTTTCCTTCTGGAGCATCAGTGAATGTTTGAAACTTTTTTTAATAGTTGTGTTTGAGTCCCTCAGTTTTCCTTAGTGTGAAAAGATGGATCTCAAACCCATACAGTCATTGCTGGAAGGGTTTAAATATTGAAAAGATGCTGGAAAACTGAAGAATCTGCAGGACCTGGAAGATTTTTCTGAGGAACAGTGCTCAGTTTAAATGTTCAGAACAAACAAAGGACTTGTGAACAACCATCACAGCCCAAAAATCAGTCATAGATCATAGATGTAAGTGTTGAACATAAGGTGGCAGTGGCAGCATTAAGAGATGTCATACTCAGAACAAACAAGGGACTTGTGAAAAAGATCATCCAAGTAATGATCCAAGTCGTAGATCATCCAGGTAACCACACACAGTATAAAGAACCAAGGGTGCCCAAACTTTTGCACAGGGTTATTTTAATCATTTCAGCTATTTAATCATTTATTTAATCATTTATTTTAATCATTTCAGGACTATATGTAAAAAATAAATATGTAAAATATCTCACTCAGGACAGTTCTAAATAAACAAAACATGCATTTTGTATGATTTCTTTTGAAACCATGATTACATTTTCACTGATTCTGCAAGGGGTTCCCAAACTTTCACATAACATTGTATATATATATATATATATATATATAGTTTGGACAGTTTATTGTGGCTGCATTAGAGGATAATCTTCCTTGGTGTGTGTGTGTGTGTGTGTGTGGGTGGAAGTCCTCTGGTGTATTCTGGGCCACCTGCTTTCTCTTAACATGGGAGAGGGCTTCGTTCTCCTCATGCAGAATTTTGGGACATTTCTACTAGAAAACAGGACAAAAATACTAAGAAAGAAAGTCATTTTTTGCAGAAAAGCAATCCTGTTGACCTTAAAGAATATCAGTCACTACTCGCCTCTTTTTCTGCTAGCGTTACAACAGCTAAAACATTGTTCTATACCACCAAGGTGAACAGTGCACCTAACACTCTGCAGCTATTCAAGACATTCAACTCTCTTCTTTGCCCACCCCCATCCCCTCCCACCCTCTTCATCATTGACTGCTGAGGACTTTGCTGTCTTTTTTACTGAAAAAACAGCATCCATCAGCAAACAATTTTCATCAACACCTCCCTACTCACCGGCGCTTTTCCATTCGCATTCAAACAGGCCCAGGTCACACTACACTGAACCCCTCTACCACAGACAGACACTCGAAAGAGCTGTTTTCAACCAGATGTCTTCCTTCCTATCTCAGAATAAACTACTGGATGACAAGCAGTCTGGCTTCAAAATGAACCACTTCACTGAGACTGCTCTGTTATCGGTCACGGAAGCACTATAGCTAGCCAAGGTGGAATCAAAATACTGTTTCTGCTAGACTTGTCTGCAGCATTCGACACTGATTCTGACACCAGATACTGCTAGCAACACTGTCATCACTTGGAATCTCAGGTACTCCTCTCCTCTGGTTCACTTCCTACCTCTCCGGCAGATCCTTCAATGTGTCATGGAGGGGCTCGCTGTCCACTGCTCGCCACATGACCACTGGGGTCTCTCAGGGATCAGTGCTTGGACCACTCCTCTTCTCCAAATGACATCCTTAGGACCCATCATGCAGGCACACGGTTTCTCCTATCACTGTTATGTTGATGACACCCAGATTCATCATTTCACCTGGATGATGCCACTGTAACTGCGTGCATTTCAGCCTGCCTTGAAAACATCTCAGCTTGGATGAAAGAGCATTTTCTGCCGCAACGCAATCATGTCGATTTGCTTTATTTAACATCAGGAAGATTAGACCCTATCTCACTGAGCATGCAGCACAGCTCCTTGTTCAGGTCCTTGTTATTTCAAGGTTGGACTACTGCAATTCTCTCCTTGCTGGTCTTCCTGCCAAGGCAATCAAATCACTCCAGCTGGTTCAGAATGCAGAAGCACGGCTCTTTTTCCAACAGCCCAAAAGAGCTCATGTGACACCCCTCTTTATCTCTCTCCACTGGTTACCGGTCAAAGCCCGTATCAAATTAAAGTCACTAACGCTTGCCTACAGAACTATCACTGGCTCTGCACCGGCAAGTGTTTTCATGAACATAAACAGTTGTGAAATGCATGTGTCGCAGTTTAGATCCATATACTCGCTCTAAAAGGGGCAGTAGCATAATAAAGCGTTCTTGTTTATAATGTTCGTCAAACAACAAAAGACGGGCCCAAAATCCTTCACTGATAATAAAGGAATTGTGTTCTCATACACAGTTGTTCATAACAGATAAAGGAAAAAAGTAGCATACAATAATTTTAGTTTGTTAAAGATGTGCTTTAAATATGGTTGAAGTGTTGAAAGAGAGTTTGTGTATTAACAATAATGATTTGTATTAATTTGTAATTATTTTATTGGTGTATTAAACTACGTAAATATACATAAATATACAATATGATAAAACAAGATACAATCTGTAGAAAATATAGTTTGTCAGACATGCGTTGGGAAAGTGGCGCCGTAAATCTTGTGGGTGATACCAATATCGGTATCGGCCAAAAGTTGTTTGTTAAAATCGGTATCGTATCGGCCCAAAAAAATCTTATCGGTGCATCCCTATATATATATATATATATATATATATATATATATATATATAGTACTAACCCTCTAAACTAGTAACTTTGTGTTAGCACTTATTGTATTATTGCCCCTGTATGACATATTGCTTTATTGCTTCCTTATCTCTCTGTAAGTCGCTTTGGATAAAAGCGTCTGCTAAATGACTAAATGCAAATGTAATGTAAACCGTGTGGTAAAAGAATGGTCTTTACATAATGCTCATTAATGGCATGATACATAAAAACCATCATAAAAAAATTAATTTCATCCCCTGTAATCTCTAGGTTATGGTGTCCCTGCAGGTCTGTCAAAAGGACCTTATCCCAAGAGTATTAATTCAGGTAATATATGATTTTATAGAATAAATGTTTATTTTATGTAGAGAAAACATACACCGATCAGGCATTACATGACCACCTTCCTAATATTGTGTTGATCCCGCTTTTACAGCCCCATATACAACAAACTGTGATGCACTGTGTATACTGACACCTTTCGATCAGAACCAGCATTAACTTCTTCAGCAGTTTGAGCTACAATATCTCGTCTGTTGGATTGAACCACACAGGTCAGCATTCGCTCCTGTTACACAGACTAAGGCTGATAAGGATCCATGAGCGGTTTATTGAACAGAATAGAAATACTCTATCAGACAGGCAAAAACAACAGGGGCAAACAGGCTAATGCAGGTAATCCAAAATTGTAAACGGACAGGTTAGGATCAGGGCAGGCAGCAAACAATCTGAAGGGTACCAAGGCAGATAGCAATACACAGGCAGGAAGCAAACAATCAGAAAATACAAAAGTCCAGACAGGGTCGATACACGGGCAAATAAATCCACGAGAAAACACAAGGGTAAATGCTCAGAATTGCAGCAGTGCTAACAAGACTTCACGATGAACGAAAGAGTGAAACTTGTATAAAAGGTCCAGTAAATGCGGTTCAGGTGGGACCATAATCAGACTGTCGAAATGGCTGATGAAAGATGTAGTCCTAGCATTCCGTAGAGACCAACCTCTGTTGGCCACTCACTCTAATCCTTACGCTTACCAATTTTTCACGCTTCTAACACATCAACTTTCAGGATAAAATGTTTACTTCCTGCCTAATATATCCCACCCACTAATAGGTGTCGTGATGAAGAGATAATCAGTGTTATTCATTTCACCTGTCAGTGGTCATAATGTTATCACTGATCGGTGTATAATATTCTGTTTTGCAAAAGGGACCAAATTTGGGTTAAAACAACCCAGCATAGGTTCATTTACAACCCAATGGGCTGGGATTGTCCCTTCTTGACCTATCAGTGGATTTTAACAGTGATATGTTTCTACATGTTATGCATGTTACATTTATCTATTTATCCTTTCTATGTGATCTATATTTTCTATGTTTTACAGCCAGTCAGTGTGTAATAAAACTGCTTTTATTACTAGGGTATGCCCAGGCAAAAATTGGAAAAGGTGGTGTTTCCAGTGGAAAGGTACCTACAGGAGAAACTTTGAGCCTCAGTGTACAAGGCAGTCTCCCAGTATCAGCTTACACAAAGGGCGTTTTACCACAAGCTGAACATGAGACAATCACAAGATTACCATCAGACATTTCATCTATTATGCAACAAACAAAAGGACCAAGAGCATTACTTCCACAGGGCAAAGGCCCAAAACTTTTGGAACCTCAGCCTGTTGTACCACAAGGAATGCCTTCAAACCCATTGGTGCAGGGTGCATCCTCTTATAAACCAGATAAAGCTTACAAACCAGTAGCACCTGCTGTCCCACAAAGCAAAACTTCAAAACCAGTTGCACCCATAGTCTCCCAAGCAGAAGCACTTTCTCCATCAGAGTCAGCCCACATTCCTCAAGGAAAAGCTCCAAAACCATTTCCTCAGTTTCCACAGACAGTTGCACTATCACCAGAACAAGTCATTTCACAAGAACAAAACACAAGACCATTGATATTACTGCCAATTACTCCACAAACAACCTCTCTGGTGCAAGGTCCACAGTCAAAGGCTTCAAACCCAGAGACACAACTTTCAGCAGCCTTTCAACCAAACCAAGTGAGGAATCCATCAACAACAAATACTGGTACATAGCTACTGTTTTATACATGTTTAATCAAATAGGATGCAACAAAAGCTATTATTACTCAATGACTAAATGTCCTGAACTAATAAAACCTAGGGTTGTGCAATGTAAACGTTGTTGATGAACTAGTGCATTTGTGGTTTAGTATTTGTTCACCGACAAATAAAAGTCATGTTTGCACCATTTACTCAATCATGTACTCCCAGGTGTGTGTGAAAAATATTCCGAATTCAGAACTCTTATAAATAAGACAAAAATTTATTAATAATTTGTTAAATTTGTGTTTATGTATGTGTGATCTACAGAACTCCTTGGACTGGGACAAACTGATGGACACCAGCAGGCAGCTAAACCTGCAAAGCCTGGTAACTGTTAATCCAGCATTATAACATTACATGACTTTAAATCATCACATTTAATTCAATAACTGAGAATTAGTAATCATTAATTAAGTTTTGTGTATTTTCTAATGTTGGCTCAGTTGTTTGTTTCGGATTATTACAAAATGCTTTAATAGACCTATTGAAAATTTTTAGATTGTGGACCTGAAGGTAGACCTAATGGACAGTGGATGAAACTACCAAGTCCTGGTAAATTCTTTTTTGTAACTTAAGTTTTAGGTTGTTAAAAAAATGTATTGCTAAAAGCAGTCAGACTAAAACTAGTCTAATTTGTCTGCAGGGTCGATGTACCCCAAACAAAATGGGGCTAAGCCATCCCAACAAGGTAAAGTATAAATTACAAAAACTTAGAAGAAATATTAACATAAATATTAGACAGTTATAGGTTATAGAAACTATAATAAGCTCTGCGGTGTAAAATTTGGATACTTTGAAGAAAGGGTTTCTTTGTGGGGAAAACATTACATAATAATAGCTAGTAGATATTACGATAATGGCAGTAGTACACAATAAGGCATATATTACATTTCGTCATTTGTTCTGTAGCCTTTGGAGCAGGAGTAAGTGGCTATTCTATTCCTGGAGTGAACAATGGATACAAAGGTGAATGTCTGAAAAAAAACTTTCTCTTTTACCTCACTTGTTATAAACTTTGCAAGCATTTATTTAACTATTGCTTTTTCTGTCTGTCTAGCATTTGGTGGTGGCCATGGGTCTTTCCCAGGTGCAGAATTTGGCAATGGATATGGTGAGGCAGTGTGATTGAGAGCCCTAATACTGATAACTATTGATAATGTATATGTAAGTCTCAGTAAAAGTAAACAAAAAAAAGGAAAACCTCTTGGAGTCAAGCGTTAAAGATAATCATAGGAAACAGAAAAGGTTTTGTGACTCTTATGTGAAATGTGTGAAACAGTCCCCCCTGCAAACAGTCATCTGAAATTCATTATATAAATATATTTCTGTCTGTGGCTCTGACAGCTGGCCTTCAAGGTGGACTACCAACAGGATTGGGATCCAAAGGAAAACCCCAAACAAAATATGGTAAATGTGTTTGCTGCACGATACTAATGTCAGTTTCAATTATCACATTTTTAACTTGTCCTTTCTGTGGCTTAACAGGCATAGGGGGACGAGCATTTTCTAGTTCCCAGGGATACCAAAGTAACCCCTTTGGAAAATATGGTATATAATTCTATTGAAATTAAAATAGTATATTGTGTACATGTGTTTTGTAGGCGGTTAGGAGATAAGGTTATCTCTGGATGCACAAGTGTATGTAAAATTACAGTGTTTTTCTCCTATAGGTAATGATGATCAGCAGTATGGAGCCAGGCCCTACAATCCTAAAGCAGGTACAAAATATGGTACATTTTTAATGAGGTCATAAAACTATAACAAGATGTTACAAAAAACATTTGAACAACCAAATTTTGTTAGGATGTTCCAAAGCAGCTCCTGATTAACAGTTTCAAATGCCAAAGGCTATGAAACGGTCCTGATGCTGTTTACCACATTTTTATTGAAACTGTCTCACTATGAAAATCATGTCCACAGTACTGAATTGGATTGAATTTAATGTCCACAGTACTGCGATTTCTTTGACATTGCATGACTTTTGCCAAGACCTTACAGGCAACAGCTAACAGCGATATACCTTGGCTGTTACTACAAATTGATTTTTCACCCTTGTTTTTATAGTGTGACATTATTGTCCTCTATTGGTAGGGGACACTTTCCTGTTCCCAGTTAGTTTTTATTGCTAAGGGGCTTATTATTTTGGAGGGAGTTGCTAGCCCCTCTCGAAATGTTGGATGGTGATCAAGAGCTTGGACAGGTTGCCGAGTTGGTAACTTCTCTAAGATTGTAACACTCCTGTCTGTCACCGGACTTCACTTCCCAGAATCCCCTGCACCGCACCTCCACCATTTTGATTTGGACTCGCACCTGTTGCTCGTTTGTTGTCACAACTGTTCTGTGTTTGCACTTGTATTTAAGTTGTCATTTGAGTTTAGTTCGTTGTCCGGTCTAGTTGTATTCGGTTTGGTTGTTAGTGCCCGTATTGGTGCATTTTGTGTGACTTACCTGAAGACTTACCTGAAGACTTACCTGAAGACTTACCTGAAGACTTACCTGAAGACTTACCTGAGTGAAATACCTACCTGAGTGAAATACCTACCTGAGTGAAATACCTACCTGAGTGAAATACCTACCTGAGTGAAATACCTACCTGAGTGAAATACCTGTTATGGATATATTTGCCCGAAGACCTACCTTAGTGGATTACCTGTTTTTGGATACTTACCTGAGTTGATTACCTGTGTGGATGTTCTGTTTGTGCCTTTGTGACTGTGATTGTTTATTCAATTCTCACTTTACCATCATTCACCTTGTGGTGTGCTCACCTGCCTGAACCCGTACCATTACAGAAAACCGGACCCAACACAATGACCACACCACAGGAGTGGATTTATGGCTTGTACTCTCCAGAGGACATCCTCATGTACCATCTACGCCAAGATGGCATCCTCTGGAGAGGTATGTGGAGGACTTTGTTGATTTCTGCCGACAGGTGAGGTGGGACGATCGCTCACTTAACGCGTGCGTCGTGATGGGATTAGTTGATGACTCCCATTGGTGTCTGCCTCCCGAGTTCAGGGACAGACCCATGGTCGAGTTTATCGATCTTATCCGGGAGATGAATGGCTCTTGCCCTTGCGTGAGCGAGACCATCCTGGATAGGATCGATCATCATCTGATCCCGTCCGAACACGCGTTGAGCGCCCCAGCTCACCTTACCATGATGGCAAGATCCTCCACCAAGTCCCGCCGCCATAAGCCACGAAGGCCCCAACGCTCTCCCGAGCCTGCGCCACACCGCTCTCCCGAGCCAGGTCAGCTCCGGGAGACCAATATGGAAGGCCAAAAGGATCAAAACCTCCCATTCCTCTGCCAACCTGAGCCCGTCGGAACCGCAGCTTCCAAACTCACCCTGGACATGGAATTGCTTTGGGAGTTCGATCCCCTGTTCGGCCTCCACCCTACCCTAAATCCTGTCCCAGAGTTTGTGCCCCTAGACTCTGTTCCAGAGTGGATACCCCTGCATTCCGTTCCTGAGTTTGTGCACCTAGTCTCCGTTCTGGAGTTGGTGCCCCTGGATTCCGTTTTGGAGTTAGTGTCCCAATCATTCACTTTGTGGTGTGCTCACCTGCCTGAACCCGTACCATTACAAAGATGGAATGACCAACTGGTGACTGATGGTTCAGGAGGACTTATTTAGCTGACCTTGCCAAAATCTGTGTCTTGTCTTTTAGAACTGTGAATCTGTCTGTGGATTTAAAGGTGTAATGGGGCAATGTAGCCATATACAGGGCTGGGAGGGTTACTTTTTTAAATGTATTTCAATACAAATTACAAAATACATGCTTTAACAAGTAATTTTTAACCTATTTCGTTAGATTACTCAGGTTTAGTAACTTAATCTAAATACTTTGGAATACTTAAAGGTATAGTTCACCCAAAAATGAAAATGCTGTCATTTACTCACCCTCAGGTTGTTCCAAACCTGTAAAAATGTTCTGCTAAACACAAAGGAAGATATTTGCGAGAATATCAGTAATCAAACAGATCTCATCCCACATTGGAGCATACTTATCTTGATGTCTTGTTTTCATGTTTACCACCTCTAAATAAGAGTGAAATCTATATTTGAGACCGTCAGTCCCTTTTCAACCTATTCTCCTTTTGTTTTACACAATATAAATTCATACAGGTTTGTAAAAATGTGACAAATGTAATTTTGGGTGAACTGTCTATAGTAACTATCCATCTTTATCTTAGAATGGGATTCAGAGCTGTTTCAAGATGATTCAAAGCTTCAAAGTAAATTCAAACATATAATAAAAGTAACCAAGACAACTGGCGTAGTTCACCAAGTAATACAATCGATTAGTTAATGAATGGAACAAATTTTAAGTGATTACTTCACCTATAGTCCTATATATGGAGAGATGATCGGCAAAAAAAAATCGCTGAGTCAAAATCAACAGGATATGTTTTTCCGAAAAAAAACTATGGTCGCAACCCGCAATGCATGTCATTATAATAGTTCAGTGTAATTTACAACCACAGTTCGCTAACGATGCTTTGGGGAAACACACCTCAGACCTATCCAGTTTGTGAACCATTCACACTGGGTTCGTTAAACAAAGCAAATGATTTGTTTAAAAGATTGACTCAAAAGAATCATTTGTTCATGAATCGGATCATGAGCTCGCGCATTACCGCGTCAAGATGATCTAACGTTAACTGAACATTTCGAATAAATTAAGATTGATTGTTCATCTATAAGCACACAAAGCTATTTTGACTTCATAAAACTTTATTTCACGCATGATTCATATGGATCGGTTAACTTGCAAGTTTTAATTCGAGGAGCATTCTGTCATTTTTCAATGAAATTCTTAAATATTAAACGTAATGATAACCATTTAATGCTCAAAATATGATTAACTAGAGGTACTGGATAAAAATTTCAAAGATCAAGAACAACTTACCTCAAGATGCTTTTTCAGATTAGATGTTGAATCCTTCGATGCTGATAGAAGTTTTGTTGCAGGCAGGCATAGCTTGCTTTGTACTGAGATATTACGTCCTTTTTCAGATTTATAATTAAAATGTTTTTTTGTGTTTGCATGAGTAAAATGCATTACGTGAAGGGCTTACAGTGGTCTCATCCATTTTGTGTTCTGATGAGTGCCGTGCATGCTGCTGGGTGGCTGCGCATGTTTTTTTTAAAAACGGATAATCAATTTTATTGGTTAACATTTCAAAACTGTTTATTTAAATTAATAAATGACATTTAAATCCAAAGTAATCACTTTAGTTACTTAAAATACTTTTTGGATGTAACTGTATTTCGATTACCATCCATTTAAAATGTAACTGTAATGAAATACAGTTACTTATATTTAGTATTTTAAATACGTAATGTCGTTACATGTATTTCCTTACTCCCCATCCCTGGCCATATAACATTTACTGTTTTGCTATAATATAAATACAGTCAATCAGGTTCCAAAAATTTTTCAGAATGCGAGATGTAATTCCTGGTAGCTACAGTAACCTACCCAGGAAATGATAAAGTGGGCAATTTTAGGCCACCTTTTCTAGGTCCTTCCCTAATAGGGTGAGCAGTTTTGTCCCTCAGTTGCACATGTGTGTGCCAAATGCAGCAGCTCAGTCTCGGCTGCTAGCGCCCATGCTGCTTCTGTGCAGGGTTCTAGCTAGAAGCTTCAAGGCCATTATTCCCTGCTCCCATCACTAGATACCCCTTCGCCAGTAGACTTCAAATGAATATAAGATCAAGGTATTATACACTGTGGTCTTAGGTGGAGAGACCTGTGTAAAGTATTTAGTGCCATTGGGGGTGCACAGCCCCAAGTAACACTATCTTTACTACAGTGTATGATATCCAGATGGCAAATGTGATCCAGGATGATCAGAACCACAATATGGTTCCAGGAGGCTGATGGAACTCCTACTTTTAAGGACCACCTAGTGTGTGCCTCCAGCACTTGGCTTTTCTCTCAGGGTATGCTTTAGTCTTAAAAGACTATCCTGCAAGGCAGCAGGGCAATGGGTGGCCAAAACAGTCTCTGGGGTCCACTGCAACTCTGAAATCCCCCACCAAAGCTGCAAAGCACTTGTTTTCTGTGTGTGACCACGAGGAGGTGTGTTGAGAGCCTTGGTGATGGCAGGAGAGACTTATAGGCTGCTACCCTGTTCATCACAAGGATGCATGCAGCAATTCTTTAACTGCTGCACTAGATGCATCACATTACCTTGTGACACACACACACACACACACACACACACACACACACACACACACACACACACACACACACACACACACACACACACACACACACAGGTGAGTGTCCATGACAGAGAAATCACAGAGGAAACCACTGCCCCCCCCCCACACACACACACACTCACACAAATTTTAAGTTTGCCAAAGAGAGCCTTGAAAACTGCAACTGCTTACTCAGCATTATGTTTGGCACAAAAAGGGCACAGCTTGCCAACACCAAAGCATCACCCCAATCATGAGTATGGTAAAAAAGAACATCATGATTTGCCATCCTCAAGGGTCAAATGGATTCCCATGTTTATGAAAACATACTACAGTACAATGTCAGGTTGTTTGTCCGCCAGCTATAGATTAGTAGAAGTTGCGTGATGCAGCAGAACAATAACCCTAATAATTAAAAGTAAATCCACTGCAGAATGGCTTCGGAAAAAATGCACATTTTGCAGAGGCCCAGACAGAATCTAGACCTTAACCTCATAGGGATGCTGTGGACTGACTTCAAGTGAACTGTTTACACCAGACATCCTGGTGTCTGAGTTGAGATTCAGAGTTACCAAAAGCAAATGTTTGATGTTGTTGCTGCAAAAAGAATTTGGATCAGAATTGTGTGTGTGTGTGTTATCTATTGTTACATACTGTATATCACATTATGTTTGTCTATTGTTATAACTTACTGTAGATGAGGATCAGAATTTATTGCAAAGTACTCCAGAAAACCAGTTAATTGCAAGGGGTTCACATACTTTCTTGCCACTGAATAATAATATAAATGATAACAGTATGAGTTACATAAATAAATATACAGAAGTAATTTACATTTCCATCTGTAAATTACTTCTGTATATTTATTTATGTAACTTATGCAACCAATGTATATCCTGCACTTGCTGCTATTGCACTTCTGGTTAGACCCAAACTGCATTTCGTTGCCTTGTACTTGTACATGTGTAATGACAATAAAGTTGAATCTAATCTAATCTAATGAGCGTATGTATCTGCAGGTTTTGGTGGGTTACCTTATGGTAAACGGCCCACTGGAAACAGTGGTGAAAAATCCTCTGGCAAATATGGTAAGTTTTGTTAAGAATTTTAACTTCCTTTTTATTAAACAAGTGTTATAACAGTTAATTTTTTTTTCTCAGGTTTTGGGGGTCTTCCATATGGTGGTCAGCCACTTGGCCTTGGGACTGACGCAAATTTTGGAAAATATGGTGAGAGACAGAATTGTATAGACAGATAATTACATTACAATGAGAACAATATTAGAATGACTTTTTCTGGATATGTTCCTTATTTTCTCTGGGACCCCAGAACCTTTTTATAATTTAAAATCTAAATCAGCTCAGCTATAGATGTTTTGTTCTTTTGTCTTAAACCGAAATAAAAAATTCTCTTACATACTGCTTTTTGTGCATTAATCCACACACACAAATAAGAATTGTTCTTTGAATATTTTTCCAAATGAAAATGTTCAAAGAACAAGTAACTGGGTTTAAAACCTTAATTGTTCCATGAAGGCTTCAATTATACAATTGAAATAAAATACCTTACTGTGTCTTTCAGGTAATCCAGCCGTGTCATATGAGCTCCTCGGCCCAGTGACCGATGGCCAGTCTGTTGACGGTACTGACATTTCCATACATAACATTAATTAAATGTAACATAGGCATTTATTATATATGATATAGCATTACATTTCTATCATTAAACCTTTTTAATAAAAACAGAAAACAGAAATCTGGAGGCTTTGCCCCAAGGCCCTGAGATTGATGGACAAAAATCTATTGACAATTTTGGTAAGTCATGTATATACAGGTACTATTACATTTGTTATTTAATGTATACTTTTCACTGTTATCCAGTGTCATATAAAGTTTATAGTAGAATGTCCATTATTGAATGTGTTTCTTAGCAATAAAATCCATGATTCTTTTAACACTGAACTCTTTTTGTTTTGTGTGTATATGGTTAATTCAGGAGAAGGAGAGATCCCACCCCAGCCTGATGATCCTGTGATACTGCCAGCAGGAGTTCCACTTACAAAATCCACTAACAAATATGGTAAGCATTTTTTGACAGTGCTTACAATTTGTGTGCATTTGTTCAAATGATTTACATGTGCCCACAGACATTCTTCATATTTTACTTTCTTCACTCCAGGAAAGGATGGTTTTACCAATGAAAGAATACAACCAGAAGGTAAATAAAAAGTTCAAATCCCCCACACTAAAATGTATGTTGACCTGTGTACAGTAATATATTTATAATGGAAAACCATGTGAAATGTGAAGTTCATATTTATGTAAAAATGGTTATCTTTAGAAAATTATTTTCTCTGTTAAATTACAATAATCGTATTACTCCAGACGTAGCATTTCTGATTTGATGTGCACATTTGCATTTTAACTTAATTTTTTATTTTACTTTCTGGAAATGTGTCTTTTTTTCTTGCTTGTTTTATAATGTTCTTTGTTGCGTGTCTTTTTTTTTGTCTCTCCTGCAGTTGTCTCATTCCCTGCTACTCCCACTGAAACCCATGTCCATCACATTCCAGCTATGACCTCATTTGACTCACCTGAGGGCTCCCCCCTTGCACTTGTCTCAGGTCCCTTGGACTCATTGGTGCCTGACATTGTTTCTGAGGTGTCCACTTCACCTGTGTCCCCTCATCCTGAACTGCCCACTTTAATGATGCAGCCAGCACCACCACAACAGATCCACATCCAACAGCACCTGAAGTTCCACTTCCACCCGCATGGAAACTCTGAGACAGGTAATACACACACATCATTTAAAGAGCATTAGATCCCCAGTGCTAAGGTAGAACATTTACTTTTATAATTTTGAGAAGTTTCCCATCAATAAAATGATACAGGAGCTGCTTCATGTTGCACACCATGTTAAAATCTGTGATCAAATTAATCCTTTTCACTTTACAAAGTAATACAATAGTAGCACAATAGTAATTTTAAATTGTAAAAATGTAATTCTTTGTAACAATGCATTTTTTTAGGAGGAAATGAAGGCAAATATGATTTAAAAGGATTCTTTGGAAATAAATACCAAGGTATGTATAATACATGTTTGATGAATTGTTAAGATATAATATTTATGGTATTCGAAATAATATACTCATGTCCTTATTTGTATTTCTTCCCTCAGGATAATTTGAAAATGAAGCTTACTGAGTAAAGTTGTATCTTCACCTTATTAGATTTTTTTTACAGTTGCTGTTTCTGTGAACTGTTGTATATTTTTCTATATTTAATTACTTTTTCTGTAATTAACCTGTAGTTTTTTATTTTTAATGTATTTTCAGTCCATTAGAGTTCCTATTTAAAATGTATTCCACAAATAGTTGCATGCAACAAATTATGACATTTTATATTTAATATGACTGTAGAATATTACATCTGCATATTACATATTTTCTCTTCAGGATTCTCTTTTCAAGATTTCTGAATACAAAAATGTTTAAAGCTTTGTGTGTGTAGTCACCTGTAGTTTTGTTGCTATAAGCTGAACTATTTATTTCTGTATATCTTTTTCTGTGTCATGACCTTGTATGATTTTTTAACTGTTTTAAATACGTAAAATAAATCTTAAACCCACACAGTATTCTTGTTCAGAGCATTTCAGTATGTTCTGTGTTGAATTATAAGACAGTATCAAAGAATAATAATAGTCTTGAAAAGTATCTGGTCAATTATGTACATTGTCATAATATCTACCTTGTCTAAATGGCTACATTTCGACACAAACACACATTTCAAGACAAATTATATTGTGTATATAATATTGTATTTGGTATGTCAGTTGTCATACATTTTGTGCATTTATAATTCGTCAGTTAATGTTATGAACCAATCTGTCACACCCTGTTGCTGGTGCCTCAGCTTGCCACTTGAGGGCGGCATGCTTTTCTGTGTTTCTGCTTTTTGTTTTGTAAGGACTTCATTGCCCATGTTTCATTGTGCCTCAGTGTAACTGGTTTCAGCTGTGCCTCATTTCCTGTTTGTCCCTGCATCTGTGTATGCCCTTGTGTTCAGTTGCCTTTTGTCAGTCGTTGTTTCTTTGTTGCATGTCTCTGGTCCCCTTGTCCTGGATTATTTTGTTTTTGTTTTTGTTTTGTTTTATTATTAATTAAAACCCTTAAAGCTGCATTTGGATCCGCTTTCTGCCTGGTTTCTCATTCATCGTAACAGAACAAGCTATGGATCCAGCAGAAGGATGGTCACCGGCTATGCGCCTCCTGATGCTCTGCCAGGGTGCCTGCTCCCTTGAAGATCACACCTCAAGGACTTTTTTAACCTTGTTCCAAATACCCACTCAGATAAGTGTTTGATTGTTTTTTACCGTGCCAGTTTAAATGAACCACTCAGATCACAGCTTGCTCAGTATGATCCTCAAGGGATGTGTGTGGATTTTGTAGAGCTATCCCTGGTGTTAAGCGGGTTCTCCTTCAGTGTAAGGGGAGGCTAAACATTTTTTGGGGGGAGGCAGTAGTCAGCAGGCTCCGGTGGTCACAGAGCTTAGCAGTCCAGAGCCCGCTCACAAGATGGCCGCCTTACCTGTGTTCCCTGTCTCTTCCAAGATGGCCACCTCACCTGTGTTCCCTGCCTCGTCCAAGATGGCCGCCTCACCTGATTTCCTTGCCTCGTCCAAGATGGCTGCTAGCCCGCTGGTCCCAAGTCCGGTAATGCCAGTTCCTGAGGCTCTGCTCCAGGAGTCAGCTCTGCCTGTTGTAGCAGCAGCCATGTGGTGTGTCTGGGCTGTGCACTGCTCTACCGCTCTCAAGGATGCGCACGAGCTCCCTGCCTCATCCAAGATGGACGCTCCCGAGTTCCCTGCTTCGTCCAGGATGGCCACCACTGGCCATCCAGCCCTACCCGCGCCTCCGTGGCTTCCAGCCCTGTCTGCCATGCCTAGGCTTCCAGCCCTGTCTGCCATGCCTAGGCTTCCAGCCCTGTCTGCCATGCCTAGGCTTCCAGCCCTGCCTCCAGTTCCACCTTGGCCTCCATCTACAGCTCAGCCTTGGTCTCCTCCTGCCTCTCGGCCTCCCAGTCGGCCTCTGCTCCACGGCCCAGGTCCAGTCCGACTCTGCTCCACGGCCCAGGTCCAGTCCGACTCTGCTCCACGGCCCAGGTCCAGTCCGACTCTGCTCCACGGCCCAGGTCCAGTCCGACTCTGCTCCACGGCCCAGGTCCAGTCCGACTCTGCTCCACGGCCCAGGTCCAGTCCGCCTCTGCTCCACGGCCCAGGTCCAGTCCGCCTCTGCTCCTTGACCAGCCTGATCCGCCGTGGGTTCCAGGTCCTCTACCGCTGCATGGTCCTGGCCCTTTGTCCCATCCCCTGTTCTGCCTCTGCTTCACCGCCCCCCTGGACTTTGTTATTTTGAGGGCGTCTGGAATAAGGAGGGGGCTATGTCACGCCCTGTTGCTGGCACCTCGACTTGCCACCTGAGGGCGCCATGCTTTTCTGTGTCTTTTCTGTGGGGCAGTCGTGGCCCAGTGGTTAGAGAGTTGGACTCATGACCAGAAGGTTGCTGGTTCGATTCTCAGGGCTGGCGGGTAACGGCTGAGGTGCCCTTAAGCAAGGCACCTAACCCCCACTTGCTTACTATACAAAATGTACAAATGTATAGTACAATGTAATGTGAGTCGCTTTGGATAAAAGCGTCTGCCAAATGCATAAATGTAAATGTAAATGTAAATGTGTTTCTGCTTGTTGGTTTGTAAGGACTTAATTTCCCATGTTGCATTGTGTCTCACAATGCTGTTACAACCTTTGATCCATGTAGCCAGTTTTCTCCATGATATTAATCAATAGAAAAGCAACATTTCCAAGAAAACAAGTGCGAAGTTGAAGAAAGAGAAGAAAGCTATCTGAACCTTTTTGGAAGACAATTGGTTGCTTTGTCGGAAACGTGTTGACATAGAGTTATCATCAGATGCAGCATATTCGGTTCCAGGATATGTCTTCAGAAAGGATCGGAAATATGGAAAAGTGAATGACTGCATAACAAGTTGAACTTGATACTTCAGTACATATAAAACATATAGCTGTAAAAATTGTTTTATCTCCATGTATGGCGTTCACTTTGGTTGGTGTATATAGACCCCCGTCATCATGTGCCATATTGTATGATTATTTGAGGAAACTTTTAAAAGGGTTTGATAGGAATCAAGAATGAATTTTGGTTGGGGATTTTAAAATTAATCGGGTTGAGAGGTCAAGTAGGAAAAATCTCAGTTCACAGTTAATACAGAGCCCCACCAGAGATACTTCATCATATCAAACTCAAATTGATTTAATATTTAGTAATAAGCCAGAAAGAATAACAAAGACATTTAATTTGTTTACAGGGTTATCAGATCATAATTTTATATTAATGGTAAGAAAATGAACAAAACATAGGTTGTTATATCAACTGGACAATCAAAATGTTAAAAGAAACTTGTAAATTAATTTGAAGAGAAATTTAAAAAGTTAGATTGGAATTAGATTTTGTTAACAGATCATTTCGAAGTTGCTTCTGAGTCTTTTATGGCTAATGTTTACTATTAATAATGTTAAAGGTGAATTTAGTAAGAAGGTTGCATGCATTAGAAAGGAACAGAAATTGCCATGGTTTAATGAACAATTATGGACATTAATGAAGCAGAAGGATTATGCTTTGGAAATAGCAGAATAATATACAGAAGAAAGATAAAAATATTGAATTACGAATTCATACTTAATTCAAGATAAGGATGAAATTGCTAGCATGTTTAATCATTTTTTATAGATTCAGTTCAAGAGTTATCAAAAGGTTTTAGTGAAAGAAGTAAAGCTATTGTACTACCAAATATTAATAATATTGCGTTTTTTAATATTTCTGAAGTATTTGAGGGACAAATATTTTTGCAAAACAAAAGTTACGCTTAGCAATACTAGGGTCTAAAGATGTTTATGATTATGATTCTGTATTTATTAAAAACGATGTAGATGTTCTTGATGTGTCCATTACCCATTTGGTTATCAATAAAAAAATGCTATTTCCCTAATGCTTGGAAGTCAGCGGTAATAACACCTATATTTACGATAGGTGATCCTATGCAAGTAACAAATTATAGACCTATCAGAATTCTCCCTGTTGTTTCTAAAGTCATTGAAAGGGCAGTTTGTAATCAATTAATAGAAGCTATTTCGGGTTATTTTCCATTACATCCTATGCAGTTTGGATTTAGAGCTTACCATTCAACAGACAGCTTTTCTTGTAGAACAAATTAAATCTATCTGTCCTTCCAGTTTTCTTCCCACCTCTGCCTCGCTTTCGATTTAAACATGGCAGCCAAATGAAATCAGTCTATTACCTGCTAACTCATCTGTTTTACTCATCCTGTTATCCCTGTCACCAGTAAACTTAGTAGTACCCCAAGGCATTACAGTTAGAGAGTGTACAACACTAAGTACTTTTAAAATTACACTTAAATCGTGGCTTAAGGAAAATCAAGTATGTGATCATTGAGGTGATGTTTTGACTAAAATGTGATTTCCTTTTCATTGTTGTTTGTTTTTTACGTATTGTGATTTTATGTAACAACATCCTGCCCAGCTTATAGCTAACTCTGGCACAACACATGTGATGTGCATGGTCCCTGCTAACATAAATAAATAAATGTGAATACAAAAACAGCTGAGAAAAGTGCAGCTGGTTCTTGCAGCATTTTTGCTGGTACTGGTATCACCATGATTTCTTTAGATATTTTATCTAATATAATGGGGTCTCTAAAATACTTTTGGAGGTCATTGTAATCATTGTAATTATCACATCTTAACATGACCGTAAAAATATATAAATCTCGTGTCTAAGTCTTTTAGTATGTCAGTGTTTGGACTTAAAGAACTTTAATCTCCCATGAGCTGACTCCTGCTCAGCCCAACTGCTGGCTGCTGATTGGCTACAACACTAAGTACCAGTAACCCGGCCCATAGTCTTTCTGCAAGCCTCAAGTAGCTGCTATTCTACCTAGGCTACCTTCCGGTACTTTTAAGATGATGAGTCTCTGGTGTCAGAGTTAGTATTTTAAAGAACTTTTTTAATGCTATGTAAAACATTGTTTTAAATGATGTATTTCTAACCTGATTTGGATTATAGCATAGGTCTTCCAAGATCAGGTGGGTGGTCAAGGACAATTGATAATTTTATTTCTTCTCCTCACTATGTCTTTTTTTAATGAGCCAAAACTTCTGGATTTTAAGAATTCACCACCACATCTTCAGTTCAACAAGTATGTCCTAACAGGATACCGGCCTTTATCCACTAACAGAGACTGTCTGCGAAGTTTGTTCTATCTGCACAATGAATTTGGAAACATCTATACACATGGTATGAAAACAACTAACTGCTTAATGCCTTTCAATGTCTAGCAATTTTTAACATGCATAACCTCCAGCTGACGCAAACCAAGCTGTACAAAGAATCTGTGATTTTAAATATATACTTTAGTGCATTATTCTACTAATGGGACAATTCCTAAGATGAGGTGGGGAAATCCAACTGCTGAACCTCCCAAACTTGTAATTTAGGCCACTTTCTCTGCTGATCATCCCGTAACACACTTCACAAGTGCAACTAAATAGCCTTAAATGAGATTACATCTAATCCTTGTAAGGGATCACTGTCCTGCAAATGAAAAATGGCTGTTATCAGTGTTACTACACCTTATTTATAAAGGTTATAGGCTATATTTTATTTAGTTTTACAGAACTCTTTGGATTGTAAAAGAAAAAAAATGAGTTTTTTAAACATTGTATTTGCCATTATTAAGAACTTTGAATTATTCTATATTCTGCAGGTTTCTAACCTTGACCTTAAAGTGTGTGCGATATAAAGGCCTGTGTTATGTTATAAACATTAGTGTCAATAATGACTTTGGTGAGCACACATCTCTATTATAAACTTTTTAATTTCACTAATATCAAACCAATATCTTTATATTGCAATCCTTTCCTTTTTGTTTTTACAAGGTATTCCCTTCTTCTGTTTTTTGCTGTTTTTGCCTATGAATATCCCATGGGCTGAGGTAGATGAGTGGTGGATCGGTGTGGTGCATTATCTGGCTTGTCTTTCTCCGACCCTCTGCTCAGTCTTCTATCATCTCTTTATGAACCATGAGGGCGGAGCACCAACTTATGACACATTGCTTTGCTGTGACATGTTTGGCGTCTGTCTCGTCAACACTCTTGGTGAGCAACTCTCAATTTAGATTGATGACCTTTATATATAGGCAAATCCTGTTATGGGGTACCTAATAACCTTTAAATAATGACTAGTTGTGTAGGAGGTACAGTGTGTGCAAGACTTTCATAATCAGAACCTGTAACCTGGTCCACCTCAAAGCACATTATTTACACAATGGCATAATGCAGCATAATATATACAGTTCCTTAATGACATACATCCAGAAAGAAGATTATGTTTGATAAAGCACAAAACAATCTAAGAGAGGGCTCAATAAACTTTGAAATTACACAGCTCTTGGTTCACAGAGGACTGTGGTGCACTTCTGGTAATACAGTATCTGGCGTTTCTTTACAAAAAAAATCATTTCAGGGGGCCCAAAAGTATAAAACATTAGTTTAAATACTTCTATTTTGCAGTTTTATATTATAATTCAAAAGCATTTTAACAAATAATTTGTCAATTTAAAGGACAAGTTTACATATAAAACTGTGTGACAAATTACATATTACAATAACATGAATTTGATAATGTCTTAGTATGTGGTCTCTTTTACTTTAAAGGAATAGTTCACCCCAAAATTAATTTTAATTACATTTACATTTATGCATTTGGCAGACGCTTTTATCCAAAGCGACTTACATTACATTGTACTATACATTTGTACATTTTGTATAGTAAGCAAGTGGGGGTTAGGTGCCTTGCTCAAGGGCACCTCAGCAGTTACCCTCCAGCCCTGCGAATCAAACCAGCAACCTTCTGGTCATGAGTCCAACTCTCTAACCACTGGGGCACGACTGCCCCTAATCCACAATTTACCCACCCTCATTCCATTCTAGATTTATATGATTTTTTTCAGCTGGACACAATTTGAATAATTTGAGGATTTGTCCTGGTAAAAGGATTTCATTGTCCCTAATAATATGCCTGTCTATTCCTATCTATATCAGTCATGTTACAGATATACAAAGTACTGTGTCAAAACCATAAAAAGATTTCCTGATTCTTTATTTAACTACTCTTAGCCATTGAAGAGTAACTAATTTTTTGAAGCCTCACAAAAAATGAATATATCCATCATAATACTAATAATTAATCCATATGACTCTATGGGGTTAATAATATCTTCTGAAATAAAAGAATATGAGAAACAATCTTTGCTGATCCACAGATTTTAAATTATAATTCATACACTGTATTTCCAAAAGTATTGGTACACCCTAATGAATAGGTTTGACGATTTTAGTCATTGAACACCAAAGGTGTTCAACTGGGTCCAGGACTTTGCTTTATGCAGACCAGTCAAGTTCTTCCACACTGACTGAATTAATCAATCATTTCTTTCTGAATCTTGTGTCTCATACACAGTAGCATTGTCATGATGGAATAGAAAAGGGCTCTTCCCAAACTGTTGCAATAAAATAAGCAGCACACAATTCTCTAGAATATCATTATATGTTGTAACATTAAGTCATGCTCATGGAAATGACTAAAGCAGTCAACCCTGTTCATTAGAAGGGAGTGTCCTAATACTTTTGGCAATATATGTGTATATAGCGATCCAAACATTTAATAAAAAACTTGTTGCGTGTTCGTCAGGTTCGTGTTCTCTCAGCCATGAAACACTGCAGTTTTTGAAGTCTGTAGTTGTTTAATCCAAACAGTTCTGCTATGATTCCCTGTTAGTCTCCTTCAGCATTCTGTGATTTGCGTTTGGTGGTTAAATGTCTGCAACGGAGCTGCGTGTGAGGGGAAAAAGTGTGACGTACGTGATGAGGTATACGTGCAAGCCGTCCAATGTTGACCTTGCTGCATTTAGAGTCTGCTGCATGCATGCATATGAGTGAAAATGAATGTTTATTTTGGTTTTAATATGGCTAAATAAATTCAACATATTTATCTCACTCTATCGTCTGTCCTTTATAAGGTTATAAAAAGACAATTTTTATTTAAAATGATCAGCTGCTGTGGAAACGTATTTTCCCCCTACCTGATATATGAACGGCCTGCTTAAGGTCATGCCACAGCATCTCAAAGTCTGGTCTTTGACAAGGCCAAACCATGTCTCAACAGAATATTAGCCCAAACGTCTTTAAGGAGTTTTTACGCTGTATTGCATTGTTACTCTGGTTGGTATTGATTAGGTCTATGTTTTTACTGTAAACATTATAGAACAGTATTAATTATTAACTGTTAATAAATCTATATTTATTTTGTGGTTATATAACAGCAAACTTTAGTGCAAATTGGTAATGTACAGAAATGATTGCTATGGAATCAATTAACAAAATTAAAGTGATCTGAATGTTTCTGATCGATTCACACTTACTGAATGTTACAACATCACAATGAAAATGTGTTTGCTGGGCTGGCCGTAATCACGCCTGGGTGGCTAAAGAAATTAAACTCAACTTAAAAAACTCAAAAAAGTGCATTCAAAATTTAACAATTTGTTTGACGATCTGATTCAAGTGTGACAAATATGAAATTAAATTAAAAAAAACAGAAAGGGGCAAATAATTTTTCACAATCTGAAATGGCATAAGAGATTTTTGTTATTTTTGAGTGATCTTGTCTTTTATTGTTTGTGTTTGCCTTTTTTAACCCTAGACTTACTACTGCTTGTTTTCTTTGCAGGAGCTCTGCCGATAATCTACATCACTTTGCTGTGTTACCCGTTCTGTCGTCGTCTGGCGATGTTAGCATATCTACTTTTATCTGGAAACGGTGTGTACTGTGCGCTGAGGGCGCGAAGTAACGTGCGCCGTCTGCGCTCATTCGCCTGGCAAGCGCTGTTTCGTTTTGTTCTCTTCATGCTGCGTCTGATTGGTACAGGGAGAGGAAGCCCCGCCTCTCTACGGCTTTACCTCACTATGGATATGCTTGCCTTGTTTGGAGGACTAATCAATATTTCCCGTCTGCCCGAGCGTCTCAGTCCTGGGCGGTTTGACTACTGGTGTAACAGTCATCAAATAATGCACATTATGGTCATCCTCTCTATCCTGTACTTACACTGGGGCATGCTTGAAGATTTATCCTGGTTAAAGGGAAAATTTAATTGTCCCTAATACAATAAATATCTACTATTCCTATAGATACATGTATATCTATTTCATGTTACAGCATTGCAAAGTAGCTACTGTGTTAAACATGAAAAGTAGGGTATCTTATTAAAAACGGCATGGTGAGATACACCATCGGATATGTGTGGTATGGCAAAGGAAGGACTTTAAATGAAATAACCTCAGCCATTAAATATTTTTGTGTGCACCCTTCTACATGGGAACTATAATCGAATGCACAGCTTACTCTTATGCAATTCCAGATGTTTTTGACTTACAGTGTTGTTAAAAAGTAACAGTTTTTTTATGTCACACCTTGATACAGATCATCAAACAAATTTTAAGAAGCCAGAATGAGCCACCTACCTTTGGGCATCATATGGTTATATGCTGTGGTAGACACAGCTGTAGCATTTGTAAGAACTTTGACGCAGAAAGTTAGCTTTTAAAGAATTTGCCACTCAGAAAAATAGGCATGTTAGTCAATGTAAAAAATCTGCACAACAATTCAACACATAAAAATCCTTTCTGCAACTTCTTGTCATGAGGGTCTGGAGATGATGCAATGCTTTACTGTATAAAAACTTTAAGCAATTTTGCGTGATAAAATCAAAAAATTTCCATATAGTGCACCATACAAAAACATGACAATTAAGTTATTTTACAAAGTAACAATCCACTGGCCTGGCATAAGCAGTTTTTATTATTTTTGTGGATTAAATGCAGATTGTTTTGACAATCTTTTCATGTGTATGTAAAAGTTTTCCGTTTTTAATCAATCATTGTAAACAAGGCCGCAGTCTGTTAAGTCATGTTTAAGAACAACAGCGCATACTGCACTTAAACAATATTGTCACTCATTCAAGCACTTCAACTACACTTTTCCTATCTTTAGTGGACTTAACCTTTTACTGGATGTTTTCATGGTACATGGACATTCAAGTTAGGATTTTGAATGTTTATTGTATGCAAATAGTTTAAAGACGCCAAAATAAGACATACTAAATATATTCGTTTCTCTTACACAATGAACACTTCCTCTCTCTGCCCACTTAATTCTTTGCAGTGTTCTGGGAAATTGCTTAATGCAAGCCTTGATGATAATCTTTCAATGTTAATGTTTTTTGTCTGCCTGTGTTATCCTCAATTAAATTTTTTAGGGCTTTTCTTAACAAACTGCATGATTTTAAGTTCATGAAAGATAAGTTATGCACCAAGGTCTAACCACATTTTTATTTGATCAATGATCAGACTCAAAAGTGAATCAATAAAAAAACACAAAATGTCATATTGTGTACTTCAAATAATCTAAACATTTGTTGATGTAAATGTTAACACAAACATAGCTAATGGAATGCTAAGGCATTCCTTAGTATTTTAAATTCATTTTAGTATTCTATTCTGCCAAACTATGGATTAAATTAACTTTGTGACTTGTTTTTCAAAAATATTTTATTAGGACCATTATGGAGGCTTAAATCAGTCTTTAAATGCTAAATATGTTCCCATGAGACCTTTCAGAGCAAAGAGTGTCATAATGTTAGTCTTCATCTGAGCTGCTGTCCTCCTCGGCCTCAGACACATCAGCGATGGGAAACCTCAAGATAGCTGCCACTCCACTCAACTGATTCAACTCTGCAGAGATAAATCACATTGTTTCAAAGTCTAGATTAACATTGAATTGTTTAAAGATCCTGAGAAATTAACTTACGTTCTCCAGACACATGCAGACTTGAGAATATCCTTAAACAGAAATAGTAAAGAAAACGTATTAGTGTCAAATGCTAAATATTTGACATAACACAGGTAGCATTACATCAATGTCATGTTCTGCTCTTGTAGATACCTGACGTTTCCTCCATTCTCTCTTACGCTGTCAACCAAACGAACATATCGGCTGCGTGTGGCTATATCCTGATGTCTGCAATGTTAATTTATTACATGTAACAAGGTAAATCATCAGACCGAACAATTTAGTCAATTTTCATAGCAAAAACTAACAAATAAGATCGATGAGGAATTTTGTTTAAACATTGTGCTCCAACCAGAGGAAACCCTTAAAGTCATGGCAAAGTATATCTAGCTAGCTGATACCATGTACAGCTATACCTCTACACTACACAGCGTAGGGCAGCACATAACGAATAATGGATAACACTGCAAAGATATACACATTGAGTATATCCAGAGCTGGCCCAAGGCATAAGCGAACTAAGCGCTGCTTAGTAACCTGTTGCCACCAGGGGACTTCCAAGAGCAAATTCATTGACAGCTTGATTTCTTTAAAAAGTAAATAGCTTCTGATTTTTAAGGGCCTACTTTGGTTTATGGAGTGTCCGACAACAGGTTTATGTACATACATGGTGTTAAAACACTATTATTTCGTAATAATAAGCCGTTTTTATTACCTTACTTCTTGACTGACTCTCAAATGATTCGTTCCGCGATTCATCGGTCTAATCCCCGCCTTTCCGCTAGCGTATTCTGCTGTGATTGGTCAGATGGTCTAGTCTGCTGTGATTGGTTTAGCGCTTGTGTTCAAGTTTTCGTGGGCAGGCAGGGACTATTTCTGGAGACGTAGCTACACGGAGGTTAAAGACTCGGACGGGTCACGACTCGTTAACGTGATTCAGAGTTGACTCCCATTTTTACAAGCTAATAACTTTGTTATTCGTTCACCTTCGGATTTACAACTTTGGTAGACTGCTTACTTTCAAACACGGCAACATTACACAATGCATGAAATGTAATGTTTATGATCTCTTGGAATGTACTCTTTAATACATATATTTTTGGTGATATTACAGGGCTGCATGCACAATTGACTCTGTTGGTGCTGCAAACATTTTACAATGCAACAGTGCTCCTCAATGTCATGCAAGGCCAATCAAAAAGAAGACAGAGTTACTGTTCACTTCTTAAGCAAGATACTTTAGTTTTACAGTTGAAAGAGTGCTAAACTGTATCTGACAACTGTTTAAAGGCACTGTGTGGAATTTTTTAGCAGCATCTAGCGATGAGGTTGCAAATTGCGACAAAGCGCTCACTCCATCCCTCCTGTTAGAAGCGCTACAGAGATCGTGAGAGGATTAAGATGTTGTCATGTTTTTGCTTCTTTTCCAAAAGAGATTAATTTTTACGAAACGCACTCTGTAGACAGTGTGTCCGTTTAGGGCTACTGGGTCCACACCGGACCTTTACCGATAGAGATGTTGAACAAGCGACAGTATTATTCACTGATGCAAACTACAAAACACTGATTTCAATAGAAAATATTTATTGACGTGGTTAGGATTAGTGTGTGTTTAAATGTCATGGTTATCAAGTCAATAAACTTGACAAATACAAAAAATAATAATTAAATCATGTGTTTATAACAATACATTTTGATATACATTTATTTCTCCATTTCTTTAGGCCTATTTCTTGACTGTTCTTTTATTAACAAGTGTCTACAACCTTTATATAACAGGTGCCTGTGTGGTCTGTGCTCAAAATGTAAAGGACAGTTCACCTAAAAGTGACCTATTTTTTGTCAGATATGGTGACCCATACCCGAAATGTGACCTCTGCATTTAACCCAACCAGTGAATAGTGAACACACACACTTCAAGTCGTGAACACACATACACCGGGGCAGTGGGCAGCTAACACTGCAGCGCCCGGGGAGCAAACGGGGGTAAGGTGCCTTGCTCAAGGGCACGTCAGTTGTTTCCTGCCGGTACTGAGAATCGAACCGGCAACCTTCTGGTTACGAGTCCGACTCTCTAACCATTAGGCCACAACTGCCCCCTAAAATTGAGAGTACTGAAATTATGTTAAAAATGTGGTTATTATTATGTTTAAAAATGTTTTGACGATCACACCATGCACTTGCAATGCAAGGTTTTTGTTTTTTTTAAGACATTCCTACATCCCAAACACAGCTACAACTAATAACATTGATAATGGATGTGTGAGATTTAATGTGCTAACTATCAAGGAATGACAAATTAAATTCTGTTTAGGGCCAGCCCTTGGGGATTATATATACATGGAGGAGCTATCTATTGTTCCTCTTATGAGGCCACCAAAAACACAATCTTGCTGTCTGCCTACAGTACTTTATTAGCAACATATTTCACTTCCCTTAGGAAAATTAACCATGGTTTAATTATAGTAAAAGTGTATTAGGCCTGTTTTGTGGCGGCATTTTTATTAGCACATATTGTAAGCGTAAATTCAAATAAGTCTACTCATGCAATATGGGACAGTTTTTACTAACATATGGCCCAACTGTAAACATTTACCAAACAAGTTATTTGGTATGTTTGGGTCAACATATTTTATGCATATCTGGCTATATTTCTTGAAATCTATATTTAACAGTTTGGTTTATGTGATTTGAGTAACCTATAAACTTTTCTTTCAGTATTAATGCACTGTTCTGTTCTTCACCGGATCTGACACTTTATACAACTGGTGATAATGACATCATTTATTTATTTTTTAAATACCTGAATAGTTTGTCACTGATCAGTAAGATGTCAATGGCTAAAGCTTCACTTGCTTTTTCCACATGTGCCAGTCTGTACAGAACAAGAATTTTAAGAGATTATGAATTTATGATTTCACAGCATGAATTAAAAAATAATCTCATCCAGATGTTATTAAGCAAGTGTAATCACCCATAAAAAGCTCTATCTGGTTCATGTTGGAGCATCTTGTAAAAATCCTCCAGGGTTTTTACCTCTCCAGCTGCCTAAAACAAAAAAAGAAACAGAGAAAATTTGAATAGCAATGTACAGATTGCTAAAAACTATGTGTATGTGTAAGTCAAACATAGTCACCTTTGTGTCAGACAGCCGAGCTGTTACTGCTGGATCACACAGAACTTCTGTGGAAATACCATACATCTAAAAGTCTATAAGTCTTGTGAAATCAAAATTGTGCCTATTAGCTATAGTATAATAATTGAAAAAACAGATTGGGCAAGAAATCAGAGATTTTTTACAGACCGTTTAAAACTAAACAGCAAATGGATGCTGGAATACAGGGACTGAATCGTGGGTTTGCACTAGCCATTTAGTGTCAGACTGTTGTTTTGTTGAATCATACCGTAATAGTCTTACCTACACACAATGCAAACATTTAAGCTATAAAACCAGACTTAGTTATGTGTCTGGAACTAATGAATGCAGTATCTATGTACATATGGTCAGAGCTGGTGCAACTGATTGGAGGCGGGGACTAATTTGCATATAAGTGTATACAAATGCTATTTTGATGCTTAAAGATGATCATTAACTACAGGAGGACTCTAGTCCTCTAGTTAAAAATGTTTACTTCAGACATTGGGTCTCATTTACTAATATTTGCACGCTGTTTACAGACGCCCTTTCGCCAGATCTTGAGTAATTCCAAGTGCGCAGTTCTCAAAATCAGTTCATACACAATAAAACACATTTTATACAGACACACACAGATTACAGAGCTCTCTCTTTAGCTGACTGTACAAGCACTGTTATTCAGAGAAACCTCGCAGCTCAAGCTATAGTCTACACAGCTTTTCTTACTTATCTTTCACTGTAATTATTTATAGTAGTTTTAGAACTATTAGCCTAAGATGTGTGTGTATATATATGTGAGAGAGAGAGAGAGAGAGAGAGAGAGAGAGAGAGAGAGAGAAAGAGAGAGAGATTATTAAGAACGGCCAGAGTGTGATCTTTGCGTACGTGCACTTCCAACTGTTCCTATATTTTTTCTTAAATTTAGAAGAAATTTTGATACGAAACTTTTAGTGAATCATAATTTCTTCGTGAAAATGTTCGTACGTAGGTTTCATACACAAATTTGTGTGTACGCATGCTTAGTGAATAAGACCCATTGCTTTGTGAATTTTTTCGCAGTCGTAAACATGTTTAAATGTCAGAACAACCGATTCTGTGCCAATTCTGAACAAGGAGCCCTCGTTCCTAGGTAAGTCTTAAGGATTACTTTTGAGTAATTGCAGATAACTGCATGTTTTAGTCCTGGTTTCAGTGTTTTGCCACTCAGTCCGTCTGAGGAGGTGTGTTAAGGCATACCCTAGGGCTGTGACGGTGACAGGTTTTTACCACCGCGGTGGTAATGGACAAATGGTGCGGTGGTAATGGACAAATGGTGCAATGGTTGGAAAAAATATATCATTCATATAAATAATACATAAATAATATTTTAAATTATTCTATTTTTGTGTAGCAACCACATGACGAATGAAGGGGAAATATAGGCCTTATTTAAATACACTTTGAAATTAGATATCTGAAATAAATGAGGATTAAACATCCATCCGTGTTTAATGCACAAATTCATCAGTGAAACGACACACTACAGCATATAAAACATTTAAATAAACATCAGTAAATAATGCAAACTTAAATAATATCAGAGAGTTAAATATAAAAAAAGCATTTGTTGCAGTGACTTCAGTCTTTCAAGTTTTAACCATACATTTAAAACCAACTGTTAAAACCTACCTCAGATTGCCATTAAAAAGATACTTTTTCCTACTCGTTAATGGAAAAACTAACATGTTGACATTGTCCAGATCAAGATGTGTACAGCTGCACTAAATGCGCGTTCTTGTGCTCAAAGCGCAAATGAATTGATGTTTCTCCGCAACTGCGGCAAACAGCGTGCGCTCCGACACCAAGCAAGTGGGTGATAGCCGGTTTTGATTTTATGTAACTGTTCATTTCACAACAAGATCCATTGCAGAACCCACAGCATAACCTGGGTTTTGCCGTGCAGGCCTGCGCTCGAACGCACCAACGGAACAGAAACGTAGTCTATGCCAATAATTTCTGTTAATGTAAAATCTTTTAAATAAAACCATCCACAACTGAAAGGATATAAATAATAATCCTTATCGCAACTTGTTATTATTATTACACTTATATTTGTCACAGTGTGTGACGTGCACTACCGCCGGTGGCAGTTCACCACCGCCATGACACTTTACCACCGCGGTGGTGCGGTTGTCACAGCCACCGTCACAGCCCTAGCATACCCTCTATATACTAGTGTAGTCCAAAAAGTCGACAAAATAGAAATTAAACATCTTCCTGGTAAATGGACAAGAAAGGCTGATAACGTAATCTCCTGCTTGCAGGCATACATTATCTTTTTCAAGTTTATTTTTATAACAAAGTATTGAACTTCAACCAATGTGGTACTATTAAGTATTTTGCACACAGACTGATTAAAAGCAGGGTTAAAAAAACAGACAAAAAACTTCCTAGTTAAACCATAGGGTCTTTAAAGTTATAATGAAAGATGAATTGAAGAGTTTAATGAACTCTGACCTTTGAGTGAGTACTTGTGTCCGGATGAGGAGTGTACCAGCATAAATTTAGATCTGTTTTCCAGCAGAATCTTGCAGTCTTGTCTTACAGCTTCTTTGAACAGGTAAGAGATAAACTGATCTTTTACAAAGCCCGGACTGGCCACCAGAACACACTTTACCACTAAAAACACATAAGATGAAACAAATCAGTATTTTTGCCATCCTTGCCATTACCTGAAAGAAAAATTTAATAACAGTGAAACTTCACCATCAAAACTGAAATGTCTCAGAATCCCCTGCATAACAGCTTCATAAAATCGCTCTAATGCCTGAAAGAGAGCAGACAGCATCATTGTATACATGTTTTTTATCTTGACATAACATCTGTCAGTTCTAACATTGTATTATAATTCAAAAAACAAGCAGGACATGGGCATATTTAAAAGAACATCAATTCATATTCTGGTAGAATATTGTACTGTGCACAGAATGTAAATTTCATGAATATTCAGTAATGGATGAGTCACTAGGGGACTATTCAGGCCAATATTTTACATTTTTAAACCAAAACTCCTCCCTGTCGAAGCAATATGATGGCTGACACAAGACAAAGATGTCGTCAGATTTTCGCTTCTTTGCCAAAGGAGGGCCACTGTAAAAACAACATGGTAAATTCCATGTAAGGGGATCCCTGGTTTATGTAGATAGAAATAGCTCATTCTAAGGTAATTAAAACATAACAGTTCATTATGTAATGCCTTTATACATATCTGAAGACAGTTATGTTTATTATATTGCATTTCTGTCAATGGGTCCTCCTAAATATTACAAACAGCACCTTAAAGGTGAAGCTCCACCACTATTTCAAGCCCTGTGTATATGCCAAAAGCACACTACACATATACTTTAATGCAATGATCCAATCTCAGAATATAAATATAATTTTTATTCTCATAAACACCAAAATAGTGGTGTCCCCGACTATGGATTTACATAGTCGAATCAGAATTATCATGTCTTGCCTAAAGACGAATCGCACGCATGTGTGTATGTGCGTGCGTGCATGTGGGGATGACACCAGGCAAAGTTCAGCACCCTATTAATGCACCGAAAAACATTTAAACATGAATTTACAGAACTAGTTTATAACAGAATATACATTTATAATAAACAAAAAAACAAATAAGCCAGAATCAAGTCACAACGCACAAAATAAATGTGTTTAGGCAAAATGTAAGAAATGCAGGAGAACGCATTTTCAAAACACAAGCCACAAATAGTAAAATTAATGGACATTTTCCTTAAACATTACGCAACAATGCTGTGCCACTTACTAGACCATATCTCGCCTCAAAACTATTTTTAAACTAAACTTAAAACTAAAACGACTTATTTTTTACAAATGAGAATACAGCACATCCATTACCAATTAATGTACACTACCAATGTAAAGAAGGAATACAACAAAGCATCTTACCATTAAAACAAAAAAGTCCCTTTCACCTATTTTCCTGCACACTCTTTCTCCGTTCACTGATGTGCAAGCTGGCTTTCAATGCAGAGAATGAAACGTTCTGAAAGTCTGCACCAAGCTTGCTATATGCGGTGATTTTAGTTATATTACTTTGTCTGCCTCATAAAAATTTAATGACAGCACCACCTAGTGGTCAAAAGTTATAAGCATTTTTATTGTGCTATTTTATTATAAGTGCATTTCCATGTTTTTAAACTTGGTTTTCAAAATCTGACAAAAAAATATTTCCATTTAGGCCGTGGTTGGGCTTGCCCCATAATTGCTGCTTGCAGCTATATTTATTATCATGATTATTCATATGCCCAAACATTCAGTAAGTGACAAATGTTTGGAAACGGTGTACACATTAATTTGCGATTATACCATGGTCTGTTAGAATACTCAATTCTATTTGGCTGGAAGGTGTGCATGAAAACCATCTAATGCACGGGTAGTGCATTACTCTGTAAACATCAATAACAGCTTTAACTTGGCAAATGACCATGGTATAAGCGGGATAATGCACAGCTAGTCGTATGCACTGGGGATTTCCCATTGCACCATTTCTTTACATCATAAATAATATTTTTGGCGGTGAAGTGCAAGCCCGTCTGTTACGCCACTGCCCATTTAACCAAAATGGCATGATACCCATTGCATAACACCTCTGTGAGATTGGTAGTCGAATCAGGCTCCTGCTATCGAAACTATTCAGGGTCACCTCTACACCAACATACTATATATGTTACGGACACATATTGTTAGCACATGAATGTTATAAGATTACCAATATCTTATACTAGTCACTGGTTGAAATGTTTTATCAATTTATATTGCTTTATATGCTACTGTATACTGTACTGAAAAAGTACAGTACATGTATAGTAAAAACTATACATGTACTGGTATGCCATTTGTAATTTTCAGTCTCTAGATACAAATGTATTTAATAATATCTAAATGCATTTTTACCTTGTCATGTTGGGAGCAGCTACCTTTCCTTTTGCGTGGAATGGTGACCTCAATTTTAGCCCTCAGCAAGGTCATGGCAGGGGTCACAAGAACCAGGTTGGCTAGACCTTCTTGCATCACCACAGCGGCCACATCCGCTTTCTGAGCAGGATCACATGCTTGTTCTGTAAAGTCATCAATTATAACAGAAGATCATTCACCCAAAAATGAACAGTGTCTAATGATCTGTCATTATCTACTCACCAAACTGCTTTTTTGCAAAAATTTTCACAGTTACATATTTTAGTGGGAATGTGGCACAAAGCTATTATATGATTTAAAAACACTTGCCAACAAAAAATGAAAACACTGTGCATTAAATCTTCCTATTTTTACTAGTGTCATGAGCGAAAAAAAAAACCTGAACTCCTTATAAACAGGAATTCTGATGAGACGCAACAAATGGCTTGTTCTTACTGGTTTCTATTTTCTTTTGCCGCGTTGCACATCACCGCTGGCATGCGGAGTAGACAGAGTGAAAGATAATAACGAATGGACCCTGCCAGCTAAGCGCTGCACTTGTGCACATTTTACACATCACATAAGAGGTGAGATGATAAGAGGTTTTGGGAGAATTAATTGTCTAATTTATTCCATCTCAAAAGAATTCAGGAAAACCATGTCGAATTTGTGTCTCACTTTGTCAGTCTTTTGAAAGTTTTTATTCATTGTTATACATATGAGTAAGCAGTTGGACTTGGTGCACACGCTCTAGTGCAATCATAATCATAAGCTGCAATCTGTAATTATTTTGGTTAAAGACAATGAATTATTGAGCTAGTATATAAAATCTTATTAATAATATCTTATTTGTTATTTTCTTCATTAAATCACATCTGTAAACAAAAATGAGAGGACTTGGCTTCTATATCATGGATGTGGATGTTATTGGTGGTGGAGGATTTTTGTTTTTGTTTGTTCTACAACTATTTGTGTAGAAACCAGTTGCAAATTGCTCTTTGGTTGACACAGTGTCAGACTCAGACAGCCTATAACAAACTGGCTGGGTGTTTTCTTTTCAGCTTTTCTAATCTGGCAGACACACTAAACTAAATGCAAAAAACATTAGATTTATCCACGCACAGGTGCCAATGCACAACTTGTGCAACAAAGATGACGATGGAGAGGCAAAAGTTTGGGATTGGAGTTTTAAATATTAGGCAAAATTCTTACAATAAAATTAACAAACAAAACAATACATTACCAATTCTGTCCAGCACTACACTGTCCCAAACTTTTTTGGCAAGAGTGAACTTCCTGTTTAGCTCCAGCTCAATGGTGTGATAAGCGCCCATCTGGATGTGCATGACACAACAGAAAAAAATAATACACATTTCATTACAGCTATGTAAATGTAACACTAATGTAAAATACAGAGTAGCATAAACGTAAACATGAGTGGAAAGGGATTTTTCTTTTATTTGAAGCATGTTGAAAGAGGTGAAAGTTTTAACTATATACTGAGGTTAACTTCTTGTCTGTGTTTGGTAATAAGAAACATATTTTATATTTAATTTATAGTAATATTAATTTATTCTAATATTTTTTGCTGAGGTCTACCGGAAATCCAGTTTGGGCCACATAACATTAATGTTGTTGTCGCTGAAACCATCTATAAAAATCCATGACCACTGACCTTTACATACTGGTTCTCCTGGATATTGGTTCCTTTCACTCTTAGTTGACAGGCTTGTGAATCAAAGTCTATTGTCTCGACACACAAAGTCAGTGTGGTTCGTACACGTGAACTGCCCACACTGCCTGTAGAGGACTCTGTCTGCACCTTCCTGTTAGGGACATCAGTTTATACTCATTGAGCCAAATCCTGACATCAGGTATTGTAAACCAATACTGTCGATTTGAGACAGTTAATGAATGTGTGTGTGTGTTTCACCTGATGGTTGAAGCTCTGAGGCTGTCGCCCACCTGCAGCAGATTGTAGGTGTGCCACATGTCCTCTGCCTCCTCAGGTATGAGCGTCACCTGACTGAAAGAGAAAAAACATATATATTATATACTATAGCCTGACAAACATTTGAAAGGAATCGTTGGTTTGTACTGAGTAGACATACAGGTTTCATAAGCTACACCCAAATTTGACGAATAATTCTGTGTCCCAAAAGGATGTACCATTTTTTTGTTTTGTTGGGAAGGTACTTGTTGTCAATAATATCCAAACCCGGCATTTAGTGGGGCAATCCCAAACAGTACTTATTAGTGCAACATAGCATACTCTTAACAGCGTTCTAAATTTGGACCACTCCATGAATCTCATAATACAATAAAAAATACTTTCCAATGTAGATAACCTCAAAAGACCAAATAACAGATAATATAGTGGTCTAACACTACTTGACACTACTTAAAGAAACAAATAACTCCTCTGCATATGATCGTTTACTGGCTGTTAACTATATTTATATATTAGAACATTTGTAATGCTCATCATTGTTTAAATATCCCCAACATATATCTTTTAAAAAAACATTTTTCGTTTGAAATTAAAACGTCAAAAATTATTTCAGTGTCATTATTTTGCTAAATATACTCTTAGCTGGTGTCTAGTGGTCTACTTCATAGTATTTTACTACTGTAATACTGTTTATTATTTATGTGACTCTTTTGTCGTATTCTGTATGGTTTAAGTACCTTGGAGGAGCATGTAAATTCCAAAAAATATATCTCAGCACTATGATTTTCTAGTACCACAACGCAATTTTTACATTAGTATCAGCTGCCTCGGAACGCGAATAGGATGTCCCAAAAAGACTGACAACTCACTTTGTTTTGACACCCAGCCCATGTGTTCAAGCACTTAACTTACCCGGCATTGTCCTTCTCGATGTCTTTATGAACCAACTTCATGGTCGAACAGATTAACTATTTAAAAACAAAATACATCTTTATTTTTTTCTGTATCAATCACTGATTTTTGAAGTTTGCAGCGTCAGCACTGGCACAGTCTCTTGTTTCAGATTGCGAATGAATTGTCACAACTGTCGCGTTCTGATTGCGTCATTGGCTGATGGTACATTGCGTCATACTACTAGCCATTTTTACTTCCGGATTGAACAAATCAGGAATTTTTAGAAAGAAATGTTACGTTTATTGTAGGTGTTTTCCATACATGCAAACCAGTGTAAACAAGTATTTATACAATACATTAAATATCAAGCGGAAGTAGATTTTTACACCGCATACACGATACGATATAAAGACAGCGTTTGGGTTTATGTGTCCAACTAAGGTTATACAACAATATATGTAGTTTAATGTACCTTGCTATGACCAGGGTTATATTAATTTAGGAAATTCAGAAAAGACTGACACATGGAATATCCAATCGGCTTTCGCTGTATGTGATTTGAGGGGGTAGTGAATGAGGCGAGAGCAACCAATCTTAAACGCGTTTCACTCTCCGCCCTGCCCCTTTAGCGCTTCCTGCAACCGTCCGCGGTCGCTCTGCTAGTTACCTCAAATAGGGAACTGCTTAAAGGATTAATCGCAGCAATATTAATATTATCTAAACTCAGGAATACCAACAGCAGTGGGACGTTTTTATATCGGTGGTTTTATAGGTTATTGTTGTGTATTTGTATTGGGCGGTTTCCCGGTTCGACCTATTTCCTGGCTCTCTGTTAGCCGGCTAACGTTAATCTCCAACGAGCAACAAAATGGCTGAATCGGACAAATTAAACATCGACTCGATCATTCAGCGTCTTTTGGAAGGTAATAAGACTGTATTTTAACGATAAATGTGTGGTTTTAGCTTCAATTAACCAATCTGACTGACTGCTTTTTGTTTATTAATTATTTATTATTCTCAAGGGCTCGGTGTGTTCATTAGATTTTTGAAGTTTTCTTAACATCTCTTATCCGAATCTGAAATTACTGTTGTCGTGTTGGTTTGTGTTTAATGTAACTTAAGTGTATATTCTGCTAGCAACACATAATGTCCTTCACCAAAGCTCACTAACGATGCGACAAACGAAGACGCTATATTGCGACGTGACGCGTCAAACTAGAAAGCTGTCTTTATATCCAATAAATACGTTTGTTGTTATTTTGCAAACTATAACGCCACAACTCCATCATCATAATAATAAAAAACGAAAATGCGACAAACCGAAACATAACATTTTTCTAGTGAGAACTTTTTTATAGTCAAAGATGCAACAAACAAAGTTACACCTCATATAAACACGAAAAGCTAGAACCACGATGATGATCTATAACTTGTGCAGGCAATAAAGATGCTTTAACACGAGCATTTCAGTTAGTTTTAGTTAGTGTGTGTCTGGGCTTTAGCCCTGTAGTTAATGTTGTGTTCAATGTATTTTTAGAAGTCGTTTTTAGTATCAGTGTCTCATGTTTTCATGTATTTTCAGTAAAGGGCTCCAGACCTGGTAAAAATGTCCAGTTAACAGAGAATGAGATCCGAGGTTTGTGTCTAAAATCTCGGGAAATCTTCCTCAGTCAGCCAATACTGCTGGAGCTGGAAGCACCACTTAAAATCTGCGGTAAAATCCCCTTTCTACTTGGAAATAATCTTGTGCTCCGTTGATTCAATAGATTCAACCAGTCTTCATCATTTTTTTTTTACAGGGGATGTTCATGGTCAGTACTATGACCTGCTCAGGCTCTTTGAGTATGGAGGCTATCCTCCAGAGAGTAACTACTTGTTTCTGGGAGACTATGTAGACCGAGGCAAACAGTCATTGGAGACCATCTGCTTGCTGCTTGCCTACAAAATCAAATATCCAGAGAACTTCTTTCTTCTCAGAGGAAACCATGAATGTGCCTCCATCAATAGGATATATGGATTTTATGATGAGTGTAAGTATGAACAGATTGTCTGGCCAAATTCGGTTTGTACACTCTTTCAGTCGCAACACACTACTGCATAACAGGACAATATATATGTCACACACAATGATAATGTTTTGCTGTGCATGACAGAGCATCTTTGAATATTCACTTGTCTTTTGGCAGGTAAAAGGCGGTATAACATCAAGCTTTGGAAGACTTTCACAGACTGTTTCAACTGCTTGCCAGTAGCTGCTATTGTGGATGAAAAGATCTTTTGTTGTCATGGAGGTATGTGTGTGTTTGTGTTTAATAGGGCTATGAATTGGCAAGGGCCTTGTGATACAATACATATCACGATAGATGGGTCACAATACAATATATTGCAAAATATTTCAATACGATACTTGCAATATATTGCAATAGTTTTTAAAATAAAAAATGTAAATGAAAATAGAGCAGAAAATACAACTTGCTTTGGACTAACTGGGGTAATTTTTTTTCATCCCACCAATAGAATTCATCACATACTTGTAGACACCATTATAGTTTCAATTAAAGCCAATTCAATTCCCATTATAATCATTACCTTTTCTATAGGTTTTTTCAGCAGGGTTGTTTTGGCTGATTTTAAGATTAATAGCGTTAATGTCAGTTTGTGCGTACTTTAGATTGCATTATAAGAGATGGAATATTTAATAACTCGCAGTTATTGTTTGGCAGTGGAGTGCAAGGTTAGTTTCACTTTCGTTTTTGCAACTTTATAGTTCTGTGCCACATTCCTACCTTAATGTCCGCCTTTTAAATAAAAAACTCTGTGCCTTTCTTCTACATCACCACGACATCATAAGGCACAAAGTAAATAAACTCCTGACAGAAATGATACAAGTGCCTTAAATTTTACTCATGTGCAGTACATGGATATAATTTTCAGGACGTTTCAGCACTTGAAAACGTGAGTGTGGACGAAGAGCGTTTCTAAAACGGTGCCAAAATGAAAGTGAAACTATCCTTGCACTCTGCTGCTAAACAATAAATGCAAGTTATTATATATTCTTAAAATGCAATCTAAAGTATGCACGAACTGACAAAAATACTAGCAAACTTAAAGGGGTCAAATGATGTGGCTAAAATGAACATTATTGTGTGTATTTGATGTAATGCAGTGTGTTTACACTGTTTACGGTAAAAAAAAAAAAAACATTCGTTTTCACATACCACGCATTACTGTTGCTCATCTTTGCCCCACCTTCTGAAACGTGCCGTTTGTTTACAAAGCTCATTGCTGTGAAAACCGCTGTGTGCTCTTATTGGCCAGCTAGCCAGTGCATTGTGATTGGCCAAATACCTCAAGCATGGGGCGGAAATGTATAGCCTTTTTTTTTCGGAACATCAGCTTTCAAAGCCTATTGACAGCTGATAATTTCACCAGTACCGTGTGAGTTCAAGCCCGAATATGTTGCATTTGACCAAGCGGATTAATAAACTTTGCAAGCGTGACTTCAGCAGAGTGTAACCGACAGTAAGGTTTTATTTGAATGAAACTATTAGGTTTAACTATAGGCAACTTTTTGAGCAGCCTGTGACGCTGTGTCTCGACGCAATGTAACAAAAACAATAAAACATATTCTAAACAAGGCATTTGTTGCGTCCAGCTAGGACATAGTTACTGAATATAATGACTTTTTCGTGTAGAATCACTCTGCAGGGGAGAACAGCCAGAGGATACTCGTAGATATTATAACCATTTCTGCATTTGTAATTGTAGGACTGACAAAAAGCTTAGTTTGAATAGTCAGTTGCAAATTCTTTAATAGTAAAAATGTACTGTAAGTGATAAGCGGCAGACTTTCCTTGCAAAGTTGGATTTTCCACAGTTTTTATAAACGACCTTTGTGCACAACCAGGTGTTAATGCGCTGCACACACTTGGATTTTAATATGCAGGAACAACTTGTAACACACCAAAGATACAGGAAAACATGAAATTGCGTCATATGACTCATTTAAGAACGGCCAAAACAACCCTGCTGAAAAAACAATAGAACCCTGTTCAAAAAACAATAGAAAATGTAATGATTATAATGGGAATTGAATTGGTTTTAATTTGGGATGCCGATACCGATTTAAAAAAGCTGATAGCGATATTGGTATCACCTACATGATTAACGGCACCGCTTTCCCGCATGTCTGACAAACGATATTTTGTACAGATTGTATCTTGTTTTATCAAGCATTTTGCTCAGCAAAACGTTGGATTATTCAGAAGAAATACAACCAGGGTTCTACACTAACATTTCAGAGAGGTGGCACTGGTAGCACCAGCCCTAAATGTGGTAGCACTAGAGTTGTAGGGTAAGACAAGAAAAAAGAAACACTAAAACTACATCCAAACGTGTTTAATACACTAATAAAATAATTACAAATTAATACAAATCATTATTGTTAATATACACAATCTCTTTCAACATTTCAACCATATTTAAAGCACATCTTTAACAAACTAAAATTATTGTATGCTACTTTTTTCCTTTATCTGTTGTGAACAACTCGTATGAGGAGAACACAATTCCTTTATTATCTGTGAGTGTTTTGGGGCCGGTCTTTTGTTGTTTGACGCACATTATAAAAAAGAACGCTTTATTATGCTGTTGCCCCTTTAAGAGCTAGTATATTGATCTAAACTGCGACACATGCATTTCACAACTGTTTGTTCATGAAAACACTTTACTTTTACTTTTACAAGGATACTTGCTAATATGGGAGTTTTTACGTAATTTTGTCCGTTTCAAAGTGAGAAGACGTGAAAGAGAACTCTTTAGTATTTAGTTTAGTATTTAGTGCTCTTACTGTATGGCCGTGCATAAGATATGTCAAACAACCTGAGAGAACTAAATACGGCTGCATTGATACGTATGTTTGGCTTTTATCCATAATGACTCACAAATAAAAATTGTTTAAGGTTATGTCTAACAATAATGCAGAACATACAAAATGTTAGAGTATACTGTTTAAAGTTTAAACACCCTGTTGAAAATGTTGTTTCCAGCTTTAGCCTCACTGTATCGCAACATATTTCATTATATTTACTGTTTTATACCTTTGCCATGAAAATTGTTGCATTCTGCAGGCAAAACATATTTATTTTATTTGCAAAAGTAAGCGCTTCACTCGTCTGCCTGTCGATCCTTCCGCTTTATCTTTAGCACTGAATGCGCCTCTGTCTGCGCATTACAGGGTTGGGGTAGGCAGGTATGCCAACTTGTCACCTTTTGGCGAAATTCGCCGTTTTGGATCCAAAATGGGTCATTATTGTGATGAGATATAGATGATATTGTGTATATAGATACGATGACTTTTTGAAAATGGAGGGTGAGGGGGGTCTTTGGACAGGGTTGCGGTGAATTAATTGATAACCCGCAAACTGGCTAGTGATTTGACATTGTTATGTTCTAAATGATGCGCAGAATGAGCGCACATACTCAACTCATGAATCAATATTAGATGTAGTCGAATTGCGTGTCACCTGCAAATTTGTGACTTATTTCAACACAACCGTCACTAAGCAACAGGTAAAGGCGCGCAGGTGCGTTAACACACTGATAACAGCAACCACTGCATTTATGGAGAAGCCCTGACGTGTAAAATAATCGTAATGAACAACTAGTTGTCTGTCATGTCACCCGTCACTCACTGTAACGTTAAATGTGCAAATGAGTCCACGGAGTTGACAGTAACTGCTTCGTAATGTTTTGCACAGCCGATCTATTAACACAATAGCTGTGCTACAGTATAATGTGTCTTGTTCATATCTTCACAATGCAATGCCAGGTTTCTTGTGTAACATACTGTACGCAAGTGAGTGTTGCGTTTAGGTTTTAGTACAAATTGCAGATCATGTCACACCTAATGTTGTTGTACAACGCAACCTCTTGTGTAAAAATAAATACTACTTTGTCGATGAATGTGCCATCTTTAAATTTAAATCTGACACTATAGTCCTGTGCCAATAGTATACGAGTTTGACAGTATGTTGTTCATTCATGTTTAGAGCTGTGACTGTAAGCTGTTGTGTGAACAAAACAGAGTTCATTTACAAAAACCGACAACTCCGTTTTTGTTATTTTTCATTATTCATGTTTTTTATATGCATTCTAAGTAATACCATTTAAACAGTTGGATTGTTTTGGTTAAGTAATAATAACAAAAAATTCAGATAAGTAACAATAAAAACGTGATTGAGGAATATGAATAAAACGTTACCTGATTTTGCAAATGAACATGTGTTTGTCTATCCTAGACACTTTTAGCAGACCATTGACTATTCTGGGCTGCGTTTCTAAAAAGCATCGTAGCCCTAAGTTGATCTTAGAGCCATTGTCACCAATGGAGCTACAATATCGTAGGCTTATGATGCTTTTGGGAAATGCAGCCCTGATTATGTGTACTGAATAATAATAAATGCTAATTGTAAGAATTATTGTAATAGTTATTTAGATATATGTATAACTACATAATATATATAGAGCATTGGGGGTTTCGCATATTTGTCATCTTTTTTCAACCCGTTGAGTTTTCATCCCTGTGTAGAGCTGGACGATATGGCAAAAATTTATATTGAAATTGATTCATTAATATAGGTCGATACAATATAATTCCGATAACGATATGAACAATATTACAAAAAGCAAGATGTAAGATATGATACACAGTAAAATGCTGATCAAACTCATTCTAGATGCCAGCAGTGTGCAAAACTTTATATGATTAGAATAAAAATCTTTTTGTTTAGGACTATGCCCTCACCTTGTGCAAGAATCAAATATTAGAATCATGTTACCAATAAAAGAGAGAATAACTTCTCTTAATGTGCTTCAAAGCATAATTCCATAACTTCAAAATGTGCTTTAAAGCGTGGTCTTCAAAGATCACTGTGCACATGCCTCCCATTACTTTTTTTTTATTAATAAAACTATTGCAATAGTATATCGTATAAAAATATTTGTCAATATATTGTATCAGGACCCATCTTTTGTGATATGTATCGTATCGCAAGGCCCTTGCCAATACAAATTTTACCATAAATGCATGTCATTAAAGTAAGCCAGTCATTTTTACAGTCATTTTATACAACAATACGGACCGCATACACCGTATATGTGGACAAGGCGTAACTGTATATGATGATAAATGTGTGTTTTTTTTTTTTTTAAATGTATCGTAATAGAGATTGGAGTCGGACTATTGATAAAAAAAATTATTGAGATACTGTGCTGTATCGGTATGTTTGCACAGCTCTAGTGTTTAATTTTTTTTTTTTTTTCCAGATCACTTTAAACCTTTCCTTTGACTAACACACTGTACGAAAATCACTAGGCTGTGAGGGGGTCAGGTCATAATAGTGTCTGATGCTATTTTTTTCAGGTCTTTCTCCAGACTTACAGTCTATGGAGCAGATCAGACGTGTGATGAGGCCTACAGATGTTCCCGACCAGGGTTTGCTTTGTGATTTGCTTTGGGCTGACCCCGATAAAGATGTCATGGGCTGGGGAGAGAATGACCGCGGTGTCTCCTTTACCTTTGGGTCTGATGTAGTTGCCAAGTTCCTTCACAAACATGATATGGACCTCATATGCAGGGCACACCAGGTAAGAAAAATAGTACATGGAAAATGTAGTTTCTTTATCCAGAATGCATTTGTTTTAAAATGGTCAGACACTAATGTTTTCAACAGTTTTAGTAGTAACAACTAGGGTTGTTTCGATACCAGTATCGGAAATGCCACCTATACCACATACAATTCTGGTATCGGTATTGGCAAATACTTGAATCCATGTACCGATTCGATACCATTTTCTTAAATAGGACCTAGTTATGCCCGCTAACTTTGCTTAGTGTGCAAATGGGAAATCACTGCTCAGAATGCAATCACATAAAGTTGTGCCGTTGTCACAAGCAACCACTTTAGAGCAACGAAGAAGAAATGAAAACGTGCTAGCAGTATGTCCGCTGTTTGGCAGTATTTCAGAGTGGACCAACCAGCCAGTAAAACTGCGACTTCAGAAAATGAAGTTTGAAAATAAAATTTGGAAGGGAAGTTTGATTTGTATGAAAGATTAAGAGGGCACATAATATAATAAACAATGAACCACGGGAATAAATCATTTATAATAACCATTGCAAAATTCTATAAAAAAGTAAGTTTTGATTTCATTATTAATTTAAAGTAGATTATCCTGATTTTTTTCTCTCTCTCTTAACTTCCTGTTTCTGCTTAAATACTTTCCGTTGTCCAACTGTTGCACTTGCATCATGCTGTTTTAGTCGTATATAAGCACACTGTGATTATCTGTGGCTTCGTGCCTAAAGACAAAACCCTTTTTTATTCCAAACCCTGCAGTGAAAAAATATATTTGTTTTAAGGGCTGTGTTCAAAATATTGATATGGCGATAAACTCCGGACGAAGCGTGCAGCGAAAGAACTGCATCTGTGACGATTCTGACGCACGTTTGAAATGAGCCAATTATTATGCAACATATTGTGTAACAATTATTAGTGGTATAAAGGATCTCATCACGCCCCACGATTCTGAATGCGTGACCTGTGGATTGCAAAGTTTCACCATCATAAAGTGAAAGTGTGATGCGTTCTCTGTATAAGCATTTTCACGACTTCAAACTCCTTTTCAAAAAGTATTTTGAACAACTTACAGAAACTTGCCAATTATATCAAGTCAATGCAAGTATATTTAGCACTTTTTTGAAGAGATTTGTAAACTAGAACAATTGATCATCTTTTTTTGTGCATATCAAAAACACAGTTGTTATCCCAGTTGTTGTAACACTTGATTGAACAAATTCTGCTCGAAAGAAATGTATTTAAAATCTGTATCATGATACGTAGTGCATCATAGCCTTAATGTGTATCGTATCGGTGTTGGTGATTCGCAGCTATTTGTTGTTCTAATTTTGACGTGTCCTGTTCTCTGTAAACAGGTGGTGGAGGATGGCTATGAGTTCTTTGCTAAGAGGCAGTTAGTCACACTTTTCTCAGCTCCCAACTACTGTGGGGAGTTTGACAATGCAGGTGCTATGATGAGCGTCGATGAAACCCTCATGTGCTCATTTCAGGTTTGTACTTTTATAATGACATTAGGGGTTTGGCAAACATAAAATTGTTCAATGTACACTTTTTTTTTTTTTATTTAACCAACAAAATTTTAAATCTAGCATGTCTTTTTAATAGATCACCCAGTCTTAACCTGTCATGCACTAGCACAGAGTTTTAACATTCTTTATTTCTGTTAGATTCTGAAACCGGCAGAGAAGAAAATGCTCTCATATGGTGGGGCAGGCGGATTTGGTTCTGGCAGGCCCATAACTCCTCCACGAAATGCAGCCAAGGGTGGCAAAGCCAAGAAATAACACCAACTCCTGCAACACACACATCCATCTTTTCCTTCACTCTACCTCTCCTTCCTCCTCTACTCCAAACACCAAATCAGTGCAGGGCCTTTTTTTAGCTGTCTCTATCAAAATGAGATGTGAATCTGAGTGATATTTGTGTGTACTGGACAGAAATGCCCTCTTGGAGTGTGTGGGTCTGTATGTAAAACATCTAAAGTATGTATTTGTAGAACTTTTTGTTGTGGTGTGTCTGTGTGTGAGAGAGACATTTCTTTTCTAGTAATTGCTTATGTTACTGCATTTTTAGCCATGTTGGTTCATTACTTTATAATGCATCTTTAGCCATAACTTGATAACTTGGGATGTTTATTGGACCTAAGTGACACATTTCTTTAAAAACGAAGCCTCAGGTTCTGGTTGTTCATCCCTGTAGTGGGAACGGGCTGCTTCATTTCTCCTAGCTCTGAAAAATCTAAACGGAGGTGATTGTGTCCTTAAATATGTGTACATTACTGCCATTCTCTTAAATGTGAAACTTTTGAGTGTATGTTTGTTGACTAGTTACTGACGGCATTCTGCACATTTTGTGAAATACCACCTATTTTGGCACATTCTTCAGCAAACTTCCCAATGTTGTTATGAGCTTGACCCGTTAAAATATTTGGCTTTTCCCTCTTTTTTTAAATCATGAATCATATGTGAATTATACATGGTGTGAAAGTCTACATTTGACATGGGTGCCATCACAGTTGTATTTTGCACAGAAAACTGCTGTGCTACTCTTTCTTTTTTCGCTATGTGACTCTGGCTGTGCGCCACTTTGAAAATTACCTTTCACCAGTTAAAAGGACATTTTGGACATTTTATGTTTCTTTTTGTAGTTTATGAATTCTGGCCAATAAAGTGAAAATCTACTGCAAGTATCTGGAATATGTATTTTAAATTGCTGATATAAATGTAGATCAGTTTAGTTTTTTCAGTGTTGGATTTTTTTAAGAAGGTGCATTCTCAATTTCCAGCTTTATCACAAATTTTGCTAGTCACATTAATACTAAGGTTATGCATGCATTGAGAATAGCATAGTAGCTTTGTAGGAGCAACATAGCATACTTTACCGGCGTTGTAGTTAGGATTACCAGAAACCCCTTAAAGGGATACTTTACCCAAAAAATTTAAATTCTAACAACATTAGCCCCATTGACTTTTATTGTATGGACACAAAACCACAGAGACTGTCAGAACATCATGTTCAACAAGATGGTCATTCATGAAAGTCAATCAAATAATTTTTATTTTTGGATGATCTACCTATACGTTCAGAAAGCCCTCTGAGAATTTTCTGACTGGCAACTAGGCCCACATATTACATATAAATATATATCCAGCACAGTACGTCCTGAACAGTGGCGTAGCGTCTGGGTATGTGCGCCCGGGGATTGGGAGCCCGCATCCAAGTTTTATTCATGGTCGTACAATACTGTACTGGACATACATGAGTGGGTCCTCCCCCAGAAACATTATAGTGTGAAAACAACAAAACGCTTTGCGTGGCTTACCCCTCGTTCACATTACAAGTGACTTTGTCACTGCAAGTTGCCATGGGTTGGCAGTTAAGTCGCTAGTGGGCGTTCCCATTACTGGTGACGCTCACTACAGGAGCTGGAAGAAGAAGAATCACGTTAGCTCCCATCTTCTCTCCTATTGTGTGTCGCTCCCAAAACTCGCTCCTCATTTGCATAAAGTTAAACATTTCTCAACTTTGTTGCGTCGCTAGACACGCCCCATCCGGTCGCCAACGGTTGCTACTGCTCGTGTCACCGGAAGTTGCCAGCTCTCCATTGAAATGAATGGGATCGTGCCGCTTTGTTGCTTGTAATGTGAACGGGGCATTAGTGAGTAAGACTAGTAGTTCTCATGCTGCATATGAAGTTTAAATCCACCTTTAGCCAACTCACTCTATACTTTTTCACATCACATATAAGGTCATACAGGCATTTATTTTCATGAAAATAAAGAAAATATTTGAAAAATGGCTAACAGGCGTTTAATAATAAAGTGTATGGTGAGGTTAGGGGTCGTAGGGTCTTTATTGTCCCAATTAGTTGCCATCCATTTAACCGTCTCAGGTCTGAGTGGGTTTTGAGGCCCTAGAGAAGTTTTGGCATACCCTAATATTTGGACTTTTTTCAGTAGTTTAGAAACATATTGATGGCTAAAGTCTCATATCACTGTATTCAGCACAAACTGTGCTACAATAATATGCAAGCAACATCTACATACATGCTTGTATTTTTGAGAAAATACGGTTTATGCGTGATTAGAATATATATATGTATGTATATATATATATATATGTCACTGAAATGGGGCAAAACAAAAAAACATACTATATATGTACCCAAGACTTTTGAGTACTGGACCTTGTAGGCTGGAGAGTTTGCTAAAAATCATAAATCATTTTAATACATATAATCATTTACACTCGATTATTATAATGTACTTTGTCAAAACGAAATAAAGTTTAATTTATACTTTTCCTATGTTTTCCAACTAAGCACACCCAAAAATGTTGGTAATTTCAAGGATATTATGATGCTTACTCTTTAAGTTTGTCAAAAAAATGTAAAACTCCTTAAAGAGCTGTTAAGGCCCATTTGTGGGCACCCATAGGAAATGAATGGGAAATGTCTATAATTCAAAGAAGTTTTTTATTTGTTCAATAACCATTAATAAAATCAACACAATGCAGATTATACATACACATAGATGAAGGGGTGAACTTTTTACAACATCGTCAATGTGACACAAATCCACAAACAAAGAACTGAATGGACCTATAACAGAGCTTTTTTTTATTTTGTCACATTATAACAAATCGTCTTCATACATACACAAACAAAAAATTTAATGAGCCAATAACTGAGCAATTTATTTTCACATTTTGCCAATCTGCCACTGTGCAGAGCACACACACACAAACAAAAGTCAGATCTAAGTCCCACAGAAAGATTTGTTTATGCTTCCTGACAAAACTGAGTTTTTTCCTTATGGCATGGTCAGATCTTTGCAGTCTCACCCAACTATTTTTTTTATTCTACAATTTTAACTTAAGATGTCAAGTTTGTTACAACATGCCGGAGCCGATGGCCTAGTGGTCAGTGCTCCAGGCATATGGCGCGGTTGCGTTTCGTGCGATCCGGGTTTGAGTCCCGACTTAAAGTCCTTTCCCGACCCCTCTCCCACTTCATTTCCTGTCCTCTACTCAAATCACTTTCAAAAAAATAATTTAAAAAAAGTTTGTTACAACATTAGTTTAAAGATTTCGGCCTTTGGAATCAGTGAGTAGTACAGACATTGAAATTACATGTAAGTAACTGCTATTTTGATTCCATCAGGTCAATAAAAAATAAAAGTGACTTACAGTATTTTGAGGGTTTTTGCTGTGTTTTAATTAGAGGAATTAACTTTTTATGAAAATCATATTTTTATGTAAAATAAAATAAAAATACAGACAAAAATTGTTATTTTAAATTGAAATGAATGGAGTAAATGAAGTAAATAGGGTAAAAAAAAGGTAAAATGCATATCTTGAAAGTTTTAACATTAAAAAAGATAATATTATGACATTACCAGTCAAAACCACGGTCAACAGTTCACACGTTGATATTATTAGGTGTGTTCGACTTCATGCGGCGCTGCAAGAACCACGGGAGCGATTCGAAAGCAAACTTGTAAGATTTTTCAAATCGTTCTCGCTGTATTTTGATGCCATCCGCCTATCAGTTCTTGCGGCACCGCATAAAGTCGAACAAGCCTATTGTATACACTGTGCGATCCGGTGGTGGAGTGGCCCATTGGCTCTTATCTTCCACGTGTCTCGTACAGTCACGTGACAGAAATAATGCATATGGTAATGATATGCAGATGACATTATGCATAGTTAAACTAGGCATTGTAAGCTCCATATATGGTTATATCGGGGAGGAGATACACATACGCACACTCTTCCACTGTCAGGGTTCTATAAAGGGAATTATGCGCAGGTTTTGAACATTTTTGAGTGTACACAAAATCTCACCTCATGAATCAATATTAGATGCAGTCAAATTGCACAGCACCTGTGCATTTCTGACTTACTTCAACACAACGGTCACTAAGCCACAGGTTATAGCTAAGTAACTAAAGCCACTGCCCCCACCTCCACCCCAGGCATCCATTCAAGATAAAAGACATCTATTAAAGGTATTTGTTCACCCCAAAATTCTGTCATGAATTACTCACTCTCTAGTTGTTCTAAACCTGTAAAATGTCTTTGTTTGGTTGATCACAGAGAGAGATTTTTGGACGAACACTTGTAACCAAACAGTTCTTGGACCCCATTGACTACCATAGTAGGAAAAATTACAATGGTAGTCTAGAACTGATTACAAGGTGTATCAAATTGTACCGCCAGTGCAATTGCAGAGGTCCCGAGGTAAAGTACTCACACATATTTTTCTTTGCTTATCCAGATATTTGAAGGGCAAGCTGCTTCCCAGGATGGAGGACCCATTGAAATATTAGTTCCTCCACAAGGCAGCTTACCCATACTTTTATAGAGTGGCTCTACAGTACCTCTCCACACCAGCATCCTCAGTCCCCTGTGAGAGGATTTTTTCAAAGGCTGGCGAAATCGTTAGCCAGAGAAGAAGTCGTTTGAAGCCAAGCATGATTGAGCAGATTTTGTTCTTGAACAAAAAACAAAAACATATTTCAACATTTTATTAGTAAATTGACATTTCAAAATGTTTCATCCCTTTCATGTGTGGAAAATGATTCTCAGAATGAAGATACAGCTGATATTGCTGAGTATTTCTTCTGTGTTAAGACTGGAATCAACAAGATGTGCGAATCATTTAAATGAGGCTGCTATAATTGCAGCAGACCTCTAGATGTCACTGGTAGGGTCTGTCTTTAAGGCTTTGAAGCTTTGAATCCTTTTGGTGCAATCAGGAAAAGGCCTCAAATGCTTCACAAAGCCTCGTCTGCCCATCTCCTTTACAAATGATGACAAAATAAATGTTTGGAAATGTAAACTGAAAAGTCCTACTGGCACATTACAGCAAAGAAAAAACATTTCGGCCGCTCAGTTTTGAATCTCTTCCTCCCGGTTTGACCTTGGCCAGTTTTGGACTACGAGCCTGCCTGTTCCCGTTTTGACCCTGCCTGTTCCCTCGGACTCTGTTTACGCCTCGGCTGACCTTTGCCTGCCCGATCGCCTCGTCCAGTGTACTCTCCGAGCTCGACTCAAATTATTTTCATGTTCGCTTTTGCCTATGTTCCCTTATTGACTCATTAATCTTGGGTCCTACCCTTTCTCTGCCTGACAAGTACTGTGTATATATATGAAGAGTTCAGATGCTAAACCCTCTAAAAGCCACCTCCATCAAAAATTTTATTATGATGGTAAGTGAATGCTCTCCACACATAATATACGTTACACAAATAATTTTGTTTCAAAAGCCACTGAATACCACACTCTGCCCAGTCTGAGATATGTGGTATTGCTGGAAGTAAATGGAGGAGCCAATTGCTTGTTTAAACAAAAAGTCATTTGACGCATTTAGAGGGTTTTGCATCTGAACTCTTTATATATTAATGCAATATCGCTTGAGTAGGAGTGTGATGCACAGCTGTGATTAGGTCAGAGGCAGGTCGCAGGCCGAGTGCCGGAGACACTCACAGCCGCTGATATAGAGCAATCACACAACTACGAGTGCGATATTGCATTTATACAACAGTTCGACGGCACAAGTGTGTAGATATCAGAAACAACATGGGATTGTCTTTAAAACCCTCCGGTTTTTAAAGGAAATAGGGAACTACTTTCTTCCGCATGAATTCCAGACCAGCGCAGTTAATCTAACTGTCACGTCTTTGCGCTGTGCTGCTTCAGTCAAGTTATTACTGAGGAATAATGAAGCAGAACGTGTGGGTGAATGAAAGAGAGAGAGAGTGTAAAAGGAAACTCACTGAGGATTTTCTATTGCTTTTTAATGTTAGCATGTGTAACGGAGGCCAGCCAGTGTGAGCGCTCGCTGTGCAGGTTAAATCACACTCGACCTCAAGCGACAGATGACAGCGGCCGCTGTCTGTTCTCCTCGTTTGATCGTCCGTCTCCCTTGCCAAACCGAGCGCCGGTTCAAGACCTACTCGGAGCGGGTAAGTCTTACTTAGGGCTTGAGTCGTGGGTTGCGTTTTTTTGTGCTTAATAAACATATTGTTGTTGTTAGGAAAATATGACAAACAACTTCGTTTCTTTACATTTATGGTCACCGTTTACTCGTATGCATAGATTGACACTGTCTTAAAGCTAATAGCCAATCAGTGCAGTAATATAAATTCTGTAAAAAAATACAACAAAGACTGGGAAAAGGAAACACAACTTAAAGACTGGATATGTCAAGTGCTCGGTGATCAAAGTAAAGCGATGTGTAGGTACTGTAAAACGGAGGTTCGTGCTCACCATGGAGACCTCCTACAACATATGCAAAACACAAGTGAAATGTCAAACCGTTTTCCTCATCACGTCTAACAGATATCGGTTTTACAGTATCAAAACCTTCTACTACAAATCAAAAGGCTGAGCTTTTGCTAGAAAGCTATATTGCTTGCCACATAGCAGTCAGTTCAGTTGATCACTTGGGTGAATTAGTAAATTCGGCTTTTGAAAGGACTTTGAGACTCAAAGTTTGAGTATATACTTGAGTATATAATATATAGCCTAGTATATCCATTTCAGCAGGAATTAAAGTGAGTTAATGTGTTGTATATTAAAAAGAAAAAAGCTATAAACCCTAATCATCTGTTGTAGGCAAATGTTGCGAAAATTGGCTGCACTGTGCACTGGGTGAGCTGATCTGTATAATAAGCCATGGAGTACTGGAGCCGTCTGGTGGTCATAGTTTTAATGAAATTGCTATTTTGGTTCGAGCAGATCACTAGAGACAGAGTTTCAGTTGACGAGAATTAAGGTTTTTATTGTAGTGATCAAGGGTTTATTTTTTTAGATCACCGCTGACAGTCTCTGTTACTGTTACTCATGATGCAAATGTGGCGATTTTCAGATTTTCAGTGCAGAAGGGACCTTTAGTTCGCTGGATCTGACACTCAGGTCTCATTATGAGATCCATAGTGACCCTACTGAGACCTCAGCAAACACTCAAACATTGTCAGCATTTGGCTCAACAACACCAGATCAGCGACGCTTCTCTTTTACAAGGCCAACACCAACTGGGTCTGTTCTTGCAACAACGCCTTGTACATGCTGAACCTGGAGGTTTGCAATTCTTTATAACTCACAGAAGTGTAACTGAGCAGTCTGTGCACATAAAAATGTTGCTATGTCTTTTTGTGTCAACAGATATTAATTATGAGCTTTTATTAAATCTTTCCAAAATCTAGAGCAGTAAACATTGCAGAAGTTGTAGATGGAAAAAGCGTTGTGATGGCAAGGTTGAAACTGAGGCGAATGTCCCGAGCATTGTTCAGAAGCTCAAGTGGACCTAAGGACTACAGAATCTCCTGTATTGTTGGATTTAAATTGGATCAAAATAATGGGTTTGGAGAGAACACATGGTAGCAAATTTATGCACTTACAATTTATGCTTTTTGTAGTTTTAACTCAAATTATTGTTCTATTAAAAAAAATATTTGTGTGTGCAAGAACACACAAGAACAGAGTGACTAAACGTTTGTCAAATTTCTTTTCAAAGGTTCTCAAAATTGGAGACAAACCACCAGAAAAATCAATGCAATGCTCATTTCCCATTTTAACAGACAAAAAAGAATGAGAATGTTGCACCCACACTACGAGAGCTTACTACACTAACAACAAGGGAAATAAACTCTGTGTAAGCACACAGCAGGCTTTCCAGCTGCAAGGAGGCCTTCACCTGCCTTGTTTGAAGAGGTATGAGAAAACATATACTCCCTAAATTTGGAGTTTTACATAAGCCATGTTTCTAAAGGTATTACATTGTTTATTGTGGAATATTTGTTGTGCTTTTTTGATTGAAACAATAACATACGTAATTATTGCAATAACTTTATATTTTAACAGACATTATCCACGAGCCGGTGCTGTCGGAATGTTGTCGGAGTCTCGTGGGATGTAGAGGTTGCATTGAAGAATGGGCAATGTCCTCAAACCAATGTGTGAAATGCAAGTCTGAGTATTCTGTGAGCAGTATCATCAGGTTGGCTGGTTTGTCAACTGTTCTAGATTGTCAGAGAGTTTGATGTTTGAAATGTATAATTCTTCACTAAAGCAGTGCTTTTTCTTAAAGTTGTTTAAACCCTGTTCCAAGTTGTCACACCATACATAATATACATATTCCCTAAAGTCATTTTTCCAGGGAAGAATATTATGCCATTTTATTTGTTCCTTGTTGAATAAGTATTTAACAATGTTCAATAAATGATTATTTGAAATGATATTGCCTTTTTCTTACAAATGAAATGAACCTATAAGATAAACAGTTAAATCCTTTCAAAGACTGAATAAAGGTACACAATCCTGCCTTAAGGATTGCAATGACATTTTACATTTGGCAGACACTTTTATCCAAGGACACTTACATTGCATTATACTCTACATTTGTTTCTACAATTGTGCAATCCCGTGGATCGAACCCATGACCTGGGTGTTGCTAACACCATGCTCTAACCACTGAGCTACAGGAAAGCCGTGACACTTCATGTATCCAGTTTATATATAATCTGCTGCACCCTCACATATTATTGGGTGTATATATGTGTCAACCCGGTATCATGCCGAAGCATGTAATAGACACGCTAGACCACTTGAAAATGTGTGACAGTGTCACGCTTTTTTCCTCTAGGCGTGAAAATGACACGCATGTGTCTAAGGTGGAGTAACGTTAGCAGAACGGGGCGATTTTTAAAAATGTTTTTACAATTCATGATGTGTACCGTGTACATAGTATTTTGTGTATGTTTATTACTTTGTTCTTTGCCCCCATTGACTACCATAGTAGTATTTTTTTTTTGTTCTGTGGAACACAAAATGACATTGTTCTGGGGCACTTTTGACTACCATTGAAATTTTTCCTACTATGGTAGTCAATAGGGGCAAAGAACTTTACAAGCATTCTTCCAAATATCTTTTTCTGTGTTTATCAAAACAAAGAAATGTATACAGGTTTGGAACAATTTGAGGGTAAGTAAATAATCTATACCATATCTTTAATATAACATCAGGAGACGCAGGGTTGTGTTGCCAGTGTCTGCTTTTAAAACTTTCAAACACAGCATTTGCATTGTATGAATGACCAAAAGTCGCAATTTCAGATAAAGACTTTCTTAACTGTCATTCTTTAATTTCAGTAAATATGCATACAGAAATGGACACATTTCACATTAAAAACATTTCTATATGGTTGTTTACAATTTTAGTGGAACATGCCATTAAAAACTGTTGTCAATAAAGATAGTGGTCTTGTGCTTAAAGGGATATAGTTCATGGTTCAAAAGTTCAAAAATGAAAATTCTATCATCATTTACTCACCCATCATTTTCCAAACCTGTATAAATATCTTTGTTCTGCTGAACACAAAGAAAGGTATTTGGAAGAATGTCAGTACAAGCATCAAACATCCCCCATTTACTGCCAATGTAGGGAAAATAAATACTCGGGGATGAGATCTGTTACTGACATTTTCTTCCAAATATCTTTCTTTGTGTGTACGCAGCTTAAGAAAAAGTGTTTTTTCTTCTTTTTCCATTATACATTTTTGTTTGTTTCTTAAGAGTCCATTCTTATTGGCATAAAAATAATTCCATAATATAAAATGCACAAAACATTTCTGCATTCATTACCACAATGTATAGTGTTCAAAAGAGCATGGCAGAAGAGTGTGGAATGCTATTTCACAATGCAGTGCATTTGACCAGTATGATGAATAATCAGAAAATAAGCAGCATTTTTTCCAATCTTTTGTAACTTTATGTAACTGTTTGAAGTGTTAAATGTTATCATTGCACATTGGTACATAATATTAAAAAGTATTACCATGTTCAGTAAGCAGTAGTAGTATGCTATTCTAAACCGAGCCAACTATTAAACGTGTGTTAGAAAACTTCTGCACAGTGCAGTGACATGTGTCTTGGAATATTTTTAGTTCTGATACTAGCACAAGTTTTGCAAGTGTTGCTACTAGCTCTATTCTTAACACTAACACCACTAATAATATAATACCCCAGTTCAGAAAATTAGATACACATCACTACTTTGTCTACAAATGTCAGTGTACCATGTTTGAAAGAGTTTGGACTTCAGAATGATCAACAGCACAGCTCTGTACTCTGAAAGTGGTATGAACTCTAAGCTCAGCAGTATCTCATTTCATGTCAGCAAAAACCAGGAACACCAGGTTAAGTAACTCTAAAAGTGTCTGTGCCAAGTGTGTGTGTGTGTGTGTGTGTGTGTGTGTGTGTGCGTGTGCGTGCGTGTGTGTGTTCATGCACTCAAAAGCAAGGAGAGGGGAATATGAAAAGTTCATGTTGTCTTCACTCTACTGTGAATTCATGACATCATGTATTGGCCTGGCAAGAACATGTCCAGCTTATATTTCAGTCTTAACAAATAGGCAGTTATATTTTGCATAAAATAGAGCATATTATCATTAGAAATTGAGTACACATGTGCATAATTGTCAATGAAACCTGGAAACAATAAAAAAGAATATTTTGCATGTATATACTGTTGCCTATAGAGTGTGATTTTCATTTTCTTTTCATGACCACACAATCATCTAACATTAGAGGACAGAATGCCAACATTTATCATATATACTATATTTATTATATCTAGTATGCAGGCATGTCAATTGATTTCAGCAATATTTTTAATAATAATAATTTCTATGTAAATTTGATTTAGACAGCATTAAAGTTTTTGCTCATGGCAAAAACTAAAATACTTGAAAAGATATAGATTACAGTTGTTCTATGTTGGTTGGAGTGTGTATATGAAACAGTAAAGTAAGATTGATGAATTGGTTTCAGCTAAGCCCCTGTGCTGTGAATCCGAGGATAGTCTGTCCTGTGAGATATTAAGTTAAATGTCATTGGGTGCATGGAGAAAAACTACACACCCGTCTGAACTGCTATAATCACAGTGTGTTGAGTGAACAACTACATAGGAAGCACAAATGTATATAAGAGGAACTTTCATTTAAAAAGTGGAATGTTGCTTTTATGTAGCTACTTTTCCCAGCACGCCTTTTGAATGAGTGGTAATATTATAATAAACTGTCCAGTGTATGGGTGTGTCAGAAGTGTGAAGTATGTCAATGCAGCTGTCCTACAGTTTTCAAAAGTGAAGACAGGACATTTAATGTCTGTTTTTACCTGCCTCTTAGCGCTCTCTTCTGTACTTCAGGTCACAATGCTCAAAGTTACAAAGTTAACAATGATAAAGTAAGGGATAATATACAGGCAGCTGGTTGTTATTGCAGAAATAAGCTTATTTCGCAATAACAACCGGCTGCCTGTACATTATCCCCTTTACTACATGAAAATTTGATATCTTTTATTAGCTCATTTTTAAAGAATGCATATATACCTTCCACAAGGTGAAGATGTTTACTTTCGATTTTAAACGACGTTCAAATGTCATGAATAGGCAATTTTGTTTAATCATTTGTAAATATAATGTCATATATGTTATTAAAAGACATGTATATTTATTTTTTGTGTAATATTAAACTGTATCTGTCAAAATGATTTGCAGCATCCGGGTTACTGTGTGTTATTAGTTTTGAGCGGTTGTTATCTGGAAATAACGAACCTGCAAATGTCGCAACTGGCCAACCAGAATCAAGCATTCCAAAGAGCTGTGTAATAAGCAACAATAAAAATGACATAATAGGACAATTGTTATATGATTGCGATTTGGGCATGGACACAACGCTCTTGTTAAGCTTCTCAAATCAAGATTTGATATTAATCAGTTGGCCATTCTCAAGATCAGTGAAGCTGGACCTTGTCAACAAGATATCAGGGCTCTTGATCTTCTGCCGCTTTTGTAAGCTGGTATATGACAATACAAGAGTCACGCTGCCCTTCAAGTTATGTCGAAAATATGGTATTTACGAGTTCCGCACCCATGAACGCACTTAATGATGTTGAATGAAAATGGTTCATGGCCAACCTCAAAAACCTTGGTTGTAATGACCTAGGAAGACCTAGGTACTGGGCCATTTAATGTCTTGTGCAGGGTCTTGCCACATTCTGAAAAAACTTTTATTTACCCTATTCATAACACTTTATAGAATGATTTTCCTACCATGGCATGCTAGTTTAATTGATTTGTCATTCTTTTGTGTTGTATTAATTATCTCATTAGTTTTCTTAGTTTGGTCCTTGTACTGTATTTAAACCCTGAGTTCTTCCTTGTTATTTCTATGTTCTGATTTGATGTAAGGGATGTTATCTCCCGTGTTACTCCTGTGTCTTAATTATTAAAGATGTAATCTATGTAATTCCTTATTTTAGTGCAGAGGTCTCAAAGGGTGTGTCTCTATCAGCCAGATCAGGGTCACATTCACAAAATCCTTCCAGTCCCCTAAAACGTTCGTTCCCTCAAAATTCCCACAATTCAACGCAAAAACCAGGGAGCATTGATGCTTCCTATGTTCTGTTACCGGAAATCACATGACTTTTTTACCTATGTAGCCGAAATCGCATGAGCCAACTCAATAAACTTAATAAAACGCAACAACTTTTGAAAAGACAAACGTTGGTCCTTATCAGCGCCTTTGTGTTATGGCTCGTTCCACCGGGTAGCACTGTTGCACCGTGTAACCCTAATACATAGACATCGCTGGACAAAAAAATCCTAAATCTTTTTGTGCAAGGTAGAGGACACAATCATTTATTTTTTTGTGTTAATAAATAATGTTTTATATTTAAATTCATTACTGCCATGATGTTTCAATGGTTTCAAGAGAGAGACCTAGTCAATTGTTGCATCCAAAGCATAGATAAGTAATCTAATGTAGGGGTGTGTGCGATAATATCGTAAATCTTGTTTTAAGGATGTGTGAAATCACATTATCGAGTATGTCACAAATGTTTTAAGCACCACTAAAAACAGCACTCCATGTTCACAAATCAGTCGAGCACTGTGCGTGCTCACCTCAGAGCGCGGTTAGCATTTTAGCCTGTGTCTGCTCTTAAAAGGCGCAGTCGCAGAGTTGCCTGCGCACACGATCACACAGTAGACGTGTCAGGTGAAGTGATGTTACGCAAGGAGTTAATTAGGAGTGGGTTTTATCTCTCCCTGTGTTAATTTATTCTCACTACCTGTGGGTCTATTGTCACCAGGAGTTCTCTGTTCAGCCGCTGCAGCTTTCCCCGGAGCGCTCTTGCCCCTGCTTTGCCACTGCCCTGTCTTCCCTTCCCACTCAAGCATCCCAGGCTGTTGCCCCTGTCCAGCACGGTCTTGTTTTGTTGTACCTTTTGGTTTGTTTTATTTTCTAAATGTTTAGTCTAACATTGTGTATTTACTCTTATATTGTTGAAAACCTGTATATGACTCTTCTGTGAAACAAAAAATATATTTTGAGAAATGTCTCAATGGTTTTTTGTCCATACAAGGAAAGTCAATAGGGTTCAGTGTTGTTTGGTTAACGTCGTTCTGTAAAACATCTTCTAAGTTCTGCACAAGTAATATTCACAAAGGTTGACATGAGAATGAGTAATGATGACAGGATTTGATTAGAAAATATTAACAATGAATATCCTGCTAACATGTAAGATGAAGCTATAGGCTTACAATATAAGACAATAGGACGCAAAATATTGCCTGCTTATTGTTATCGGGAAATCCCAGAAAATATCTAGATATCATTTTTCTGCCAATATCGCACACCCCTACTCTAATACATTTTAGAGTCCTCTTCATTGGTTTTCTTTAGGGAGATTTAAAATGAGTACCACCAATGAATTTCTTGTATATTATGAGCAACAAAGTCACATAAATAAGTGTATAAGATGCTAAGTGACACTCTATGTAGTTCTATGTTCAGAAAACCACAAAGATACAAAATTATAGAAGATGAATAAGTTAGATAAAATAATTAAGATGTACTGTAGACATATGTCAAATGTCAGGTGCAATTTATCTACAAGCCAGACAATGTTGTGTTCCTTCAGTAGTACAATATCTGGTAAAAAAAAAAAACAATGCTGATAGAAACAATTATTAAGTATATTCGTGTATGGTGAACAAACATAAGAGGAACAGTTGATGAGTCCTGAGTCTATGAGTAAGTATTTTCGGTGGAACAGAAGAAAAACTGCTAAAGTCTAAATTGTCCTGTTAATATTTCATGCATTTTACACTCACAGTGCATTCAAGGTAAGGACATGGTATCCCTCCACAGCTGAAACATAATTTATATAAATAATGGCATTTCTGCATGGTTGTAATTCTGTGGTATTTTGATTTGATAGGCATTTTAAGCTCATTGGATCAATCAGTTGTGATTGTGAACACTGAACAATAAAAAATAAAAACATACAATACACATCCATACAATGTATTTGTGTCAAAGGCAGTAAATAATGCTTAAGATGTTTACAACAATCAAACAAATACTGTCTTTGAGTATTTGCTATTTGATTGGTATTTAAACATCTTCCTGAACCAATCTACTTGGTATGCTAGCTCAAGGAAGCTTCTTAAAAGGAACCTGTGTATGTGTAGCATCAGAGAGGTGATGGACATTCTCATACATCTCTGTTTCGCTTTGTGGTTGAGTAAGTGCTAACTCAGAAATGTCAACAGAGTTGACTGTCTTTGAGTAACGGACAAAGAGAGATCTAGTGAGACCTACAGTAGTGCAAGAACTTGTAAACTAGATCTAAACCGTAGGGTTATCTGCAGGATATTTGGCAAATTTCATCTATAAATGTATACCTCATGTAATCTACAGATATAGTTAGAGAAACATTAAAATGGTTTTAAAGTATACAGTATAAGTAGTACTTCCCAATAAGCACAAAGCTATGTTCGCTGTTAGAAGTCAGGTTAGAACTAGATTACCTAATGTCCCGGCCTGTGAAAGCTGATCTTTAGGTGGTCTTCCAGTCTGAATTGCTGACAAGCTCTCAAGCAGCATGACAGATGTTTTTTTTATCTTATTGGATCAATATCAGTAATATTGAATGAGATCTTAATTTGATCATAGGTCATGATATTATCCTTTTCAAAAACTGTTTTTGCTTATGCCTAACCAAAGTATGGATCTCAGTGTAGCATTCACTTGTTGTAACCACACTCCTTTAATGCTTGTACCAAATTATCCCACCAGCACTTCTATACACCCCCTCCCTACATCAGAGGCCATTTGGCCCATCACTCACTTTCTTCTGTCTCTCACTCTCTCACCTTCTCCTCTCTCCTTATTCCACTGACCATGCATGTTCCAAAAACAGATCAACTTTTCATTTCAGCGGTTACCCCTTAGGTTTCCACCCTCATGCTGTTACCCCCTAGACTCAAGTCAAGACGTCCAACCCCTTAACTATGACCCTGCCCTGCAAAGCCATATGTAAGAGACTGGCATTCTGGGGTGTGGCGATAGACAACTTTGGCCAATGGAGCAGCTGGCAGCAGTATAAAACGGCACACAAGTGGAAATTTATTCGCTCTTTCTGTCAGTCCATCACTCCTGTGAGGAGGGGGTCCAAGTAAGGGGTCTGATTTTGCAGTGCAGAGAACACCAAGAGCAATAGATACAATCAATAAGAGGCACGGATAGACCCGTTTTACGAAGCTTTTACTACTCCTGAAGTTCCTTCACTCCTGACAGGATGGAGGACGCCCACGCTAAGACCTCAGCCGAGTGTCTGGCCTACTTTGGGGTTAGTGAGAGCCCTGGCCTTACCCCTGATCAAGTCAAGAAGAACCTGGCCAAGTATGGCTTTAATGGTAAGATTATAAGATGCATGCAGCGATTGCTTAGAAAATCTGAATGTTGGAAACATCTCTAATTTTAAAGCCACAACTTAGCTTTTGGGTTAACAGCTTTGTAATAGTGAAAATGATAAACACAACTGTATATACTCTACAGTACTCTGAGGTTACATGTGTCCTTTTGTTAGCAATACATAATAGATGTTTAAAGACATTCTGAAATGTTCAGAGTACTCAGTGACATTTGAAGTGACATCAACAGGTTGTGGCGCAGAAGCTGAGACGCAGATTTTGAAAATAGCCTTAGGCAGAGGGGGAGAGACATGGGGGCCTTGCTTGGTTATTTGAGATGTCTTATTAAATGAACAGTATTTAGGCAGATGGGGTGCAGGGCAGATTCTTATATGCTGGCCTGGGAGATCATATATGATACTGTTATTGCAAAGTCATGATGTACACAACAGGTCTGCTTAGGAAGAGAGGCTTTAGCATGCACAAGTACTTCCAATTATTTCCTGATGTGTTGGAAACATAAAAGTCTTGATAACATGAAAACACTTGTGTGAAAGGCCATTTCATATTACTGTTTTAAACCAAAGCCAGTATTAGCTAGCATTTAATAAAAATAAGTTATTTTGTAAGAAAAGTAAGATTTTGTGTTATTTTGGATGATTTTGTGAATATTATATACAATATTAAATATTATGTAGTTTTGTTGTAGTTTAATAAACCCTATTTACATTTTTAACATGGTTTTTAAATGTTCCATTCATTTCGTATACTAACATTTTAGACTGTATAATTCAGCCTCATCAATATAACCTAACTTTCCATATGTCTGTCTTATTAAAACTTTATGTTAAAGTACTTCTTAATCCAGGAAATGTTTAGTCTTATTGTTTAAATACACTTTTTATTTTGCATTCTTATATATTGTATATATGTTTAGGGTGGTGTATTTTTTAAATATATTACGGAACATAATTCATTCATCTTTATTTATTACAAAATACTCTATATATGCTTTAATAATAATAATACATTGATTTACACATATGCCAAATGTCTTGCAGGTAATTTTTACTCATTTTATTCTTTTCTCTTTCTTTTCATTCTGTCTGCTCTATATATTTGATTCTTAGAGCTGCCAGCTGAAGAGGGTAAGTATGAAGGTTTTGCTATTAAAGTAACAACATTTCATTAAAATCAGATAGAGACCATAACTAGTTACTGTGTACTGTGTTAGATATAAGTGATAATTCATAGATATATTTGAATTGAAAAAATTAGATAATAATAAACTTAGGTCCCTTCCCTTGCAGGAAAGTCCATCTGGGAGTTGATTATTGAGCAGTTTGAGGATCTGTTGGTCAGAATTTTGCTGCTTGCCGCCTGCATCTCTTTCGTAAGTCAGCAATTAAAAGTGGCTTATTAAGAACACAGAATGCTTAACCAACCCAATGGTAAACCATAAGGTCTGTCTGGGCATTAGAGTTTTAGATGCTGTGATCTTTGGCATTTACTATACCTTTCAACCAGCTGTTGTAGTACAGTATAGGTTGCACAAACATCTGTGGTGTTGTGCAACAAGGCACATATGCATATTATCTATATGTCCAAAGCCTAAAAACTGTTATTCTAATGTGACTGAGAACTCTCTCTTGCTTAAAAAATAGTTTTCTGAAGACTAGATCAATCCTAAATTATGTGTGGAAGCCGCACTGATTGTGTCATCTTCCCGTTGTTTCCTAAGTTGAAAAGTGCAGTAGGGTGGAGGATTGGGGGTTAGAATTGTGTTGGGGGGTTAGAGGTGAACGTGGGTGATATTAATTTCTGACTCCCTCCTCTCTGCGTCTTGGCCAGCTGTTCCAATGTCCTTAGAAGGGAAATATCAAGGAGCACTGAAGGAGGGTGAGTGGGAGAAGAGGTTTATTTTAAGAAGTCAGGTCAAAGACAGAAACTTTATCCTTCAGGAAAGGTCAGGGGAGATGTAGGGGTAGAGCAGAGAAATTTAAGGTAGGGTAGATATATCAGAGTCTGTTGTGCAACAATATTGCATAATACAGTTTTCAGTGGCTTATTTATGTAAGCCTGAAGTGTGTTGCACAAGAACTTAATAAACTTCATGACCATTAGAATCATGTTATAGACGGTTTCAAAGCAACAACGTAAACAAATTTTACTGCGTATGCACGCTTTTGTGGCCCAAACTTAACTTCCAGGTACTCATCCACAAAAAAGAAAGTCCCTGCAGATTGTTTATGATAACAAGCAAAAGAAATTATAAGTAAATTACATTAACTAGCAAGTTAAAAGTATGTTTAGCCAGTATTATTTTGGGTTACCAGTAGAAGAATCGTTCAGAAAGAGCTTTATTGCCAGGTATGTCTGCACATACGAGGAATTTGTTGTGGTGAAAGAAGCATCCAGTGCACAGAGACCATGATATAATACAAATAAACAATATAATACACAGATGTATCTATATATAAAGAAGAATTAAAAAAAGTAAAAATAAGATAAGATATAGAGTGTAATATCTATGCAGGTGTATATGTATATATGCAGAAAAAAAATAAACTATTGTATGTACAGAAAAATGCACTATATACAGCATGGTGGAATATAATTTAAGCAAAAATGGAATAAAAAGGTAGGGTACTATCAGTTGGATATAAACAGTGTGCTAAGTGCTTCATCTGTTATAAGGTTGTATGTGGACTATTTGATACAATGACTGAAATCAGTAATATCTTGTGTTACTCCCTCTTATTTCTTTGTGTTAGGTGCTGGCTTGGTTTGAGGAGGGTGAGGAAACAGTCACTGCCTTCGTCGAGCCTTTTGTCATCTTGCTCATTCTTATTGCCAATGCTGTTGTCGGTGTCTGGCAGGTAATGCAAATACACAGTTTCTTCAAAACAGTAAAAAGTAAATGCATAATTTGCTTGCATACAGATACAAATGCCTGTCTGTCGTACAGGAGCGTAATGCCGAGAGCGCCATTGAGGCACTGAAGGAGTATGAGCCTGAGATGGGTAAGGTCTACCGCTCTGACAGAAAGAGTGTCCAGATGATCAAGGCCAGAGAGATTGTCCCTGGTGACATTGTGGAGGTGTCTGGTAAGGTTCCTTCTGAAAAAAGCAATTTCTTTTGCAGTTTGTACATTGTGCACTGTATGCATATTTTCTTCATTTTCCTGATGACCTACTCTATTTGCCAAAATATGTAGTATACTACTATAGAGCACCCTGAATAAACAATTTACATATGAAAATCAGTTACAACCTAACTGTGTCTAACATTTGTTGTCAAATACCATTTTATACTAAATATTAACTAGCATTTACTGTGTATTAGATTTTAATAATATGCACAGTTAAATTAGCTGTGTGTAGCTTACTATTTAAAATGGGTATCTTTTATATAAGTATGAATATAAGCAGCAAATATATTAAGTAAACCGTAAATTATTGTCTATATGTGTGTTGAGATTGTTGCAAAAAATGTGGACAGATATGACAGAAGTTACAGTGGAAGTTATGTCATTTAATGCATTAGTGTCAGTTTATCCTGAGTAGCAAGTGGCTAATAAAAATGTGCTGCGGTAAAAACTGCGTAAACTTTGTTTTTTGTATAAATATCCATAAATGTTTGCCTCCAGTATGTTGCTATGCTGCAAACATTCTTTTCTCTTTCCCAGTTGGTGATAAAGTCCCTGCTGACATCAGGTTAACTGCTATTCGTTCTACCACCCTTCGTGTTGACCAGTCCATCCTGACCGGTTAGTACCTCTAGGATTGAATGTTGTAGAGTTGTAACTGAAATATCATCATAGTCAGATGATCCTTACTATTGTGCAACTTTTTCTAAATTTTAAATGTAGTTTTATATAAGCAAGTGTAATCACACTCTGTGTAGGTGAGTCTGTCAGTGTGATCAAGCACACCGATCCCGTCCCCGACCTCAGAGCCGTCAACCAGGACAAGAAGAACATGCTCTTCTCTGTGAGTAAAAAGAAGTGATCTGTTATTTTGTGTCCAATAATTTTTTCTTGACCCAGCCTAACATTTGATAGGGTTTATAGGAGGGTTTATAGGAGTTTGTTTGTAGTAGGGATGGAACGATACAGATACCAGTATCTAAGCTCATGTAGTCGTACACGTACTTGTAAAAGTATACAGATACCAAAGACCGATACCTCATGTGACATAACTGACTGAAATTTGTGCTTTGAAAGTTTGTGACAAGCACATAAATTATTTATTTTTCATAATGTGTTTGAGGTGGAGTTGTTATTATGAAGTTATTCTCTTTTTTATTAGTCTCAATGTGTTGTGCTTGGAAAATTGCCACCTCACCAAAAAAATAAATAAAAAATACAGATTGTTATTTCTATTGGTGTCGGCGAGTATCAGAAAAAAAATATTGGTACTTGTACTCAGTCTTTAAAAAATGGTATCGGTGCATCCCTAGAACATTACATACTTGCTAAAAATTTAGTAAGCACCCTAATCCTAAACTGGCACTGAAATCTTTTTTTTCTAACCCTATTTCTACATTAAACCATATACTGAAGCTTAATCCTAACTCTAAAATTGGATTGGTTTGATAAGTAAAGCTATGTCTTTCAGGACCAACAAAAGATGGTACTCCAAGAACAGGACCTACAGTATTTAGGGAAATCACATTTAGTTACCTGTTGTTTGTTTGAATTTTTCCACAATCTACTCTCCCACACATAGGGCACAAACATTGCTGCTGGCAAAGCTATTGGCGTTGCTATTGCTACTGGTGTGTCAACTGAGATCGGTAAGATCCGTGACCAGATGGCTGCCACTGAGCAGGAAAAGACCCCACTGCAGCAGAAACTGGATGAATTTGGTGAGCAGCTCTCTAAGGTTATCTCCCTGATCTGCGTTGCTGTCTGGATGATCAACATTGGCCACTTCAACGACCCTGTCCATGGTGGATCCTGGATTCGTGGTGCCGTTTATTACTTCAAGATTGCCGTCGCTCTGGCTGTGGCTGCTATTCCAGAGGGTGAGGATAAAAATATGATATGTTCTGCTATTTTATTTATTATAGATTTTCCACCATTCAGGTAGCAATGACCTTTTGTCAACATTTCACATTACATTTTTGCATTTGGCTACTCTTTTATCTGAAGTGATTTTTTATCAGTACATGCTTTCACTGGCAATCGAAGCCATGATGTGCTAATGCAGTGCTCGTCCAATCAGCACGCATGAAAGTCTCTTCATTTGTGGGCTTAAAGTTTGCTACATCTGAAAATTGGAGGTTGTTTCACTTCAAAGTTAGGTTATGTTAGGATTTGTAACCAGGTGTCCAACCCCTAACTTTAATCTCCTCACCTCTCAGGTTTGCCTGCTGTCATCACTACCTGCCTGGCTCTTGGTACTAGACGTATGGCCAAGAAGAATGCCATTGTCCGCTCTCTGCCCTCTGTGGAGACCCTGGGCTGCACCTCTGTGATCTGCTCTGACAAGACTGGCACTTTGACCACCAACCAGATGTGTGTGACCAAAGTATGTGTTGACATGCAAAGACGTTCACAAGCACATACAGACATTCAGCAGATAATATAAGGATAAGGCTAATACTGATATACTGTTATGTTTGAAAGTAGTCTCATTTTTGATGTTGAAATACTTTCATAGACTGTAATGAAGGTGTGTTTTTACAGATGTTTGTCATTGACAAAGTTGAGGGTGATCACGTTGAACTTGACTGCTTTGATATCTCTGGCTCCAAGTACACCCCCGAGGGTGAGGTGTAAGTATACAATCAAATGTTTCTCATTAACATACATAACATATGTTAGCCAACACTAATCGATGTCCTAAATATAACCTCTTTAGAACAAAGTTGGGTGCTCGTGTTGACTGCAGTCAGTATGACGGTTTGGTTGAGTTGTCCACAATCTGCGCCCTATGCAATGACTCCTCCCTCGACTACAATGAGGTAGGTGTGCAGGTTTTGATCTTTTCTTTCTATAATATCTAATTTTTTAATTGAAATATTATAATTGTCTTTTGCAGGCCAAGAAGATCTATGAGAAGGTTGGCGAAGCCACTGAGACTGCTCTGTGCTGCTTAGTTGAGAAGATGAACGTGTTCAAGACCAGTGTTAACAACCTGTCCAAGATCGAGAGAGCCAATACCTGCTGCAGCGTAAGTATGGGAGTAAACCTTACAAGACACACTAATAATTTTGAGCTAACAGGAGATGCAAATGTAACAGTATAACTTACATGTGACTCCACTGTCACCTTGTGTAGGTTGTGAAGCAGCTAATGAAGAAGAATTTCACTCTGGAGTTCTCTCGTGACAGAAAATCCATGTCTGTGTATTGTACCCCTGCAAAAGGTGATGCAGGCTGCAAAATGTTTGTGAAGGTATCTGTTTACCATTTTATAACAATACAACCCATTAAACAAAGTTTTATGTTGTCCTTTACATATACGATGGTATTCTTTAAATAAACTTGGGGTACCACGTAAATATTGTGCTATGTAAGTATGATTATTAAGTACTATGCTGCATATTAAAGTACCATAGCATTCTGCATGTTTGATACCATTACTGTACCATGGTTCCCACCCTAGTTTAAACATTATTACAGTCAATCATTACGTTTCATTGCTTGTTTTACTTAATTTCATTAATCAATGGATGTATCACTTTTTTACTTTCCTTGCTTGGGTAATAGGGAGCTCCAGAGGGTTTGATTGACAGGTGTGCCTATGTGCGTGTTGGTGCTACACGTGTCCCCTTGACTGGCATTGTGAAGGATAAGATCATGGCCATCATCAAGGAGTGGGGTACCGGCCGTGATACCCTGCGTTGTTTGGCCCTGGCCACCCGTGACCATCCCTTGAAGGTTGAGGAAATGAACCTTGAGGACTCTACTAAATTTGCTGACTATGAGGTAAACAATAAAAGTGTACACTTTAATGGATATAATCTATACCAAGGAAAATCCCTACTGTAAAGATCATTTCAGTTCCTTCATTGTGAGTCTTGTTTACAGGGATTTTGGGGGTAGCAAAGTTTGATGGTCTTTGTTCTGCTTATTCATAATTTCTCAGACTGACCTAACCTTCGTAGGCTGTGTTGGTATGTTGGACCCTCCCCGCAAAGAGGTTACTAGCTCCATTGAACTGTGCAGGGCTGCTGGCATTCGTGTTATCATGATCACTGGTGCGAATATTCACTTCAGTTCACTCTTTATTTCATTCTTTTATTAGTCTTTCAATACAAAGACCTGTTCATCAAATCTTATTTTAATGGAAATCTTCAGGTGACAACAAGGGTACTGCTGTGGCCATCTGTCGTCGTATTGGCATCTTTACTGAGAATGAGGATGTGACTGGCAAAGCTTACACTGGCCGTGAGTTTGATGACCTACCCCGCTCTGATCAGAGTGAGGCTGTCTGCAGGGCCTGCTGCTTCGCTCGTGTTGAGCCTTCCCACAAGTCTAAGATTGTTGAGTTCCTGCAGGGCTATGATGAGATTACTGCCATGGTGAGATATAAATATCTACGATAACACTTTACTTGAAGGGGTGTTCATAAGACTAACATGACACCTTCATAATCATGACATGACACATGTCATGCATATGAAGGAGATTTTATACATGTTTATGACAGCTGTCATTAAGTGTCATTCGCTCATTTATGTCATTTTTAATGCAAAGATGACATTGTTTGAGATGTCTTTGTTTTGAGAACTTGATATAAAGCAACACATCATAACCTGTCAGTGTCTTTGTCATGACAACTTGACATTACCAAGACATAACCCTAACCCTGTCATAATTAGCATTACATTAAAATGTCATTAAGTGTCAATACTCTGCCAAATTGTTTTATTATGCCGTCATGAAACTATTTGACAGAGTATTGACACTTCATGACATTTTAATGACAAGTTCAACTTGCATCACTGTAGTTGAGGTCAAGAAACATTCATGACGGCATCATGAAACTATTTGACAGAGTATTGACACTTAATGACATTTTAATGTAATGTTAATTATGACAGAGTTAGGGTTATGTTGTCTTGGTAATGTCAAGTTGTCATGACAAAGACAATACAACAGGTTATGATGTATTGCTTTATGTCAAGTTGTCATAACAAATACATCTTTGCAATAAAAATGACATAAATAAGCGAATGACACTTAATGACAGTCGTCATAAACATGCATAAAACCTCCTTCATATTTTGAAGGTGTAATGTTAGTCTTATGAACACCCCTTCAAGTAAAGTGTTACCATATCTACACTCACTAAACACATGCTTATTGAGACAACATTATGAATACCTTGTGACATGATTTTACCCCTAGAGACCTTTGAGATTGTTTGTTTCTTCTAGACTGGTGATGGTGTCAACGATGCCCCTGCCTTGAAAAAGGCAGAGATTGGCATTGCCATGGGCTCTGGCACTGCCGTTGCCAAGTCAGCCTCTGAAATGGTCCTGGCCGACGACAACTTTTCTTCCATTGTGGCCGCTGTTGAGGAAGGCAGAGCCATTTACAACAACATGAAGCAGTTCATCCGTTATCTGATTTCTTCAAATGTTGGGGAGGTCGTCTGGTGAGAATCCATGCCTCACAATGAACACCCAATGCCCCTGTTTGATATTATGTTTAATGTTCTCATGTTTGTGACACTCTTCTCTTCCAGTATTTTCTTGACTGCTGCTCTTGGTCTGCCTGAGGCCCTGATCCCAGTTCAGCTGCTGTGGGTGAACTTGGTAACTGACGGTCTGCCCGCTACTGCTTTGGGTTTCAACCCCCCTGATCTTGACATCATGGGCAAGCCACCCCGCTCTGCCAAAGAGCCTCTCATCTCTGGTTGGCTATTCTTCAGATACATGGCCATTGGAGGTTGGTATCCTTATCATCTTTTTTGAAATAGCTCATTACTCATGTTCTCTGTGTAAGCTTTGGTGGTATTCTTATATACTAATTATCTTTAGGCTATGTGGGTGCCGCCACTGTGGCTGCTGCCGCCAACTGGTTCATCTATGATCAGGAGGGTCCTCAGATCACATACTACCAGCTGGTACATATCAGTAGCTCAACTATATTATTTTAAATAAAGATATGTATTTCCTGTTCATTTCTGGTGATTTCTTTTCTTTTAGTCTCACTTCATGCAGTGTCATGATGAGAATGAGGACTTCACTGGCATTGAGTGTGAGGTGTTTGAGGCTGCCTCACCTATGACCATGGCTCTGTCTGTCTTGGTGACAATTGAGATGTTCAATGCCCTGAACAGGTTACACCATTTATAAAGCTTTACAAAGACATTTACTCGCTTAACATCCCTCTAATAGATTATGGTAATCATCAATCATCCCATAGAGGTAATGTTACCTCGATAATAATGGTGGAAAATCTCTCTCTCTCTCTATTCTGTTTTTTTTCTGTAGTTTGTCTGAGAACCAGTCTCTTTTGCGCATGCCTCCATGGAGTAATCTCTGGCTGGTGGCCGCCATGACCCTCTCCATGTCCCTCCACTTCATGATCATCTATGTGGATCCTCTGCCTGTACGAGTCCTCATCCTGTTCTTCACATATAAAACCTGTCCACTGACCGTGACTGTCTACTGACAACGACCTTTCTTTTCCTCTTCTAGATGATCTTCAAGTTGACTCCCCTGAATGTTGAACAGTGGATGGTGGTATTAAAGCTCTCTTTCCCTGTCATCCTCATTGATGAGGTATTGAAATTTGTGGCCCGCAACTACCTGGAAGGTAAGTTTTGAGACAAAGGTAAATACGCATGTATCCACATAATCATAAAAAACTCTCTGTCTTATATCAGTGTTAATAACTTTTATATGAATGCAGCTTAACATAATTTGTTCCTGATTCTACCATACTACTTGGGATCATACTACTTATTTTACTACTGATTCTATCTATCTATCTATCTATCTATCTATCTATCTATCTATCTATCTATCTATCTATCTATCTATCTATCTATCATTTAATCTATTTCACACTAACCTGCTGTATTCACTTCCAGCCTAAACCAGTGCCCCCTCCCTCAGTTTCCAAGTAACAAAAAGCAAGGTATCCAACACCCATCTCTTACGACACCTGTGTTGTACCTGTCTTTAGACAGTATGTGTTTGTGTTTGTGTTTGTATCTGTATTTGTGTCTGTTTTGGTGGATTGGTGTGATTTTAAACGTGCATATGTATGTTATATACATTTTTTAAATATATTTTTCATGAAGGGAAAGTAATACATAATGTTACAGAAACTGTCCATATACATTTTGGGGATGGTTCCCTTTTCAGTCAACCAAGGCTTAGATGTCTTATTTTTTCCTTTCCGAGTGTTTTATCAGCCAATAAATAATGACAACTACATATTACAGTTGTTCTCAGTCGCTTTGGTACATTTCTCGAATCATTTTTTAAATTTGCAAAATATTATGTGCATTTCTCAGAACAATTCGTACAAACTGCACAACATCATGGATTTCTTGCAAAATCGTGTAACTTGTTCAAAATCCTTAGTTCATCTCTCAAAATTACATTTTAACATCAGTGAACATGTAAGTCCCATCAAAATGGCAAGTCCTTGTGTCAATGTTTAGCCATGTTGTCAATATAACAAGAGTACACAATTATATGTGTCAGTATTTTCTGATATGGACAATATGGCTACAGTTTTGATAATGATGATTGTAAATGATCAAGTCTGCACTTTTTCAATTTCAACAGTATGAAGTTACACATTTGTGTATTTAAAATATTGCAAGAGATTGCAAGAAACAAAGAAAGAATTCCCATTTACAGCTTTACTTTTTTTCTGTAAACAAATTACAATGAGATTGTGATACAGAAAAAACTGTAAAAGTAACAAGATTACATGTAAACATACACTGTAAAAAAATTCAAACCTCTCCAACTCAACTTTTTCAGTTGTCCCAACTATCAATTATAAATTGTGGCCACACTATGTTTTTTTTACATTTACAGAAATGTTTGCGCTGGAGAGGTTTCAAAATGTTTTTACAGTAACAAACAAATTGTTGTACTCTATGTGCAATGCTGAATGTGTAACTAGAGTACAATATTTGTACATGTCCTGTGATCTAACACTTCACACTTTCCCCTTCACTTTTCCCCTAGTGAAAATCAACATTCACTTGAGAGCAATTTATCAATTCAGGACAGATTTAGAAAAAACGTCTAACGAAAATGTATAGAAATATGCTTGACATATTATGACAACTTGTTTAACCATTTTTCATGTAAAGACTTATGCTATGAATGAATGCCTAAATGTTGTGGGGGGTAAGACTATTCAACAGAGACCCATTATAACACATTTTGATCAACATGACATAAGCAATTGATAATGTAGGAAACAGCAGATAATTGTACATAATCATTTGCATGCATGTACCAAAGCATTTGCAACTTGTTCAACGAAATGAGAAACTGCTCTTTTGATGTGAAGTGACACAATGATGTGAGGATTGAACAGGTAGTTTTGAGAATTTCAATTCTGATCTGAGAAATGTAACAAAGCGACTGAGAAAAACTGTAAATATATATGCTAATTAAAAAGTACATAGCTTGTGATTTCTAAGAGACTACTTTGGTTTATGGAGTGTCCGAAAATAGGTTTATGTACATGGTGTAAAAAACTATTATTTAGTAATAATAACCAGTTATTATTACCTTACTTCTTGACTGACCCGTTACGCTATTCGTCTGTCTAATCTCTGCCTTTCCGCTAGCCTAGTCTGCTGTGATTGGTTTAGCGCATGTGTTCAAGTTTTTGTGGGCAGGCGAGGACTATTTCTAGTGACCTAGATACAAGAAGGTTAGAGAATTGGACTAGGTCACGACTCATTTGCGTGATTCAGAGTCGACTCCCTTTTTTCCAAGCCAATAACTTTGTTATTTATTCACCTTGTAGTTTTATTATTAGCTACAAACTGTAACCAATTTCCTACAGTTGGCTTCAAACACCAATGACTTTTATGACAAGTAAAGATTATCATTAATAAAGCCTTATTTTCTCCCTGTTCCTATATAATTCTTGTGACCTCAAAAAAACGTTTGCCATAATGTATGACTCGCAAGGAAATATATATTAACGTTTGCGTTACCCAAACCAACTCCATACATAAGGCTTTTACAAGTACGGTAAGATTGTTTACTAATTTAACTAGTAGGGTGTTGCACTTCCAGGAACATCTACTTTGTGCTTATAGTGTTCTTTAATGTTAATATTAAACCTGTAAATTCATGCATGGCTTTCAGTGTTCAGTCATTTAATTTTATTATAAGATTTATAAGAATATAAGGTTGTTATCTGCGTTCTGAATAGTTTTGAGAGATTGAGCTTCAAAGTTTGTGCATTTCCATATAGCAAAAAAAGATATAAGGAACAAATCTCTTTTATATGTGAGTAAATGTAAAATAAAATAAAAGAGAGCCTAAATGTATTCTAAAGAAAGAGCCTTATAGAACCAAATTATAATTAGATTTTTGTTTTCTTAAAAAAGGTCCCCAAATGTATTCTTTCAAAAAAAATAATGTAAATAAGTCACAGAATAAGAAAGGCGATGATTTGTTGTGACTGTGTAATAAAGTGTATGCTTTGTAGCATTTTGTGTTAAGGCTAGAGGTAAAGAAATAGTAAAAAAAAAAAACATTTATCAAAACAATGTAACACATGCTATTTGAATTTAAGGTTATATATGGCATCGCTGTGAAGAACCTTGTTTAGTAACCTTTAGTAAGTGATCTGTAATGAACTTCTGCTAATACACTCTTTTTTGAATCACTTTCAGCTAAAGCTTGAAATGTAGAGATGAAAAGTGGGAGTGAAAGAAGTGGAAGATGATGATGATGAGAAGACAGAATGGAGGAGGATGAAAAAGAAGAGTGTATAACATCCAGAGGAGCTTCAGTGAGCCCATTCACAACACAGAGGACGAAATCATCTAAAAATTATACAAAAAACACAACTCATAAAAAATAAAAATACTATGTTTAGGGACAGAGATTAATATATAGGACAACCCTTTCCAAATTAGTGTTTGAAGTATGAAGTATTTTATTCTTAAAATGACTAATAAATGTATTAAAACACATTTTTTGTTTAAATTGTACATCTTGAGTTGTCTTACTTTTTTGTCTTTCACTCCATTTACACATTTCATTACAAGTCAACTCAAAATATATATTAATTCATACTACTAATTAATGGATGTGATGAGCAGGTGAAGTTAATATAAAAATAGACTTTTATTTAGAGACTTTAAAGAAAGACAGTAATTACTTTCAGGGAAGAGGCAATTGCTGAAATCACACATATATTTTATTTTATATCATTGGTAGCCTATATTTTCCAATAATTTAAAAATACTGTATCTCCACATAGAGTATGGCTCACATAATAGTTGTTAATTGGCAATTGAGCAATATATGACATATATTTAATGCTAGTTTATTTTGAATGTTCTATTCTGAATATGAGGGGCTGTTGACATCAGAGTTGTGCTACATCCGGATTGTTACAGACCAAATATTTCACTGTCTAACCACTTGCATCTCTTAAAAAACTGCTTAGTAAATCTTTAGCAACTTTTTAGAGTGTGCTAACCAACAACAGTTAAAAACATTTGGGAATCAACTGTTGCTGTGTTCCAAACAGGTTAAATCCAAATTAAATTTAACAGAATGCAGACTGTAACCTTGATATAATGTACAATGTGTGATCTTCTAGTTTCTGTCTTCACAGTCCTACTTGAATAGGGGAAGACTGACAAGACAGCAAACACAAGCCTCAAAGCCTCAAGGGGGACACGACTGATGAGACAAGGCAGACAGGGACAAAGACAAGATCCAAAAACATATCAACATACAAATGAGGGAAAGCACGGAGAGAACAATAAATGGGTTGGGGTGTGACAACGAAAATAACTCTACTCAACTCAAGTTTATTTATATAGCGCTTTTTACAATTTTCATTGTTACAAAGCAGCTGTACATGAGACAAAATGACTATAAGCAAAACATTACATTTGTAGAAGGAAAGTAGGAACAACATATTGAAAGACTACACCCACACCACACGCTCATCAAACACACACACTCACGCACACAACATACACACTCACGCGGACACACGCACGTACACATGCACACGAACACACACGCACGAACACACACACACACACACACACACGAACACATATAGGGAAAAAAAACACAGGCAACATAAACAAACTATAAATTCCTATATGGAGTATTAAATAAATTACGTAGAATGATTACATTTAAAATAGTATTAATAAATGCAAAAGCTTTACATTCTAGAGCTGATGTCAGCAGCTCCCCCAGTCGGGCAAATAGCGCAAAACAATATGCAAACAGTGGCGAGGAACCCAAAACTCCAGTGGAGGAAAAAACCTTGGGAGAACCCAGACCCAACCAGGGGAACCAGTTCCCCTCTGGCAAAAGCTGCAGCATCTCTACAAGCTCGACAGTGCTTGCACAACTAGGCTAAAGTAAAATGTAGATAATAGGTGTACGATTATCAATAATATTCTAGTAGTTAATTGCAGTTGCAGTTTTGTAGTGAGGACTTGTCGGGTCGCTGCTTGTCGGGTCGCTGCTTCCCTCTTTCAGCTGTACCATCTGGTCTGGGTACGGACTGCATCCTGCTCGCTGTGGTAACCTCGGAACATTGAGAAAAGACAACTGAGAGCAAAATACTGTTCAATACTCTTTAATGCAGTGTTTCTGGTTCCGGTTGCTCTAACTAATGGAGCCTAAATCCCTTAGAGGATTTGTATTATAGAAGTGGTATGTATGCAAGGTTGAAGAGTTGAAAAGCGTCTTTAATCTTGATTTAAACTGACAGTGTGTCTGCCTCCCGCACAGTACTAGGAAGACTGTTCCAAAGTTCAGGCGCTAGGTAGGAAAACGATCTACCGCCTGCACTTGATTTCAAAATTCTAGGTTTTACCAACTGAAAGTGACCTGAAAGTGACCTATTTTTGGGCTAAAAAAAAGTGACCTCTCAGGGCTAACTGACCGGAGCCCTGAGAGTGTAGTGAACGAGATGGGCTGTAATGCAATAGAAGCTCACTCAGGTACTGAGGAGCTAAACCATGTAGGGCCTTATAGGTAAGCAGTAAGATTTTAAAGTGAATACGTTGCTTGATAGGTAACCAGTGCAATTCTGACAGAACCGGGCTAATATGCTCATACTTTTTTGTTTTTGTAAGAACTCGAGCTGCTGCGTTTTGAACTAGCTGGAGTTTTTGTAATAAGTTTGCAGGACAGCCACCTAATAGTGCGTTACAGTAATCTAGTCTTGATGTCATGAATGCATGAATTAACTTTTCTGCATCTGATAGTGACAACATATGACGCAGTTTTGATATATTCTTAAGGTGGAAGAACACAGTTTTTTCATAACATGCATGGGGGGAGGGGGAACAAAAAGTCCAACGTTCGGAGGAGACAACACAATCTCATGGTGAAATCGTAAGTATTTTACGAGGTGGCTAATTTTGGCTAATCCGTATGAATTCGTACAATCTCAGTCATACGTTTTAGTGCGGTTTGCTTTCGCACCAGTGATGTTTGCTTTCGCGCCAGTGACGTTAGGTGTAGGGGTGGGGCTATGGGTGGTCGTTCAGAATTGCTTAATCGTACATGTTTGTACAGCTCACAACATATGAAATCATACGAATTAGCCACCTCGTAAAATACTTATGACTTCTCATGAGATCAGGTTGGAGGAGAAGACTGGGGTGGGACAGGGCCGGACAGGATGGTCACGAGGTGGAGCCAGGCAGGGAGATACAGGCGCGGCACTGAGGGGAATGTCGGCTGGACCGAAACTGGATGCCAACACAGGAGAGGCTGCCGCTGACTCGGATGCCGGCACAGGAGAGGCTGCAACTGCAGCCGAGGAATATAAGCTCCCTTCTTCCTCTTTTACCTTCTGGGTCGAACCACAGAGCTCATGACTGGTTGCGGATATGCGGCAGGGAGCATGGCTGGTTCCAAGGTGGAGGTGTCTGATGGTGAGTACCACTACACCCTTCTCCCTCGATTGCCACAAAGGCTGACTGGCGGGGCAGTGTGCGGAGACGGAGGAGTTAAATAAAGGGGAGCTCGGCGCTAAAAACCAATGTTTGGGGAGCGCCGAAAGATCATCAACATAAATGTCCCTGAGTTTGTGTGATTGTGATGTGTACCGCTCTGTTATGTGGATTGCTGCTCATTTAAACTATAAAAATTGTCAAATGTTTTTGGTTCATTATGTCCGAAAGACCACGGTGCGAATCCGGACCTCAGCTTTGTTTTATCCTGACAGCTATCCGCCAGCAGAGAATCACTGCGATATTGACATGTTAAAGGGGAACTCTGCCCAAATATGAAAATTCTGCCATGAATACTCACCCTGAAGTAAATAAACAAAAATAAGACCATATTTCACAATTTCCTTACTTACGTATAAGTTTACAGTGCACGTTCACGAGAGCACCACTAGCACTACGCATGCCCAGATGTACTGTCATCGCACGCATGCATAGTGCTAGTGGTGCTCTCGTGAACATGCACTGTAAACTAATACGGATGTCAGGAAATTGTGAAATATGGTCTTATTTTTGTTTATTTGCGCACAAAAAGTATCCTCGTGATATTATATGAAATAATGCTGAACCACCGGAATCACATGGACTATTTAACAATGTGCTTAGATCACTTTCTATGCCGGAACCGCATCTAAACTCCTAATTTGCGTTCTGAAGATAGACGGAGGTCCTATGGTTGATGACTTCAGGGTGAGTAATTCATGGCGAGTAATTAAGTTCCCCTTTAAAGCTACAAAAATGTCAATAAATGTGACAATAAATCCCATATCAAAGAGTCAAAGCAGAGTCTTTCTTTCCAAACAGCTCATTGGATCAAGCGCATCGCTGCGTCGCGACTACAACTCACAGGTTTTGCGCACCTGGCGCATTCTACATTCTGCATGCATGCGCGAGCTCAAGTTCAAAGTGTACTCTCGATTGCAAGATGGGCCAGATTTAACTTTACTTTCATTATGCGTTAGTTTAAATAGGCGTCTTTTAAACGGTAATCAATGAATAGGCTTTATTGCTTTGTGTTTTCTTGTTTATGCGTGGTAGAATCAAGTAACCCATGAAAGCCTTTTCTGTATTAATGCGTTCTCTTGTTTTCAAAGATTATACAAGTGAAAGTTAATCTATATGCGTGGCAACAGGATTTTGCGTCCAGAGCTGTAGCGCCGACGCCAAATGCAGCATCCGGGGTGCGCTTCTAGTCCAGTTTAGATCAAAGTGACAAAGGCCATGGCTCAGCGAAAAACACAGAAAGCAGGAGCAGCGCTGATTGTTTAAATAAAGGCATGCAGGCGGTTTATAGCACCAAAAGATCATCAACATAAATGTTCCTGAGCGAGTGTGATGGTGACACGCTGCTGGTAAATTTTCAAATGATTATAAATGGTCAAATGTTTTTAGTTCATTACGTCTACAGTGATTCTCAACATGCGGGAAGCAGCTTTGCTATATTCAGACTGCAGTCTGCTAGTTGAGAATCACTGAATGACATGTTAGACTACAAAACGTTGTTACACATGACAACAAATACCATATCAAACACAAGTAACCTTAACGAAATAATAATAGAGAAGAGAAAAAATATATATAAAATATTCTAAATTAGGCTACAGGAGGGAATATAACAGGAATATATATTTTGTCTTCACCAATTTGTTTTCACGTTGCGGTTCAGGGCTTTTGGTATATTCAAACAAGCTATGGAAGAGGCCAGATTTATCACAGTTTAATGTGGTTTCAGTGTTTCCTCTGAACCCTTGCTCATTTACACAGATAAATTTAACCACAACTCCAATACGTAATATCTGTTTTTCCAGCTTGCCCACTAGCATACAGTCTACAGTTTCCCCAGACACATCATGACATTTTGATATGGACCATGCAGGTTTCCATGAACTGTACAAGATAGTGGCTGGATGAATGCTTCTGCTAACCCCTGTCATGTTCCAATGTAACTTTTAAATTGGTATAACCACACTGGGTAAAAACAACATCATTAGCTCTCTCATTAGCTACACCGAACTTATGACAGGAGAAATGGAAGCATGCTTCCCGCAAAACAATAAATTCCAGCCATGCACCCAAACGATACCATCCAGCAATAAATTATTGTGATATTAACCCAAATACACGTTTAAATTTAGGTCGTTTTTCACTACCGCATCGTTAATTTGGGGGAATGAGCTGAAAGGAAGCAGATTTATTTTTGATTGTGAAATAACATAATAATGATCACGGCTGTTACCCCTAGGAGCTATAATTAAGAGACACGAAGGTAGTTTTCACTGCTATGCTGATGATACTCAACTCTATATTTCCTAACAAAACACAGCAGTTCAATAGAATAATGGAATGCATAGTCGATATAAAAAACTGGATGAGTAGCAACTTTTTATTGCAGATCGCGGACAAACGGAAGTGTTACTCATTGGACAAAAACTGCCTTAAACAACCAAGAATAACTATTAATGGATGTTCCATAAAACCCTCATCGTCAGCAAGGAATCTGGGCGTTTTATTCTATAGTAATCTGACATTTGAAAGCTATCGCCAACACCTGTAGAACTGCGTTCTTCCACTTTAAGAATATATCAGAACTACGTCATATGTTGTCACTATCAGATGCAGAAAAGTTAATTCATGCATTCATGACATCAAGACTAGATTACTGTAACGCACTATTAGGTAGCTGTCCTGCAAACTTATTACAAAAACTCCAGCTAGTTCAAAACGCAGCAGCTCGAGTTCTTACACAAACAAAAAAGTATGAGCATATTAGCCCGGTTCTGTCAGAATTGCACTGGTTACCTATCAAGCAACGTATTCACTTTAAAATCTTACTGCTTACCTATAAGGCCCTACATGGTTTAGCTCCTCAGTACCTGAGTGAGCTTCTATTGCATTACAGCCCTTCTCGTTCACTACACTCTCAGGGCTCCGGTCAGTTGGTAAAACCTAGAATTTTGAAATCAAGTGCAGGCGGTAGATCGTTTTCCTACCTAGCGCCTGAACTTTGGAACAGTCTCACACTGTCAGTTTAAATCAAGATTAAAGACGCTTTTCAACTCTTCAACCTTGCATACACACCACTTCTATAATACAAATCCTCTAAGGGATTTAGGCTGCATTAGTTAGAGCAACCAGATCCAGAAACACTGCATTAAAGAGTATTGAACAGTATTTTGCTCTCAGTTGTCTTTTCTCAATGTTCCGAGGTTACCACAGCGAGCAGGATGCAGTCCGTACCCAGACCAGATGGTACAGCTGAAAGAGGGAAGCAGCGACCCGACAAGTCCTCACTACAAAACTGCAACTGCAATTAACTACTAGAATATTATTGATAATTGTACACCTATTATCTGAATTTTATTTTATTTTAGCTTAGTTGTGCAAGCACTGCAGCTTGTAGAGATGCTGCAGAATTTGCCAGAGGAGAACTGGTTCCCCTGGTTGGGTCTGGGTTCTCCCGAGGTTTTATTTCCTCCACTGGAGTTTTGGGTTCCTCGACAGTGTTTGCATATTGATTTGCGCTATTTGCCCAACTGGGTGAGTTGCTGACATCAGCTCATATGAATGTAAAGTCTTTGCATTTATTAATACTATTTTAAATGTAATCATTCTACGTAATTTATTTAATACTCCATACAGGAATTTATAGTTTGTGTATGTTACCTGTGTTTCTTTTTCCTATTTGTGTTCGTGTATTTGTGTGTTCGTGCATGTGTGTGTGCGTGTTTGTGCACATGTGTGTGTTTGTGTGTGTCCGCGTTTGTGTGTATATTGTGTGCGTGTGTTTGATGAGCATGTGGTGTGGGTGTAATCTTTCAATATGTTGTTCTTACTTTCCTTTTACAAATGTAATGTTTTGCTTATAGTCGTTTTGTCTTATATCCAGCTGCTTTGTAACAATGAAAATTGTAAAAAGCACTATATAAATAAACTTGAGTTGAGAATCATAATAAAAAAAAACACAATTTTCTGATGGTATTTTTTGATGGGGTTGTCTAAACCCCTTCCTCAAACTTCTCAACACACAGCATACCTCAGATAGCACTCAACCAATGCACAAATCGCTTAGCCAGACCCTTGTCATAGCTGGCCTTGAATTTGGCTTACGCTTTTGTTAGTCTTTACATCAGAAAAAGCGATAACACAATCGTGTGCAGATTTAAAAGTGCATGACATAACTGATTTGTCATATTAAATGGGAGCAAAATGTAAACACAGCAGCAGTATTAGCAACAACACACAATATGCATGCATTAGCTTAATTGTCATGAATGTGTTTGCCACAAATGACTGTGGTAAACAAATAACCTATATTTGATCAAATAACCAATCCATAACTAATGTCTAAATTAGTCAAACACATAATTTTCTCTTTAATTTTATTTTGCCTATTTGGTACACATTTGTATTTATTCATAAATCATTCATAAATGTTAAATATGTGCATATCACTGACAGTGCGAAGCTTTCATTAGGAAAGTTTAATGTTTTTTTTATTACAAACCATAATTTAATCATGGTAAATTGGTGTTTTCTATTCTACAAACACCATGTTTTTACAACAGTAGCTTTCATTTAAGCATGATATTTAAAATAAAACCATTTGCTTTACCATGGTAACACAAATTGTAATCAGTATGCCAAAAATGGTTCATTTAGATAAGAATCTTTGCATTGCATTTCATATGTTCCTGTACTTTTACAACAGTAGCTTTCATTGAAGCATGATATTTATAATCAAACCATTTGCTTTACCACGGTAACACAAATTGTAATCAGTATGCCAAAAATGGTTCATTTACATAAGAATGTGTAAATTTTGTAACTTTTTTTAAGAAAACAAAAATCTACAGTCAAATGGAATGCAAAATTTTGAAGCTTGTTATCTCAAACGCAGAATACTTATAATTCCAAGATGACGACTTGTTAAACAAGAGCTCATTTTGTTCATGAATGAGAAGTACCAGGTCTTTCACATTCAAATATTATAGTTTAAAAAGAACAATTCATTCACAAACATAACATTACTACTTTCTTATTGATGAGATCTGTAGCCAGCTATTAGCCAAGATACAGCTGATGGCATCTGACTAGAGCCAGTAGTACATAACACGCAAACTGACTGACACTTAAGGGTGCTTAAGCCCTGAACATCGACATTGTGCTTCAATGGTATGCAGGGGTGTACTGGTGTTGACCATTATTACCATTATTACCATAGTTATCATTAAATCTTTTACCCCAACCACCCACCATCACACCCACCATGCCTTCCCCCGACACCACACCCCCACGTAACCGTGTAGTGACAATCATTGTGCACTTTTTCTTCTCATGATTATTTTAGAAAATGACATCAAACTTTGTAGTTTGGTGGTTTCTGTGCGAGTCTGAAAATCACTGATGTAAATTAATTACTTCATTTGTTTAAAGTCACTCAAAACAATAAGTTAAATTCAAATTCTAAAACGGAAAGGAATATCCACATGTTTCATTTGTTTTGCATAATCTTCATCAAACATCTGGGATTGAGCTGGAGTGAAATGGTTGACCCAGTCACCGACTTCCCCTGTGTAATAAAACAAACAAACACATGCCATTCATTGTATGATTTCTGTGTTACTTCTTGACAACTACAGATTAAAGGTGGGCTCTTCAAACTAGATTAAGCATCATGTCACAATATACAGGTGCATCTCAATAAATTAGAATGTCATGAAAAAGGTCAATATTTTTTGTCACTCATTTCAGAAAGTGAAACCCATATATTATATAGATTCATTACACAGAGTGAAATATTTCAAGCCTTTATTTCTTGAAATTTTGATGATTACAGCTTACAGATAATGAAAACCCAAAATTCAGTGTCTCAGAAAATTAGAATATTACATAAGGTCAATTAAAAAAAAGGATGTTTCAAATAGAAATGTCAGGCTTCTGAAAAGTATGTTCATTTCTATGCACAATAGTTTGTTGGGCCTCCTTTTGCATGAATTACTGCATCAATGCGGCATGGTATGGAGGCAATCAGCCTGTGGCACTGCTCAGGTGTAATGGAAGCCCAGGTTGCTTTGATAGCGGCCTTTAGGTCATCTGCATTGTTGGGTCTGGTGTCTCTCATCTTCCTCATGACAATAGCCCATAGATTCTTTATGGGGTTCAGGTCAGGTGAGTTTGATGGCCAGTCAAGCACAGTAACACTATGGTCATTGAACTAGCTTTTGGTACCTTCGGAAGTGTGGGCAGGTGCCAAGTCCTGCTGGAAAATGAAATCAGCATCTCCATAAAGCTTCTCAGCAAAAGGAAGCTTGAAGTGCTCTAAAATTACCTGGTAGATGGCTGTGTTGACTGTGGACTTCAGAAAACACAGGGGACCAACACCAGCAGATGACATGGCAGCCCAAATCATCACTGACTGTTTCTCCACAGCCCAGGTAAGACTCTTCTGACATTTGTCTAGGATTCATCTGTGTGTAGTGGCTCTTGATGCGCTGACTCCAGCCTCAGTCCACTCCTTGTGAAGCTCAACCAAATTCTTGAATGGATTTTTCCTGACAATCCTCTCAAGGCTGCGTTATCCCTTTTGCTGGTGCACCTTTTCCTACCACATCTTTTCCTTCCTCTCAACTTTCTATGAATATGCTTGGATACAGCACTCTGTGAACAACCAGCTTTTTGAACTTTTGAAGCTTACCCTCCTTGTGGAGGGTGTCAATAACTGTCTTCTGGACATCTGTCAAGTCAGCAGTCTTCCCCATGTTTGTGTAGCCTACTGACCCAGACTGAGAGACCATTTAAAGTCTTAGAAAACCTTTGCAGGTGTTTTGAGTTGATGAGCTGATTAGGGTGTGACACCATGACTTTCCAATATTGAACATTTTCACAATATTCTAATTTTTTGAGACACTGAATTCTGGGTTTTCATTACCTGTAAGCCATAATCATCAAAATTTCAAGAAATAAAGGCTTGAAATATTTCACTCTATGTGTAATGAATCTATATAATATATGGGTTTCACTTTCTGAAATTAGTGACAAAAATATTGACCTTTTTCACATCATTCCAGATTATTGAGATGCACCTGTATATTTGTCATATGGAGCTATGCTATACATCTAAGAGTAATCTGCAAAAAAGTTGAAAACTGTTAAAAAATGTATAATGAATAAATACATATTGAGAATATGTGTGAACCTTTTCTCATGAAAGGAGAAACAGACTGATCAAATATGAGCTTTGGAATAAAGGAATAGTTGGTCATAGGATTATCCTTCATGGTTTTGAAAGATGTCAACTGCACAATCTTCTCTATGACATCATCAGAAACCAACAGATCCAGATAGTGCCTAATCTTCTTGATTTCCCGAACAGGATTCTTGGTGGAGGAAAAAAGAAAAACATAAGATCTTCTGAGAAATTGATCGAACAAGAAGGAAGAAATTAAAAAACTATAAGAAACACAACTACCTCTTTCATATCCTCATAGAGAAGGTAAAGGATATTTCTTTCCTTTCGTTCTCTCCAGTAACCATTCACATGATCATACCAAGATCCCCAGGACACTGGAGAACACAAAACATAGTAGGGTTTACATATCATGCTTTACTCCATTCGTTAGATATAAATAATTATAACTAGTTAAACCTGACAATTTATATACAGTGATTTTATGTGTAGTTTTATCTCACATTGTCCCTTCATGAACTTCTGAATGTATGCATGCCATGATCCTGGTTCTGGATGGGTTAAATTCATTTGTTCAAAGTAGAAGTAGCTCACAACGTTGTCTTTAGCATTTCGGGCCACATAGATAACCTGGGCAACAAGGATGGACAGATGATTTTAAGCACTCTATTGCTAGTAGCAAATCTGTCAACCTCAAATGAGCCTGGGGGACTGTGTTTATGACTGCCATAAAACAAATTACACAATTTATTTCATTATTTGATCTCCATTTAAAAATCAAAATGTCACAACTGTAGCCATACTCTCTTTTACAGAGATTTTTCTTTTGCACTACATAAATTTTACAAACACATTTCACAAGACTTGTGTGTAGGCTTCACAAGCAAAGTGAGCTTTATCCTAAATTACCTTGCATTTATTTTCCCAGAATCCTTTAGGCACTAGTTGAATGGGCATATGAGTCTTGATAACTCTTGGGGGTTTCATTTCTTTGAGTAAGTCAAGCCCTAAATGCGACATGAAGACATGACAGAAAAGTTATGTGTATTGTGCAAAGTCTGTATACACATTAATGAATATTTTAGATACATATTATGCATGTAGTCCAATGTGTGACCCTTTGGGTTAACTTAAACTTAATTTTTGTTTGTTTGTTTGTTGTAATGGGATTGTTATAGTTCTCATTTGAGTATGAGGTTTGGTAAAGTCCTGTGTAAGAGTATCATGTTATTTACACATACAGTACTATACTAAACTCTCTTACATGCACAAAGTATTCTTTCACATTGTCTACTATACTTTTTCGCTTGATAGTGTGTTAAACAGTTTAAGAGTATTTGGTTTGATAGAGGTGAACTTTGAATAAAGTCACTTTTAGTACCTGATGGTAAGGGCGGAGTTAAGCAGCTGTCCAGGAAAGGATTACGCACAATTATTGGTGCTCTCTTGCATGCTTCAGCATCTCCATTGTGCAGCAGAAGATCCACTATCTCCTGCACCCAGGTTGTGCCTAAAAATAAAGATATTACATTATGCACTCTTAAAAATTACATATAAATTATTTTCCAAATTCTGTTTTAAGTTGCAAAAAGAGTTTTTACCAGCATTACATTTTACTTGTGGTCAGATTTGAGCTACGATTAGTTTTGGTGTCTGTTTTCATTTTACACCAATAGCAAAATAAAAGATTGTTTTCAGCAAATGTATGATTACACAGTACATGGCATTGATTACAAATTTTAATTCTGAATATGTTACCCCTAAAACGTACATGACCACAAAAAATATAATGAGTCAAATTAATGCTTTCCTTTGAGGAGTTTTTATCCAAATTTTAGTTAACTGGAAAATTGCACTTCACATAGTTTATAAACTGTTGAAGTTATATTAGAAATGTAAAATGTATTTGTGAAATGTAATGTTGTATTTAGAAATTAAACTACACTATATTGCCAAAAGTATTCGCTCATCTGCCTTTAGACGCATATAAACTTAAGTGACTTCCCATTCTTAATCCATAGAGTTTAATATGACGTCGGCCCACCCTTTGCAGCTAACATCAACTTTTCTGGGAAGGCTTTCCACAAGGTTTAGGAGTGTGTTTATGGGAATTTTTGATCATTCTTCCAGAAGTGCATTTGTGAGGTCAGACACTGATGTTGGACGAGAAGGCCTGGCTCGCAGTCTTCGCTCTAATTCATTCCAAAGGTGTTCTATCGGGTTGTGGTCAGGACTCTGTGCAGGCCAGTCAAGTTCTTCCACACCAGACTCGCTCATCCATGTCTTTATAGACTTTGTTTAGTGCACTGGTGCGCAGTCATTTTGGAACAGGAAGGAGCCATCCCCCAACTGTTCCCACAAAGTTAGGAGCATGGAATTGTCCAAAATCATTGTCCAAAGAACAATTCAGAGTTCCTTTCACTGGAACTAAGGGGCCAAGCCCAGCTCCTGAAAAACAACCCCACACCATAATCCCCCCTCTCCAAACATCACAGTCAGACAAGTACCGTTCTCCTGGCAACCACCAAACCTAGACTCGTCCATCAGATTGCCAGATGGAGAAGCGTGATTTGTCACTCCAGAGAATGCGTCTCCACTGCTCTAGAGTCCAGTGGCAACGTGCTTTACACCACTGCATCAGACGCTTTGCATTGTACTTGACTTGGATGCAGCTGCTCGGCCATGGAAACCCATTCTATGAAGCTCTCTACGCACTGTTCTTGAGCTAATCTGAAGGCCACATGAACTTTGGAGGTCTATAGTGATTGACTCTGTAGAAAGTTGGCGACCTCTGCGCACTATGCGCCTCAGCATCCGCTGACCCCGCTCTGTCATTTTACGTGGCCTACCACTTTGTGGCTGAGTTGCTGTCATTCCCAATTGCTTCCACTTTGTTATAATACCACTGACAGTTGACTGTGGAATATTTAGTAGCGAGGAAATTTCACAACTGGACTTGTTGGCATCCTATCACAGTATCACGCTGGAATTCACTGAGCTCCTGAGAGCGGCACATGCTTTCACAAATGCTTGTAGAAGCTTGTGGTGCCTAGGTGCTTCATTTTATACACCTGTGGCCATGAAAGTGATTGGAACAACTGAGTTCAATTATTTGGATGGGTGAGCAAATACTTTTGGCAATATGTGTGTTTATAGCGCAATCTTATAGGATGCAATGTTAAATGCATTGGTCAACGCTTGTCAAAGACTTGTCATGACTAAACTGAATTAAAAAGTGCCTACACAGAGAACATTTACAATCCTTATTCACATTTGGAGTGAAAAGACATCCGTCTTAGCTTTAAACATGGCTCTGCAATAATAGTGACTGGCAACCTTCAGTAATAGAATCAACTAGTCTGCCTATTGTCAATTTAGGTTATCTAGAAGTACATAACTAGTGCACTTTACTAGTGTCATTTAAAGGTTTAGTTCACCCAAGAATTTATTTTATACTATTTATCATTATAGCTGTATATGAATATTAGCTTTTTGAACTTAAAATCAAAAATCCAATGCCATGGCCAAACTGAGAAGAGCTCAGCCAGGACATCATTCAGAATTACTCAAATTGTGTTTGGCTAAAGAAAGTCATGTACCTCTAGGACGGAATGACAGTGAGTAAATTAAGGATTAATATACATTGCTGCTTGAAAGTTTGTGAACCCTTCAGACATGACCAGGCTTTGTAAAACAAATAAAAATAGAATAAACTAATCAAATGTAAATCCAAATCCCAATTTGTGAACCAGACTTCCAAAAGATGGACACACAAAATAAAAGGATATTGAACAAAAGGATTTAATCTCACAATAGCTGGACATTTGACTTGTGTAGAGGTATGTGAAGCCTTTTATTTAGTAGTTTGTGGCACCTCCTTTTGCAACCATTACTTCAACCAAACGTCTATTGTAACCACTGACCAGTCTCTCACATCGGTCGTTGGGGATTCTTACCCACTCACAGAACTCAGTCAGTTGAAAGAGGTTAGGTCTAGCCACAACATTTCAAATGGATTGAGATTTGGACTTTGACTAGGCCAATTAAGAGTGTAAACCTTCTTTTAAGCCATTCCTTGGTGGATTTGCTTAAATGCGTTGAGTCATTGTCTTGTTGCATCACCCCTTTTCGGCCCAGCTTCAGCTTTCTGACTGATGGCAGGAGATTCTTTTCAAGAATTTGATGATATGTCTGAGAATTCAAGTTTCCCTGAATAATATGGAGTCAACCTGGCCCAGAGGCAGAAAAACAGCCCCAGACCTTCACATTTCCACCACCATGCTTTACTGTCGGGAGGAGTTTTTTTCTGGAATTAAATGTTGGCTTTTCTCCAAACATGGCGACTTTGACCAAATACATCTATTTTGGACTCATCCGTCCATAGAAAGGGCTTCCAAAAGGCATCTGGTTTGTTCTATTTTGAGCGCAGAGGCCTCTTTCTAGCAACCCTCCCATTAATATCATGTCTGTTTAAATTTCATCTGATTGTATGTACATTTACCCCAGATGCTGCCAGAGAGGTCTGCAACTCTCTAGAGGTGATGTGTGAGTTGGCCTTTACCTAATTTATTTCTGGTGCTTCTTGATTATAGTTTTGATGGCCATCCACTTCTAGGCAGAGTCGTGGTCATATATATAATGTGCATATGTGTAAATGTATATTGTCTTTTTTGTACAGTCCATCTGTTATAATTTGCACTGCTTGCCTGCACTACATACTGTCACTTACTTTACAAGATTGTTTAGTCATATAGTTGTTTGTCTGTCCAACTGCATTCTACTTTGTATGGAGCATGCACCCAAGATTTTCACTCACCACTCGTGGTTGAATGTCCTCCATTTGTAGATTATTTGTCTTACAGTGGATGGATGGATTTGGAATCTTTTGGAGATGGTCTTATAGCCTTCCACAGACTGATGGGCTCTCACCATTTCTTTCTGATGTCCTCGGATATCTCTTTTCCTCTTGACTCCTTGGCACTACAGGGGTTTGGTTGGTTTCCTTTCTCTTTTAATAAGTGTTGCCCAATCACTTTCCTAAGGATGTCTTATTTGATTGATCTGCTTAACTGATTAATTAAGCACCCAAATGTGTTTAACCTAAATCTGTAACCCACCAATGCAGCTGGGGCTTTACTTACTTTTGCACATGCAATAATTCAATCTTTCATGAAGTTTCTTTGTTACTCACAAAATTTCCTCTAAACAAACATATGCAATTGATCAACATACATCTGACATTTAATTTATAAAAAGCAGAATAAATAAGAAAATCATGGTAAAACAATAGAAACTCTGAAACTTTTAAGCAGCACTGTACATTCTTTGTTGAACTATTCCTTTAAGTAATTTAATTAATAAGTTTCAAATGTGTATTATTGGATCTTAATATAATTTCAAACTTAAATAGTCAGTGAACTCTGCTTCTCTGCGCACATGAAAATGTCTTATCCATATCTGTATTCTTACCTGCTTTTGGGTACGTAGCAATAAGCAGGTCAGATGGGTCAGGGCAGAACTGCAAAATTGAATCCAAGTTGTTTACAATGTGACTTTTGAGGGGTACACCTTGAACATCGATTAGAGGAAGGCGATTAACAGTTTTCTCCGACTGCCTGAAAGCTTCCTCATCTCTCAATGGTCCGTCTTCCATTGTCACAGAAACAACTTCAAAAAATATCCTACTGCCGTTCTTTCTCTTGCTATACTTCCTGCTGGTTCAAAAACACCACATAATTTATTTATATAGCACTGTTCCCAAGCTCAAACCACTTTAAAATCAGGTTATCATTAATTGGATAAACAATATTATGCAAAAAATTATTTAGCAATAGAGGGAAGTATATACGAATATGGTCTGGCCCAGATGTAGGTTCCAAATGTGCCATTTAGGTTGTTGGGGCTGGAACCAGTGATGTACATTTGTAATTTTTATATATTTGTTGTGGCGACGCAACATTGAATGTTGCTGGAACGTGATGATTACGCACGAACAACCTAAATGGCACATTGGGAACCTGCATCTGGACCAGACCATATTTGTTACACACCATATGGATTATTAAAATAATGTTTATGATTGAATGTTTCTTGTCATGATTCTGCCTGCCTTGTTCATGATTTTCTAGTCTAGTGGCAGGATCATGACAGACCCCATGTGTTTTGTGTGGAGATGTGGCTAGGGCGGGGTTCGCCTACATCACGCACTCTCCGGTCTTACGTCTTGACCACGCCCCCCGGATACTTCCGCAATCCTGCCCTCCTTGTTTATGTCTTGTTTTCATAATCAAGTGGGCAGGATTGCGTCAGTGTCTTGTCTTTGTGTTTACGTCCTGTGGGGAGACACGCGGCTCAGGCACTTCCGCCTTTTGCCGCGTGTTTTCATGTCGCGCGTCTAAGCCCCGCCCCCTCGTTCTCCGGTAGTCTTCCCTGTTAATGTTTCTGATGATTCACACCTGTCCCCGTGTCATTATTCCTTGTTTGTTCTCCTATTTAAAGCCCTTGTGTTCATTGTCCTGTGCTGGTTCGTTTTGTAAAGAATTGTGAAATTTTGAGTTTGTCTTCTCTTGCATACCTTGTTCCTGTTTTCACAGCTCCCGTGTTTAGTGTTTCTAGCTTTTGGTTTTTCCCCCTCGTGGGAGGTTAATGTTTTACAGTTCTTTCAGTGTGTTTTTGGTTCTAGTTTGTTGAGTTCTGTTTTCCCCCATTGTGGGTTTTTGTTTCGTTTTTATAATAAAAGTCTTTTTGTTGGAACTGTTGTCCTGCACCTGGGTCCTCTGTCCAAAACCATGACAGTTTCTGATAAAGGACTCCTTTATTGAAGTAATTTTCTATTTAAATGAGTCATAACACACTGTCTAATGTAATTACACTATACCTTAGCATGAGACGTTTAAAAACAATACAGAGACGATTTAATGCAGATATTTATTAAAAGATTAGTAAACATTTGATAATTTTTAGGCTTAACATTCTTAACTCCATTTTAAGATACAACAATGAAAGGCTTCTTCACTTACATTAACACACATCAGCGTCTATTAATTTTCGTGTCAAATTCATTGGAAATTACTAAAATATATTTACTGTCACATCTGAAAGTTATCAAGTAAAGAAAGAAAATAATTATACTGCTAAACTAATGTCAAACAGTGAGGTAAAACGAAATTACGGTTCCCTTTCTGTCGGTCTCTAGACGTTGTGTTGACAGATGGGGTTTGAACTTGAGAATCTATCTCTTCCTAGAGGAATTTAAAAAGGCCTATGAACTTGGCGAATGGCAGCCGCATGCCAGTCCCCGCCACGGACGTTCGGGTATAAAAGGAGGATGGCCTGCTGGATTCTACGACGCATGCAGCGGAGTATTCCCATCACCAACGGAACCGGGCAAGTATGGCTGACATCTCGGTGGCCCAGGGGTGCCCACCAGAGTTGGGTTAAGCGAGCGTGGCAGAGTATGGATGCGTGGTTCCTGGGGTTGGAGGTTCCAATGGGGTTCCCCGGTTCCATTCTTCCCAGAGATGCAGGAGGAGCTCATGAAAAACTGGAATGACCCCTTCTCGGCGCATGCCCATTCGACGAGCTCTGTAGTTGTTCTTTCCTTGATGGGGGGATGTAGATATCCCCCAAGCGGAGCGTGTGATCGCGATGCATCTCTGCCCGCAGACCGCGGCCACCTGGCGAGGTCGACCAAGGCTCCGCTCCAAAGATCTCCTCCAAAGTGTGTACGTTTTCTTCCAGTCATGTGGAAGGCTTACTCTGCTCCGGGTCAGGCTGCCTCTGCCCTTCACGCCATGGCCCCCCTCCAGGTCCACCAGGCTAAGGCGTTGAAGGGGTTTGACGATGGGAATGCCTCCCTACACGGTTGGGGTGCCGTGTGCAATGGGCATGCAGTGTCGGGTCGATGGACGGGTCCACACCTGCAGTGGCACATGCCTGGAGTTGCTGGCTGTGCTTCTAGCCCTAAGGAGCTTTCAACCCCTCGTGCAAGGCAAGCACATGCTGATCCGCTCGGATGACGCAACTCGCCCGCCACCATCTCTTCTCGGGAGTCAGTTGCCGCAGAAGTCCCTGCATGCCACCTACATCCCAGGTGACCTGAACCAAACAGCTGACGCGCTCTCTCGTCAGGCCTCGTTTCGCGGAGAGTGGTGACTCTATCCCGACGCTGTCCAGTTCATTTGGGAGCAGTTTGGCCAGGCACAGGTTGACCTGTTTGTCTCCCCGGACACCACCCATTGCTCGCTTTGGTACTCCCTGTCCGAGGGTCCCCTCAGCATGGATGCCCTAAGGCACAGCTGGCCCCGGGACAAGCAGAGGTACGCTTTCTCCCCAGTGACCTACCAAGTTCATAACGGACTTTAATCCAAAGCTACTGGGAGCTGACAATTTGAAAACCTATCCAGATTAACCAGGCAAACAGGGCTCTGTCGTTTGTTTTCAGAATACACTATTATCAACCTATAAGGTGAGACCAAGACCTTTGACACACTTGAGGATGCTGATGTCTACTTATTAGGAATCGCGGATAGCTGGTGTACGGACTAAATCAATGGAACATGACTCATTTCCCTGATAACACACATACATCTATTTGATGTCAACATTTACATTTACATTTAATCATTTGGCAGACGCTTTTATCCAAAGCGACTTACAATTGAGGAAAACGGCAAGCGATTCGTCTAAGTAAGCAATATTCACGAGAAGTGCTAGTAATACAAAGTTTCAGATACAACGTCAAGATAGTATAAGCAAGAATATAGAGAACATTAGAAAAGGAAAAGAAAGAGAGAAAGGATTTAAAAAAAATATATATTATGAGACAGTTAAGTGCTCACGGAAGAGGTGGGTCTTTAGTTGTTTTTTGAATTGTGAAACTGATCCAGCCATCCTGATAGAAAAAGGAAGATCGTTCCACCAGCAGGGAACGGTGAAAGAAAATGTCCTTAAGATGGATCTCATGCCTCTCTGTGAAGGAACAACTAGGCGCCGCTCGTTTTCAGACCGCAGACTTCTGGAGGGGATGTAGGTCTGTAAGAGAGAGTTGAGGTAGATGGGTGCTGTGGTTAGAGGCCGTTCTGTAAGCAAGAACCAGTGCCTTGAACTTCATGCGTGCCGCTACTGGGAGCCAGTGCAGAGAGATGAGCAGAGGTGTGACATGTGCTCTCTTGGGCTCATTGAAGACCAGGCGTGCAGCAGCATTCTGGATTATTTGCAGAGGTTTGAAAGCACAGGTTGGGAGACCGGCCAGAAGAGCATTACAGTAATCCAGTCTAGAAATGACAAGAGCCTGGATGAGAAGCTGTGTTGCATGTTCTGTTAAGAACGGTCTGATCTTTATAATGTTGTACAATGCAAACCTACAATTTACATCTTCAATAAATTGTTTGCTTTTCTGCAATACGTCTCCATCTGCTGTCAGATGTCATATAGGGGTCAATGATGTCTTTTTTTTTGTGTGTCCCTGTTGTTTAATTACATTTCACAGGGTTACAATTTTGCAATAAATTTGCAAATTACTTGCATGTTCTAGAGTTCTATAGTAAAAATATAGCATATAACATGATGATGTAGTTGTTGTCATGAGAATGGCCTTCTCAGATGCCACAGTTACAACACTTGGGTCATCAGAACAAGGTGTTCAACGTCCAACCATTTTCATTTAAAAAACATTTTGCAACGTTTTGTCGAGGCTGAACGCAGCCCTGGTGACACTAACTGCTGCATAAAAGGGTTAGGACCTCTTTTAAAAATGTGAGATAATTTGACATTTCTAGGGTGTGGTCAGGTATTTTTAGCTATATACGTCAAATGGTATGATCCACGAATACATTGATCATTCATAATCTTTATAAAAATGATTATTAACTTTAAAAATGTATTTTGAAATATCTCTATCAAGGCCATATGTGTTTACATAGGTGTCCATTTATGGCTGTCAAAGTTGATTTTAAGTTCAAATGTCAAATAGTGTAACCATTTACACCATTGGAGTTGTATCACAAACCTTTCTGTTAGGGGCCAATTTAGTCAAATATCACTAGTTTATGATGCTAATTAAAGAAGTAATATAAACTAAACTACTATTTGAAACTATTTTCAAATGTTCAATGTTAGATTTTTTTGAGAAAGTGGTGCCTTATCCACAACTTTAGAATTAAAGCTACAGTTTGTAACATCTTTGCAGTAAAATATCCAAAAACCACTAGGCCAGTGTTATATATTTTGTTCAGCTGAATACTTACAATATCTCAAATGTTTCCAACTACTTGTAAATCGTGGCCGTGGAGTCGCCTGTCAATGACATCAAACCGCATGACAACAATTTCTTGTTCCCGTCTGAATAATGGCCATCAGCGGTGGAGTTTAAGACAACAGATCCCATCATTCCATGCTCCTTCACAGCATCATCAAGCTATGCCATTGTTTTGATCGTGCGGCGGCTTTTACAAACTACGCATTTAAAGCTATAAAAGTCCAAGTTAAATTATGATCAACATTTGTTGAACTATTTAGCTTTAATGCAAATTTCTATTCCATTCATTTAAATTTGTAAGCAATATAAAATACATAATATAATGTAACCTTAATAAAGCATCTTTTACTGCATTTGTATCCGCTTCCTGTTTTCCTGCCTGCATGCACGTTACAGAACAATCGACCACAATGAATCCAGCAGTGAGACTCGTTGCCATGCGCCAAGGTAAACGTTTCCTTAAGATGTCACCTCACAGACTTTCCTGATTTTGCACTTATTGATTTCTATTGTTATGGACTAAACCAAACACTCAAAGATCACATGATCCGTGATGGTCCTTAAAGGCAGGACCGGACTGGGCCTCAAATTCAGGCTGGGAAATCCCATACTCATCCAGGCCACCAAATTAAGGAACCACAAACCTATTTTTAATCCTATTTTTAATTAAATTACAATATTTTGCAACCATCACAAAATGTGCCAATAATGCTTAATTAAACTGACAGTGCATTATTTATTAGCAAAATAAATACAGTTTAGCTCGAGAAAGTAAAAAGAAAACAAATATTAAAAAACTGTTGATTGTCACACACTAGGGAAACCAGGGAAGACGACAGATAACAGCACATAACATCCACGGAAACATAGAAACTGAGGCCAAAGACTAGGGTTAACAACAACTAGACCTGACAACACACATGGCGAGAACAAAAGTACATATAGTATCCTGGTGATGGGCTGCAGGTGCGCGGTGATTAAAGATGGCTGCCGGGTGCACGGGGTTATGGGAAATGGAGTTCATGATTAAAAATCCGATGAAAGAGAGCAGGAAAAACTGGATAGAGGCGGTGAAGAAGGGGGTGTGGTCGGTGCATGCACAGTGGTTGTAACATTGATTGTCTTTATCACATGGCCAAACCACAAAAGCATGTTTAAAGGATTTATACTACAAGTCTTAAACTGAAGATTAATTATAGGCCCTATATTTTAAGTTTTATAATAAAACAACAAATATAATATATGCCTTCATTGTATGTGTGAGGGGAAACAATTGCATCGTGCTATCAATTATCTCTCTTTCACTGACTGAGTCAACATCAGTTGTATGACTAAGTCATTCCCATTAATTACTATTGAGCTATATTACAAAACATATTGAATCATACTTTGTGTATGAGCCCATACGGTAGTAAAACACAGCAATATTCACATATGATTTAATGGCTTACTGTAATAAATATAAAAAATCTGAAAGGTAGGCATTATAGTTGACACCTACATTACGACAGTACAGCTGGTTTTGTGCTGGAAGTCATTCCCTTTACATGCTATTAAAGTTATAAATGTGTATTTTGCTTTAATGCAAATACTTGTACATACACTATATTGCCAAAAGTATTGGGTCACCCTATCTAATAAACAGGTTTGATGACTTTAGTAATTTCCATGAGTACAAATCTTAATGCTGCAGCATATCATGATATTCTATGGAACTGTGTGCTTCTAATTTAATAGCAACAGTTTGGGAAGAGCCCTTTTCTATTCCATCATGACAATGTCCCTGTGTATAAGACAAGGTTCAGAAAGAAATAATGTTTTCAGTCAGTGTGGAAGAACTTGACTGGTCTGCATAAAACCAAGTCATGAACCCAGCTGAACACATTTGGTGTGACTTTAAACGCAGTCTTTGAGCCAAAAACTCATCACTTCACATCAATGGCTTGTACACAGGGCTACAGCCAATTTGGAACAGAAAAAGGTGCTTCCAAAACTGTTGCAACAGAAATGGAAAAAAATTCCTTACAATGCCATTTATAGAAATGCAATTTAAAACTTTTCAAAAGCCCCTTTTCCTGTCCCAAAATGACGACTCCTGTGCACTAGTCATTGGTATTTGGTGATGAGATCTTTGCTCAAAGTCTGCATTTAAAATGACAAGAAAAGGTGTTCAGCTGGGTAATGGCATATGTAAACTTATAATCTAAAAGATGCTAAAATAGTTTAAATAGACAGTCTAAATTTGAAAAATGGTTGTTCAACAACAGTGATTTGATTGGTCAAAATTCAAGATCATTATCCTTTGGATTCAATACAAAAAAGGGGGTGAAGGATGTAAAACAAATGACATCCAGTTTGCCCACTGAAATGTATGGAAAATCCTTTTAAAGTTTCAAAGTTAATGGTCATACAAAAGATATAAATTAAGATGATCAAATGAACAGAGAAACAGTGGTGAAAACATATGAACAAAGACATGTCTGAAACAGTTACCAACCATGTTACATTAGCTAAAATATTATTAAACCCATTCCAACAAGTTCATGGCAAGAAAGAATGCCTGTCCATATTAAAGATTGTTTGCACAAATTATGACTCACCGTACCACGAGAGTATAGATACAAATGCAAAAACAGTCAAGCCCAGAGAACTGTCGCACTAAGCTAGCAGAGTTCACAAAACCATCCAAATTCAACTTGCTGTAAATAAGCTTGCTGTAAACCTTCTACATCAACTAAAATTTAATTCCAAGTTCATGATTAACCTTAAAGCTTTTATGAAAAGTCATTGTAACGCCTACACTGTACTGTTGTTAGATAAGACACTGATTGTATAACTAATTTTGTCAAACAGTTTTAAACTGAGGCAAACCAGTTGAATATTAGACTGACCTTTATTACCCAGCTCTAATGTAAGTTAAAATAGGAAATGTGTGACCTAGACTGTAAAAACCTAACTAGTTTTTTGTGATCTACTATTTTCTATATCAGCATCATTTACATAATTTAAAGAACATTCTATTAAAATATAATCTATTTGCCATTAAAAATGCTCTGTCCTCATCTTGATCTAGAAATCTGCACCTGCTGGTTCTGGTCCCACATTTGCCAAAGCTGCATGGCATCTTGAGCTGGTAAAGGCAGAGCTTGAGAAAGCAAGTCTCTCTTGCCCTCTCCACTGACTAGAAGCTTCCTGAATGGCCTTCTGAAACCCGCTCAGTGATTTTTGAATGCCCGTTTCCCACTGGCCCACACTATTGAGGGTGCCAGTTTTTTCTGAGGTTCAGTGTGGGTCTTATGGCTAATTTATTATCCAGTGGTATGGGTCGGTATGGTACAGTTCAGGATGGCTTGCATTTGCACTGCAAAAAGTAACCTTACTCAGTGCCACATTAAGCATTCGCGGGGCTCTGGGATAACGCAGCTTTGGGCCCCACCCCAGTTATATTCAATGAATTAGTAAATCAAATGTGCAAGTGGCGAGGACATGTCCCACATGTCTGTCAAACAGTTAAGCCTTTGTTCATGCATTGGTGTCCTCAGTTTATTTAAATTTTATAAGTCCCGATTTTAAAAGTTCCTCTCTTTTTTGACACAGGGAGACACAGGCATTTGACACAGGGAGGGTAAGAAAGATCCTTAACGCGATTCATTTCAATATTGGGTAGAGCACTGGTTCTAAACTGAACAAATTCACCATTTAAATGCTCCTTTAGATCTTAACAATATTCATGTATGAGACCAACGCAATCTCACGGCGAAATCTTAAGTATTTTACGAGGTTGCTAATTTTGGCTAATTCGTATGAATTTATACGATCTCAGTGGTCCGTTTTGCATTCGCGCCAGTGACTAGGTGTAGGGGCGGGGTTAGGGGTGGGCCTTCAGTATTGCTTAATCGTACGTTTTTGTTTGACTCACAACATATGAATTCATATGAATTAGCCACCTCATAAAATACTTACGACTTCCCATGAGATCAAGCTCCCGAGTGCTTGGAATGTTCATATTAAGATTCGGGTGTGTGACAACGATACTCCCTGTATGCATAACTACCTCAATCAAAACATGTTTTAAAACACAAAAGAGAATTTTCTTGAGGGCCCCCTAGTGTTCGGGGCCCTGGGCTGCAGTCCATGTTGCCCATTAGAATAACGTGGCCCTGCCTTTACTTAATGACCGTGGTGTATGCCGGAAAGTTGGAATCGGCATCAAAAATGGCGCCTGTAGCACATGCAAGTGACAATTCTCTGTCAACCAATCAATGTTCTGCAGTGAGTCTATCGCCACCCATTTGGTACCGGATTACTGTGCTAGGTACCCTAACAAAGGGGTATGGTACAGTTCACTATTTCTACAAAAGTGTTTAAATTTTAGTGTTTAATTCACAAATATAAACAAATAATTGCATACCATACTGTATCGTACCGAACCATAGCGCTCAGTGGAATTGAGCCATAAGTTTAGCAATTCCATCTCAAGTCTGACCTCCCTAGATGCCAGCCCAGCAGACATGGGGTCTCATTTACAAAACTGTGCGTATATCTCTACTAAAAGTGTTCGAAAAAAATAAAACCGTGCAAACAAAATAAAACTGTGCGTACGCACACCTGTAAGCAATATTCGCTTTATAAATCACAGATCAACTGCAAGTGATTCGTATATTAATGAGCCTGGCATCTAATTCGTTTGTTAAACTTGGCGCCACGCGCCATAAAATACATATACCACTATCAGATGCTATTAAAAAAATTATGTGAAACTGCAAACCCCCGATCCCATCCTTTATGTGCATAACGAAATCACACATGGCCACACATGCCATTCACTGCGGTTTACAAATAAATAATTGTTATGATTATTAATAATAATTATGGTTATTTATTATAATTATATTAAGGCCAAAGAAGGTCTCTGCAGCATTTATATATTTAGACTGATCATTAACACCTCAATTAAATCACATCATTAATAAGTGGTGTCCTTCACCTTACAAAAAATGTGAAAACTGAATGTAAAAGACAAATGTTTCTTCATTACGGTTTTGTTATGAACGCCATTGGACTGATAACGAGGACATATAGAGAAACGATTGTGTGAGATTAATGGCTGTATTTCCAGACTTTGACATTTTATGATATATGCACAGTATTTAAGGAAAACATATTTAGTTATTTATTTCTGTGTTCTGCAGTTATCTAATGGTTTCATGCAGTCCTGTATTCCATGCAGTCAGGCCATCTCCTCATGATGCGCTCCCGTAATGTGATGGTGAGACAGCACTGATTAAATATTTAGATTAAATTTTGATTGAAGATTTGAGTTGGATTTTACAAGAAGGTGCATAACAATTCTCACTCAATAGACGGTTTCAAACTGAAAACATAAACAAACGTTACCGCGCATGCGTGCTATTTTGACCTCAACTTAACTTCCGGTACACATCCACAAACAATAGAGTGCCTGTAGATAATTTCGGATAACAATTAAGCGAAAGAAACCGAGAAAAATGATGACCAAACGTGTCTCTCCAATATTTTGAATTTAGACTGCGATACCAAGCTCAACCGCTCAGCTCAAACTTAATGATAATGTGGATTTTTAACGAATGAAATTAAATGTGTGAGGCATTATTAATAGGCTACTTATAATCGTTCTTATCACATTTACTTTCTGCAATCTAATTGAGTTCATATCTCCATTTGTGTCGCCAATTCCCCTTGTCTCCAGAATGTGTGTACGCATGGGTCAGAGTTTGCTTACAGAAACGCACATTCTCCCGTCAAGTTAGTTTTTAATAGATCGCAACCTTTGCGTGGAAAGTGGCGTGCGCACATTTACAGCCCCGTTTTGTGCGTATGTAACGTTTATAAATGAGACCCCTTGTGACACCATGTTTAACGCCATTAAAGGTAGGCTACAAGACATGACGTACGAATTATAAATGGCATTTGTGCCCTACATATATTACATTGCTAAAAATATTCCAGTATCATTGTTGTTTTAGAATAAATATCAAAATATCCATTAAAACAAAACTGTTTAAAATAAATATTTTAGAGTTGATCTCATTCTCTTCCACTGGCCAAATAGTATTTCAATTGTTTAAAATAAATACAAATCAAATTAAATGTATCCACTTTTGCAGATAAAACGTTTTTAGTGGAAACAGATATCTATTGCAGTGTAAATATAATTGTCTGACTCGGTGCACTGCTGCTACAAAGGAAGCATGCAATTTTCTTCAAATAAAGTGATATTTTTAATAATGTATATTTGCCTTCACACAACATCAATCTCTGTGCAGCTGTGGTTGTACAGTAAACTATTATGATTGGACCTATATTTAAACTGGACAATGAACAGTTGGACCACTGAATCCAGCAGTGTCCACCATAATATGGAAAGAAGGAAGTGTGCATTATTGATCATTGTTCTCACTAAAAGTATTTTCTCATAACATGATATCTGCAGTTTAGTTTAAAGATGAGTAATTGTGCACCTCTGTCATTAAAACATAGCATGCCAGAGGAAAAGTGAGCAAGCGTGGAGCGATTTTAGTCTCATTAATAATTCACGCGTAAAACAAGATACACACATATGCATAAACGGTTTCACATTCATAAAACCTTACGTGCACAAAGTATTTATATACATTTACAAAAAGCAATTCAGGTGCGTTAAATAAAATTATATTTTCATAAACTACGTTTCACAAACATACAACTGTGTACTAAAATTTCGAAAGTTTAAAATGTACACGTTTATCATGTAATGTGAATGTGCAAATCATCACCTTACGTGTGACAACCCTAGGATGTGTGTGTGTGTGTTTTAGAGACTTTCCTGGTAGCGCAACCCCTCCCACGTGGGGTTGTCGACTCGTACTCTGTAGCCAATCAGATTCAAGCTTACCATTTAACCAATCACAACCCGCTGAGGGCGCAGGACTCACGGAAAACGGCCCTGCGCATCTCTTGTGCAGTTTGGCTCAAATAGAACGGAAATGACGCATCACCTCCACCGTACGTTATCACGGATGTTTTTAGTTTTAAAGCGATTTATTGATCGTATTTATTGATACAACCTAGAGCTAGACAGACACTGACAATTAAACGACAAAGTGAACAACGTTTGGTGGTGATCAATATAGAATTTGTAAATATCTTCCTCAAGGCGTCGATTTGGCTAGGGACGTGTCGAGGGAACACTAATTTGTCCCTACCTTATAATTTCAACCAAACAATTAATCTACATTTAAATATAACCACTGATGTCCATCTCGTGGTTTTATTCAACATTTATTTTTCCAGAAATTATTTAATTGAAGTTAAACATCTTTTACAACCGCTGTTTGTGGATCACAAATGGTTAAATCTCGTTCTCTGCAATGAGAATGGAATTCTACATTAGCGAGAGAAGTCAAAGCAAATCATAAAGTGACCTAGGTTAGAGACTTTTGACTTCTCTAACCTACGTCTAACCCTAATGTAGAATTCCATGTGTTCTGTGATGGCTGTTCAATAGCCTAAGTATAATGTGTTATATTTTTTTCTGCTGTAGCAGATCTGGAGGAAATCTGCTGTTTCAATTTTTATTTACCCTGACAGAATATTCATTGGCATCACAAAAAGTAAAAAGTTTAATAAATTAAAATGGACCTGTTGTATATTTGTTGTTTTTCGACTTGTTCTTTTTATATTTAACCTTATTAATGTTACACATTTTAAAATATTGTTAAAATATTATATTGTTTAAATAAGTCAAGTAAACTGCACTAAACTTTTGTGATAATATGGCTCTGCAGACCAATTTTATTTGTATCCCCACCAATATCAAAATCAAAATTTCGCCCTTGGGTCACATAGGCTTATAAACATGAATGGATCCGTCTTTGTTGCAGGGCATTTTTAAGGATCTTAACTCATACAGTCGGCATGGAAGCATCAAGCCTGTGTTTTTATTTTGTTTATTATCAACATTATAAATGATAAAAACAGATATTCTTGTCCGGCTATTGTTACTGGGAAACCGAAGAGCAGCACGTCTTCTCTGCTGTCGGCTTTACCGGCTGAGAAACATTGACATTTATGCATTTGGCAGACGCTTTTATCCAAAGTGACTTACATTGCATTGCATTGTACTATAAATTGGTACATTTTGTATAGTAAGCAATAGGGGGTTAGGTGCCTTGTTCAAGGGCACCTCAGCCGTTACCCGCCAGACCTGAGAATCGAACCAGCAACCTTCTGGTCATGAGTCCAATGCTCTAACCACTGGGCCACGACTTTACAAAGTAAAATAAGCTTTTCTATGATCCTTTCAATTATCGTTTGAAATAATTAATGCTGTGTGGTTGAAAAGACTGTTTGTGTACCTGTCAGATTTCCTAACATAAAAAAGTGATGATAATAATGCAATGACAATGCGGTGGATGTGATGCGTCATTTCCGTTCTATTCGAGCCAAACAAACTGCACAAAAGGTGCGCTGTGCCGTGAGTCCTGCGCCCTCAGCGGGTTGTCTTTGGTTAAAGGGTAAGCTTGAATCTGATTGGCTAAAGAGTACGACAACCTACGGAGGGGTTGCTCTGCCAGGAGAGTCTCAAAAAACACACACATCCTAGGCGATTCACTCGTAAGTGATGATTTGCACATTCACATTACATGATAAACGTGTACATTTTAAACTTTCAAAATTTTTGTGCACAGTTGTATGTTTGTGAAACGTAGTTTATGTTATTTTACATACGTAAAATAAAATAAAAATGTTATTTTACGCACGTGAATTGCTTTTTGTAATGTATATAAATACTTTGCGCACGTAAATGAGGTTTTATGCATGTGAAACCGTTTACGCATATGTGTGTATCTTGTTTTACGCGTGAATTATTAATGAGACTAAAATCGCTCCATACAAGCGCATTCACTACAAATACAGGTGCATCTCAATAAATTACATTGTTGTGAAAAAGGTCAATATTTTTTGTCACTCATTTCAGAAAGTGAAACCCATATAATATATAGATTCATTACACATAGAGTGAAATATTTCAAGCATTTATTTCTTGAAATTTTGATGATTATGTCTTAAAGGTAATGAAAACCCAAAATTCAGTGTCTCAAAAAATTTGAATGTTGTGAAAAAGTTCAATATTGGAAAGTCATGGTGTCACATCCTAATCAGCTCATCAACTCAAAACACCTGAAAAGGTTTCCTAAGCCTTTAAATTGTCTCTCAGTCTGGGTCAGTAGGCTACACAATCATAGAAGACTGCTGACTTGACAGATGTCCAGAAGACAGTCATTGACACCCTCCACAAGGAGGGTAAGCCACAAAAGTTCATTGCTAAAGAAGCTGGTTGTTTACAGAGTGCTGTATCCAAGCATATTCATAGAAAGTTGAGTGGAAGGAAAAGATGTGGTAGGAAAAGGTGCACCAGCAAAAGGGATAACCATAGCCTTGAGAGGATTGTCCGGAAAAATCCATTCAAGAATTTGGTGGAGCTTCACAAGGAGTGGACTGAGGCTGGAGTCAGCGGATCAAGAGCCACTACACACAGATGAATCCTAGACAAATGTCAGAAGAGTCTTACCTGGGCTATGGAGAAAAAGAACTGGACTGTTGCTCAGTGGTCTAAAGTCCTCTTTTCAGATGAAAGTAAATTTTGCATTTCATTTGGAAATCAAGGTCCCAGAGTCTGGAGGAAGAGTGGAGAGGCACAGAAACCAAGTTGCTTGAAGTACAGTGTGACGTTTCCACAGTCAGTGATGATTTGGGCTGCCATGTCATCTGCTGGTGTTGGTCCACTGTGTTTTCTGAAATCCACAGTCAGCACAGCCATCTACCAGGGAATTTTAGAGCACTTCATGCTTCCTCCTGCTGAGAAGCTTTATGGAGATGCTGATTTCATTTTCCAGCAGGACTTGGCACTTGCCCACACTGCCAAAGGTACCAAAAGCTGGTTCAATGATCATGGTGGTACTGTGCTTTGTTGGCAAGCAAACTTGCCTGACCTGAACCCCATAAAGAATCTATGGGCTATTGTCAAGAGGAAGATGAGAGACACCAGACCCAACAATGCAGATGACCTAAAGGCCGCTATTAAAGCAACCTGGGCTTTCATTACACCTGAGCAGTGCCACAGGCTGATTGCCTCCATACCACGCCGCATTGATGCAGTAATTCATGCAAAAGGAGGCCCAACAAAGTATTGAGTGCATAGAAATAAACATACTTTTCAGAAGCCTGACATTTCTATTTGAAATATCCTGTTTTATTGATCTTATGTAATATTCTAATTTTCTGAGACACTGAATTTTGTGTTTTCATTATCTGTAAGCCGTAATCATCAAAATTTCATGACATTCTAATTTATTGAGATGCACCTGTATGTCTAAATTCATATAATTTTTGTTTATAACTTCTGCGTAATGTAATTTCAGTTCGAAATTCAGCACACAGATCCAAGAGCATGGCTATAGGGAACTTATAGGGATCTTAGCTTATTAGCATCGCTGGCCAGGAAATCTTCATGGTCCCTGAAAACATGCATTCTCCTTATAGCGTCATTGGCTATGCTAGCGCATAGTCGTTACTAACATTCCCATAACGTCAAACAACAACAGTATGAAACAGCGGTGAGTTCCTTCAAAAGGAAACATCTCAGGTTATGTACCCAGTTCCCTGAGATTGGATCAAGATACTGTGTCTCATTGACAGGGTGCTGTTGCAGGGGCTGAGAGCCAAGGGAGCCAGCGGGAGTACTGCACAGAATGGGGGGGGGGTTTGGGGGTTAGGGCACAGGGACTAACTATGGCAATGGAGCTAAAACAGACATGACGTGACAAGACAAGACATTTGGTTAAAAGCACTGCATAGTTGTGATATGTGGCAGGCGCGGAGTACGTCTGTCTCTGGCCCAGTGCCAGCTAAAGTGCTTACTTTGAGCTTTAAATCATTTTGTCTAATACAAATGCCATGCCAGTTGCAGACACAAACCATGTAGTAGGTCCATTGTTGGAGACAAGTATATTCGGACAGGATCAGTTTTTGTACAGGGAGGTGGGGTAAAATAATTTTACCATAGGACATCTCTAATATTAATATTAATAGCTAATTAGCACATGATAAAAAGGTAAAACTACCAGAAGTCAGGTATCTCGGTAGTCTGGTATCTCGATTAAGGCACTGCCACCACCTCTTTGTTGCCATGCATGTGCTTATTACGCTGCTTCCTGATATCACTTGCGCAAACATACATATGGGATAATGTAGCTACAGGCAGGCAGTCGGTTGAAATTGCAAGAATAAACCCATGTGATCAGGACTAAAGTGGAAGGTCTTGTATCACACTAAAGGGGTTTATTTCATAGCTTTTAGCCTCCGGAGGACTCGAAACGAGACACAGCTTCTGACACAATCAAAGTATTCAGGAATAGACGCGTTCAACTAAATGTGGGGTTGGGCAGATTGCTTGGCATATCGCGTTAAAGTCCATCGAGAGCAATTCAAAAGCATACAGATCAGTCTGCACTTGAATTGCTCTCACGGCTGTGAAGGATCTGTTTGGGTGAGGTCAGTCGCTGACACAATTGGTCTTAAAATGCAGCTGAAGGACGTTGAAGGCTGCGTCCATCTTAGACCAGTTCTTCAAAGGCTTCTGTACTTGAGTCCTTCTCTTATAATGCATCTTAGTCCCATTTTGAGTATTGATTAAAATATGCTTTTGTTAAGGGTTGCTATATTATTGGCTCTCTTGACCGCAAAAGGGGTTAGTGAACTTTATTCTCTGTCAGTTAATAACTCTTGTATGCTGTTCCATACAGATTAATCAACAGCAGATTAATCAACAGATATTTTATTTATTGTTTTAATCAGAAATTTACTCTGTATTTTAAATGCATTAAACAAAAATAATACATACATCATTCAATTAAAAGCCACTCAGAGAATGAAAATTTAAGTGAACTTTTTGTGATTTAAAATGTGTTAAATGATTAAGGTGTGTTTTGGTTGATTATTTTCTTTTACATATACCATTGTAGATTATTTCATACTCTTTTATGATATCAATTAAATATCATAAACTTTTATCATATTGACATTTGACTAGCTACACCAATTATCTTACATACAGATTATAAATGCATAAAACAAAGAAAAGTTAAATGTTAAAGCGGAACGGAATATCCACATCTTTCATTTGTTTTGCATAATCTTCATCAAACATCTGGGATTGATCTGGAGTAAAATGGTTGACCCAGTCACCAACTTCCCCTGTGTAAACAAAGAGTCATTTATTTTAAGACATTATTATTTGTATTATTTATGTAGTTTATATACAGTACACAGATGAAAATTTGTGACTCGTGTTTAATTCTGACAACACTTCAGACTTGATTTATACTCCACATTAAAGGCACTGTGTGGAATTTTTTGCAGCATCTAGCGATGAGGTTACGAATTGCAACCCACCTCTCACTCCACCCCACCTGTTAGAAGCGCTACAGAGGCCGTGAGAGGATAAAGTTGTCGTCACGTTTTCACTTCTTTTCCAAAAGAGATATTTACGAAAAGCGCTCTGTAGAGCAGTTTGTCCATTTAGGGCTACTGTAGAAATAACATGGCGAATTTTATGTAAGGTGACCCGCGGAGCATGTAGATAAAAATTGTTTGTTCTTAGGTAAGACAAACATAACGTTCATTATGTAAGGTCTTTATACACATCTGAACACATAGTTATGTATATTATATTGCATTTCTTTCAATAGACCCTCCAAAAACGACACACTGGTCCTTTAAAGACTCATGAACAACTCTAAATATTGCAATGCTGTTTAGGTAAAAAATCATTACAAAAGTACAAAGTTTTGAAATGTAAAATATAATTCAGGCTAAATGTATTTTATATTTCTCCTTTTTATTGCATAAAGTGATGTTACAAAGAAAATAAATTTAAAAGAATGTTGACGATAATGCTTATGGTAAAAATGTGTATATCCTCCTCGTTCACCCCCTCTCTACAGAATCTGCAGACTAGCAGGTAACCGTCCACCAAGATCACGTGACACACATTAACTGTTTAATGTGCTTACACCATCTTTCACTACTTCTGTCTTTATCATACTTTGTTTGTCATCTACCTGTCTAAGAGAACAAACCCTATAATAATGCAAGATGGCTTTCTTTACTATAACAAAACATCCCTTTTTCTTTTAAAGGACCAGTGTGTAAGATTAAGGAAGATCTAGTGGTATAAATGCAATATAATATACATATGTCTTCAGAGGTGTATAAAGTCGTTGGAATTTGGAAATGATTTGTTTTATGGCAACATAATTAAAACTGGCCTATTTTTCCAAAACTGTCAGCACTGAATAATAACTAAATGGCGATGACAAGTTACTGTAAATGTACTAAACCTTTTCTCATGAAGACAGATATGGATTGATCAAACACAGGCTTTGGCATATATGAGTAGTTGGCCATTGGATTGTCCTTCATGATATTGAAAGATGTCAGTTGCACAATCCTCTCTGTGACATCAACAGGAACTGACAGATCCAGATAGTGCATGATTCTCTCGATTTCCTTACGAGGATTCTTGGTGAAACAAGGAATAGATATTTATCTTTAAAGGAAAGGCTAATTAAAATGACTAAAACATAGTATAAGATATTAGCATGACATTACAGTGAAACTACCTCTTTCATGTCCTCATAGAAGATGTAGAGGATATTCCTTTCGTTTCGCTCCCTCCAGTAACCTTTCACATGATCATACCAAGAGCCCCAGCCCACTGTAAAAACATTAGAACACAAAAACACAGCAACGAAAGATTGTTGGTAAAGGATTACATTTCACATCCCTGCTAATAAAAACAACAGAACCCTGCCCAAAACACAACAAAAAAATTGATGGATTCAATGGTTATAATGGAAATTGTATTGGTTTAATAGAAACTATAATGGTGGCTATACTGGTATGTGATGGATTCTGTTGGTGGGGTGTCATCTGGCAGATTAATCATTTTGGAACAGTGGCGGTCCGTGACTTCTTTTCCAGGGAGGCACGAATGTGAAGTTCGGTTTCGGTATTTAGCTCGTCATGTGTGAGGCCTGTCATGTCAAAATATGTGTTTGGTGACTCACGTGAACGTATGTGCATCGCGCATCATGTCAAAATACGTGCCTGCTGTAGACGTGTCGAGAGGGTTTATCATAAAAGAGATGCTCGCGTTCACAAGATATTCGCAAGACACTCGCTTAACATTTTAGTATAATTACACATGAGATTAAGCCAATATCTAACAAATGCGAGCGTCTTTTGTCATAAACCCTCTCAACGCATCTACAGCAGGCACGTATTTTGACATGATGCGCGATGCACATACGTTCACGTGAAGCGCCAAACACATATGTTCACATGACAAGCCGCACACATGACGTGCCAAACAAATATTTTGAGATTTTGCCTCCCCGGAAGAGCACGGAGGGCGGTAAGTAGGTCAAGTGCGACTACTAACCTGCTGTCTCTCGTTACAGTGATTGGCGAGAGGAATTTAAAAAGACGCCGCCGTGGTCGGAGGAGACACACAAGACGCAATATGCATGCACACACGCGTGCATGGAGTGTGACGAGACCTGAGTTTGTTTGTTTCTGTTTGTTTGGTGTTTTGGAGACCGCTTACTTTAAAAGTTAATAAATATTCTTTTGGATTTTACTATGCAGACGCTGCCTCTTTCCTCCTCCCACAACGAACATTATTACACTGGTGCCGAAACCCAGGAGGAAAGAGAGACGCCGTTGTCAACATGCAGAACCCGCCAGGCACGCCGTTTGCGGAAGTCATCCAGGCGCTTGCGGGACTACACGCAGAACAGCATCGGGCCACGATGGAGCAGGAGAAACGGTTCGAGACTCTCCTGCGGGCCCAAGCGGAGAACCGCAAGCTTTTCCGGAGTTGGCTGGTGACCAGACGACAGCAGGCCGACGCTGCGTCGACCCTTACCCCATCCCCTCCGCTGCTACTCCACAAGATGGGGCCACAGGACGACCCACAGGCCTTCCTCGACCTGTTTGAGCGGTCCGCGGAGGGGGCGGGCTGGCCCCGCTCGTGGCACAACAGCTGCCTGCTCAGAACCTCCTTGTCTACGTGGACCTGAGGAAGGCCATTCTTCAGCGAGTGGGACGAACGCCCGAGCAGCAGCGCTTCAGGTCTTTGGAGTTCGGGAAGGACGACCAACCGTTCGTCTGGGCGCAGCAGCTCCGGGATGCCTGCCGCAAATGGCTGACGGACGAAGCCGGTGACGTCGACTCCGTCATCGAGAAGGTGGTGCTGGAGCAGTTCCTGGGGAGGCTCCCAGAGAAAACCCAGTGGGTCCAGTGCCACCGGCCGTCGTCGCTGGCACGAGCCGTCCAGCTGGTGGAGGACCAGTTTGCAGCGTGCTCCGGGGTCGGCGAACCCTACATTAATTTTTCTTTTCTTTCCCTCTCTCTTGTTTCTCCCCCTCTCTCTCATAGGTTCCGGGACAAGAGGCAGCTGCGGGCGGCGTCCCGCAGCCAGGGAGACACAAGCTCTCCCGCAGTCACGGCTCACCACCACACACGTCCGGATTCCTCTCGCCAATCCCTTGGCCGACTTCCCACTGCAGGGCAGGGGGGAAACCCGGGCCGGCCTGTTGGCGTTGCGGGGCCCCGGACCACCTCATCGGCCACTGTACGCTGATGGAGGTCGGTTTGGTGATCCGTGTCCCCGACGCGCCTCAGGCTGCCATCAATTCAGCCGGCCAGTACCGGGTACCCGTGAGGAATATACTCTCATATTCGTACTTCGCCATTATTAAAGACCGGTTGTATTGAGTGACCCAGGACGCTCAATCAAAGACAGATACAACCCAGTTGGTTGTACCTAGGAGCCTTCGGGAAATACTTTTCCAGACGGCCCATTTTAATCCAATGGCCGGGCATTTAGGGCAGACAGCAACTCTAAATTGTCTAACGGCCCGTTTTTTTTGGCCGGGCATTCACGAGAATGTGCGCAGATGGTGTGCCGCATGTCGTGAATGTCAGTTGGTTAACCCACCGGCCACCCCAAAAGCACCTTTGTGCCCCCTTCAAATTGGTATGGACCTGATTGGGCCGTTAGAGCGATCTGCACGAGGGCATCGCTCTAACGCATTAGTCATTGTGGATTATGCAACCCGATACCCTGAGGCGGTAGCGCTCCGCAGCATTTCAGCAAAGAGTGTTGCGGAGGCTCTCTTCTCATTGATCTCCCGCGTGGGAATCCCCAAAGAGGTTCTCACGGATCAAGGCACGGCGTTTATGTCACGCACACTGCGCGAACTGTACGGATTATTAGGCATTAAAACGGTCCGAACAAGCGTCTATCACCCACAAACGGACGGCTTGGTCGAGCGTTTTAACCGTACATTAAAAGCCATGATCCGGAAGTTCGTTCACGAGGACGCCAAAAATTGGGATAAATGGCTAGAGCCTCTGTTATTTGCTGTCCGCGAGGTCCCTCAAGCCTCCACGGGATTTTCTCCCTTCGAGTTGCCCTACGGCCGCCATGCGGTTTTGGACATCCTAAGAGAGACTTGGGAGGATGGACCGTCCGCTAGTAAAAACGAAATTCAGTTTGTCCTCGACCTGCGAACAAAACTCTGCACTTTGGGGCGGCTCTCAATGGAGAATTTGTTACAGACCGGCGATTGGGGGACCTCAATTATGAGGTAATACGACCGGATAGGAGCGGGGCACATCAAATATATCACCTCAATCTCCTTAAAATATGAAATGAGGCTGATGTCGTGATGCTGGCGATGGTGGTGAGTAGAGAGGATGATCTCGGGCCGGAGGTGTGCAAACCTGGCCGATCTATCGCTCTCGGCTCTGGGGGAGATCACCTCTCACCCTCCCAGATCACAGACATAACTCGTTTACAGGCACAGTTTGCCAATGTATTCTCGCCCCTACCCGGTCGAACTACACTCATTAAACACCATATTGAGACCACGCCGGGCGTGGTGGTGCGCAGCCGGCCGTATCGTTTGCCTGAACACAAGAAAAATGTGGTTCAGGAGGAATTAGGCGCCATTGCCCGATATGGGAGTTATCGAGGAGTCCCACAGCAATTGGGTGAGCCCGATAGTTTTAGTTCCCAAAACCGACGGCTCGGTGCTGTGTCGAAATTCGACGCATATCCCATGCCGCGTATTGACGAGTTGCTGGATCGACTAGGACCGGCTCGTTTTTATTCGACACTGGATTTGACAAAAGGATATTGCCAGATCCCCTTATCTCCATTATCCAAAGAAAAAACAGCTTTCACCACGCCGTTCGGATTACACCAATTCGTCACGCTTCCGTTCGGCTTATTCAGAGCCCTGGCCACATTTCAGCGTCTGATGGACCGTATTCTCCTGCCCCACACAGCATATGCAGCGGCATATGCAGCACCTGATCCTGAATTCGCTGAGAGTGGCGGGACTCACGGCTAACCCAAAGAAGTGTGCAATTGGGCGGGTGGAGGTAAGGTATCTGGGCTTCCACTTGGGTCACGGACAGGTGCGTCCCCAAATTGATAAGACGGCAGCGATTGCAGCCTCTCCGAGACCCAAGACCAAAAAGGAGGTGAGGCAGTTCTTAGGGCTGGCTGGCTACTACAGGAGATTTATCTCCAATTATTCTACGCTTACCAGCCCGATAACTGACCTCACTAAAAAGGACCCGCCAGATGCCGTCCAGTGGACGGAGCCGTGCCAGCGGGTTTTCACCCAGGGAAAGGCTCGTTACTGTGGTGGCCCTCTATTGCACGCTCCTGACTTTAATCTTCCCTTTGTTTTACAGATGGATGCATCGGACAGAGGTCTGGGGGCAGTCCTATCCCAGGAGGTAGAGGGTGACGAGCGGCCGGTGCTGTACATCAGTCGTAAGCTCTCACGGAGAGAGACGATGTACAGCACTATCGAGAAAGAGTGTTTAGCGATTCGGTGGGCCGTCCTCACCCTCCGCTATTATCTCCTGGGCCGGGAGTTCACGCGCCCCTCCAATGGCTCCACCGCATGAAGGATACCAACGAGCGGATCACCCATTGGTATTTAGCTCTTCAGCCCTTCAAATTTCAGGTGGTCCACAGACCGGGGACACAGATGGCTGTGACTGACTTCCTCTCCAGGAGGGGGGGGAAGCTGCAGACCGGATGAGGCCCCGGCCTGAGTCGGGCGGTGGGGGTATGTGGCAGGGGAGGTGTGGCCACGCTCCGTCTGGGAGGGAGGAGCTTCAGCCCAGAGCACGGAGGGCGGTAAGTAGGTCAAGTGCGGCTACTAACCTGCTGTCTCTCGTTACAGTGATTGGCGAGAGGAATTTAAAAAGACGCTGCCGTGGTCGGAGGAGACATACAAGACGGAATGCATGCACACACGCAGACCTGAGTTTGTTTGTTTCTGTTTGTTTGGTGTTTTGGAGACCGCTTACTTTGAAAGTTAATAAACCCTGCCTCTTTCATCCTCTCACAACGAACATTATTACAATAACATTTTCACTCTGCTTGTTATATAAATACAGTATATTGCACAATGGTAAATATAATAAAAAAGATTTAGAAAGCAAATGAATGTGTAGCTTTATCTTACATTGCCCCTTCATGAACTTGTCAACATATCCATCCCAAGGTCCTGGCTCTGGCTGGGTTAAGTTCATACGATCAAAGTGAAAGTAGCTTACAGCATTGTCCTTAGCGTTCCGGGCTATATAGATAACCTGCAAAAGTCAGTGTTATTATGCCACCTGATGTGATTTGAAGTCCTTTGAGGCAGTTCGGTGTTTTAACAGATTCACAATTTTATTTTTTACTGCCATGCAGAGAAACTAAGCCCAATACATTTTACAATGGTTAGCAGTGTACTTAGTTATCATAATGGATCTCTTACCTTGCATTTATTTTCCCAGAAACCGTTTGGCACTAGTTGAATGGGCAGGTGAGTCTTGATAACTCTTGGGGGCTTCATTTTCTTAAGTAAATCAAGACCTAAGTGCAGCATAAAGCAACATAGACCTCGACGTAAGTTATATATGGATTATATACAAATTAATTAAGACATTATACACACAACACAAGTTGTATTTTTAAATATAGAATAGAGAGTAAGGATACTGATTGTGACACTGAATGTGCATTTGTTTCTGTACCTGATGGTATAGGTGGAGGAGAGCAGATTTCTAAGAATGGGATACGGACAGTTGTGGGTGCTCTCTTACACACCTTAGCATCTCCATTGTGCAGCAGAAGATCCACTATCTCCTGAGTCCAGGTTGTACCTGAACACACAAAAGAAAAAAAATCAACCCCATTTCTAAAAAAAAAAAAGTTGTGACGCCGTGTATAAAAACAATGCAATGATTTGCAAATCTCACAAACCCATATTTTATTCAAAATAAAATATGGACAACAAAACCTCTTAAGGGTAAATTCTTCGAAATTAAGATATTTACATCCTCTGAAAGCTGAATAAATAAGCATTCTATTGATATATGGTTTGTTAGGATAGGACAATATTTGGCCGGGATATGACAATTTAAATCTCTGGAATCTGAGGATGCAAAAAATAAAAACATTGAGAAAATCGCCTTTAAAGTTGTTAATCAAAGGCGCTGTAGCAAGGTGCTGCTAAGAAGAAACAGATTTGTTTTAACACTCTCTGGTTTTGTGATCCAGGGTCATAATGTTTGAGCCGAGGAAACATACCACTCAATATACATCAAAACAATAAGTTGAAGGACAGAACAACAAAAGGCTGGAAAAGTTTTACTAAAAACTAACAGCTGAAGGAACACTTTGTCCATTCTGTCTTAATAGTTCATTGTAAATTAACTTGGCTTGCTGTCCTGAAAGGGGGATCAAACCCGAGGCTTGGCTCAAACTCCTTTCTCAACCCTCCTTGTAATCATAGTTGCAAACTAGTCGCTTTTTTAGAGGGGGGCCTTGCTGACTTATTATTTTGAAAATTCAATGTCAGTAATGCGTTCCAAACTGCATTTAATGCTATTGAAAGACACTGCTAAAGTAGATGCAAAACAGGGTCATGTTGAATAAAGAAAAATATTTATGAATTAGTTTGTCAAGTGTGATCCAGACGGCTATATTATGAGATACAAAATTAGGTAAGTAAAATTAGGTAAAAAAGTAAAAACACTCTCATACAGTATAGATATTTAAAAATGTACTTAAAAAAATCTTAAGTAATGTCTGCATTCCAGGGTGGTTTTTTAAAAAAACCTTAAAATGTTTTTATTTAAAAATTATTGTTTTTTGCAATCATGTTTTGTAAAATAGTGAAAAAATACAATATCTGAAAATAATAATCTAGAGTTGAGTAGTGTAATTTCCACATTCTCTAACATGTGCAATACAGAAATTAAATAAACAGAAATTAAGCTCACATCAACACATGTTATACTGTGTAATAAATGTGCTCTTAATAGCTGAAAATAATAAACTTGTCACAGTCACCTTCATGCTCCACCAGTGATCATCACCTAGACTGCCGTTAGTACACTACAATACCCATAAACCATTGCCTGTACTCATTAATGTTTTATCACTCTCAGTTGTGTCTAATTCATTGTATCTATTTAAACCATGTCATTTCACACATTGTTTCCGAATTTTGAGTATTCTCTGGTTTGGTTTGGTTTGGTTCTGTTCTGTTTTATAGCCTCTCTTGTGTCTAGTTTTTGGACTGTTTGCTTCTGTTTTGACTTTTTGGCTATATGATGGATTACATGTTTGGGTTGCCCTTTGGATGTGTTTGCTCTGTGTGGACTGATTACCTATGTTTTGGACTTTATGCCTTTATGTCTTGAGGCATAAAGAACACTAAGAACATTAAATTAGGCTACAAGGTAAATTGTCATGGTCCTGTCCTCCATGCCATGCTTTTCTCTTGAGTCTTGTGGGCACATTATTATACTGTGTACATAAAGATAAAAATCTGACTTGTCCTGTGTCCTGGTCTGCTCACACACTTTAACCTTGCGCTTGAGCAGACCATCTACAGGACAATCTACAGTCTGATTTTTATATACTAATAATGTTTTACATTTTTAATATTTGGCTTGTTTGTGTGCTGCTGCGCTTCGCTCTGTGTAATAAGCAAAGTGAACGTGCGTTGTGGACCCGCACAGACACATTTTCTACTAACGCTCTCTTTAAATAAAAAAAATATTGCGCCAATTAATTTAGATTTCAGACCAGGTTTGAGTTGGTCTATGGGGCAGTCTATTTTCAGTTCCTCAAAATAGCTACGTGCCAACAATACGCCTGAACACACCTCTCTTTCAGACCAGCACGCCCATGGGCGCACAAATGGGTGCAAATTAATTTGCTATTTGAACAACGTAGTGAAGGACGGGGAAAAGAGAACTGCGTCGGACCGAAACTAGCAAAAAATTTCAATTTTTGCTTATAACTTTTGAAACCTTTGGCTATAAAGCAGTGTTAAGGGTCAATTTTTCGAAATTGAGATGTTTACATAATCTGAAAGCTGAATAAATAATATTTCTATTGCTATATGGTTTGTTAGTATAGGACAATATTTGGTTGAGTATTAATTGAAATATTTGATTAAAGTTATTAATCAGAGGCACTGTAGCTGGCCGCTACTAAGAAGAAACAGGTTTGTTTAACACTCTCTATTGGCCTGAAATCTCAAAAGCAGAAATTCTAAGCTTTACATAGATATCAAACTTGAGTGGGTAATTCCCAAAGAACAGGCAGCAGCAAGTGAAGTTTGTAGACATGTTTCCGACCATTTCTGTTAGTGATTTTGCTGCATCCATTCAGAAAAAAGTACATTTACGATGTACTTTGATACATTTACAGGGAATTTACAAAATATCTTAATAAAAATGTGATCTTTACTTATCCTAATGAAAATCTATATCTATAATCTAATGATCTATACCATGTGTTTTTGGTTATTACTACAAATGTTCTTGTGCTTCTTTTGTGATCCAAGGTCACATATGCTTATTGTCAGGGTATTTGTCTAGTTTGGACTAAGTTCTCTCCTAGTGAGTTAGCGGGTCGAGTTCTCTCCCCGCAGATCTATCCTCCCCGAGTGGGTCAGTTCTCTCCTTGCGAGTTGTTGGCGGGTCGAGTTTCCGTCCCCGCAGATCTGCTCTCCCCGAGTGGGTTATTCTCTCCTCACGAATTATAACAAGTTGAGCTTCCCTCCCCGCGGATCTCTGCTGCCATTGGTGTATATTCGCTCCAGACTTTGAGTTTTGCTTTGACTTTTGTGTTTTTCCATTTAACCAGTTTTTCCCCGCATTTGAGTTTCTGCCCTTGTGAGCCATGACAGAACGATCTGACCACATTATGGACTCAGTGGGGTCAGTTCCCCTCCACCCTGCCTTCCCTGTCGACTGTCCGGGGAATCCAGACCGGGCCGACCTCATTGAACCAGGGATGTACAGTGGTGAGCAGGGGTGGAGACGGACATTGTAGACATTGGGGGCTTAGCACAAGGAGTTGCTGTTTGTAATGCATTCGTTCTTACACTTCCTCTATTCCAACCAGATACACAAGTGGCCAATCAGTGTTATGATGTAGCTGACCAATGAAATCGAGTCAGAGATGTTGGAGGGTTTCCGATTAACTGGTTTGGGGAGGAAAAAATCATGCGAGAAGATTCAGGGCTTTTAAAAAAAACTATCGGGGCTGAATCCCTAGAAGCCATCCCTCGCTCCGCCCCTGGTGGTGAGCCCCATTAATGTCATTGCTTCTTGACCTGTGCACGGCCCAGTTGGGCCAGCAGTCTCATCGGTTCCCCACATGGACGTTGAGAGTGGCATTCATCATTGCGCGGCTCACTGACCTAGCGAGTGAGTGGGGGATTGCGGTACGGAGAGCTTGCATGTCCTTCTGTGAGAACTTTGAGGAATTCCACAAGAAGATGCTCGAAACATTTGTTCCACCGGTATTCGAGTGCTCCTCAGACTCCGAGTTGGACCTGTTCGAACCCCTAGAGCCATTCAAACTGCCACAGCCTGCGGCACCCACTCTTTTCAGAGTTTCCTCCAGATTCTCCCCAAGTAGAGTCAAGTCAGTTGCAGCATCCTCACAGCCAGCGTCCCAGTCAGCGGCCGCGGCAACCGAGTCTGCTGCAGCCTCCCACCAGCCGGCCACCGACTCAGCTGCAGCCTCCCCCGAGCCGGCCACTGTGTCAGCTGCAGCCTCTCCTGAATCGGCTCCACAGCCAGCGGTTGCATTCCCAGGGTCTGACTCAGGGTCTCACTTTCCCCTGAGCCACCCTCCAAGTCATCTCCAGTCTTCCCTGAGTCTGCACCTGAGTCAACAGTCGCTTCCCCTGAGCCGGTATGCACATCTGCGGCAGCGTTCCCTGAGCTGGCATCCCAGTCAGTGGCCACATCCCCAGGGCTAGTAGGCCCTCAGTTAGCGGCAGTCCTCTTAGAGCCGGTGCCCGAGTCTGTCATTGTTTTTTCCAAGTCAGAGGCTGTCCCCCCTCAACTGGCATCCCAGTCAGTGGCCGCATCCCCAGGGCTAGTAGGCCCTCAGTCAGTAGCAGTCCTTTTTGAGCCGGTGCCTGAGTCTGTCATTGTTTTCTCCAAGTCCCAGTCTGTTCTTTCAGAACTGGCTGCCCAGTCTGCGGCTGCATCCCCAGGGCCGACAGGCCCTCAGTCAGCGTCCGCTTCCCCTGAGCTGGTGTGCAAGTCTGCTGCAGTCTCCCTTGAGCCAGCGTACAAATCCACTGCAATCTCCCCTGAACCGGCTTCCAAGTCAGCAGTGGAGTTCCCAGGGCCAGGAGGCCCACAGGCAACAGTCACTTTCCCCAAGCGGGCCACTGGGTCAATTTCAGCCGCCCCAGAGCTGGAGTGTGAGTCAGCTGTCAGGGTCCCTGTCTAGTTTGTCTTTGTTTTGTCTTTGTGTTCATGTTTGTGTCTTGTGGTGAGCACATGGCATTGCTTGAAAGCCAGCCATGTTCTCTCATGTCATTCAGGGACGGATGATTATGATTATTATGATTTTGATGTGCCCTGGGCACGGAAGTTTTAAAGGCCCCCCTGTTTTGTTTTACGACAACGGTGTTGCACCTACTGTATGTCCATCACATAGGACATAGGTTGGCACAGAACGCATCTTTGTGTCTTAAAACGTGAGATACAGCACTATGAATGGTTTTAAAACCATGTTTTTTTATGTGGAAGACGTGCATTTAGCAGTCTATGCATTACAAAAAGAGCAGTGGCGTAACTTTGTTTTGAAAAGTAGAGGGGACATGCACGCATTTCAAACTGGAGTCGCGGCTCTTTCTCTTCTGCAAATATAACTTACGAGTGCAAGCAACGGGAGATTGTGAGAAAGTGGCGCATCCTGCGTTTTCAACGAGTTTTAGATGTTAATGGCCACTAAACAATACACATCTTCCGCAAGCATTTCTTAATTTCTTCCAAAAAGTGGTGCATGGGGACATGTCACACCTATGAAACAGAGCAATATCAATAACCAAAGCATTTAGCTTAAAAGTAGGTACCTTAACTAAGAGGTTTCCTTTGTGATTAAACTCTTCCACAACGTAATCCAAATCCAGCTGCTTTATAAGATTGCATCCAATGGCCATTAATGAGCAAACTGACATGTCTTTGACACATTTCTGTGGTTTTAAGTCATTTTGTCTAACTGTCTACACGTGACTTCAGCACACTTGTATTACACAGTGTTTTTTACTCACTTCTAGATGTCCCTCTCAATAGTGCAGCAATGCATTATAACTATTGATTAATTGATATTGATATATTCGCTATGGTTAATGCTTTACAACTGCAAAAAACAATCAATTTATTCCACAGTATTTAGTGCTATTTTATTGATATAATAAAATTAATAATATAAAAAAAATATACACATTAATTTTCCAGGGCCCCCTGCTGGTCTAGCCCCTGGGCAAGTGCCCAGTAGGCCCGTGCGTTAATCCGTCCCTGATGTCATTGTCCTGTTTTCCTGTCCCTGTGTCACCTCTGTGTCTATTACTTTCTCATTGTTTCATTCCCCTCACCTGTGCTGCATTTGTACCTTTGTTGTCTCATTATTGTTTAACTCTCCTCACCTGTTGCTTGTCATTGTTTTCCTCCTTTTCTGTCCCTCATTTGTGTCTTGATATGCTGTTCTTTATATTCCTTGTGTTTTTATTTGTTCTGGGTCAGACAGTTGCCTTTTGCCTGTACTGACTCCCTTAGTCACAGTAGCATTCTGCTAAGCCTTGTCTAAGTTTTTATGACCTTGCTATTTTGCCTTCTATTAGTTTTATTAGACTTGTTATTAGTTTAGGTCTCTTGTCTTCTTACTCCAGTGCCATAATCCCTGTCAGTTACCCTCTGCACTCTTAAAAATAAAGGTGCTTAAAAGGTTCTTCACAGCGATGCCATAAAAGAACTTTCCTTCCCCAAGTGGGTCAGTTCTCTCCTTGCGAATTATAACGGGTTGAGCTTAATTTGTGCTTAATAATTAAGTATGTTTATTTCCTGATTATATTTATTTTCAAGCACATTTTATCAATTCCTAACCACATTAGTCCTAATAATTACTATTAATGGTGTATATAATAATGTATTAGTAATATATAATGGTTAACAAAGGCTTGAAGTGAAAATAGGCTTAACCCTCCTGTTATGTTTTTGACCCCAAAGCTACTTTGACATTTTTTTAAATAGCTGTGTTAAAAATATTTTTAAAACTTGATTCTTTCTGACTTTTTCTGATTTAATTAGAATAATTAATATACATGTTCATCTTATGTTACAGAGTATTCAAAATGCCTGTACACATTTTACCCAAAAGCACTTTTTATGCTAAACTTTCTATTGTGCTAAACTTTCTTTTTGTTCAATTTGTTCTGAAGATGGCATACATTCAAACTGGAAAACCCTTTTTTTTATAAGTGACTTATCTGTGCCCTTCATTATTTTTTTTAATTCATGTGGCCTTATAATCTTTAATCAAAAACATTGATCTCCTCCCCCTCTCGAAACAACTTCTCAACACTTCTGGTCATGGAGAATGGCGCGAGCTATGGAGGAGCTATCGGAGCTATCAGTTCTCTTCCCTCGAGAGCGTTCTCTCAACATTGCATAAGCTCTGCTATGGGAACTCTTCCTTTTCACTTTACTGAAGTCTTATTGGATAACGGCATTAAAAAAAACTGGCCAATTATCGCCAGACATGCAACAGTATGCCCACACTGATGGACCTTGTTGCAGTATAAGTACAGTGCACAGTGACAATTACCTTAGAATCAAATAAACACGCTGCCATCGTCGAAGACGCATCTGGACTTCATCAAAGCATCCAATATCATCCTGTTGCCTTTACGCGGGCCTCATTAACCTGCCGGATTCCCATGAGTGCTGCATGGCCTGCCTGGGCCTGGCTCACGCTGAGGCTGCTTTCTGCAAGTTTGATTGTGCGCACTGTGCGGACCTACTGGCGCGTGTCTTGAGGACTCACAGGAACGTAGCTTGTGGACTTTTCAGGTAGAGGCCCACTGCCACCAACGAGCCATTCTTCGAGGTAGCGGTACCTCACTCCCTAGTCCTCTTCATTGAGGGGAGTCTTCCCCCCCCGCCTGCTGTTTCCTTCTGCTTTGAGGAGGATGAGGAGTCCATGTCCATTTCGGCCTCGGACAAGGACTGGGTGGAGTCGGAGCGGGACCAAACTCCATTAAGAGTTTGTGAGGGTCCTTGAAAAAGCGGTTAAGGAGCTCGACCTCAACTGGAGGAGCCAACAAAAAGTAAGCTCGACTCATGGTACTTCCAAACAGACCACCGCCTGCACCAAAGAGAAGTACGTCTTTTTTCCCCAATGTCCACGAGTACGTGGACGGGGCGGAGGCACACGGGTATGTGCACATGCCCCCTGTCGAGGAGACCCTCGCCGCTAATCTGTGTCCTTCCACTACTTCGTTGGGCACAGAGAAAGGTCTGCCGTCGAAGCCTTGCAGATTTACCGCCCACCTCACCAATAAGGCTTACACCTCGGCTGGAGAAGCGACTTCCGCTCTGCACGCGATGGCGGTGCTGCAGGTCTTCCAGGCTAAGATCCTGCAGTCATTGGATGATGGCTGCCTGGAGACGCAGGCTATGAAGGACCTGAGGGCTGTGACTGACTTCGCACTGATGGCAACTGAGCACACCGCGCAGGCTATCGGCAGGTCGATGGGTTTCATGGTCATCCTCCACCGACACCTGTGGCTTACGTGGGCAGATCTAAAAGAGGCGGACCGTAAGTCGCTTCTTAATGCTCCTATCACTCCCGCTGGCCTGTTCGGTGATGTTGTGGAATCTGTGGTGGAGGGCTTCGCTGAGGCGCAAAAGGGCGCTAAAGCGATGGGTCACGTGTTGCCTTGACGCTCGTCTCTCCAGTCCACGCTAAAAGTGTATGTGGCTGCTATCGCTTTGTTTCGTTCTCTGGTCGATGGGCAATCGATTGGAAGACACACGCTGAGAAGCGGGAACAAGACATTGCATAGACTGCCGAGTTCGACGCCAAAGTACTGTGCACTGTACTTATACTGCCAGATGGTCCGTCAGTGTGTGCGTACTCTTGCATGCCTGGCGACAATTGCCCAGTTTTTTTACTGCCGTTATCCAATAAGACTTCAGTAAAGTGAAAAGGGAAAAGTTCCCATAGCAGAGCTTCTGCAATATCTCGATCCCGCTTCCCAGGGAACCGAGGTTACGACAGTAACTGGAGACGTTCTATAGCCCTGTAGGTGAAGTGGAGATCCAATCAGTTCTCGATGTGGAAAATCAAGTCCCTCCCTACATTTTAGCTCATTTCATATGCCGTTTCACTCGGTTAATGTCACAACATGGAAAAGAATACGATCGTTACTTCCGTTTCATGCCGACTTTAAAAGCATTTATCCCTTGTCAAAATGACCCCACACATTAAAATTGATGCTAAAAATTTTAAATAATAGGAGGGTTAAAGGAAAGTCTAAAACAAATTCCGTAATCTTCAAAGATTTCACGGCAGGAAAGTACAACACTAGAAAAACACTTTAATTTACACAAAGCTATCACATTGCATTTGAGGACGAATATAATAATGCAGGACACAGTCAGCAAAAGTTATTTTGTTCAACAGAATAAAGATAGTTATAGTCTGGAACAACATGAAGGTGAGTAAACAATTTTCTTTACATTTCTTTACACAACTTTTCTTTTAAATCCCTTTTTCAATCACATTAAGATGGAATGCAATATGAAACAGTTCATTACATAGTGTATTTTATTGTTTGCGCACATAAAAATCACTTGCCTTCAACATGATTAAGCAATAGTACCTGCTTTAGGGTAGGTAGCAATGAGCAGGTCCGATGGGTCAGGAGAGAATTCAGAAATTGATTTCCAGTTTGCGGCAATCATGCTCATGAGAGGTACACCTTGAACGTCTATCAGAGGAAAACGTTTAATAGCATCACCAGCCCTCCTTATGGCTTCTTCATAGCTCAGTGGTTTCTCTTCCATGACCACACAAACGTCCTCTGGAAAATCTGTGATCCTAGAGCAGCCCTACTTCTCGCTTCTGGTTCCCAATGCTGGTCTTGTAGATTCCGGGTTTTCCTCCTCTCTTTTCGTGGAATCTTTCTCTTTGCCTTGAAGGAGGTTACTCTTCTATTGTACCCATGTGCACTGTCTCTGTTTTTCTGCTCCTTGCAGTATTTTTGCTGTTGAGCCCTAGTAGCATTTAACCTACACTTTAACCCCTTCTCTGTCTTCGGCTACTCCTAAAGTAAGCTATTGTTTCGCTAGCCGTAAATTGTTGCCAGTTTCATTTACTGCTCGTAGAGTTGTTTTTACTACTTTACTAATCTTTCTGCGTTACTGTAGCAGGTTCGTGAAGTGCGAGCTTATATAACTCATGGACAGCCAGGGCAAAATTCCAAACTTTCTGCAATATTATCTTAACATCTGGTTTCAAGGGAGTGTCTGATAACATTTCCCTTTTAAAACACTGACAATAATGGAAAAAATCTAAAACATACAGAATATTACACTACAACAGTAAAACTATTATTATAAAATATTAGCACATAATATACATGTATGTCAATGTTAGGAAAAATACATTTGAGTCTTTGCTACACCAAAAGCAAAACTAAGCCACATACATTCGATAGAAAATTGTGTTATAGATAAAATAGTGGACCACTGGAACTGAAATGAATTTTCACATATTGCTCAGCTTTTGGAAGTAAACATTAGGTATTTCTGTTTTACTATAGACCTTTTTTAAATAGTTGTTGTAGTATTGCAAGCATAATTTCCATGTGGTTTCATGTACTGTATGTTAAAAATGTTGCTACTGTAAAATGAGCCTATAATAATTCTGTTTAATATTAACCCACACATAAACGCTTTCTACAAATCAAGAGTGTTCTCTTACAGATACTCCCTTGTCAGGCAAAAGTTAACTTTGTACTGGATTTCTAAGAGATAAGCAGATACTGGTCTCAGGAAATATCACAACAATTCAAACTTCCCTGTAATTATAGCTCCATAAGAGATCATGAGACACTTATGTAAATGACAACTTTACCATGAAAAAATTGTTTTTTAAGTTTTTACCAAATGTTTTATAGGCAGGCTACTGATAGCACAGATGTCATCATTTGGCGGTTCAGATACCCATGTGAGGTCTCTCTTTAAGTTTTTAAAGCATTTTTTATTTTTAGTGCATGATTTTCCATAGTCAGGTAAGTGCCACTTTCAGGATTGTCACATCCATAACGGTCCATAGACCTCATAAATGGATATGTGAAAATTAAAATAAAGTAACTATTTATGTTAGGAATCATCCATTCTCGATGTGGTTTGTGCATTTTAATTCACAGAAATCCAACAAGTATGTTGTCATTTTTTTGTCACATCCACATAATGCATGTTTAATTCTCTTTTTTTTTAATAGAAAACTTGTGCATCAACTGATATTGTGCTGTGTTGCTGATATCTGTGTTTATGGCAAATCCTTATTGTAAACTGCAGGCACGAGCTGGTCTTCTAAAATTATTTTTCTTGTAAAAAGTCAATAAAAAACTAAAAAGTGTATTTAAAAACACAGAAAACACTTAATTAGCATATTTATTGCAGTAAGGGTCAAGTCGATCATCTTTTCTACACTGTAAAACATTTTTGCTGCTTTTTAGGTACAAACTTGGCTTTACAAGTTATTTAAATTTACAATTTTAAAATTTGCCAAGTGGTTAAGTTGATGTAACTTATAAAAATAAGCTGAATTGTTTAGAGAATAGACATATGTAAATTTGTTGTATGCTTTCTAAACATCAACTGTTGGTAAATGTACAGACAGCCAATATAACACATCTCATAGAAGACAAGTTATCATTCACCTTTCTATTCTTCCCCTTCTTATTTCATTTTCTAATGTGCTCTTATGCTTTTATTTGAACACTTCATGCATTCATTTATATTGATTGGTTTCAGACCAGTCAACTGTAGCCCTTTTTATATCATGAGTAGATTTGAATACCAGTTTTGTGTCTGTGTAACTATATCAGGCATGTATAGTATTTATGATCTTCTAAAAAATCTAGTGCTTTTAAAATATCTCATGACTTTTGTGTTATGGAAGAGGCACTTTGTTTATAGGTTCACACTGATCCAACAAATACTTGGTCAGCAATGTGTGCTTGTGTGGTAGCCACTAGGCTACTGTTTTCACTCTGTATATCTTGTAAATGGAGAGGTCATATCAGACATAGAAAACCGTAATTCAATTTATTGACCTTTACATTTAGTCATTTAGCAGACGCTTTTATCCAAAATGACTTGGGAAACAATAAAGCGTCAAACAGGGGCAATAATACTATGCCAACACCAAGTTATACAGTTACCACAAAAGCCAGAACACTACCTATTGATAGAAAGAGAGAGAGGGTTAGTATTTTTTATGTTTTATATTTAGGCCTACTTGTTGTTTGAATGTTGTGAGAGATTCATGTAGGACTAATTGAATTTGATCAAATTCTGTGAACGGTATCGTCATGTCAGATAAGGCTAAAGTATCATGTCAACAAAATAAATATATGTTGAATTGTTTCCACCACTAAGTTTGTTAAGACACAGGCAAACAGAAGTACTTTTTATTTATTGTGGATTAATTATGGATTTTAATTACACTATCTTCCCTTTTATTTCCTTGTGAAAATGGTAACAAAAGCTATTAACATTATCAGGATTTATTGTATTATATAACATTTGTTGATAATATTCTGCTTAACCCTGTAAGACCCACTGTTGCAGAATTACAACATCACTTTTATCAATTCTAAAAAAGGCCTGCAAATGTTTTTTTCCCCAAGACAACATTTACATAGTTAATGGGTCCTATTGTTTGTCCTCACAATGCTACTCGATAGAAGAAGTGCTTATAGGTCCGGTCATCTGGCCATGAACTCACTCTACCTGCAAACTTCGTGTTGAGCTCATCTCCTTTTTTTGCATGACTGGATTTGTCAAGATTCAAGTAAGTAAAACTCCTATTTGTGTTTATAACCTTGTCTAGAACACATACATATTTAGTTATTTTGGAAAACGTAAATCAAATTTGATTTAGAGCTTGTTATGTCTATGTTTTAATTCTACACATTACATAAGGAAATACAGACATTCTGCTCCCAACTAGGCCCAACTTTGCAATTTTACAACATTTCCCCTAAAAACTTACTAAAATGTAATTTTTAAAAAACATCTTTCATTTCTACATCAGAGGCCACCTAAAACAATATCTTAGAGGTCAAAAAATGTTTTGCTAATTTTTTTCTATATTCAGGTCTTACTGTTTAAACATATCCACACAAAATCTAATCGCAGTCGCAATTTGTTCGCATATTACGGTAAGAGTGAGCGCTCCTGCCATTGGCGGACAAAAAACCGGAAGTGCTCAAAGTTTGTACATCCTTGACGACGGAGCAGACGCTTACAATCGTTTGTCAAATCTTTTGTGTTCGTAGTAATATACGTGATAAGGTTTTAAATTAATGAAATGACAGCGACACCAGCTTTTAAGAGTATTTCTTATGACGAGCGTATCGGTATTAATACCCGAGCACAATTTATGACGAAAACGAAATGACGACTCGAGTCTTCTTTTGCATTTTTATTTTTTACAAGTTTTTTTTTTTTACAGTGACATATTCTCAGAACAACCATAATTCTACTGTTTCACCTGTAACGTTAAGCGTTGACGCAAACGTCACATTAACCGATGTTACTGCGGCTGAGAACACTGATTCCATTACAGAGCAGACAACAGGTTAGTAGAGAGTGTCCGAAGACTTCTGAACACGTGTGAAAATTAGTTGTAGGATCAGTAGGACTTTTGCATAATTTGTGATATTAAACACTAAAAACTATCAAGTAAAGTATCATTACTTTAATGTGGCCAAGGCTCAAACCTGCAATCTTTAAATACCTGCCCAGGCAAGTATATAAATGTATAAATGAATTGCGACAAATTTCTGTGGAGTTTTGATTCGTTGTTTTTCCATTTTTCCAGTGACTCATTTAATCAAAAAAACAACAGAGAGTTTTAATGGTCACAGTACAGTGAGTACCGATAACCCACCCATAACCACTAACCAACCAACCTCTAACCAGTCATCATTAACAGTAGCAGCGACCAATGAATCAGACTCGAATCAATTCAACTCATCAGTTACATCTGCAACTGCAAAGCCAAACACCACATTCACTGATGTCATTACTGTTCAGGCCACTGCTGCCACCACAGAGTCCATAACAAACCCATCAGGTGAGTCTTAATATGTTGAAAATGACAAACTAATGAAACTAATGAATATTCATTCAGAAGGCATCCACATAGGTTTGGTCTTGAAGTGTATTTCCAAGTTTTAAAATCTAATGGTGATTATGTCGAACGTCACATGACCAAACTGGAAAACAGGTTTAGTTATACCGCTTGTCTGCTTATATTTGATATAAAATAAAGACAAACTAATTCTTATTACTGGTTGATGAATCATTATTAATGTTATTTGTTTTTTTTCTCTCCTACAGATTGCTTATGTGATGTCACATCTGATTTTTGTGATATTGGGTGCTGTTGTGATGTCATGGACTGTGGCCTCCTAAACCTCAGCTCTGTGTTCAATAGCTGCCATCAGGGCACAGGGTAATAATAATCACCCCAATATTATCAAATGTGTTTACAAACATCAATTTCTATTCACAAGGTTTTTTTCATGCAAAGGTCTGGGATTTGTCTTGAGAGCTGGATGATTTTTAAGGCCAATATAAATCCAGCGCTGGTTACACTTTCTGGGGACCGCTTTTGTGTTCAGAAAGAAGAGGGTAAGTTATCATGCGTTACTCTTTTCTAACACCTCATGGCTATGTTTATCCTAAAATATTTTTGCAGTGTGCAATATGAAGACTGTTCTATATGTACTGCATGTAAACATGAAATTGAACCTTTTTCAATTGTAATAATAATTTAATAATTTTTCTAATATGTTTTTCTAGAATTTTCCTAAAAATTATATTATGTACTATGCAGTGCACTTTTATTGCAAATTTGACTCAAATGCATTGATTCATCTTACTTTCTCTTTGTTTTAAGGTTGTAGTTTACATGTGCTTTATCTTTGTTTTTATTGATATAGAAAACCAGTCTGTGGTTCAGACTTCCCCTGCTTTCTTTCAGTCCAGTTACCTTTATCCATTTTTACTGAGAGAGCCTACAGCGTTCAACAGCCAGAAAACCAACTTTTACAAGGTAAACAGTGATTTCATGTGTCGTAAAGCTAATATGATCTTTCCCCTGTAAATCTGCACGACGAAAGCACACCAATCAGAGTGATCTGACCTCCTGATCAGCTCCGCCACCGTCAACATGCTGAATTTGCCGAATTTAGGTGACAGTGCAGAAGACACCAGAAAATTTAAGTCTGCCGACGCTCAATGACTGACCAAATGTCGGCTTGGTGTGTTCAGGCCTAATCTGACTTGATAAGAAAATCAAAGAATGATTAACAGCTATTTTTTTTTACATTTATTAGTATATACCTTTATGTATTATTTTTTGAATATGAAAAGTTTACTGAAGACTGGACCACTGTGACCTCATGATCTCTGCTGTTTATGGTTGTCTCTACAGGGCTTCACTGGGGTTGAGGCTTTGTGTAAGCCAGTCAAGTGCCTCCACACCAAACCCAGTACATTCTCACCATATGTTAGATAGTGCACAGGGGTATTGTTGTCTTGTTGGAATAGATAAAGAGCCTACAAATACCTTTAAAAGTTCAATACTTGTATTTCAATACCTTTTTGTTGCTGATATTTTGTGCAGCCATGGTATCATTTGCATTGTTAGTGCAGCTTCATAATTTACGTCTTCATTGCAGGTAGATGACATCATTCTGACATATTACAACAGCACGTCCATACTGAGCACATTTAAACAGCCCTCTCTAGGTCCAGCTTCATCTGCTTGTATCAACCGCAATCCTGCAAGTATGGTTAAGACATTGTATCTGTTTTATTAACATAAAAGATTGAAAAATAATTGTGTATTGATAACGGCCTTTGTTAGAGTTCTTGCGTTCTAGTTCTTTGTCCTGCTCTCGCACGGTGACAACACGCTCTTGTGTGGAGGACAGTGGTTTAAGTGCTCGCCCTTACTACACAGGTTTCAGCCTACTGAGGGTAAGACTTGATATACATTAGGCAAAGAGGCTCTGACCCCTTGGATTGGATTGAGAATGGATTGATTATGCAATTGTAATTTATTAATAATCAAGATAATTACATGGGTCTTATTTAGATTTAAGAAATTCATCCTAAACACTGAAATGTAATGTGTTGCTTTTGGTGTTTTACTTATGTACTTTAGGTTCCTGAGGCCCAAGTGGATGACAGGCCAGAGCTTTTGGTAAGTTACTGTACATCAAAAATATGTAATAATCGATGCATCTCATACACTACCGGTCAAAAGGTTTTAACACTTTGGTGAAATGTTTCTCATTGTCTTAAAAAAATCTTTTGATCTGAAGGTGTATGCTTAAATGTATGAAATTGGTTTTGTAGACAAAAACATTACTTTAAAAACATACAGGTTTTATTTCATAAATGATTTTGTTAATAACAATGTTGTTAACGATAATTAAGAAAAAAAACAGCCACAGAATAGATGGCAACTCCTTTAATGTTGTTTAAAAAGCAGGGTGAGACCTCAAAAAGTTGCTTGATAAAATGACAATTAAACATTTCTGCAAATTCTATGCAAAATGTGACTACACTAACGTGTTAAAATTATTTACATTTACATTTATTCATTTGGCAGACGCTTTTATCCAAAGGGACTTACAATTGAGGAAAACAGCAAGCGATTCGTCTAAGTAAGCAATATTCACGAGAAGTGCTAGTAATACAAGGTTTCAAATACAACGTCAAGATAGTATAAGCATATATAAGCGTATAAGCATAAGTATATTTTTTAGTTTCAACATCATTCTAAATTTAGTTGCAATATTTTCCTTTGTTTTATTTAATATTTTTGATGAGTTATTCATACTTTGGACAATTTAGAATAATACTGAACCTAGTAAATGAATAAGTGTTCAAAAACTTTTGACCCGTAGTGTTCATAACCAGAACCATATGTGCACTTCATATGTATCCTTTTAAAAGTACAGTCCTTTTCTTGCTTCTTTGCTATTTAGCAGTGTGATACGACAGATATTATAGATATTGTTTGAAAACCAGTTCGAATATTGCTTGAGTCACTGCTTGTGAGTCACTTCGGATGAAAGCATTTTATAACCTATGTAAATTTCTGACCAAATGCAAATTTTTTCCCACTGTTTTAAGATTCCAGTTTTTACAGTCCGTGACTGGCCAGGGCCTCGTATACAAAATGGCTCTTGTTTAAATGTGGTGTCAGAGGTTAGTACAGAAATTTGCGAGGATGCACTTATTAATATATATAGTCAGCACATATGTGAGCACATTTATGAACTTTTATTGTACCCACAGGTGGAATATGGGATCGAGTACACTGGCAAAGGAGAGATTGTAAAGATTATATTGAATGCAAAAATAATTAACATAAATATAAACACACAGTTACTGCAAAATCATTCCATTATATTTAAGGTAACTTTCTCTCGAAATGTTTTTTGAACCAGGTACAACAGCTCCATTGAAGCAGTTATAGTAGTGTGTTATTTATATTGCAGTTGGTCACATCCACTCCCACTATGGCTACACCTACACCTCTGTTAGGTCCAGAGGGACTAAAACCTGAATCTCCATTGATTGGTTGGTTTGGTGAAAAGGCACAACCTGTATCCTTCACATTTAACTTTGCAATTACTCTGATAATAGAAAATGTAGTTAAATGTAATTAAATGTTTAATAAGAATTTAATGACATTGTATCATTTAGTAAAGAACAATAATCAATTGAGCAAGGCAAGATTATTTATTTAGCACATTTCTGGGATCACAACATTAATTCTTTGACGTCCTTGGAAGCTGACAGTGTTGGGGTCATCTGAGAATGGAGGGTGTTCAGCAAGGCTTGCTAATCGACCCCCTGTTCTTTTCAGACAAAACATCATCACTGGATGCACCTTCAGGTATTATTACTACAAATTTTACAAAATGTAGGAAATACTGATAGTTCAGCACAGGGATTATTAGCCTTTTACTACTGTAAGCTCAAAGAGACGACATAGTACTATAATATACATAGTAATATATCGTCATGTGATAAAAGCAACAACATAATTATTGCTCTGTTAACTGCTGAATCGCAGGTCCTTGGCCAGTGAGTGTGGTGTGTTGCGGACTGAACTGATAGAGGTTTTAACAGCAGACACAGTGCCAGAGCTGATCAGCATGACCACAGGTGATAAGACCGAGAGGAGCAAAGTCATCTTCGAGGACTGTTCCACACCAGCTTCAGTAAGTTTATTTACTCCTATTCTTCCTGACAATAATGTTGTGTCCCTGAAACTTGTCTTAGAACTAGAAATGCCTGATTAGCAAATAAATCACACTTCTGACTTGGAGTTGTCGTCACCGATTTGCAGAGATCGGTCAGCAAAACCATCTAACGCTACAGACCTACTCTAAAGTGGATGCATTCTGCCTTCAGCTGTTGAATGTTTGTTATATATAATAAGTGTGAATTTTATTTGTACCCAGTGGTGGTAAAAAGTTTAGTCAATAGCTTTGCCTCTAAATCAGTGAGTAATGCCCTACAAAATGTACATCTCTGATCTTCTGATTTCTATAAAAAGTTCTCACAATTTTTAATTCTTTAAAAAAATCTACGTTTTATAACTCCTCCGAGGCCGTTTATCCAATTCTGTTGAAACTTGTCAAGCATCATCTAGAGCCTCTCATGACAAAAAGTTGTCAAAAGGATTGGTCAAACCGTTAAGAAGATATGAACTAATGAATTCTGTGGATGTACCCACAATAGCCAATATCTTCTGAATGCCCAGTCCAAGCTTAACTTTGCATTACATAGACATAAGGACATTTTGTGGACGTGCATCAAATTTTGTTCTATTTCTCCTATGGGGGGTGCTACAACAGAAAACATATTATTGTGTATTTTATCTTTCATATTTTTATAGGTGTGTGAGACTGGCTGTATACTGCCTGTTGCTCTATCAGTGCGGGTGCTCTGGGCTCAGAGGGGACTCAGGGCCATGCCACAGAATCACATCCTTGGGGCTAAATTCATCTTTAGATGTCAGCGAGTAAAGGTAAAAGACTTGAAAACATTACAATTCATACATTTATTAATACATAAATTAAACACGGTTACTAATTTAACAGAGCTACATGTTTTAAATGTACAGCTGATATTGTAACATGTTCTTGTCCACAGTGTCCCCTTCTTTCTTCTATACCTGTGACTGCTGAGGTGGTGTTTATTGATACCACCGTTTACCCAGAAGCCCTGCGAGGGGAACCCAAGCCTGAATGGAAGTTTCCATTTGCTTTTTTCTCCAGAGGAGCTGGAGAATTTGATCAAGATTAAACTTCTACAACCAGGCAATGATGAAATAATGTCAGACACTACTTAAAACTGTTGGCTAAAATCTCAGAAATTGAACAATTTAGCAGAACACTTCCAGCTGACTTTTATGCAAAGAACAGGTTTCTTGAGCATGATCCAAAGTTTTATCCAAAACAGCTGACATCTTTTCCGGTCCCATGATTCCTGTGTTTTTCTCTTTGCACATAGTTGAGTAAATGAACAATGGCTGCTGGGGTGATGCCTTGCAGACGGGAAGCCGCTCCCAGCTATAAAAAATAAAAATAATCAAAGCATAGCAATTTACATAATTCAAAGTTATATTCACTACTGAGCACTTTTTGTTATATATACAAAAGTTATCACTATTATGCAAATATTTTGAAATAACCACGGCCATGAACCTGATAGTTGTTTACTTTTATATCATTTTTGTTCAAAGAGAAAGGTAACTCCACACAAAGTAACAGGAAGGCATACAGTTTATCTGTAATGTTCAGAGAGCAATAAGGTGTAAAATAAGACTTGTTTACTAGAGAGAAAAACTGCTCATGTAAATGTCTATGTAACACTTCAGGACATCAGACACTAAAGACTGAAGCAGATTATTAAGTGTATTTATACTTGACTCACATTTGTCTATCCACAGCTATGGCTATGCCATGCTGCCACACAAGCAGCACGTCTGTATACACCTATTTACATATTGGCTCTAATGTGTTTTTCACTAGTTGATTAAAATGATAAAAGGTACAAAATTTGAGTGCTAATGACATGCAAAATATGTTGTTGTTATTATTATTAGTTGTAGTTTTTTGTGTTTGTATTATTGTAATGGAATATATATTTTTTTTAGTAAAGCACAAAAACGTGCAGTAAACCAATCAGTGTCATCTTCCATTGACTTTAAGATACAGTTGCGCTCGCGCCATGGAATATTTGCTATTTACACGGCGGAGTTCGCAAGAGCAAAGCATGAACGCTTCTCTAGTAAGGAAACGGCACACATTATTATATTGTGTACATAAAGATAAAAATCTGATGTGTCACGCACTTTAACCTCGCGCACAAGCAGACCATCTACAGTCGGATTTTTATGTACACAATAATAATAGTTTATATTGTAGACCTTTAGTTTTTTTTAATAGCCTATTTGGCTTGTTTGTGTGTTGCTGCACTTCCCTCGATGTAATAAGCAAAGTGAAGGCGCGTTGTGGACCCGCACAGAGGTGCATTTTCTACTAACGCGCTCTTTAAATAACAAAAAGAAATTGTGCCTCTTAATAGTGAATAGCAATCACTGAACAAGAACTTGACACCTCTAGCCACAGATTCAAAAAATGTATCCATAACTTTTTTCATTATTATTGGATGGAAATGGCTAAAACACATAAATAGTTGACAAAAAAACCCTGTACATGTGTCCTATGGTGTGACAGCAACAATTTAGAAAACATAGTGTTAATAATATATTATTTTATATTAATATTTATAATATAAAATAGCATAAGAGAGATTTATCTTCATTGCAATCACACCATTGGACGGTTTATTTGTTAACTACCCATATACAACCCAAAGTCTGTTACATCATTAAAGTGACCCAACCACTGACCTATACTAAAGAAATGAATTGCTTATGTGGTATCTTAATGTGTTGTAAACTGTATTTGGATTTACTTCCAATAATACTAATAATTATGAAGCTAATAATCCCAGATATATATGCATGTTTATAATTTCCTGCATAATTATATAAATTTTACAGTAGGTCAGCTTGGGCATGACTCTGTAAACACCCAAACATCTAATACTTAGAACACATAAAAGATTAAATATCTTACTGTATTTGGTCTAGCACTATCCAGAATCTCACGAACCTCCTTGGAGAGAGACACAGGGAGAGTCAAATAATCAATGTCCTGAGGCAAATATAAACTCTCCTCTGCCTGCATTCTCTCGATCTCTCTCCTCTGTTTCTCACAGTGAGGATGGTACAAAGCTGCAGAAAGCACACATCCACATGATGATGACAAATTCCATAAGGATAAAAATGTCCAATGCTTACTGTATCTTTAAAAAAAAAAAAAAACTTGTGGCTCCAACTTTGTATCTTAGCACTTTGTATGTTATGTTATATTTATTTGTATGTGTCAAATAATAGTAAAAACTTCATTGACGCACATTGATGGATTAATGTTCTGGAATATAATATTACCTTCAACTTTAATTCTCTCTGAAAACTCTAGATATGGTGCAAGAAGCTCTGGGAAGGCAGAGGCCAACATCTGGAAGGAAACTTCTTTATATTGCAACACCTCCTCTCCACTGAAAAAAATAATACAAGGAAGGACATTACAGTATTTTTTATTAGTTTTACGATTATATTCAATTGAAATTTTTCTAAAATAAAAACATGTAGATGTAATGTATACAGTGGCATTGATAATTAGGATAAAAGCTTACCTGAGAATGGTGCTCTTAGTCTCACTGATGTTGACATGTTGTAGTTTATTCCTCCAGCGAGTAGCCGACAGTGAGATAGACCGCAGAGCAGACAGGCCCTCATTCAGACTTTTCTTAACTCGAAGAGCTTCATTATATCGCTGCTGAGACACACACCCTATCTCCTCAAAACCTGAGAAATAATGTTAATTATAAAGTGTTTTTATTATAAAGTGTTTGTTTAATTTTTGCTTGAATTTAAAATTCAAGATGATAGTAGAAATTCTTACACTTGAGTCATGTACATTTTTGTCATTTTACAAAACATTATGAAGAAAAAATAGAAAATTATGTAAGCAATCATGTATGTAATGTAATGTGTGTATGTGATACAATATTCAAGGCACTTTTTGGTACCTCTGGGAGTAAGTCGCATGTCAGCATTGTCTGGTCTAAGTGAAGTCCTGAACTCTGCCCTGCTCGTAAACATCCGGTATGGTTCAGTCACTCCACGTCCAACTAGATCATCAATCAGTACCCCGATGTAGCTCTGAGTACGCGAGAGAGACAGTGGATCTTTGGAAAGAGACGTCCTGCCAGCATTTACTCCAGCCCAAAGACCCTATAGCAGAAAGCAGAATAGACTGTTATGGCATCAGGAAGCAAGCAAATATATATTATCATAGGCAACGTACAGTAAACCTTCAATTTTTCCCACTAAATCCGACCATTTGAGAATCACCTACATGGTTTAATATATTGTCCTTTGGATGTGTGCAGTGCTTTTTTTTTTTACCTGTGCTGCTGCTTCCTCATAGCCTGTCGTCCCATTAATCTGTCCAGCCAGAAAGAGACCTTGAGTGCGCTTTACCTGCAGCCATGGATAGAGTTGTGTCGGACAGACAAAATCATACTGCACCCCATAACCTGAAGCAAAACAACACGTTTTACCAGTACAGACACAAATACATATTCTACCGCAAATACCCGATATCATTCAGCATCAGATAGAACGCATGATGTATTTGATACATAATGTACACTTTCCAAAAGCAGCAGGCTCTAATTCGACTAGATGGCTTCACCCAACTTGGAATGTGAAAACGTACAGGGAAGTGTATGCCACTGGAGTAGTGGAGGAAACAGCACTGGCTCATATTATAGCACCTTTTACAAGATGGTATGTATAGTTTTGTGTAGTCAATAGTCTGGCTATGCAATATTAAAATATACAGTACCTGGAGTATGAATCTGGGCTTTCTGTAGACCAGGGATCTCTCTGATAAGGCAGAGCTGCTTATCAGGGGGCATCGTCATGGACAAACCCTGAGGGTACATGAGGTCAGAAGTCCAGCCTTCAGGTTCTAGCCATACCTGGTGCTGTCGTCCGGGAAACCGCAACACTTTTGACTCAATGGATGGGCAGTACCTACACGACACATCCAATGGTTGTATACCAACTGAACATTTTATACTAGTGTTTGCTTAAATTACAAGGTAACAATTTGAATGAACCATTGAATAAACCAACTAAGCAGTTACGATGATGTGTATACTGATGTTGCTCTTACATTACCTGGGTCCTTTGGTTTCTTGCTGGATGTGTGCGTTGACGTGGATGCTCTCCTTCACCACTCTCTCTACTCCAGGGGTTGTGTGCGTTAAAAAACATGGAAGCTGGTCCTCAGGCTACAAGAAAAATTACCACAATCAACACTTTAAACAAATGACTTATATTAAACCTATTATCACATTAAGTACTTTTCAAGATATCACATACAAAATCAAAATTTGCCTGGTTAGAGTATCCCCTGGTGGTAAATGCTGGCATTAAGTATTATTACTATTACTAGTACTGTTACTAGTAATACTGATGAACTTTTAAAATATTTTGACAAAACTGAAAAAAACTAATAGTTGTTTTTAATTTTCTCATCACAGCTCAGAACATTAGCTCAAAGCATAAATTCCCTGCAAATCTGCAATAGCCTGTAACTGACAGTTGTGGTGCAACTGCGCCCTGGGAGACCAGAGTTCGAGTCTCGGCTCTGTGTCCTTTCCAGATCCTGCTCCCCTCTCTACTCCCAATCACTTCCTGTCTCTCTACACTGCCCTAAAATAAATAAAGGCAAAAAGCCTGAAAAAATTCTGCAATAGCTCTCAAATATCATTCTGCAAATGCAAGATTGCAGTGGCATTAAACATGTGAAAACCAGGTGCATGCAGTTGCTTCTTGTTATATGTTTTTTTTCTGATAGACAGCAATATTTTCTGTGAGAATTAATTAAATATGAAAATATCTGGGGAATATGAATCACCAATAATTGGAAGAATAGCACAGTGAGTTTTTGTTTATTGTAAAAGCACATATTCTGCTACACATATGCTTTTGTGATATGCGTACACGTGAATAACAAACGTTATGGATATTGTAATTTGTATGTATAGAATGTAATAAATCATTTAGTAATGTAAATGTCTATCTTTACCTTGCAGTTTATGTGTGTGTTAATGAAGCTGAACGGAGTAGGCTTTTCATCAGGTAAGCGAATTTCAGTACAGGAGAAGTCAATTGTATCCTTGATGATTCTGGGAGGAGTACCAGTTCTTAGTCGACCAACCTTCAACCCTAAAATCTCTTTCAGACTATAGGACAGGCCCACACAGGAAGGGGGGTCACCAATCCGGCCCCCTGGAGATGAATTCTGACCCATGAAGAGAGAACCAGACAGGAAGGTACCAGTGGTCAAAACCACTGAGCGGGAATGGATTTCACCCCCTCCATGAGCTGCCAGAGTAAACTTACGGTCACATAAATCTATCATTAACAGCACACTATTTAATAGGTAAGTTCAATTTGTTGACTTTTAGATGTTTCTCACCTAAACGTATTCCATACACTTTATGTCCTCCTGGTTTATCTGGGTCAGCTGCAGACACAAGGAGATCATCTGCTGACCCCTCTAAGATGGTCAGTCTCTCTGTAGATAAAAGCTCTGACTGTAAGAGAAAAATTTGATGTGGTGTTACCCTGCGTGCGAAACTCTCCAAGTCAATCTTAAAGATTTTATAAGCCAAATGTCATTTACCATACAAAAGACAGTGAACACAATTGTACTGTAAGTGTATCAGTGATTTAATACAAAGTGAAGATATCAACAGATTAAGGCCCGATCCCAATTCTATTTTATACCCCTTTGCCTACCCCTAGCCCCTTAAAAATTATATGACTATAGCCGACGGCGGCATCTTGGAAGTATGTGATAAACAAATCCATGCATCTCCTTGACATATACAGCTAGCAGTGACGTATGACGGTGTAGTAGTGGTGTCCCGTTTCTTAGAGGAATGTTTTTAGCCCTTCCCCTTGTCACTCTGTTTTAAGGGGCAAGGGGAAGTGGTGAGGGGTAGGCGAATGGGTATAAAATAGAATTGGGATTGGGCCTTTACATTGCTGTCTTAAATGCGTTACTGAATCATAAGTGGGCGGCGTGTCAAAATTGCTGAAGTGGTGCGCGTTTGCCACTAAATTGACAGTTAATCCACGGGTCACATGCATTCCGAACCGAAGAGCACGATCCGTATGGATCACGGATCAACTGTAGTTGATTTTAAATATCAACAGCAGTTCTCAGAAATCAGTTAATTTAGGAATTAGGAATACAGACAGAATGCAACCTGTATGAAGTCTCTATAACGTCTACGGTCGAGCTGAGCCCTGGGGCCCCACACTGCGGGCCCCTTACTGCGGTTTAGAATGGAGAAATGAATCCCAGCCCAGTCACCCGCCCGTCCCATCACACCATCCAGAGCATCAATCTCCTTGACCAGATGACCTTTCCCCACACCTCCTAGTGATGGATTACACGAAAGTGCCCCTGCATGTCACACAAAAAAACTGCATTTAGAGGTTGAATGACTAATATCTGAATGTGGTTACATGAAGTCTTGGACTAACCTATAGTTTGAATTTTCTGCGTGATGAGCAGTGTGTTTGCCCCAACTCTGCTGGCTGCAGCAGCTGCTTCAGTCCCAGCATGACCCCCACCCACCACAACGACATCGTAATGTTGAGTGTGGACATCAGCAAACTGAATGGAGCAGGTGGATAAAGCCTTGTGTAGAACATGCAGTCTCCTTACCAACATGTGTGTTGACTGATAAACAGAGGGTGGAGAGTAAAAAATGTTCTGTGGAAAAAAAACCATTTCATCAGGCGTTTATACTTACGAAGTGTTTCACGCAACATTTCGTTAATGTTACGCAGCTATATTAAAGAACTGCTATACTTACATATGCGATTTATCCTATTTAAAAAGTTTATTCATTGAGATCACATTGAACACATGACCGATCCCTGAGCGCTGCCATGATGTCTCTGCAAAATATTACCGTAATGCTTATTATAGACGTCGCTTTTTACCGTAACATTTGTTACAGGCTGTCGAAATTATTTTATTTTTGTTTTCTTATAATTTATTACAAAATTCGAATTAATTTTCCAGGCAAACATAATTGATGTATATTAAAATCATTTGTTTCCATAAAAACTGAAACTGTGATATTTATATATTTTAATAGTTTACATTAAGACCAGACGTTTTCCAGGGACAGTCAAGGTTTTTGGTGTTCTGTCCCCGGAAATATCCCCGTTTTACAGCATGTCCAAAACAACCAGCAAAAAAAGCCCGATCAACACATCCCGCGGAGTACGAGAGCAATCAGTGATTATTTACACCAGTAGAGGGGGCTGCGAGCTGCAATAATATTGGTCGCGCGCCGCTGCTTTAGCGATGAAGAATTTAGGAAGAGACATGAGAAGGTTTTATCAATTATCATCAAATATCAAAAGTCAAAGTTATCGGGTTCAAGGTACTATACTGCTCATGTCAATTTAAAGTACTATTTGTATGTGATATAACAGAGCCTGAACAGGGAGCAGGATTGTTTGCAAGAAACTTTAAACTTTCCCATTAAGTTACGTTGTCACAACGCAGACATTCCCACCACTAATCTAGTTCCCACACATATCTACCACGTGGGTGAAAGAACACAGCTGTATAAACAAATAAAAAATAATATTTATCTCTAAGCAATTACACTGGCAAAATTACATTTGCAGAAAGTGTGCTCAACATGCAAATCAAAAGCTTAATTAGGGATGGTGAAGGTCCATTTCCAAAAGCATAAAAATATCTTTTAAACGTTTTAATTAGGCTACTGGTTGTATGACTGTACAGTTTGTGAAAATAAAATATTAAATACAATTAGAGAATGTTAAAAAAGTAACTACAATATTATTTGTCATGTTTTCATATTTTAGCTATTTTTGTAGTGTTATTGAATTTTGTCTTAATGCACGTAATACCGTTTTGATTAATTTGCAATGGTTATATTCACTATTTTCATATTGGACTATTTTACTGATAAACCTTATTAAAACCAGTTAGTGCAAACTATTGAATGAATAGCAATAATGAATTGCAATAGTGCAACAATAAAGTGCAACAATAAAAAGACAACAAAAACATTCAAAATGTCCCCGTTTTTTAATTCATTGATTATAACAAATTAGATTTTTATCTTGACCATTTAACTACATTTCCCCGGTTTTCATAAAAAAATCTGGTCATCTTAGTTTACATTAAAGTAACAATAGTGTATGCTGATAAACTATAACAATAACTATATTTGCATGCACACCAGTGGACGAACGATAACATTATGTAATTTCTATAAGCTTGTGCGCTGCAGTAGCCTATTATGCTGTCTTGAATGATCGGAAATGTACGTTTCTGAGGTAAATATTGCACATATAGCCTATGTTTAGAAGCGTTATGTTTTTACTCAGCAAAAATTGCATGTATTTCACAAATATTTCAGAATAGTCAGCAAGCTGTAAAACTATACAGTAGGCCTACAGTGGTTGAAAACTATCACCAATAGCATTTTACCAAGACACACGCAGGCATGAATTTGCTTGAACCTCCAATCTTTCCGACAAAGCACCGGAACACAAGTTACACAACCAGCTCGGAATCATGACCTCAGAAATGAGAATTATCAAATTTCTGAGGGCACGGGAAGGCAGTGGCATACTGCTTCTTGGGGCTTATTGCTTTAATATAATGACATATGGGTGTTTCTAAATGATATCAAAATAAGTAAATTACACGGGTGCTCTGGCAGAACGTACAGTAGGCTATGCTGGCAGTTTTTGTCAGTATTTTGATTTGCATTAAAGTGTTGACCCACCAGTGGGGGGAAAGCTGACCAAAAATCAACTTTGATTCAATGTTTGTCTTTTCAACATTGGTTAAACAATACGTTATCAACATTGATTAATTGTATTAACATTGATTAAACAACATTGATTCAATGTTTGTCTTTTCAACACAGATAAATCAATGGATTATCAACATTGATTCAACAATATATAGCATTGAATATTCAACCTCAACCAAAATGATGATTCTGATGAAATTTCAACATTATCACCTTGCTATCTGGGATAGGCGTGATTTGTGGGTGGGACAGGAGGGACATGTCCCCATCATATTTTGAAAGATATTAAGAAATGCTTAATGCGGAAGGTGTGTATTGTTTAGTGGCCATTAACATCTAAAACTTGTGGAAAACGCAGGACGGCGCTTTCAATCTCCCGTTGCTTGCATTTGTAAACTCAGAAAAGCGGACAGTTTGAAATGCATGCATTAGACATCTACGCTCGTGGCGATAGCTTGTACATTCAGCGTCTAAGCACAAAAATATGTAAACTTATGAACAAGTGACATCTTAAGTCATAAGAGTTCAGTTTTGTTGAACAGAGGCGCAGGCTCTTCTGCTGGAAAGGGGGCGGAGACCAGCTCATTTGCATTTAAAGTGAGACACACCAAAACAGCACGTTTTTCCTCACAGGCAAAAATGGACATATAGAGCACAGTATAATAAAAGATCTGTGGTGTATTTTGAGCTGAAACTTTACAGACACATTCTGGGGATACCAGAGAATATTTTTACATTGTGAAAAACACCTGGGATAGTGGCCCTTTAATGATCAATACAAACACATTATCCCCTATTTTGGTCCTCGGGTCCTTGGCCCAATTCCTGGAGTATGCTTTGTTGTCTTGTGGGTCTCCCTTCATCGTGGGTGAGGTGGAGGAGGAGGTCTGAGCCTATCCTGAGGGTGGCCACCCCGTTCATCATGGCCGCCAGTCCAGAGCCCACTCGCAAGATGGTCGCCGGTCCACAGCCCGCTCACAAGATGGCCGGTTCCAGGTTCAGATGTATCGTCTGGCGTCTGTGTGGTTGGCTGGTCTTCCCAAGGTCCCAAGTCCGGTGGTCCCAAGTCCGACGGTCCCTGAGGCATCCGTTCCTGTGCCGCTGTCCCTGGAGTCAGCTCTGCCGGTTGTGGCCGCCCGCAGCCTTATGGTGTGTCTTGGATGTGCACTGCTCTGCCTCATCCAGGATGGCCACCACCGGCCGTCCAGCCCTGCCCGCTTCGCCCATGCTTTAATTAGGCTGTCAACTAGTGTCAACAACGGTTACACCATTGGACTTGTATCACAAACCTTTGTTAGGGGCCAATTTAGTCAAATAGCACTAGTTTATGATGCTAATTAAAGATGGAATATAAACTAAACTACTATTTGGAACTACAGTATTTTCAAGTGTTGAATGTTATATTTGAGAAAGTGGTGCCTTACCCACAACTTTAGAATTAAAGTTCTGAAAGTCCAAGACATATTATGATCAAGAAGATTATTATGTTCCTCTACATTAGTTGAAATGTGTAGCTTTAATGCATATTTCTATTTCATTTTTTAAAAAGTTAAGCATGAAATATCATATATATTATATATACGCGGGCTGCACAGGCACGTGTCTTATTTATACAGTTATAAAGTCAGACGGGTCTGCACAAACTGTGCATCCTCCTTATACAGTGCGAGCTTCACAGTTAAAAAGTCTAGCAGCAGTTACTACGTTTCATAGTTTATTTTGTAAAGTCGGCAGGCTAATAATATTCAAAGGAAGTACGTTAAGAACTTTAAAATAAAGCAAAAACATTACATTCAACCTGCCTGACAACTCTCCTAACGAATTCAAACAGTGAAATGAAGCGCATCCCAGTAAGGTGCATCAGTTTTTTGGGACCCCCAGGAACACTTCCGTTGTCGTCTGTGCCGCTTGCAGCGCGTTTCTGTATTTGTTTGTGTTGCGAGAATTTGCAGTGCATGTGTTGCCAAATTAATCACGATGCTTTCTGAATTTGCTAGTGCTTTTTCTGTTTGCATGTGTTTTCTTCCATTGCAGCGCAGTGACCCCTACCGGCCACCGTATAATCCAAACAACTCAAATGACATGTTTTCTGAAGCGAAACAAAGGGTGTATGAGAAAATTATTATAGGGCTGACATATCATCAAATTTTCACTAGTTTACAGTTATCGTGGCCAAAATAATTAATGTCAATGATATTATCACTGTATCTTTTTAATGAATAAATTATTAGTCAAATTCATCTTTAATTTTGTTTGTGTTTTATCTTCTCATTGGTCAATGAATCACACTCAAAATACAATTACTGTCAATATGGTATATGGTGACACCCATATTTTCAACTTTAATTAGCAGAATCAAAACCAAAACCAACACATTTAAGCTAAAGAATATACAATTTCTTTTATATTCTTATATTACTTTTATTAAGTTTTATTTAATTTTAGCGCTATCCGAAGTATGGACATAAAATTATGTCATAAAAAACTATATTTGAAAAAGAAAGGAAGACATACAGTTTTGCGCTCAAAATTATTCAACTCCTTGGTAAATATGATCAAGGAAACGCTGTGAAATGTTACAAAATTTTCTGCCAAAGAGCCTTGATATCTCAGTGCTGTTATCTTATAGCAAAAATAATAGGTTGTAAAAGGGGTTGAATAATAATGAGCAATGTGTATTTAAGAATAATAAAAAATTGGTAAAACTTTCTATGAAGCCCATGCTTATAATAGGGCTTTTCACACTTAAAGTGATAGTTCACCCAAAAATTTAAATTCTGTCATGAATTACTCACTCTCGAGTTGTTCCAAATCTGTATAAATGTCTTTGTTTGGTTAAACACAGAGAAAGATATTTGGATGAATGCTTGTAACCAAACAGTAGGTGGACCCTATTGACTACCATAGTAGGAAAAATAACAATGGTAGACAAAGGAGCCCCCGAACATTTTGCTGTCCTACATTCTTCAAAATATCTCATTTTGTGTTCAACAGAACAAAATAAAATATAGCTGCAAGCAGCAATGCCGGGTTTCGAGGGTCATAGGTCACAAGGTCACCTTTGCCGTCGTCCACCGGGCTCGGAGTCTGACCCGAACACACCCGCAACGGATGACACTCACTCACACCCAGAAAAATGACAGGGATGATCAGCATCGGGTCATACAGACTATGCATATGCACATACGATACACACGCAGTGCACCAGACCGCAAGGCCCTACACTGGACAGTGAACACAGCTGCAAAGATTATCCTTGACATATTTATGGTACCTTCATCAAAGCCACCCGCATCGTGATTTGGTGAGTGTGAAGGCCATTAGAGTACAGTGAGCTCATTGATATGTTCAAGAAACCATTTTGAGATCTTTTGAGCTTTGTGACGTGGTCCATTATCCTGCTGGAGTCAGAAGATGGGTATATCGTGGTCATTGAGAGATGGAAAGACTACCAACAATCCTCAGGTAGTCTGTGGCATATTAATGATGCTCAGTTGCGTAGCACCGTGAGTCAACAAAATATCCTCACACCGTACACTCCACACTGGTTGATTAGCAATTTGGGTTTGTGTGTAAATGACACATGACGCACAAAGTATACAGTGCACACATTCACATGACACAGAGGGACTTATATGCACACACCAATGCTCACAGAACACAGAAACACAGGCACACAACGCACACTCAGTGAACACAAACAATTGTTCACAGAAAACCGACACACAAACGTATGTACGTACGTACGTACGTACACACACACACACACACACACACACACACACACACACACACAAACATGCATGCATGCATAAAACAAAGACACACAGACATACACAAGGCACAGACACACATTTACATTTAGCGGACGCTTTTATCCAAGGGGACTTACAGGGAGATTAGGAGGCAACAAAGCGATATGTCATACAGGGGCAGTAATACAATGAGCGCTAACACCAAGTTACAAGTTTCCATAAAAGCCAGAACCCTACCTATTGATAAAAAGAGACAGCATTAGAAGTATTCACAGAAGAGATGTGTTTTAAGATGTTGTTTGAATGTTCAATCTTCATGGTTCATGCTTCAATCACAGACTTTCAAATGCTCATGCACAGAACATAACATACACCCTGTAAAGATGGTTAGATGAGACAGAATAATAAACACAGACACGCAGCAAATCACTGTCTCCTGTTAATGTCACCTGCAAGATATAAACTGTGGGCCTCATTCTATTCTATACTTCATAAGAACAGACAAATAAGACATGACACACATAAACAAATATAAATCAATACGTTTGGCAGACGTTTTTATCCAAAGCGACATACATTGCATTGTACTATACATTTTATACAGTAAGCATGTGGGGGTTAGGTGTCTTGCTCGAGGGCACCTCAGCCGTTACCCGCCAACTCTGAGAATCGAACCAGCAACCTTCCGATCGTGAGCCCGACTCTCTAACCACGAGCCAATGAACGTGGTGTGACGGATTGTGCTTTCAGAGATGGCATTCTGGATACTTTGGTTAATGATGACTTTCTGTCATCTCACCATTCTCATCTGACGTCTGACATCAACAAGGCATTTTCATCCACACAACTGCCTCTCACAAAAATGGTGGGTCCCTATTGACTTGCATTGGTTTCGTGTCCAAACAGTGCAAGTCAATGAGGACCAACTAGGTTTGCATATAAACATTCTTCAAAACATCCTTCTTTTGCGCTCTGCAGTTGATTACAATAAGCCAGTGAGTGCTGCCATCTAGTGGCTAAAATACACCCTTTAAATAATCGGAAATAACTCTGGAACCGTTTTATTGAGAGCAATGGTTCTAGAGGCAAAGTTGTTCAGAATGAGGAGATCTATCACACGATGTCAACCTTTCGTGTGTACGTCAAATGTCACACGTGATACACAATGTTTTCTATATCCCAGTTTTACGCTTTTTCCTATTATAGCGCCACCTAATGGCCGAACGCCGCGTGTTTTTTACTGTCACCTCGGAGTGAGCTTGTACACATATGTTTCAAGCCCCGTGAAGATATCACAAACCGATCAGGAGTTATAGCCATGTTAATGAAAAAGACTACTTCCGGTTTGGACGTTTTGACGCCCCCTTGAGCCCCTGAATCGAAATTTCAACTTTTTTTCGATAACTGTTTTCAGTCCCGCTCCACAGAATTCAACTGCGTTGGTTTGGCTCCGATCGGTCGACAAACCTAGGACCAGTTTGCCAAAGTAGGTTTCGCAAAAAATGCAAATTTGCGGCAAAACAATACTAATTCCGATTTTAAACGGAGATATACGTTTTGTTCGCCTTGAGCCAAGGATTCCAAAGATACCAAGTACTTGGGTGTACAACGAACGGTTAAAGAGTAATGAGCGTAAACGCGTTTGGCATCGCTGTAGCGCCACCTAGTGTCCAAACGTCAAGTTCTTCTCATCGTGACCTCACAGTGATGGTCTACATATATATTTCAAGCCCCGTGAAGATATCTTAAACCTTTCTCGAGTTATGACCGTTTAAGTGCTTCAGGCTCCGCCCACTTGAGTTTTTCGCGCCCCTTGTCGACCCCGAATCAATATTGCAACTTTTTTTTGATAATTATTCATATTCACACTCCATAGAATCAATCTGCTATGGTCTGGTTCCGATTTGGCAAAAAACCTAGGACTAGTTCGTAAAAATGTTTTTTTACGTTATCATCGATAACTCGCGAACCGTTTGATTGACAGGAATGCTTCAAGAGGCAAAGTTGTTCAGAATGAGACGATCTATCTCTTGATTCCAATATTGTGTGTGTACGTCAAACGTCACGTGATACATGCACCAAAAACTTTAATTTCGCCCCCTAGTGGCCTATTGATTTCAAACTTCTTACAGGCCTTCATGAGCAGGACACGAACAAGCCCAGCGAGTTTCGTTCCGATAGGTCTCCGTTAACCTCGTCTAACGAGTGCTCAAACTTCATTGGCCGATGGCGTCCACGATTTTTTAAAGACGCCAATGTCCGTTTACACACTCATGGTACATCGCACAAAGACGCACCATACCAAGTTACAAGTCGATCGGACTAACGGTTGCGTAGTTATGGCCATTTTCATGTTTTTCCCAGTTATAGCGCCACCTAGTGGCCAAAGGCCGTGGTCTTTTTACCTGTGACCTCGGAGTGAGCTTGTACACACACGATCCAAAGCCCATGAAGATATCTCAAACCGTTCACGAGTTAAAGCCATTTTACTGAAATTGGCTACTTCCGGTTAGGACGTTTTGACGCCCCCCAGCGACCGTGAATCGAAATTTCTACTTTTTTTCGATAATTATTTACATTCACACTCCAGAGAATTCGTCTGCGTTGGTTTGGTTCCGATCGGGCGAAAAACCAGGGACTAGTTCATTTCAGTTTTTTTGCATATTATGCAAATTAGCGGAAAATCTATCTAGGCGGAAATGAAATCGGAGATATACGTTTTTTAAGTTTTAAGCCAAGGATTCCAATGATACCAGACACTTGGGTGTGCGACACACGGTTTACGAGTCATGAGCGCCAACGCGTTGGGCATCGCTGTAGCGCCCCCTATTGTCCGATATGGCTGGCTCGGGGTTTCGGAGTAGCGAGCAATACTACAACCATCTGGCCAAGTCTCAAGTCTGTCGGCCTTACGGTTTGGGCTGCACGACGCGTTTTAGCAAAGAAGTATAATAAATATAGCCGCAAGCGGCAATCCAGGGGTTCGAGCCTTCGAGGCCACTAGGGCACCTTCTACGTCGTCGACCAGGCTCAGGAGTCTGACCCGAACACACCCAGAACTGATGATACGCCCCTACACCAAGAAAAATGACTGGGATGGTCAGTATTTGGTCATACAGACTATGCATGCTTACACACACATTCACGTATACAACACACATCTGAATATCAAGTCATTTGGACAATTCGTTGATGAGAATCAGCTTCTCAAACTCATTTGGGACCATCCATTTCAGAAAGTGATTTGAAGATCCTGCGACGTTTCTGTGCAGAGAGATTTAATTTGTAAATGTCGTAGAGACACGGGGATTGTCGGCTTTTGTAGAGGGGAGAGAGTGCTTTAAAACGCAAGTGATTTGAAGATCCGGCGACGTTCCTGTGCAGAGATATTTAAGCCGACAATCCCCGTGACTCTTTCAGATTTAATTTGTAAATGTCGTAGAGACACGGGGATTGTCGGCTTTTGTAGAGGGGAGAGAGTGCTTTCAAACGCAAGTGATTTGAAGATCGTGCGACGTTCCTGTGCAGAGATATTTAATTTGTAAATGTCGTAGAGACACGGGGATTGTCGGCTTTTGTAGAGGGGAGAGAGTGCTTTAAAACGCAAGTGATTTGAAGATCCTGCGAAGTTCCTGTGCAGAGATATTTAATTTGTAAATGTCGTAGAGACACGGGGATTGTCGGCTTTTGTAGAGGGGAGAGAGTGCTTTAAAACGCAAGTGATTTGAAGATCCTGCGACGTTTCTGTGCAGAGATATTTAATTTGTAAATGTCGTAGAGACACGGGGATTGCCGACTTTTGTAGAGGGGAGAGAGTGCTTTAAAACGCAAGTGTTTTGAAGATCCTGCGACGTTCCTGTGCAGAGATATTTAATTTGTAAATGTCGTAGAGACACGGGGATTGTCGGCTTTTGTAGAGGGGAGAGAGTGCTTTAAAATGCAAGTGTTTTGAAGATCCTGCGACGTTCCTGTGCAGAGATATTTAATTTGTAAATGTCGTAGAGACACGGGGATTGTCGGCTTTTGTAGAGGGGAGAGAGTGCTTTCAAACGCAAGTGATTTGAAGATCGTGCGACGTTCCTGTGCAGAGATATTTAATTTGTAAATGTCGTAGAGACACGGGGATTGTCGGCTTTTGTAGAGGGGAGAGAGTGCTTTAAAACGCAAGTGATTTGAAGATCGTGCGTCGTTCCTGTGCAGAGATATTTAATTTGTAAATGTCGTAGAGACACGGGGATTGTCGGCTTTTGTAGAGGGGAGAGAGTGCTTTAAAACGCAAGTGTTTTGAAGATCCAGCGACGTTCCTGTGCAGAGATATTTAATTTGTAAATGTCGTAGAGACACGGTAATTGTCGGCTTTTGTTGAGGGGCGAGAGTGCTTTCAAACGCAAGTGGTCTGAGGTTTCTACGACCTTCCAGTGGCTAGATATTTATTTTTGAAGTGAATTTGTATTGTAGTTTACTAAGAGCCAATGAGTGATGCTCTGCTGCCATCTAGTGGTTATAATACATTACATGTGTAACGTGTGGACACGTTTCATTTCCAACAACACAAAGTATACAATGCGCACACACTGGCATGACACAGACGGACATATATGCACACACACACACGCATGCTCAAACAGCACATGAAACACAGGAAGACTGTTAATGTAACACGATTGGATCTTTAAACTGACCCAATAGTATTAAACTGACTTGATGTTTAATTAACAATCACAAAATAATCAAATGAAGCATATTTTGTTATACTTGGACATTAATATGCTCAGTGTTAAAGTTAAAAACTGATAATTCAGGCACCAAAACAGTAAGAGCACTGCAATATTATCATCATACAATGTCAGTCAATCTATCCGTTTTGCAAGGCCAAAAATGACTAGGATGGTCAGTATGGCTCAAACAGACTGTGCATGCTCACACACATACATATATACCTCAAGCATGTCATTTTCTTTAATATAGAGTCATTTGGACAATTCGGTTATGAGAATCAGCTTTTCAGGCTCATTTGGTAACATCCATATCAGAAATGGCCCTGTGTTGTTCAACTATAGGCCACCGGGTGACGCAGGCGAACCACGTTTTTTGGGAGTCCTCAGAGTGTCATCCTTAATCAACACGTCAAATACGGTGAAGATACGTCATTTCGTTTAAAAGTTATAAGCATATGTACACTGAAGAGCAAAAAAAATACCCACGACGAACTTTAGGTGCATTTTTCGGCCACTTCCGGTGAGATTTTTGACATTTGGGCAAATCAATATAGTAAACCCATATAGGTAATGTTCTTCCTATGGTGGTTTCGTCTCGATCGGAGTAACGGTCGCGGAGATATTCGCGATTGTTTTTTTAGCGCTTAAACGCCGAACTGGGCAAACGGTAAGTTGAAACCTGGCAAGCTTGGTATCGTAGGACTCGGAAACGATTCAGGACCACAAACAATCAAGTCTCATGAAAATCCGTCAACGGCAGACAAAGTTATAGGCCTGTAAAGGTCAAACCGTTGCGTAGTCACTGTTTTTTCTGCCATTTGCCCCGTTATAGCGCCACCCAGTGTCCGAACGCCGCAATTTTTTTGTCGTGACCTCGGAGCGATGGTCTACACATATGTTTCAAACCACCTGAAGATATCTTGAAGCACTCTCGAGTTATTGCCGTTTGAATGTGATAGGCTCCGCCCATATCTGTTTTTGGCGCCCCCTACCCACCCTGAATAAAAATTTCAACTTTTTTTCGATGATTATTGATATTCACACTTCTCAGAATCAATCAGCGTTGGTTTGGTTCCGATCGGGCGAAAAACCTAGGACTGGTTTACAAGAGTAGGTTTTTCACACGATCACCGATAACTCACGAACCGTTTGATTGACAGCAATGCTTCAAGAGGCAAAGTTGTTCAGCATGAGGAGATCTATAATTTGATATCAATAGTTTGTGTGTGTGTCAAACGTCACGTGATACACAACTTATACTATTCTGAAAAACGGTATTTCGCCCCCTGGTGGCCTATTGATTCCAAACTTCTTACAGGCCTTTAGGAGCACGACACGAACAAGCCCAGCGAGTTTCATTCCGATCGGTCTCCGTTAACCTCGTCTAATGAGTGCTCAAATTTCATTGGCCGATGGCGTCCACGATTTTTGAGATACGCCAATGTCCTTTTAGACACTCGTGGGACATCGCACAAAGACACACCATACCAAGTTACAAGTCGATCGGACTAACGGTTGCGTAGTTATGTCCATTTTCATGTTTTTTCCAGTTATAGCGCCACCTAGTGGCCTAACGCCGCGGTCTTTGTTACTGTGACCTCGGAGTGAGCTTGTACACATACGATCCAAAGCCCATGAAGATAGCTCAAACCGTTCCCGAGTTATAGCCCTTTTAGTGAAACTGGCTCTTCACACGTCTGACGTTTTGGCGCCCCCTGGCGTCCGTGACTCGAAATTTCAACTTTTTTTCTATAGTTATTCATATTGACACTCCACAGAATTCATCTGCGTTGGTTTGGTTCCGATTGGTAGAAAAACCAGGGACTAGTTCATTTCGGTCAATTTGCATATTATGCACATTAACGGAAAATTTTCCCAGGCGGAAATGAAAACGGAGATATACGTTTTGTTTGTACTGGGACACAGATTACAATGATACTAAACACTTGAGAGTGCGAGAAACGGTTTAGCAGTCATTAGCGAAAAGGCTATTTTGCTTGCTGTAGCGCCCCCTATGGGCCGATTTGGCTGGCTCCGGGTTTCGGAGTAGCGAGCAAGACTACTACCATCTGACCGAGTCTCAAGTCTGTCGGCCTTACGGTTTGGGCTGCACGACGCGTTTTACCAAAGAATAATAATAATAAAAATCTGAGCAATTACAATAGGGTTTCAGCCCTTCGGGCTCGAACCCCTAATAATAAAAATCCTTACAAATACAATAGGTTTTCAGCACTTCGTGCTCGAAACCCTAATTATAAAGTAATTGTGCCTACTATGGTAGTCAATGGGGTACACCTACTGTTTGGTCACAAGCATTCTTTCAAATATCTTTCTCTGTGTTTATCAGAACAAAGAAAAGTAAACAGACAACTCAAAAGTGACTAAATGATGACAGAATTTTTATTTTTGAGTGAACTATGGCTTTAACATCGTTAACCCCGGGTAATCCTAAACCCTGGATAAACGGAATCCTGGGTTATCTGTTTCATGTTTCACACTGCTTATACTTGACCAGGGGTTAATAGATAATCCTGGGTATTCATTAACAGACGTTTCACACTGTACATTCCTAAACCCCGGGTTAACGTTCGTATTTGCATAGTTGCGGTGGACAATCAAGATTGTCCTCAACAACATTGAGGACAATCAAGAGACTCATACACAACTATTACAATAGAGAGAAACATTAAGTGATGCTCATGAAGTCAACACCATTCATTTAAAGTCAGGTGGGTGTAAACCTCTGAAATAATAACTGGTGTAAATTGTTTATATTTAATTTCCTGAGAAACATATATGTATTTTTATAGCTTCTGAAAGACATTAATAAATGAAAAAATAAGATGTGTAAACAAAACAAAAAGAATTTACACCAGTTATCATTTTCAGAGGTTTACACCCACCTGACTTTAAATGAATGGTGTTGACTTCATATTAATCAACATTTTGCTATTTGAAATAGATGATTTGAGTATGATTAATTTAAATCTGTATTTTATCCTTTTATTTGTGATTATGATATCAACAATAAAACGAGTAGATGTACTAAAATAATTAACTGTTTGAGTCTATGAATGCTTAGGCTTCTCTTCCTGCTAGGTTACCTTGGCTTTTAGAAGGGACCTCTAATCATCATGTGTAAAAACATCATCTGTTAGCAAACACTCTAGCCTTGAGGAGTTGTGTGTGTGTGTGTGTGTGTGTGTGAGCATGAGATTATATTTACGTATTTATATTTAAGTATTTTCTTGAATCCACAAGAGCCATGCAAGGATGCTTGCTTCAGTGTTGCCACCCCTTATAATTCTTATGCCACCCCCTTGCCACCCCATAAATAATTTTCTAAATCCGCCCCTGCTTCTTTGCTTATTTCTCATATCATGTGTGTTTTTTTATTTGTGAGTTTGCTTCTACTGTATATCAGTGAGAAAGAGCATATAGTTTTTCAGCTGTGCTTTCCAGGCGGCCTCTGTACTCCAGGTTCTTATAGTTACATTCGGGTACTCCCTCTGTTCCATACAGCAGACCCCAACAGCAGCAGCCGATCACTGCGGTACTGTCACTGTCTCCTATAAGCAATGATGCGTAAGGCATTTCATGGGGATGGATGCGTTTATAATATACAACTGATTGCCTGGAGCTAAATCTAACACACAATATAGTGAGGTCTTATTAGTTTATTATTAAATACTGTTTAACATACAATTGCAACAAAACGTTTGTGAGCCCTTTGTCACAAATACAGTCTATCTTCTAGAGCCCTGGTAAACTGGTAATGGCTGAAAAAAATTCAAGAAAGATTAGGGTTACTGACCTCCATGTAATCCTGCTCGACTCATGAGTTTCTCCCAGCTTGAGCCAGCCCCCAAAAGGGCATCCAGTGCTATCATTGGAGCATCATGACCACTGCGACCAGCCCACCCTGATAGGCTAAAGCTTTTGTAAGCCTCATCTCGTTCAGCTGGCCCATACTGGTCAGGCCAGTTAACTGGCCCAGTCCCAGAAGACAGTCCCCTGAGATCCAAGTACCTTGGTGGATGAGAATAAAAATGCAGAAAATCTCAACACCTTTTAACTTTCATTTTCTTCAAAGAAAATTACGTCAATTGTCACTCTGTGGCAGATATGCTTTGTAAAGTTTTGCATAGCCATTCTTCCTACACAATAGCTGCACTACAGTTTGCAATATTCTACAACATTTAGAGATGCTACAATGCAACACATTTATTGTCTAACATACTGTACTCATCCGAGTGTTGCGTTTGTTTTTAGTACAACAATTTGGATACAATCCAAAAAGAATGTGAAAATAATACTTTGTTGATAAAAGCCTCTAAATTGACATCTGTCACTATGGTTACAGGCATCCTGTGCAAATAGCCTATGAGTTTGCATTCCTGTGTTCTGTGCCAAAGTTTTTGAGGATTTAATGTTTTGCATTTTATTTTCTAATTTGGTATGGCTAATGCAACATCTGAATACTAATGAGTAATATGGTGTTCTGAATGAACTTGAATAATTAGTATCCAAATCAATATTCACTATTAGATTAATAGAATATTAACATGCCTTCAGTTTTTATGAACTAGTGTCTGCTTAAATAAATTAGTCAGATCTAAATAAAAAAGTATAGCAAAAAAGGACCATGTCTAAAGGTCTTCACATGTCCAAAAATTGGTCTCAAGACAATGTGAGCCAAAACTGGTCATGACTGGATACATTTTAGAGGAACAAAATAGCTGTATACTTGACAAAATCAGAAAATTGAGACTTGGGAAATTGAAAACATCAGTTTAGTAAAATGCTAGGAAGAAAGATAGCCTTGTAGATGGTTCTATTACTTATCATCAGTTAAACTCTACCTAAATTTGGTTTCTCACCATTTCCATTTCTCAATAAAGTAGTCCCAGTCTCTCTGAGTCTCAGTCACAGCATATTCTGTAGACTGTATGAATGTCTTTGCTACAGGACAAGCCTCCTCCAGCAAACCCAAGCCCCAAGTCATGATTGGTCTCCGCTGGACTGCGTAGGCGGCAAACAAGGCTGAAGCCACAGCGCCGAGAAATCCGGTTGGATGAGGATGCGTCATTCTTCCAGTCTCCACAGCAGCTGCAACCAGTAAGGACAGTTGCTCAGGATGAGGGTATCTGTGGAGTAAATACATTTAGATGTAACATTACCACCAAATATCTTTTATAATGCAAAATACAGAACAAGTATGACCTTTACCTAAGGCCGATGCACATGGACCTCATGGCTGCCCCACAACCTGTGCCCTCTGGATTGTAGGGAATCCTGTAACCCCCTTTAATGCTTGGCCGCAACTGAGAAATACCTTTAGAGAGAAAAGCAGCTGTCATGACATGATAAGGATGATTTTAGCCACGCTCATAGTGTTGTAGTAGGCTACACAAGACAAAGGTCCAGACTAACTTTTTTTACTAGTAGCCGTAGCCCCTCACTGAACATTTAAGGTAACCTGCAACACAAATATTTAAATTTTTCCCCATTTTACTACATTACTATGCTTTGGTAATACACAGATTTATCAACATTTATAAACAACTTAAATTTGAACATCAATTACATTTTTAAGTTTAGTTTATTTAACAGTTACCTTTAGAATAAAAAAATAAATAATTATATAAATATAAAACACTGCACAGTCCTCAGTGTATGAACTAAATATACACAGACACAGCTACAAAGGTTTTTCCTTCAAGAGCATTGAGTAATTTTCTCTGTCTTTTGTTGTTTCACTTACATTAACGACAGGAGGATTTTTTGATACTTTAATTTTAAAAGTTTTAAGTTTGTTCAGCTGCTATATTGTATGTTCATATATTTATAAAAATCATTATGGTAATTTACTTTAAATTATCATAAACATTGGCAGGGAAAGAGGTAATGACATGGTAAGGTTCACATCAAAAGATAACTATGATATTTATGCTTCAAAAACATACTTCATGGTAAAAATAATTTCAACATTAAAAAAAGACGTTACAACTCATACAAAATATGATCAAAAAATAACCACCATGTGGGGTCTTTTACCCAGAATGCTAGATGGTCCAGGCTTTCTTCCTTCCATGTCCTTCATTCCCTCTACATAACCAAAAACAACCTTGTGCAGTAACTCCTCACCTTCTTTCCCTACAATACAAAATCAATTCATAATATTAATAATCATAATTCTTTTAATTGTTAGTCCGCCAACCCCTCCACATTTATGGACCAACCTGTTGCTAGAGCCTCAGCAGTTGCCAAGTGAAGCACTGTGTCATCACTTACAGGCCATTCAGGAAGTTCTGCAGAGATGTTGGCCAGCCCTCCGAGCTCTTGCAGTTCCTAAATGATTAGGATGACTTGTTGACGGCTGAGGTTAACCAGCATTAAAATATTTCCGGGTTTAATATAAAGTCAGCTGTAATAACTACATCCTCTGTAAATACCCAAAGAAAAAAGTAACTTTGTTTAAACAAACAAGAACTATTTACGTTACATGGCAAAGTGTTTATGGCCCAGGGCTTTGGGCTTTTCACACTTAACATTGTTAACCCCGGGCTATCCTAAACCCTGGATAAACGGAATCCTGGGTTATCTGTTTCAAGTTTCACACTGCTACCAGGGGTTAAGAGACAATCCTGGGTATTCATTAACAGATGTTTCATACTGTACATTCCTAAACACCGGGTTAACATTCTTATTTGCATATTTGCAGTGTCACTGTCACTGATTGGAGGAACAGCAGGCAACTTGTTTACACGGCTGCTCAATGATTGGCTGTCTGTTGCCATCCGCAGCAACAAGCAAACTCAGGTCCATTTCACACTGAACAAACTTAGCACCGCAAAAGGGCTTTTCACACTGCGTTTAACCCCGGGTTATCTTCATTCTAAACCCAGCTTTTAACCCTGGTTAATTGAACGTTTCACACCTGTAATTTGAATGCGGTGTTAGCACCACATTTTACCCGGGGTTATGAAACCCTGCTCAGGAGTTATGGTCCTGTGGTGTTAACCCTGCATTGCAGTGCTAAGTTTGTTCAGTGTGAAACGGAGCTGAGTTTGCTTGTTGCTGCTGGACGCATGGCAACAGACAGCAAATCATTGAGCAACCATGTAAACAGGTTGCCTGCTGTTCCTCCAATCAGCGACAGTGACACCGCGGATATGCAAATAAGAACGTTAACCCGGAGTTTAGGAATGTACAGTTTTACAGTGAACATTTTTGTCAGTATGTTCATTTACAAATCGGATAGCACTGCAGTGGAGTGTTCCTTTAAAAACAGTACTTAAATTTATGTAGACTTAAAAACAGAAAAGAAAAAAGAAAATGCACTAGCAAGATACTGGTTTAACACAGTTGTACATTATACCCTATTTTGTTTTACATATTTATTCCCTGTATGGTACCTACTGTATACAAGTACTAGTATAGTAGTATACAAGTATCTACTGTATACTACTTCAAATATATTACTATTGCATAGTAAAAAAACTGAAAACACAGAATCCAGAAAAATGTAAACGGAAAAACAAAATTTGAGAACAAATTAAACTGAATTTGGGAAAAAAATTAAATGGATTCCATAGGGCCCTATGTTTGTAAAGAAAGCCTTGACTTCAAATTCAAATGCACTTTTGCTTATGTGTCTGGCAGCAACGAGGCACAAGTTAGAATCATCTTACTTTGTCTTGAATACACATTTTGTCGAAAAATAGACACAAATGAACATCAGTCTGTAAAAAAATTGTCCTGCCATAGTCCTGCTTACCATGTTTTTTTTTTTGACAAAACCTAGAACAGGCACAGGCCTTTACAAAAAAAAATTATTCTTATATGTAGCTTTGCACACTGCTGGAATCTAGAATGATTTATCAGCATTTCATTGTTCATAGCAGAGGGCTCTCTCAACTTATATCTTACATTTTGTTGTTTGCCAACTGATTTTTCTGAGGTTTTTTTAATATTGTTCATATCGTTATCGGAATTATATCGTATTGATCGAAATGAAAAAATATATTGCAATATAAATTTTTGCCATGTCGTCCAGCTCTAGATCGATCTCCAGCAAAACCTGAACCATCAGGGGGAGCTCTGGTGCCGGAGAGCATTGAGGCGCCGGCTCGGAAGAGAAACCAGAAGCAATAATACCTAACAAATGTAGAAGGCATGCCTCTTCATAACATAAAATAGTTACTTTACTTTAATTTTCAGTTGTCAATTTATGAAGAATATGTACCGTGATGGATGTGATGATCCTGAAATTGGCACTTATATGACTGGAAAAACTAAAATACTAAAATAAAACAAATGCTTTAAAATCTCAACGAGAGACCTCACGTGGGTATTTGAACCACCAAATGTTAATATCTGTGCTAAAACCCTTTGGTAAAAACTTTATTTTTTCATGGTAAGTTTGACATGTTCTGTTAACTGTGGCATCAACTGCCACTAACCAATGAAAATGCATGTGGGTGGAGCAACACAGGTAGCCCCTCCCTAGGGGTAGCCACGCCTCAGTCTGCAGTCTGCAGACAGGTGTACTTGTAAAAAACTGGGAGAGTAAGAGTGATTTTAGCTTTAAAGGGAACCCCGGGTATAGAGAGATGTATGGCTTAATACGTTGTAAAAGCCTTACACTAATAGCATTTGTCTTTAGAAATCTTTTATACTTAAAATATTTTAATTTCTTTTAAAAAATGCTAAATGTACATCTTGTTATTGTGTTCATCACTATATTCTCATAATGTATAAAGTATACAATAATAGTGGTCATAAGACATAAGATGATGTCTTAAATAATCTTAACTGTCTTAAAGACAGTAGTTTAAAGCTGTGATTTAATGCATATGTTTACATTAAACAGACCCTTACTGAACGCATTCTTCTTTTATGGCAGGCAGGCTTGTGTAAAGAGGACATATCACCACCTACTGTCCCTGTGTATTTATAAATCTGATCTTATGTTTGACATCTCATATTTTACTGTTATGCAAAACGTGTGCGCTTTGCCGTAGCGTTAAAGGGCCCCTATACCAGAAAACACCCATTCACTTTTCTATAATCCCCAATAAACCTCATCAGTCCTCTTGAACGAGACATTTGCATTCTCTGAGCAATGTGAACTCACATTGATTAAGCCCTGCCCATGACTGCTGATGGACTGCTGCTGTCTTCACCCTCATCCAGCTGTACACTGTCCACCATTGCTTTCACACTGGACTACTTACAGTGAGCTACTTGCAATGAGCTACAAGAATGTGTGCTTTCACTGATAGAGATCGCGCATGTGCATTCGCGGGCAGACCTCACGCGTGTGCTTTGACTGCTTTCACTTACAGAGATCGCGCGTGTGCTTTCACTGACAGACATCGCGTGCGTGCATTCACTGACAGACATAATAGCATTTATGACAAAAATAATAACAAAATATGGAGATATAAGGTTTCTGCCCAGCAGCAATAATAAATAATTGTAATATTCTATTTCAGCTTTAATTTTGTTGATCTAGCTAACATTCATTAGCTACAATGGAATATGCCAACAGCAAGTTAGCTAACTTTATTGGATTTGTTTCTCTTTGGTAATGAATTTCAATGTCAATGTCAAACCTTAGCCTAAAATTAAAATATTATGTCTGCTAATCTTTCACAATATAGCAAATATTTTGGTGGTTAAAAAGCATACATCAATAATAGAAAAGTAGCTGTGCTGAGTTGTGAAATGTGTGCAGGTGAGGCGAAAATATGTAAAAATGTAAGGTTGGTCATTTTTACCCATATCTGTAAAATTGATGTAGAAATACAAAAATTGCTTTTGTTTACAAAGCAAGCAAGAATAAAATAAATATAATGTCACCTTAGAATTATAGGGTCCTATCAGACATTTTTTATTTGTTATTCACATATTCTCATGCTAAATACATGTATGTTGTGCATTAGAAGGGTAGTGTTACAAAAATATATATTTTTTTAAAAGTAAGAAAGGAAAAATAAAATAAGGGTTTGTGACAATAAAAACACGTTTATTGAGAAACAATTGACTAAATGATGAACAAAATGTTTTTAACTCTCTCGGGTCACTTTAGACCCAAGGGGTTAATAGTTGTGTTTGAGTCCCTTAGTTGTCCTAACTGTGAAAAGATGGATCTCAAAACCATACAGTCACTGCTGGAAGGGTTCAAATATTTATCGATAGTTTCATTTCTCTTGTCCCAAACTCTTCTTGGGTCATTTGGTTGACCCGTTGTCTTTGTTGACAGAACCAGCTGCAGACGCTAAAGAATATCTGTGCTCCATAACGACTGTGCAAAACAACTGCTAGATAGACACCACAAATACAGTTCCACGCTCCGGTACTGTTAGCATTCACACTACATGAATACCATGCCCGAGCCCAACTGAACCGTGCTCTGGCCCACCACTAACAAGCGAGCCAGGGACGGCTAAATGAACAAACGCATGGTGCGGACCGATCACACAAGTCACCGGGCTTTGGGGGTCAAACGTGCTCGGGCACAGTTCCAATCGCCTAGTGCGAGTACACCCTAAATCCACCAGTTTAATCCATCTAGATTAAAGACGCATCTTTTCAACCAAGTATTTACATGATGCATTCTATGCAAATTTGCATATCAAATGCATATTATTATCTTGTGCTTAAAAGTAGTGAACAGCAGCTATGCTAATTGGTCTTTTTCTGCCTTTCTCCCCTACCTCGGGATGCCCATGCCGAGGTAACTAGAGCGATTACATCAACTCTAGTCTCAACGCCAGGTGTCAGCCCTCTGTGAGAGCCTGCGGCCTGACTGACCATCCCAGCTTCGGCAATGTCCATCATCACGGCAACTTCCTCACCTATACCTTGGAATGCCCATCCAGAGAAAACTAGAGATTACATCAGCCCCAGTCTCAACGGGTGTCACCACCACCCTGTGAGAGCCTGCGGATTGACTGACCATCTTCTATCATCACCAAGAGTAAAGATGCACTGGTTGTAACCCCATTAATGCTATACAGTATTCACAATACTTAGTATTTAATGCTAAATGTACACTGAAGATGTTATAAGTGCCCTGGTGCTGCTTAAAATCGCAACTCGCGTTATGTCTGAAGAGCACCTTTGCCTATGCCAAATCATGGGGGACAAATTTTATCAACTGACTCCGAATTTTTGCTGTGACGCAGTACATAAAGATTGCTGTCTAAAGATCTTGGAAAGAAATATGAAAGTGAAAAGCCTCTTTTATACATGGCTTCAGCACTAAATTCACACTTTAAAGCACTGCCCTTTTTGAAAGAAGATAAGAGACAGGAGGTCTACACCAAAATGGCCATGGAGGCATATTTTTATCTTATAAATTATTTTACACTGCCTAAACATGTTATTTTTTGCTGGCTATTTTGTCAATGTGACAAAATACTATCTGAGTTCTGTAAAAGTTATTTTTATAATGTTTAAATATTTCAGAACCACCGAAGAAGGACCAGAAAGACAAAATGAGTAGACTCCTTATTTGGGGGGGTGTTTTCCAGTAAATTGTGTCAGAAACTTTAAAAGTAAAAGAAAGAACTATTCTGTTTTCAACAGTTATTTATGTGATCTTATTGTGTTTTTTATGTTTATAAATTAAATGTTATAACATGAGTTATGTATTGTACAATAAATGCTGTTACTAAATTTTTCTGAAACGAAATGTAATTAAAAATGGATCCGTATCTGATGTGTGTCGTGTCTATTGTACTGTACCATACTGTGACATTATAACCTACCTGATGAATGGCAGGGCCAGATTGGTTGTATTCCCACAGTTGATTTCTGTAACCAATCGCATCTCCTACACCACTGAGCAGCATACCTGCTTTGTAATGTTCCACCGATGCAGGACTGCGAGAAAAATTAAACAATTATTTGTATTAATTCATATGGACACATTTCAGCTGTTTACATAATGTTAAATGTTGAGCATTCACGCTGTTACGAAATTTCTGTGGTTATCGATATGTAGCTTCGATACTTTTTAAAATAATGTAGCAAAGAGACATTTTTGATTAGTCAGTGGGGCAATATTTTCTGTAAATTAACATTTTGCAGTGGTAGCGGTGGTAATATGACTTTATATTGACTGCTAAGTGGCTCTCACAGACTAACTTGTCACGAGCTAAACATGTGTATTGGCTTTTTAAAGTACGGTACATGTATTGCACCCAACGTTTTAACATTGATATTATATGTTTCGGTTTTATCCAGTCAGCAGCGAATTTGATAGTAACTCACCGGTCCATGAGCGGTGCACACCCGGGTTCAGTGACTACAGCGTGAGCGTACCGTGCTGGCAAACACCGCGAATAACAACTTTTAAAACTCTTCCGTTTTATTTACGAGTCTGCAATATTTCTTTAATTAAATTAAGCTAACTAAACTTAAATAACTGGAAAGGCTTCCGGATTGTATGCATTCCTTTCTCAATAGGGTTTGGGGTTAGAAGGCGTTCTAAGCAGAAATAACACTGTCGCGAGATCCACAAGACCAAGGGGGCGTGACACAGAGAGTGATTTGTTATTGGCCAGAAAACGGCCATTACATCAGAATGTTCTTTCTTTCTTTCTTTCTTTCTTTCTTTCTTTCTTTCTTTTGAAAAATGTTAGAAGTAAAAAGAAATTCACTACTAACTTATGGAGTTCATGTTCTGATTTAAGGTGTTCAATGAAATTGTATCTACCTAGGCAAGTGGAATGTTTTTTGTTGTTAGAAACTGGCTAATAAGTGAAAATGTGTGCATCTCTCATCACTTCTGCCTATTTTCAATTCTTTGTTTGCATGTGTATTACAAAAATGCAAATCACTGAAATCATTGAACAATATTGTGGCTGTGAGCATTGTTATATGTGCTTATTTGATGTGTTAGTGCACAAGTAAGAGGGTGAAAAACTGCCTCCATCTGCTGTCAGAGCACATTTTGTCAGTGCAGATAACTGTTTAACTGCATTTTAATTCTCCCAAACAAACATCATGCATTTAACCAAACCAACCACTTCCAGGAAGTCACACTCATTACTTCCCGTGACACAAGAGTATGATTTTATTACTGATAATAAAATATAACATTGTAGCACAGATGTTTGGTGCTGGAAAATCAATGGCGTATAACCTTATAAAGCAATCTGCGCACGGTTTGCATTTTCATGCACTGCACCTTAAAACAGTGATAGAGAGCAACGGGTGACATGACAGACAACTGATTATAACTGATTAAAGAAGTACAGGCTACTTTTTATATAATGGCAACAAGAAGTCTCCATTTCTAAAGTCATGCAATACCGTGGTATTACTATTTAATATTATTTTTCCACCATGGTACCACCACAGTATGTTTTCATAAGGGACAGTTTTAATGGTCTTCTCATTGGAAACAGAATTTGGCACTCCTAAAACATACAATCTGCCGTCATGATACCAGTTATTTTAGAGGTTCTTCAGTGTTGCCTAGCAACTGGTTCAAGGATCAGATGTAACAATAGCTGTGTCCCAGTTCGAAGGCTGCATCCTTTGAAGGCTGTCTCAATTTGAAGGCTGCTTCAAATACAGCCTCAAACATGTGTCCTTCTTACACTGGGTTGACAAGGAAATAATGAATGGATCCTTTACAGCCTCGACTATCCCCACATTCTTTGCGTACCTGTAATGGCTGGATGTTTTTAAATATACATTCAAAACTTTAGCTACATAAACGTATGTAATCTGCATTCATGGACAATCACAATGCAGCTATTAAAGAAGTCAGCGAAGACCATGAAATGATTCGCACCCTATGTATAGGCTACTGTAGATCCTCTAAGAAATCCTTGTCGACTAGACGGCTTTAGGCGCAACTCCTTGCCTTTAAACAGCCATATTTTAATATAAGTAAAATCTTTCTTTTTCTAAAGTGTGTGTGTGTGTGTGTTTAGTTTTGTTTTGAAGTACTGATTGAAGTACTGATTGCACTGTTTAAACTTGATGTAAATAAAAGTATACGTGTTTAATTACTGTGTATAATTGCTGTCTGTTGGCTGCCTATGTCCTAGATGTCAACACATTTCAGATTGCTAACATTACTCTAAAGTGACTAATCCCCCTGTCTCTATGATGTTTTGATGCAGAGATATAGGCCTGACTAAAGGTTGCTAGGGTACTCTGTTGGCCAGCTGCCAATGATGATGCTCCAAGGCATGAGTGAAACCACCTCACCTCACCCCCACCCGCCCATACACCTAACGTCACTGATGCGAAAGCAAACCATACTAAAACGTATTCATACGAATTAGTCAATAATAGCCACCTCGTAAAATACTAATCATCATCTATTAAAAGCAAAGTGTGAGGGACTACTCAAGAGTCAGATGCAGGATGCAGAAAAAACAATTTATTAGTACCAAAGGGAATTCACACTACCACCGAAGCGGGAAAAAACACAACAAAAATAACCAGGGGCTCGAGCGCTTGGTTAAGAGTTAATCCCAAAGCATAAAATAGGTCAAAAAACCCATGGGGTCGAAGGGAAAATTAGTCCATGCAGGGGGCCCTTTAACTCGCAAAAATGGGGGTCCATGCTAAAAGGAAAATAGAACTCGTGCAAGAGTCCACAGGGCAGAAGGGATAAAGTCCTAAACCCGAAATCCACTCAGCAGAGGGGGTATTGTGCCACAAGGCGAGGTCCGCTCGGCAGATGTCAGTAGACCCACGATGTAAGAGTCCGCCTGACGACGGACGGTAGCCGGGATCGCCGAGGAAGAACTAGAGGGCACAGAGGGGACACTGTGCAGTGGAAAAAAAGCTCTGGAGCCTTAACAAGACAACAACTTAGTTTCATCTAAGACCCCTCACAGTATGCAGTCTATTGGGAAATCCCTCAGTGCGTCTCCTCTTTGACAGGATCAGAAAGGAATCTCCAAAATGCTTTCATTCAAAAGGGTTACATAGATTAATAAATGTTCTTGTCCAAATAAAGTTTCATTACATTTTTGTCAGGGTTATTGAAGAAGTTGTTGTCCTTGTTAAGACACAAGAACAAAAGAGATCTCCAGCCCTGAATCAAGTGTATACAAAGAAATGTATTCAAGTTTGGAACAATCTGACAGTGAATAAATTACTCATTGACAGATTCATTTTCTGGTGAACTAGCACTTCAAGTATTAAATAGTCAAATAATGTGTGTTTCTTATTTTTTTAGGTGTACCTTGGTACAACATTGTGTTTTTGTGTGGCGACACACGGCTCGAGCTCGTTTGCCGTCGCCATGTGTTTCCGTGTTGCGCATCTTAGCCCCGCCCCCATGTTCTCCTGTAATCATTCCATCAGTGTTCTCATGCCTCACAGCTGTCCCTGTGTCATTATCCCTTGTTAGTATACCCTATTTAAAGCCCTTGTGTTCTTTGTCCTGTGCGGGTTCGTTTTGCAACGTTTGTTACATGTGTACCACTCCAGTTTTTGGGATACGTCGTGTCGTGTCGTGTCGTGTCGTGTCGTGTCGTGTCGTGTCGTGTCGTTTGCAACCCCTGTGTCCTGTTTATTAAGAATCCAGTTCGTGTTTTACCTTGTCCGGTATTTATTTAGTACTAGTATTTCTAGTCTTTTGTTTTCTCATTTTTGCCCCCTCGCGGGTTGTTTTTGTTTAACAGTTTTGTCAGCGTGCCTTGTGCCAGTTATTTGAGTTCTGTTTCCCCCCTCGTGGGTTTTTGTTTTGTCTTTGTTTAATAAAACTCTGTTGTTGGAATCAGCTGCCTCGCACTTGGGTTCTGTCATTGAGAAGCATGACACCATACAAAGTATACTCCGGTTCAAACAAATATGATTGGTCAAAAAACTCAATGTTCTTCTGGCTTATACATTAAATCAACATTTTTCTTTTCAAATCTTCGTTTTGTACTTGTAATTTGTGACCAGCATTTTGATTTGCTATCGTCTCTGTGCTTCCGCATTCATCACCAGAACTTACGACATGCCTGTGTCATTTACCGAAATGCCATCCTCTCGTGCACACATGGCCAACTGATAATGGAAGTTAGACATTACAGTTTAAAAAGTTGCAAATATGAATATTTATCTTAAACAAAAGCATCAATTTGCTTTAGATGGTCAACCCCATAGAGCCGTGTGAAGCAGTTTTTCGATCAATTGATGCACTTATTGGACCTTTAAAAGCTCATCCCCCTTCACTCCCAATCTAAAGCTTGGAAGAGGATAAATGGTGTTATAACTGATATTGTAATATATACACCTAGGATGCCATGAGGGTGAGTAAAACGTAGTAATTTTGTTTTTGGCTGAACTATCCTTTCAAAGGGTATGAATACTTCCGCAAGACACTGTACGCATTGTAATTCCAGCCTAAGTGTGGTCCTGATGATTCATCTGAAGTTTTTCTGATGCACAGGGCAGCTACATATAGGTTTCAGGACGCCTCTGGTTTAAAACGGGAAACCTTGCTGGTGATGATATCCTCCTATGTTGATGACAACATAAGGAAAAACAGCAATAACTGAATGTACATTCTGTGTTATACATACCAGTTGGTTTAGTCTTCACTTCTTTGACTCTGTATTTTCCTTTCTTTGCCTTCGGAAAGGTCAATTTGAACTGTGGCTTCTGCTGTTGTGGCTTGTGGTCGACTGACGTTCTTATTGAAATGTGCAGCCAGATACAGTCTGCAAGCAAAGGATACAATTCCATACATCATGATAAAAGTCTGTGCAAATTCGATGTACATTTTATAGCTTTTTTATTTACCTGCACAACTTTCCAATAAAGAAAAACAATCATGTTTTTTGGTGCAAAACGCAAGAAAACGCTGTGGAACGACTCAACAGAAGTCTGGTTCTTTAGTATTCTCTTGTTATAGAGAACTTTCTTGTAAAACAACTTGTAAAATGGCGGAGTTTTAAAAAAGGGAAGAAATGTGTATGTATTGTAATACTTTTAAATAGTAACTTGATTTAGGATTAACATTTCATTTCAAATTACAAGCTGGATTTTAACATTTTTTTTATTAAAAGCAACCTCAAAGTTTTTTAAGTCAACATACCTGTAGTGTTGAAGCGTCATCATTGATAGTTGTGTCCCAACACTATGCAGCTGTGGAGATTCTCTCTGGCAGCCAGCCAACTTCTCTTGTGCAACTAATAGATGTGCTAGCCTTTACAAATAAACATTTTCAATATGTTATCTTTACCAAAAACATACACTACTTGCAATAAGACAATCACCTTACTGCCTGTTCATAATTACAAATGTATTTTATATATTTATTTTACTATGATGAATAAACTTGAATACATGAATCCATGGGTAACAAGTGTTCCAAACCGTGGCGCTCGATGCATTTAACTACCGGAGGCTGTAAGGGGACTGCCACAGCAGTGACCGTCTGGTTCCCCTGGCTCCTGGCACAGGCAACGCCTCCATGGCTGCCAGAACCTCCATGGCCACCTGAATTGCCAGTGCCCCCGTGGCCGCCCAAGCTCCCAGAGCCTCTTAAGCCCCATGAATGGCCAGCGCCAGAGTCCATCTCCCATGATCCTCTGCACTCCCTCACCTGTCAGCCATCACCCTCATTACCCGGACACCATATGTACTCTCCTTGTTCCTTTCTTTTTATTTATCTATTCATAAATGTGTATCATTGGCTTATAATGGATTTGTAAATAAGCTATTACTCATTAATAAACACCTTTGTAAATGCTTAACTAATGGAACCTTAATGTAACATGTTACCAATAAACTTCTTCCCAGAGAACATGTTGCATTTTTAATTAATTAATCTAAAATGTCTGTCTGTTTTTCTTTGTATGCAGAGAAACAACAGGAATGAGGCATGACGACTGCACTGCATAGTAAATTGTTCTCTTTGGCAACTGTAAGTTCAGTAATGCAGCCCATTCAGAAATGTCAAAATATATGGCTCCAGTTAAAAGAACAATTTGTTTAAAGCCATTCCCGAACATTTGCACAAGAATTCCACTTCCCCTGATGACCTTTTTGACATTACCACTTCACTTGTGGCGCTTTTCCACTGCATGGTACGGTCAGGTTTGGTACGACCCGGTTCGGTACAGCTCGTCTTTTTTCGTTTCAGTTTGCTTTTCCACTGCAGTTTAATACCGCTTCAAATTAGGTGGAATTATAAATGTATCGTCATAGTTGCGCCGCCCCTACTGCTGTGACATCATCGTAACCGCGACACAAAAAATGCATGCCGCAAACAGTAGCAATGGCGCATCTTGATGGAATGGTGTTATTGATTCTTGGTATGCGGATGTTGTTCACTGCAAGACGAAGAATTTTGTTTCAAAGGAGAATTATGTCAGCAAAACAAACTACTGCTAAATACAAGAGAGTTTGGGAACTCTTACAAGAAAGTGCAGACAGCGACATCGCTTGGTTTAATCGACGGCACACAATGGTAAGATAATCTTGAATTTAGCAATGTGTTTATGGTCTTGATATTTCACTGACATACGTACAATGTCAGTACAGTGATCTGCAGTGTTTCCGCGTCACATTTTAGTATCGGTTCGGCTCACTTGGAACCTCGAGCGAGATGGTACTAAAAACCATAACAGGTACTAGGTACTGTACACAGTGGAAAAGCTCCCATAAGTGAACTGTACCGAGTCGTACCGTGCGGTACCATGCAGTGGAAAAGCAGCATTGGATGAGGCCCCCCGAGGATTTTTTTTGGTTTCAGTGATTGCAGCTCCACATTCCTGACATCTTTTGATTAGATTTGACTCATTCACAGTTCATTTACTTTATTTCCAGTTCTCATGTTCTTAGAGTAGAACAAAAGCATTATTTTTGATAACAGTGGAAACAAGAACATAGAACTAAACATTGTGACATTACACCCCCTCCCGGAAAGGCGCATCCTCCAACACGGTCCAACAAAGAAGGGAGGACAGAAGCTCATGGGGTGGACGAGGGGCAGGCAAGTGGCAGGCAACAGGGAGAGGTAGCAGTCTGTGGAGTCAGTTTGGTGAGGGTGGTGGGAGGAGCCAGGTGAAGACCCAGAGACCAGCCAGGACAGTTGCCCATGGTGGAGTTGCCGGAGGGAGGAGCCATGGTGGAGATGGGAGAGGCAACACGAGGGGGCCGACTGACGGGGACGGAGCTGGTGGAGGAGGAGCCCAGGAAGGAGACGAGCAGACGGAGAGCCAGGGTGACCCAGAAGCCTACAGTGGAACCAGAGCGACTGAGGACAACGGTGGAACTTGGAGGGAAGGAGGAGCCTGACAGAGCTGTAGGGGCGGAGTGATGAAGCGCAACCGGAGGATTGCGGCGGATTGGTCGATGACCGACCAAGGCAGAGCCCGGAAGGACGAGGAAGCCTGGTGGAGATGGTGGGCCACGGTGGAGATGAGGGGCCCAGGAGCCAAGGTGGAGCCGATAGGTCGAAGGGCAGAGGTAGAGTACGGGTCTCAGAGGCTGGAGATGGAGACATGGGATACTAAACCCCTGAGGTATCTGGCAGCTGGAGATCCCAAAGCTCATCCGACCCACTGGTGTTGGCATGCTGAGGGTTAGCTGTGGTGTCTTAAGGTCCCAGCAAACACAGGGATTGTCACGAACTGCTCCGAGACTCGAAGGGTGAAGATTCAAATGCAGCTTTATTAATAGACAATAAGTAGACAATAGACAATAACAAGGTCGAGACAGGCAGCAAAGAAACACAAATAACAATCCAAAACTAAATCCAAAAACAGGGTAATCCAACACAGTAGGATGCTCAGAGATGCAGTATGACACAAACAAGACTTCGCAATGAGTGAATGGCAAACCAAATAGACAGAGGTGCAACAGATAACAAGACACAATCATGGATAATGAGTCCAGCAATGGATTATGGGATGTGTAGTGCAATGTGTGAAGTCCAGATGAAGTAGAGAGTTCCCTCTAGTGGAGCACTATGGCACTTCGGCTGGTGATCGTTACAGGGATGATGGACTGGCAGGCAGAGGAGGAGGGTGTGGGAGGCTGGGCGGGACCCTCTTGGAGGCTGGAGATGAGGTGCTGGCTGACGAAGGAGAGCTGGGCGGGACCAGCGGAGAGTTGGGAGACAAATGAGAGCTGGGCGGAACCAGCGGAGACTTTGGAGACAAAGGAGAGCTGGATGGGACCAGCAGGGAAGGGTTGCAGCTCACCCTCAGTGGCGGGAGTGTGGGCGGGACTTCCCTCAAAGCCCTCAATCTAGAAAGTCCCTGGTGTTGTCCTCCAGCGAATGGTCCAACTGCTTCAGACATAGGAGCTGGACAATTTCACAAAGCATCAACTAGTGTGCAAACCCAGCGAACCAGTGCGAGTACACTAATCAAAGTGACTCTTAAAACAGTGCATAAATACATAAATTTGTAAATTGTTTTATTTAACCAATTCTTGTTCTGAAGGTGACCACGCTTACCCGTTACATCCCTGGGGGATGACACCGGTCCTGAACCTGAGGTCACAGTCAGAGGAGAGCTACAATCAGGCCCACTGCAGGACAAGAAAGGTCATTGAACGGACATTCGGTTTGCTGGAAATGGAATGTTTTAATGTTTTAGATTCAAGATTCAAGATTTTTATTTGTCACATACACAGTTATATAGAGGATATACAACCAGTAGTGAAATGCTCCAAAGATAGTGCAATTATATAAAATACTAAACAATTTAAACAAAATACAAATATAAATAATCTATGTATGAGGATAATATAGGTAATATATAGTCTATAATAGAACCTAAACTGAATATTTACATGAACAGGGATGTGCAAACAAATAGTAACACTAGGTAGTAACTTAGCAGCAGTGCAAAAATGTAAAAAGGTAACAGCATTACAAAAAGAGCAGTAGTGCAGTGTGTAAAGGTTGAATGACTCTGTTTTGGATGTACTAAAGTACAAGGAGTGTGGTCTGATGTCAAGAGTTTAGGAGCCTGATGGCATGGGGAAAAAGCTCCTTCTCAGTCTCTCTGTTCTGGTCCTCAGGCTACAGAAGCGCTTACCAGACGGCAGCAGGTTAAAGAGATGGTTATTAGGGTGGTTGGAGTCTTTAATTATTTTCTTGGCTCTGTTCTTGCAGCGTTTGAGGTAGATGTCTTGCAGGGGTGGGAGAGCAGACCCTGAGATGCGCTCAGCTAAGCGCACGACTCTCTGAAGAGCTTTGCAGTCTTGGCAGGAGCTATTCCCATACCACACTGAGATGTACTCAGTTAAAACACTTTCTATTGCTCCTGAATAGAACGTTTTTAGAATCGTTGGTGAGACCCTGAATTTCCTCAGCTGTCGCAGATGGTACAGTCTTTGCCTGGCTTTATTTACTTGTGTCTGAATGTATGAAGTCCAAGTCAGGTCCTCAGAGATGTTAACACCAAGGTACTTGTAGCTGCTCACCTTCTCCACAGGGGTCCCACTGATCATAAGAGGGGTATAGGTCTGCTGCTGCCTCTTTCTGAAGTCCACAATCAGCTCTTTGGTTTTGGTCACATTCAGAGAGAGACAGTTGTCCTGGCACCAAGATGTTAGTTTCTCTACCTCCTCGACATATGCGGTCTCGTTGTTGTTGGAGATGAGTCCCAGAACCACTGTATCATCAGCAAATTTGACAATAGAAGCGGAGCTGTGAGAAGACACGCAGTTATGTGTGTAAAGAGAGTAGAGTAGGGGACTCAGGACGCAGCCCTGTGGCGCTCCTACGCTCAGGGTGATGGAGTTGGAGGTGAATTTTCCTACTTGTGAGAAAATCTTGAATCCAATCACAGAGTGAAGAGTTCAGACCAAGATTCAGGAGTTTAGAGGTTAGTTTACTAGGAACTATAGTGTTGAAGGCTGAGCTGTAGTCAATGAATAGCAGCCTTACATAGTTCCCATTTTTGCTGTCGATGTGAGAGAGGGAAGAGTGCAGGATGTGAGAGATGGCATCCTTAGTAGATCTATTGAGATTGGCTTTGTTGAAGTCCCCCGCGATGATAGAAGCAGCATCAGGATGTTTGTTTATGTAGCCGCTAAGCACATCGTGGAGTTTACACAAAGCCAAGCCGGTGTCGGCCTGTGGTGGAATGTAAACAGCAGTAACGATGATCGATGAGAACTCCCGGGGCAGGTAGAATGGTGGCAAGAAATTGATATATGTTCCAGATGAGGCGAGCAAGAGTGTGACAGGATGGAGATATTCCTGGGGTCACACCATTTCTTGTTGATCATGAGACATACTCCGCCACCTTTGGTTTTTCCAGTCTTGGCTGTTCTGTCCATCCGCAAAACAAGGAAGTTATCGGACGGCGTCACCGCAGAGTCTGGAGCCGAGGTCGCGAGCCATGTTTCAGAAAAACAAAGGATGTTACAGTCCCTAATGTTACGTTGGAAACTTATCCTGGCTCTAAGATCGTCCATCTTATTTTCCAAGGATTGGACATTGGCAAGTAGAATGCTCGGCAGAGGAGGACTGTGTGCCCTTTTCCGCAATCTGTTGCCAATTCCAGCGCGTTTCCCGCGGTGTTTCTTGTTGCGTCGCCTCGGGGGAGGCCATTGTTCGTGTTCCGAAGAATCGCAGATGGCCACAAAGAGTTTGAGGGTAAAGTGTCCCAAAAGAGTTCAGTACAGCGGTGTCCAATATCCAAAAGTGTTAATTTGTCGTAAGTAATCAGTGCAGACGTAATACGCATAGAAAGAGAAAGAAAAAGTAAGTAAAAGCAAAATCTAAGCGGAGCGACCTGGACGGCGACCGAATGCGGCGGCGCCATCTTGGAGAGGGTTTAGTAAAAGATGCCTGTGATGTGTTCATGAGAAATTCAGGGAAGCAAACATGTTGTATCTTCATTATGCAAATAAACACGAGTTGAGAAAATGTCTGTCATTTAAACTAGAAAAGGGTCTGACTGGTTATGACTGTTGTGTTTTATAGTTTTTTGTAACCCAATAGTTGGGTTAGATATTCCATGAGCACTTAACTGTCTCATAATATATAAATAAATAAAAAATTCCTACCTCTATTTTTCCTTTCCTAAAGTTCTCTATATACTTGCTTCTACTATCTTGACATTGTATTTGAAACTTTGTATTACTAGCACTTCTCGTGAATATTGCTTACTTAGACCAATCGCTTGCTGTTTTCCTCAATTGTAAGTCGCTTTGGATAAAAGCGTCTGCCAAATAAATAAATGTAAATGTAAATGTAGATATATTGGGTTGTTTTGTTGGGTTCTTTCTGTAACAATCCAGCCAGTTGGGTTAAAATTGTAAAATAGTAGTTTTTGAACCTTAAATGTTTATAGGTGATTTTGTGAAATGCAAGGCTAATTCAGTACATTCAGTGTAGTATAATTTACACCACAGTGTTTCCTTTCATTTAAATGTTAGCCTCTACCGTACTTAATTTGTGCAGTTTCTATTTATTTTGAATGAACTGCTTATTAAGCTGCTATTTTACCAAATGTTTAAATTGTGAACATTGACTGTTTTTTTATTACAATTTCCATAATTATTTTGCAAATTAAAATAATAATAATGAACAGTGTTGCAAATATAGAATTAAGAGCATTAAAATAGCTTTTACAACATTACCTTTCTTTGATTTCTGGGGGTTTTTCCCACGCTAATTAATATGAATGATCAGAGACATTAATCTTCATAAGAATTTATCAGCTTACTTTTCCTTTCTCATTTATAATGATTCAGAGTCCTAAAAATTATATAATCTAGCAATTATCTTATACAGTATATAAGTAATTGTTTTTAAGCAGATGCTCTTAAACCATTTCCTACTTGCATTGTCTAGTTCAGTGGTGCCCAAACCTGTTTCTGGGGACCCACTGCCAACTGGCACACTTGGATCTCTCCCTTAATGAGCTGATGATATTAGTCAGGTGTGTTAGATAAGGAAGACATGCAAAATGTGCAGATCAGTGGGTCCCCAGGACAGGTTTGGGAACCACTTGTCTATTTCACTGTGAATACCAGTAAAGTCACCTGCTATGATTTTATACTTACCATGTTGTCTGAATCTCAATCTGTTACAGAAATAACTAAATGTGGTCTTAAAACATATATACACATGAACAAATCCAATGTGTCAACGTGAAAACCAAAGGTATTTAACATTTAATACTACACTCCAAATCAATTACAGGATTGTTAGGCTGCACTACTTAGATCAGTCGGAACCGGGAACAATTCCCATAAAAAAACTGATGTACTTATTACATCAAACAGTATGGAATGGTATTCTACTCTCATTTTCCAAGGCAACCAAAGCTGGATCTAGCTCGTATTTTGACTGATGGGAGACGATGGCCAGACAAGTCCTCGACACAAAAAGTCCTCACCACATAAAATCGTAATTATTCATCTATTTGTTATTTACTGAGAGAGTGATTGTTTTACCTATAGCTTAATTGGTTTTTTTCTCCATTTATATACATCTTTGGAATTTTGGTTTCTTGCCACTGTTTACTAGTGCTGGCTTGCTCACCAGGAGCCTGCTGAAATCAGATATTTATACTACTTGTATATGACCTTTAATGTATTAGTTAGATTAAAATCTTAAAGACATCTAACTATTTTTCCCAGGAACGCAACCCATGATATTATTACAAATTTTCTTGACTTGTTGATAATGATAATCTCATGTAATCTTACGTATCTCTAACTTATTCAATTCAATTTTTATTTATATAGCGCTTTTCACAATGAGTATTGTTGCAAAGCAGCTTTACAGGAGAAAGCAACAGAAGAAACATAAGAAAGGTAAAAATTATTAAACCTTTAAATTAATTTGATAAAATAAAATAACTATAAAACTTATCTCATTGCTTTCTCGTAGCTCAGTGGTTAGAGCATGGCGCTAGCAACGCCAAGGTCATGGGTTCCACCCCAAGGATTGCACATACTCTGAAACAAATGTATAATGTAAGTAGCTGCCAAATGCGTAAATGTAAATCTTTTGTAAGACAATAATACCATGAAAGTTTTGCATGTGCATGTATATAGATATGTGTGTCTGTACCTTCTCATTGCTTTTAAGGTTATTCTGTGTGTTTTCAACATATATTCTCTTCATGGTTTTGTCTTTTCTTGAACAGCTGCTTTGATGCAATGCGGTTTTGTCTTTTCTTGAACAGCTGCTTTGATGCAATGCAAATTGTAAAAAGCGGTACAAAAATAAAGTTGACTTGACTTAAAAAGAGCTATTAGTGGCTAGAGCTATTCTAGATGCCCCAAAAGCTGGCATCTCGGCATTATAAAGGGTCAACTTCTGATTCAAAATGTGTAACTGCCTATTTTAGCAGAATGTGTGACAGATTGACAGAAGACAATATAAACAATGACTGAAGACACACATACTGACACACTGAATATGTCTATATGCAGTAAAACAATGAAGGGGAAAACAGCTGAATTAAGCTGTCACACAAATGCTAGGAATAGCACACTGTTGTCTGTTAGGGACTGACAAGTCACCTATAATTAGAGAGGCTTAGAGAGAAAGCGAGAGGGGAGGAAAGAATTTTTGCATACATGTGGTGTCATTCTTAAAATCATACACATGATTATAGGTGCTAAACTATCTTCAGCGCCATCTCATAAAGGCTTGTGTTTCATAAAAAAATTGCTTTTGTCTATGGCCACTTGAACATGCACATGACTTCTACATTTTTCTATTTGGAAATGGATGAAGACTAGAGGTCTCCCTCTCCTTATCTGTATGACGCTTTCCCTAACACACTCTCTCTCTTTATTCCTCTCACTGTTTCTCATACTCTCATTCTTTATCTCTCTCTCTTTCTCTAGTCTTCTTTCCACAGCATTGTGTGACATCTCTTTTATGCAATTCTGAATAATTTGTCATCGCATATTGAGGTAAGATGTTCTTAATGTCATTTATTCTTAAGGCTTGTATTTTACATGTGACATGTTCAGCTTGTTGTTATTATTGTTATTGTTTTTTTTTTTTGTTTTTTCACATATGTACATATTTCATGCTAAGAATAGCCATCAGCTATTGTTATTCTTTTTCTTTTCTTTTTAAATCTCTTCTTTGTTAACCTGTTTTTATTTACTATCACATTAATTTCCAAAAAACAGGAATCATACAGCACAAATACACACATTTTTAGGTCACTGCTGTTTTTACTATTTATATGTCCTAGTTATAAATTAAATCTTCTTAAAATCTTTAGATTTTAAATGTATGGTCACTGTGATGAAAGACAAATCATAGGAAAATAAAAACAGCACGGGATGTTGTCATCTCCAGTGAGAGAGGGGTTATAAAAAAATGAAGGAGTGTAATGGTGCGATGAGTATAATTAGAAAGGAAAGCAGGGGTTTATGTAGGGGGAGGGTTGTTTGTCATACGTTGCTGTTTTGTGACCAACGTGTTTTGTTTTTATCTATTCATTATCTGGAAATAAAATGTAATAGAATAGAGTTATTTTAGTGTCTTACAGTCTGTCTGGCTCCTTAATCTGTTTTATTTTATTTACCAAAATAAAGTAATATTATAATAATAATATTAGAATATTTTTTATTTGTGTAGTGTTTATAATTAAACATTATTACTGATACCGATACCAGTATTGGTATTACTCGGTATATTACTCGTACTGTACTCGTAAAAGTTCCTCGATACCAAAGGCCGATACCTCATGTCAAGTTAAAGTCAAGTCAAAGTCAGCTTTATTGTCAATTCTGCCACATGTACAGTACATACAAATGGAGGATTGAAATTGCGTTACTCTCAGACCCTAGGTGCATACAGATAACATAGAATAAACATATATCAAAAAATATATATCAAATTACAGATAAATACAAAATCTATATATATAAACAAAACAACTTTACAAGCAAGGGATATGTAACCGAAATAATTATGCAAACCAAAGAAATAATCAGCAGTGCAGATGAGATAAACAGCAGTGCAGATTAAATAAACAGCAGTGTAGATGAAATAAACAACAGTGTAGATGAGAAACACAACAGTGCAGATGAAAATAACAACAGTGCAAATGTAATGTAGTGCAAAGCTTATCGGTCTGTTTTAAAGTGTCAAATGTGACTGAACTTTGTGTCAACTGTGACTGAAATTTGTGCTTTTAAAGTTTGTGACAAGCACATAAAATCATTTATTTTTTCATAATGTGTTTGAGATGAAGTTGTAATTATGAATAAGAACCATTTTTGTCTGAATGGTTCAAAAAAGAACCTATAACATTCGAAGAACCTTTCAGTTTCAGAAATAAGTTCTTTGTAGTGGGAGAAGGTTCTTTAGATCATAAAAATGTAAAAAAGAAATGGTTCTAGAACCCAAATAGTTTTTTCTATAGACGCTTTCCGACCGGATAACTTCAGGAACAAAGTTCCGGAACGAGTAAAGAGTGTTTGTGTCGTTTGTGAACTAAGTTTTCCCTCAGGCCATTTCCCCATTCGCACAGGCAAAAGGAACTATTTAGTGATGTAAGCCAGTCGACCCCAACGTCAAGTGCGTCCCGGCAAAAAATGACAAGCAACCAACAACAGAAGTTTGGCTAATCAGCATTTGTTAACGTCACGGATCGTTCCTGTCCTGCTGGTTTAGACATCCAGAGAATTCCAGCTGGTTCCTGCAGTGCAATCACAACAAAAAGCAGGCACTTCCGTCAAATTGTGCCGGAACTATGAAATCGTTCCTGCGATGCGAAAGCCCCTTATAGCATCATTGTCAAGAACTTTTTAAAGCAGTTTTTTTTTTAAGTGTAGGTTAATGTAATAAGAATTTTGGGAGGTTGATTTTTTTCTCTCATGTGAAATGAGTAAATAATTACGAATTGTAACAGTAAATTAAAAATACGCTTATTTTAAAACGGAATGTTATATTGATTCATTGTTGGTAATTTAGTACATGTATGCATAGTCACATACTCTACTGTTTATGTTATTGCCCCACTCTCCATTAAATAGTGTAATTGGAGGACCACCACTAATCCAGCAGCAACAGCGTATTAACCTGGGCAGTATTAACACATCTTACTTACATTATTCCATCATTAGTTCATGTGGAAGTAAGTATTAATTGAGAAATTAGTACATGATTATTCATGGACCCTTATTGTGCCCAGTGTTATGATTATGATACATCTTACAGGCTATGGTTGCAGTGCTCTTTCCACTGCAATGCAATGTGTCATCCACATGGGCTGAAGTGCTTAGCAGTGAATGAAAGTATTAATTTAACACTGCTAATGAAGATCAGAAAAAGTTTGTTTTAAAATATTTGATATAAATATGTTTTTATTATTTAATATAACTCCGTCTTATTTGATTCCATTAATATGAGCAATTGCTTTTTTAAATTAATCAAACAGCAGGATTGGAATCAGCCAATACACAAGACCATACTTGTTTTTGTTTGTGATCTTCAGCTAGATGACAGTACGAAAAGGGAAACGGATGGCGATATCAATTCAGGAACACATGGCGATAAACGTCTGTCCTGGCCCAATTCAACCCATTCGTCAAATATCTGCATACTTTCCCCGACTCTCGCCGACATCCTCCTTCTCTGACTCGTTGTCGCCAAACCAAACCAGCTGTTCCTCAGATGCTGTTGGAACCACAGCAGATGGAGGTCTGTTGTCTCCTCACTCAGCAGGAGCCACTGGAGGCGGAGGCACGCTTTCAGCAATGAGTAGTATGGACACGTCCATAGAGATTGACAGTTGTGACAGTGATGACAACAGTGAGTCTAAAGATCAGCCACATGACCATTTCGTCGCCTTAGAATTATAAGGTTCTATCTGATATTTTGGTCAAAACTGAGTTATTCACATATTCTTATTCTGTGACAACTTATTTACATTATGCCATGTCTGGTTTTTTTAATTTGTACTTTTTTTATGAAAACAAAAAGGTTCTATCTACAAAATCGATTTATAATTTGGTTCTATAAGGTTCTATCTGCGGGCCAATTAACACTTTGAATGCACACAGGAGGACCAATCAGGATCAGTTTTATTTTCTATTGTGGTCGGGCTCCTTAGTGACAGTGAGAAACACCTCAACACAAAATGTTTAAAAGAAACCTTAATAACAAACAATAATTACAACAATAAAGTCTTAATTACAACAATAAACCTTATCATGTTATTTCAGCCATACTCATCTCTAGAAAGTAATTTTACCGGTCCCACCTTCTGTGGAAAAGTAGCTGTTTTCTGTCTAACAGAAACTTAATGGTTCATGCAATAATGTGTTGAATTACCCATCATATACTTACCTTAAATTAACATCTGCACTAGATAAAACAATTAGCACTATAGTATGCCTATAGTATGCTTAACTTGAACAAGTGTCCTAAAATAGAAATTAAATGTCATAAAAGCATGTAAATGTGACTTTTTTTTATACATGTCAACACATTATTACAACACCAATTCCATGTTTTAACAAAAATGATAAGTGAATTGTTTGTGTTGCTTGAATATGCATTGCTTTAATTGATGTTTTGCAGATAGAACCTTATAATTCTAAGCCGAAAGTGATTTTTCAGATTTGGAAGGTTCTTTCTGCGTTTGACCTGTTTCAAAAACCCCTATTTACAAATGTCAGAGTATTTTCATATTGTACATTTAGAATACATTTAGGGTCTCTGTCTTTTTAACGTATGAAAGAGATTTGTTCCTCTCATCATTTTTGCTTTAAGAAATGCAAAATCTTTGAAGCTCAATATCTCAAAACTAGTCAGAACACAGATAGAACCTTATAATTCTAAGGTGACGATTTGTGTAACAACAAACAAAAAAGTGGATGCGTTTTCATCTGTAGGCCTATCTCCCAAAGCAAGAGAAAATTCAGAGCTGCATATTTGATAAAACCGAAAAAATCTAATCCTGTTCTATTGTTTCACAAAGCTCACTATTTTGACCAGTTTGATTCTGATTTCATAAAAACTCTCTGTTTAAGCTTTGTTAGATAGGCCTTAAGTGTAAAGATTAGGTGCTGTTATACTTTATTTCCACCAGGAAGCTGGTGCTGACAAACACAGGACTATTTCACACTGTCAGTAACCAACCTGGTTCTTTCTGTTTCTGTTTATGTAGGTTTGTGTTCATGCCATTTGTGTTTTTGGTTCCTTCTACATATTTGCTTCCCTTACTTACTCTTGGTCCATGATCTGTTTATTTGCTTCATATGCTTTTGGTTTGGTTTCTTACTTGTCTTGTCCTAGTCCTACTAAGTTTGTTCTTTGGTTTTGTAGTTAGCATGAGTCCACCTGTTTTTCCTGATGGTTTTATTACATACAATCCTGTTGGGTTTTTCTGGTGTTACTGACCTTCTGTTTCTTAATTGGATTTTCTGCTGCTTCCAAAAAGCGTATTTAAAATAAACAACTGGTTGTGCCGTGACAGAACCAGGGTAATTATTGTAAATGAAAACTCTCACGAAAACATTTACGTTGACTGAAATTAAATAAAAAGGAAAGTTTCCTAAAAAATATAACTTCTGTTACCGAATCATAAATAAGCAAATGTTGCTTGATCATTATATGATGTTTTTTTTAACAAAGTTTGGGAGGATCACATGCAGATAATTAACCCGGCTAGTTTCTATTAACAATCACACCAATCATCCTCCCAGCTCGGGAGAAAACCCTTACAAATAGACAAGACTCCTAATCCGCATTCTCTCCACATTTTCGCAGCACCCCTCCTCCACCCCGACTCCTCACCATCAGCCCATTTTGGAAGCAGTGTAATGGGGAAAACGCTCAGAGCTCGGGCAGATACCAGGCCCGGAGCCCTCTCCTCGGACAAATAGGAAGTGCTCCGAGTTCGTGAGGAATTACCAAGCTCTGGGCCCTCTCCCCGGGACAGCACGCCAAATAGCCTATGCATAGGCCTACTAACCGTCCCACCTTATTATCTGCGAGACAAACTAGTGAATGACCAGTAGGTGTCGGATAAAATTATTCGAACGTGAGACCTGCACAGCAGCGAATTAGGCTTGCTTTTATTTTTGTAGTTCGGTTCTTAGTTCTTTTGGTCTGGAGAAAAAAAAAATGATTTAGTCCTGGTTCACTTAGCATTCAGACTGGCATTTTAACAGTCAGCAAACCTAAACATACCAAACTTAACAGCTTAAGTGTTAAGTCGCAACGTGATTGGACAGATTTTATGATTTACATTTTAAAACGGAACTTACCGGACATCTAAAACACTGCTGTGTGCTGGGTTATACATGCTCCGTGTATGCCTGCGCATATGATGGCATTTTTACCAAGCCGGTAACTTACAAAGATCTCATGAAGTGTTTAAAGCAGTCAAAACGGCACCAGGAATTAATCTGCTACATGCGCAAGCACCGATCTAATAATTTTCGGGTCATATCTTGTTATCACTTCCTATTTTTGGTTCGATTAGATGCCTTTGGTCAGTGTTGCGTTCATATTTCAATTGAATTGCAGCAGAGTTCGCTTGAAAGTGGACCGAGATCCAACTTCTCAGCGGTCTTGCACAGACAGATCTGCGTTTCCATTACAGATCTGCACAAAACTTAAGTCATATTTTCTAAATGTCGATAAAAAAATAGTGCGGAATGACAGCGTTTCCATAAGACGATGTTTTGCGACTCATGTTTATTTTTTACTTCTCACTATAAGTCATTCTAACCAAACTTCTTCTTTTTAGGTTTTATGGCAGGTTGCAAACAAACGTTAGAGGTTCATATTGCCACCTACTGTGATTAAAGAGTTAAGAGAAATGTTTATTTCCTTATATATTTTCATATTGCCTAAACATAAACGGACTCACTCGTTTTCCTGCATTTGAGCCATCATATATGATATAGATAGACATTTATCTTCACTCTTTCATCACAGTAGGTGGCAATATGCACCTTTAACGTTTGTTTGCAACCTGCCATAAAACCTAAAAAGAAGAAGTATGGTCAGAATGACTTATCGCGAGAAGTAAAAAATAAACATGAGTCGCATAACATCGTCTTATTGAAACGCCATCATTCTGCAATATTTTTTTTATCAACATTTAGAAAATATTACTTAAGTTTTGTGCAGATCTGTAATGGAAACCTGGCTACTGCCCCTGTCTGTCTCCACTGTCTTGTAAAGTCTTGTTTGCATTGTCCTTATTAGTCACCATAGTATTAAATTAGTGTCAGGTGTTTCTTGTTTACTCATGTACAGTGGCAAGAAAAAGTAAGTGAACCATTCCTGTTTTTCTGCTTGAATTGGTCATGAAAGGTGATCACAAATATCAACAAACACAATATATCTAAGCTGATAAAACACAAACAGTCATGATCTTTAATGTCTTTTTTGAACACACCTATTAAACATACAAAGTGATGGTATAAAAAAGTCAATGAACCACTAGGCTTCTAGTTTCACTAAATTCCTGTTGGAGTCAAACCAGGAGTCCAATCAATGAAAGGATAATAAAGGTGTGATTTGGAGCTAAATTGACCTATATAAACATTCAAACAGTGTCAGTGTGTTATTCACAATCAGCATTAGTTAATGTGAGCCAAAAATAAATAGCAAAAGACCTACGATCAAGAGTTGTTGATATGCATGTAGCATATCTGGAAAAGCTTACAGAGTTATTTTTAAAAGACTTTCAGTCCACAGTTAGACAAAATGGAGACAATATGGTATTGTGGCTTCTCTCCATAAAAAGTGTCCGTCTAGCCAAAATGATTCCAAAAGCACAACGCGAATGACCAATGACGTAAAAAAGACCCTAGAGTAATAGCTGAAGACTTATAGGATTCATTAAGGCAGGTTTACATCTCTATTCATGAGTTAACCATATGTAAAATATTGAACAGGCATGGTATCCATGGAAGGGCACCATGAAGGAAGTCATTGCTCTCCAAACAAAACATTGCAGCATGCCTAAAGTTTGCCAAAGACCACCTTGACACTCCACAACACTACTGGGAAAATGTTTTGTGGACAGATACCAAAAGCGCTATGTATGGTGTTAAAGAAATACAGCGTACCAACTTGAGAACATCATCCCAACAGTAATGTATGTTGGAGAGAGCATCATGATTTGGGGCTGCTTTGCTGCCTCTGGACCTGGACCACTTGCCATTGTAGAGAAGAAAAATAATTCCCATGTTTATAAGAAAATTCTACAGGATAATCTCAAAGTGTCTGTCCACAAGCTGAAGCTCAGAAGAAGAAGAATACAGCAGGATAATGACACTAAACATTAAAGCAAAATCTACTACAGAATGGTTTTGGAGACATAAAATCTACTTTTTAAAGGGCCCAGACCTCAATCCAAAAGAGATGCTGTCGAATTACCTCCAGAAAGCCAGACGTCCTAAGAATATGGATGAGCTGAAGCAGTTCTGTAAAGATGAATAGTCCAAAATTACTCCTGGTCCTTTCTGCAGATCTATAGGAAGTGCTTGCTCTGGGTTTTTGCTGCCAAAGATGGTTCAACCAGTGATTAAAGCACTGGTTCACTTACTTTTTCCACCATCACTTTGTATGTTTAATGAGTGTGCTCAATAAAGACATAAAAATCATGACTGTTCATGTTTTAGTAGCTTTGAAATATTGTGTTTGTTGATATTTGTGACTTTCACATCACATTTTTATGACCAATTCAAGCAGAAAACCAGGCAAATTACAATGGTTCACTTATTTTGTTCTTGCCACTGTATATTAAGGCTGTGTATCACAATAGATGGGTCACAATACAATATGAAGAGTTCAGATGCAAAACCCTCTAAAAGTCACCTCCGTCAAAAATTTATGATGTTAAGTGAATGCTCTCCACACATAATATACATTACTCAAATAATTTTGCTTCAAAAACCGCTAAATACCACACTCTGCCCATTCTGAGATATCTGGTATTGCTGGAAGTAAATGGAGGAGACTGATAAAAATTGCTTGTTTAAACAAAAAGTCATCTGATGCATTTAGAGGGTTTTGCATCTGAACTCTTCATATATTGTTTTTTGCTTAACTCCACCGACTTCTCATTGGTCGCCAGCTCTGCCCTAGTGTCCTCATAACTCCACCGGCTCCACCCTGGTGATCCTCAGCTCAGCTCTGGTCTCTGGGCCCTCTGCCAATTTATAGGCCTGGCCCACCTTCCCTCCCACTGCTCCACCTCAGCTAGGGGTGGGCGCTATACTGGTAGACATGATTAACTAATAGAAATGTGTCAATTTTGGACTATTGTCTCTATCGCTGTTGAGATTACATGGCGTTGAATGATGCATAACCACGCATTACTGTACATTTTGACAATGGAGGAAACCGGTGCAGTGGCAGCGATTGTTAACAGTAAAAAGTATATATATTTTCATAATAAGTATATATTTATTCATTGTGTCTTATATGCTCTGCAGAGTTTAGTTCCAACCCTGATCAAACAAACCTGAGCAAGCTAATCAAGGTTTTCAGATCACTAGAAAATCACTTGTGAATGATCAGGGTTTGAGCTAAACTCTGCAGGGCACTGGCTCTCCAAGACCGGATTTGAGGAACCCTGCATTAGAGTGTGCATTGTTCTGCACTTTGAATTTCTACCGGAAGTAGAAGACCATTTTTGGCATACTCTTCTCAACATACTACAATTTGGGACATACTAATTCTATTTTCGATTACAATTTAGAACTGATAGTATGCGAATTGGACTGCAGCATGTGTCTCCCCTGTCTTGTGAAGTCCTCTTCGCCTTGTCCTTGTTTTTCTCTATAAGTCTCAGGTGTTTCTTGAACATCTGGGTATTTCTCGCCTACTGTTTTCTGCATATTGAGGTTTTGGACATACTATTCATGAGACGTACTTATTCTCGCCTACTATATAGTATAGAAGTTGGTGATTTCAGATGCAGGCCTAGTGTTTCTTTGTCTTTTGTCAGTCATTGATTGTCACTACCTGTGTGTATCAGTTGTTTAGTGCCTCTTGTGTTGTTTTGCCCTGTGGGTTATTTATTTAACTTAAACTTGTCCCTGCATAGTTTATCGTGCCCTGATGGTTAGAGAGTTGGACTTGTAACCAAAAGGTTGCAGGTTTGAGTCTCGGTACCAGCAGGGATTGTAGGTGGGGGGAATGAATGACCAGCGCCCTCTTCCACCTTCAATACCATGACTGAGGTGAGACCGTTGAGCAAGGCACCAAACCCCCAACTGCTCCCTGGGCGCCGCAGCAAAAAAGGGCTGCCCACTTCTTCGGGTGTGTGTTCACACCATGTGTGTGCTCACTACTGTGTGTGTGCACTTGGATGGGTGAAATGCAGAGCACAAATTCAGAGTATGGGACACCCTCCCTTGCCACACGTCACTTTCACTTTATTTCATATACCTGTACTGTATCTTTCTACTAATAAAATGCTTGGTTAAGGTATGACAGGTGTGTTAGATAAAAAAGTCCTAATGCTGTTGGCCCTCAGGACTAAAGTTGAGAAGCATTGCTATACTTGAATGCAAAAATAAATTTGTATATCTGCTAGTATTTACTAGCATAATTATACATGTTAACCACAAAGCTAATAGACATGGACTTAAAGCAACATATATTTGATTGCATGGGGTATTTAATAAACATTTTGTGATCCACTGATGGATGTTCTGGTTCATATGTGGCAGCGTCCTTGGGAACCCTGGAGTTTGAACTGCTCTATGAGACTGCTACAAGCTCTCTTCACTGCACTGTCATTAGAGCAAAGGTAATTGTACTGTCTGAACTCATGTTTGATGTTTACAAACTTACTTTATCATCCTGGGTATTTGTCTCTCACAGTCTTATTGTTAAAACGTGTGTGTGGAGGGTTAACAGTTTTTTGCTAACTGGCTTAAATCAACTGAAAACATTCCCTACATTATATACAAATCCTTAATCACTTTCCTACATGTATACAGGGTCTGAAGCCCATGGACTTTAATGGTTTGGCTGACCCATATGTAAAACTACATCTGCTTCCTGGTGCCTGCAAGGTCTGGTCTATTTCCATTTCTATTCTCTGTACTCACAGTATCATGATCATGCTTTTTTGGAAGGAAACCTTGTATTTTTAAGGCTTGCTTTTCTTGTTTTCTTTTTTCATATTGAAGGTGTAAATATTTTAATTAAAACTATTTTACACACATTTTCAGAAATATCAACTACAGTACAACATTTAACAAAAAATATTTGGTTCTCTTTATAAATTTGCTTCCACAGATTTAGTGGTAGAAATTTAAGCTGTGTTTTAAATAGCTAGGAAATTGAATGAGACACACACTTTGCTATTTGTGAAATCAAATTTGTGTAGAGAAATAAAAAAACTGGACTTACACTTCTGACTATTGTGGGCAGTCATGGCCCAGTGGTTAGAGAGTTGGACTCGTGACCAGAAGGTTGCTGGTTCGATTCTCAGGGCTGGCTGGTAACGACTGAGGTGCCCTTGAGCAAGGCACCTAACCCCCACTTGCTTACTATACAAAATGTAAAATGTAATGTAAGTCGCTTTGGATAAAAGCGTCTGCCAAATGCATAAATGACTATATAACAGTTTTGATTTTATTCCAGTTTATGTAAAAATGCTGGAAGTTAATCCTTTACATTGCATATGGGAGGTTAAATTACATTGGGGCATACAGTATTAAGCACAGCCTGCATTGTACAGGAATGAAGTAGCAGATTCCATTATAAATTTCGTTTAAACATGAATTTTTCCTGGTACAATATGCTTTTTGAATTTTGCACTTAAAAGTTGTTGTAAGAGAATTTAATGTTTTGTGTTTTTATTCTCATAACATTACCTGTCCAAGGCCAATAAGCTAAAGACGAGGATTGTGAAAAACACCCTAAACCCAGTGTGGAATGAAACCCTCACATATTGTGGCATCACAGTGGAGGATATGTACAGAAAAACTCTCAGGTATGACCAGTCATCTCACCAACAATGAAAACAACTAAACACAACTAAAGAAAAAATCCATTTCAGCTAGTTCATAACTCTAAAAATGGTGTACTATGGATGTTTAAAATATAAAACTCACACTTGTTTTAAAATAAATTAAAAAAAGGTTTTATGGTCAGTCAGAACCAGAGATTGGGCTTCCACCAGCCATTTCCTTTCAGTGGGAGTGAGACAGAATATATTTTTTTATTATTATTATGTTGTCATGTTTTTATTGTGTTAGTAGCTTTTTTGTGTGCTTAATAATTATCAAATTATTATCAATAATTATCAAAATAAACCAACTGCAGTTTGATTGATATTAATTGGAAAGCACAATAAAAAAACTTATTTTAGAAAATAAAAAATGATGAGTTAGCAGTTTTTGCAAATGAACTAACACACACACGTATATATACTAGTTACATTTTATAATTGATCAATTTGTGCAGAAATGTGTAACATAATAATCAAAATGTTTCTCAAAGGTCCTCACCAGTGCCCAAACGCGTGTACATGGTATACTAATTCATGACCTATTGAGCTAGGGAGCTTATTGAGACTTTTTCCCCCTAGTTCTCTGGTTCATGGTTCTTGAACTTTTGTCATGTTGATTACCCATTTGTCTGTGTTTGGCCCTGGTGCTCTTCTGAGCAGTTGATGTATTTCAAAATAAATTTTTTATCAAACTATTATCCCAAATAATTCTTAATTTATATAATAAAATGTGAAATATCTATTTAAGAAATTGAAAAACTATAAAATCTATACAGTGCCTCCACTAATATTGGCACCCTTGGTAAATGTGAGCAAAGAAAGCTGTAAAAATAAATTGCATTGTTTCTTGTTTTCCAACATTTCATTCAAATAAATAAATTTGAAGTGGAGGAATATCCACTGATTTTTTTCTCTAATATACCCTGGCCACAATTATTGGCACCCATAGAAATTCTTATGAGTAAAATATCTACCAGTTAATATTCCCATTAATATTTACATTTTCTGAGCACACCAAGGTGACTAGAAACATGATGTTGTCCAGTTGACTTCTTGCTGCACAGGAGAATAAATACTAGTAACAAAAAGCCCAAAACCAAACCATATTAATCTGCCATACTGGAACTTCAAACAGGACTGCGGTCTATGGCCATATGAAATGAAAGAGTTTTTTGGCAGCAATAACACAAGATAGGTTTGGTGCACACAGGGATAAAAAAGTGCCCCATGTCCACAGTTAAAAATATCACCGGATCTTCATTGCTGTTGACCTACATTTATACCAGAGGTTCTGGACATCTTGTTTAGATACATGGCATCATGGATTATATCAATACCAACAGATAAAAAAAATCTAAACAAAACAAACGTCCAAATCAACAAAAAATGGTTTACTGAACACAAAATCAAGATTCTGCCATAGCCATCCCAGTTCCCTGATCTGAACTGAAGAAGAGGGAGCATCAGCATTTGATGGATCTGGAGAAATTTTACATGGAGGAATGGACTCGGATGGCTCTCAATGTATTCTCAAACCTCATCAGACTGAAAAGAAAAGCATAAGAGCTGTTGTTCTTAAAAAGAATGTAATAGTTGCAGAATATAATAAATAAAAGGGTGCCAATAATTGTGGCCAGGGTTTATTAGAGAAAAACATTTTTTTTCACAATGTGATATTCTTCCACTTCAAATAGTTTTACTTGAATGAAATGTTGGAATTTTGTAGATTTTTTAAAATAAAAGATCAAAATGAGAAACAATGCAGATTTATTTTTAAAGCCTTGCTTATATTTACTAACTTTTTGTGTTGTCCGTCTATAGGCAGCTTAGCATGACTGTTGAGTCAAGGCTTTGATGCAAAAAAAAAAACATATTTGTTTTTAGAGTGGACTTTATTTGAAGAGCAGGTAAAATGTTTTCCATTTGCCATAATTTTGTACCACAGAATACACATGAAATTCCGTAGTTAATTTTTTCTTTTTTCCACCTCACTCTCTCTTTCTCACTCTTGCCATGTTTTTTCTCAGCTAATGTGACAGATTGAGGTCATTGTTTCATCTGGGGCGTTTAATTTCACTGACCCCTGAAAAATCTGGGAATTGTCTGCATGAGGCTAAAGTTTCTACATGTGAGAGATTGTGTTGTGATGATACCCAGAGGCTGGAAACTGTTGATCTGTGGGTAAATTAGATTGAATCAGACAGGTCAAACAAATGTAACTACTTCTAACAACAAGTACATGTGAAGGTTTAAAGAAAGTTATTTCGCTTACACTGTGCTTCATGTACATGTATTTAATGTTCATTTTACTCCGGTAATCTCGCAGGATCATGAAGCAATTAGGCCATGCAATAGCAACCATTTACAGCAACCTAGCAACCGATCCCATAGATTACACATTATAAAAGACCCAGATGGAAATCTTTGCAGCCCAGTATCATAGAAACAAGGGGGTGTGTTTGTTTCACTTGTGGCTTGTAGTATCATCATTGGCAGTTGTCAATTTACTCCCTAGCAGGCAAACAGAGTACATTAGCAACCGTTTAGCAATATGTGTATCTCTGCATCAGAATATCATGGGGCTTGGTTCGTTTCATTCCTGCCTTGGAGTATGATCAATTGGCAGTTGTCAATCCACTCCCTAGCAACCAAACAGAGTACCTTAGCAACCGTTTAGCAAGACCTATATCTCTACATTAGAACATCATAGAGAGATGGAGGTTGGATTTTTGCACTCACGGCTTGAGGTATAAGGCTAGCAACATGGTGTTAACATCATGCTAGCAAAATGCTAATCATGTTAGCATCATGCTAGCAAAATACTAATCATTCGCATCATTCTAATAAAATACTAATCATATTAACATAATGTTAGCAACATGTTAATCATGTTAGCATCATGTTAATACATGCTAATATTGTATTTAATAATGGTAACTTGATGTTAAAACATGTTAGGGCAGTTGTGGCCTAATGGTTAGAGAGTCGGACTCATAACCAGAAGGTTGCTGGTTCGATTCTCAGTACCGGCAGGTAACAACTGACGTGTCCTTGAGCAAGGCACCTTACCCCTGTTTGCTCCCCGGGCGCTGCAGTGTTAGCTGCCCACTGCCCCGGTGTATGTGTGTTCACGACTTGAAGTGTGTGTGTTCACTATTCACTGGTTGGGTTAAATGCAGAGGTCACATTTCGGGTATGGGTCACCATATCTGACAAAAAATAGGTCACTTTTTTTTTTCACTTTCATGTTAGCATCCAAGTTTTGCCACGGCAAGCACCACTCACATTTTCTTCAGAAAATGTACCTATCTAGTTATTATTACTATCACCTCAAATTATAAAGATCTAGCTGTCACTCATGATGATTGTATATCTACTACCATTTCTGAAATGGCACTTTGGTCAAAAATAAGTTGAATGTGTGACCATGTACCACCGGATCGTATGTGCACTCGCTTCTACAGCTGTAACAACAGTGTGTATATGTGAGATGCCAGTGCTGCCGTTCCCAGCGATGACAATCACTTTGTTACTATGAGATGAGGAGCAAATGCGCGCTGATGTCCGCTGGGTGGGACAAGAATACTTTCATCTTGTTTTTATCAGTGCACCAGTTTCGCTTCATCAGTTCTACACATGGATTGATCAGAAGAGGCCTGCTAATGTGTGAAAAGTATTTTTTTTTATGTTGCACTTTATATAGTGTGAGTTAAGATATTTTCTGTCTCTGTCTCTCTGTCTCTTTTAGGGTGTCTGTGTGTGATGAGGACAAGCTGACTCATAATGAGTTCATTGGAGAGTCACGGGTGGCATTACGCAAAGTGAAGCCTGACCAGCCCAAACACTACAACATCTGCTTAGAGCATCCACCTCCTGTAAGTGCGGGCGATTTAGTCATAACTGTAAACAAAGCAGTAATTGCTATAAGTAATGAAATGTATAAAAATTGTTTTTGTAATTATGTGACTTTCTACATACAAGGGCAGATGTTTGATAACTTCCGTATAAAACTGGGGATAAAACATTGGGTCTCATTCCCTAATATTTGCGTAGATTATTTGTATCATGCACATTCAAACTTCTCACAAAAACATTCCGCCTCACAACACGTGCTTAGGCACATGAATTTGTTCGTAACCTCGTCCTAATGTTAGTAAATTTGGAGTATTTTAAATGAGCGGCCGCGTGCACGAGTTTAGTCATTTGCATTAAACGCCCAGACCGTCTCCATATTAGAGCTTTCCCCATAGGCCTTCCTTTATCGCCTGTCACCACTTAAAGGAGTCAAATGATGCAATAAAACATTTTTCTGTATATTTGATGTGTTACAAGTTGTTCCTGCATATATAGCTCAGGTGTGGCTAAACAGGGTTTAAGCTAAACTCTGTAGGGCAGTGGCTGTCACCAAGACCAGATTTCAGATTTCTAAAATGTAAGTTTGATAGTAAATTATGTAAAAATAGTCAAAATTTTGTCTTATTGATTTAGTTTAGCCATGAATGTAGTTTAAGTAGTTAAAGGGACACTCCACCCAAAAGTTATGTCATCATTTACTCACCCTTAGATTGGTCCAAACCTATATATATTTAGAATAAATGTAAAAATGAATAAATGTAGAAGAATGTCAGTAACCAAACAGATCATCCCCATTGACTCTCATAGTATTTAATTTCCCTTCTATGGCAGTAAATGGGGGATAAGACCTGTTTGGTTACTGTCATTCTTTTAAATATCTTTATTTGTGTTCAGCAGAACAAAGACATTTATACAGGTTTGGAACAACTTAAGAGTGGGAAAATAATGACAGAATTTTCATTTTTGGGTGAAGTGTCCCTTTAAAGGCAGATTTATAAATAAAGGAGTTCATAAATAATTAAATCATAATTAAATAAAATTTCGCTATTATTTATTCACCCATGTGTTGATCAGACCCCAATGGTTTTTTATCTTTAAAATAAATTTTAGTGGTGTTTTTGGTTGCTATGGGAGTGGATTGTGTCCCTCTTCTCTAGCTTTAAAGGGCAAAGCATCATAAAATAACTCCAGATCATAAATTTAGGGCAGTAACAATAGATACTATTTGCATTAAGTAAAAGTAGCATATGTTTTCACAATATACGCTATACAGCTTTTACTTTGGATTAAGTGTAAATTGTAACTTGGAATGGAATCTGCATGCCATTCTCTGGCACGTATACGGGTACAAAATAAAGATAGGTATAGGGGTTTCCCTGAATCAGGGACAACAGCTTTCCATCGCAGGCTTAATAAGAAAGCCGCTCCGTACGGTTTGACACCGCAGAAGTGCTTAGTGATTGATGGAATGCCTATACTTCAATACAAGTGCATGGGGAAGCAGCAATGGCACTGGGAGATCTTGGGGCCGATATGACGTGGTGATGGCATCCACAATCCAGTTCGCCAGTCTCAGTCTCGAGGCACTCATTAGATACAGAGAGTGCCTGCAGGTCCCCGACCCTCTTGATAGAACTAAAAGCCACCAGGAGAACCATCTTCATTGTAAGATGAAACAGGCTAGCTTCTCCCAGAGGCTCAAATGGGCCCTCTGTGTGCCCACAAGGATGACAGAGAGATCTCAAGAGAGGATGGGGCTACATACACCTTGAGGGTTGAAGGGGATAGATTACTCTCAAGTCTCGGCTGGAGGAAAGACAGCTCTGTCCCAATAGCACATCTCTTTGGGTCTTTCCCTCGGGAAGAAAATGTATTGACATGTTCATTTTGGTAGTAATATGCAATCAATTATATATAATAATTCATAACATTTATATTTTTGCTGGCTGATATGATCTTTTCACTGATACAGACAAGAGAAACACATAAGACAGGTAGAAGAAAAAATGGTGAGCACAGTTTCTAAGTGGAGTCTTAAAAAACCTGTTTCAGGAGGAAAAGCGCAAATGAGTGTGTCATAAACATAAACGGGTACCGAAACACTTTTTATCTGTTTAAAATATTACCACAATTATTTTTTAAAAGTCACTAGGATGTATTAATTATATAATATAGAAATAAAAAAAATAAAAAAATTTAAATATTAAATTTACCAACATAAAAAAAGATTTCTTTTCAATTGACATGAAAATTGCATGAATTGAAATAAAATAGTTCTGAAATAGCTACATTGCTAATACATGTTCTAAAAAATGTAGTAGAATTAATTATTTAATGCTGAATAAACATACATGAAAAATATTAAATTGAGTGTAGCCATAGTAAATCTTTACATTCCAGATACAAAGCATACAAATATAAAATAAATTAGGAATGAAAAGATAAAAAATGTCAACCTTATACAAACCTGAATTTGCACCACCTCTGTAGAATGAAACCTTTGTTGTGTTCCGTTTGGTATCACATTACTATTAAGCTGTTATTGAACAATTATTTTTACTTAAAAAGCGTAAAAAGTGCATTTGATTTTTGTGCTTTATTGACAATGACATTACTCTGCGTTTTGGAGCTGTATATTTTTATAGTGGTAGTTATGTTACTATTTTGGGGTTTGTGACAAAATAAGCACATTATGTGCCTAAGAACACAGATTCAGAAGCTATTTGAAATCAGAAGGCTTTGTGCTTTTTAAAAACTGGGGTCTGTAGTGGAAGCTCCACCTCCTGACATTACCGATTCCCTCGCTCGAAACCAGCAAAATTTCATAACAAAATTAAGATACGGGACTGAAGTCCATTTATGGAAGTTGAGAAGGAGAAATGAGAAGGAAATTAAGTGGTTGCAGAATAAAACTAATGAAGCATGCCAGCCATACCAGAATTCATATGAATAATTCTGAGGTTGTGCATTAGTTTCTGTTCTATTTTTCAAGTGAAGTAATATTTTTGTGCCGCACTGCCCATACAAACGAGATGCTTGATTCAAGTGTCATGAAGGCATATAGGTTTGGTGATTAAAATAAAAACTAATTCTACTTTTTTGTTAAAACCATTTGTGATCTACTTCCTATGATACCAGTAAACCCCAAATACCAAAATGTCCCTGTTTTGGTTCTGAATAGCAAAGCAATCCATTGGGTGCTTGAACAATATGTGGCTGAGAAAATAATACAATTATGATTTTTAGATCAATCCATATTCCAGTTTTAGTTAATTGAGTAGTTCTCAAAACCTGTATATGACTCTGTGGAACACAAAAGAAAAATGCTGTCATAAATGTTTGGAATAATTTGGAAATCATTTTCATTTTGGGGTAAACTATCCATTTACTCACAGGCCATCCGTGACGTAGGTGACATTTTGACTTGAGTAGAACAATAAAGAAGATTTTTTTGGCTAAATCCACTGTCTTCTGTCCTTCATATAAAGGGAGTATATGGGGTCTAAGAGTTCCTAAAACACATAATTCCAAAAAAGCGGCTCCTGGCGACATACTTGTCTTGTGAAGCGAATCGATCATATTTTCGTAAAACTGAATGTCATTTTTAATAATATTAGCCATACTATACAGCCTCTGCACACGTCGCAATCGTCTTCTTGTAGTATTAGATTAGATTAGATTCAACTTTCTTGTGAAAGTGACCTATTTGTCAGATATGGTGACCCATACCCGAAATGTGACCTCTGCATTTATCCCAACCAGTGAATAGTGAACACACACACTTCAAGTCATGAACACACATACACCGGGGCAGTGGGCAGCTAACACTGCAGCGCCCGGGGAGCAAACGGGGGTAAGGTGCCTTGCTCAAGGGCACGTCAGTTGTTACCTGCCAGTACTGGGAATCTAACCGGCAACCTTCTGGTTACGAGTCCGACTCTCTAACCATTAGGCCACAACTGCCCCCAGTATTTAGTGCGTTCTGGTGCATTCAGCGCCACCTGCAGAAGGGGAGTGTTGAGCGACTCGTTCAACACTCCCTTTCTGCAGGTGCCGCACAATGCACCAGAATAGTACAAGAAGATCGCTATCGGGACGTGTGCAGAGGCTGTACATTATGGCTATTATTATTAAAATTGACGTTCAGTTTTATGAAAATAGGACAGGATTTACCAAAAAACCTTCTTTATTGTTCTACTCAAGTCAAAATGTGACCTACATCATGGATGGCCTGGGGGTGAGTAAATAAACATTGTTTATAAGATCTATACCTTTAAGGTTAGTGCATTATTGGTTCAGTGTGGATGTAATATGTGTATATTTGTATTTGTCTGTCAGTTGCCGTCTCCCACAGCCATGAGTTCAGCTCTGAGAGGAATCTCCTGCTATCTGAGAGAGGTAAAGATGACTAAAAGATTTTTTTTCTGGCATGTCTTTCTCCAAGGCTATATGCAGGTTCATCAATCCCACCTTTGTTCTTGAAACAGTCAGTTATATCAGTCATCTGTAAAATGTACTGAGATCTTTCAGAACTGCTTTTTATATCCAGTAGTGTACCATCTAATTACCAGACGTACTGGCAACCAGAAATGGTAGTTTAGTGGACTGCAGACCTATAATTAGTTTAGAGGAAGTAATAGTCAGATTTAAATCAGGTTTTAATAGAAACAATTATACAATGATACCATAATAATGCAACCATCATCTGTTTGTTGAGATAGACAGGAATACATTGTAACTCACATACAGCTAAAAATAACATAACTCACTAACAATATGTCCAGCAATACATGGCAGTGCCTATGGACATAAATGACACACTCTATGTTTGTGTCCTTTCTGCTCCTCATGGAGCCTCAGGTTCCCTGTTCTCTACTTCCCTAATGGTTTTCTTTTTCTCACTTGACTTCCCTAATGCTTTTTGCTTTTCCTTTTCTCACTTGACTCCCTGCTGCCTCATATTCTGAGGAGCTTTGTAACATTGAATTGGTTGAGATTACAGCATATTACAGTGAATTGCTTTGTCATTTTCTCGGATGACCTAATCAAGGCAAATATTTGTGATGCCAAATACTATTGACATGCAATTTTCCACTTTGTGTGTTCAGAGATGGTATTCTACATACCTTGGTTGTAATTTGAGTAACTGTTGCCGTTGTATCATTTTGAACCAGTCTGCCCATTCTTCTCTGACCTCTGACATCAACAAGGCATTTTCGTCCACAAAACTGCCGCTCACTTGATATTTTCTCTTATTTTCAGACCATGCTTTGTAAACCCTTGTGATGGTTGGCTGTGAAATAGATTAGCAGTTTTTAAAATACTTAGACCAGCTTGTCTGGAACCAACAACAATGCCACAATCAAAGTGTGGTTTAACCAAGTTACATTTGGATGCAGTCATAAATATATTTCACCTGGCAATTTCTCTTTAAACCAAAACTAATGTGGTGTGTACATTTTTATTACCTTAATAACCATGTCGGACGAGTTTGAAAAAAGATGAACAATCAAAAAGAATTGCAAGTATTGCAAGACAGTTGTAAATATGATTTAATAACAGCGCTTGGGTGATTCTCATGAAACCACTGAAACATCATGGCAGTAAAGATTTTAAATATAAAACTACAGCTTGACAACACAAAAAATGATCATAATAAAGATAATTGTGTTCTCTACCTTGGACAAAAAAATTATTTGGACAAAAATAATGTATTATTTATTTTATTGCTTTTTCTGCTGAAATTCGCATAACCATAACATGTACTGATTTGTCTAAGTGCATTATATGTTGTAACTTAAACAGGATCAAATTAAAATATTCTGAAAAAAACAACTGGATGTTCTACTAGAAGTTCTCAAATTACAAAAAATGACCAAAAAAATAATTGACGGAATATTCACGTATGAGAAAAATGAAGAAATTTGTCCATCAAGTGTCCATGACTGACGTTAACGTAACGTTTTTTTAAAAACTGTTTAAACACACGAACATATTTACATTAAGTTTGATTTTATCACATCTACTAGTACTTTTTAAATGGCTAACAAGTTAACAAATTACTTGACATTTTTCCAGTTAAAAACTTAATAATCTCTTGTCACACATTTTTTTCCCTCCTCATTACCGATACATGTCGTTTTCCACATTTAAAGAAATTCTACATATATAATAATCTATTCAAATATAATTAATTAATGTCATATGTATGATTAATGAAAACTTGCTTCGGCATCATGGTTTCGCTTGTTTTAAGCAAAACATGCTATGAGGTTGACATTTTTCAATGGGTACGGTAATGAGAATTTTTAAGGCCTTTTTTGTAAATTGTTTTTAAATTGTGTTAAACTGTCAGTAAAAGTTTAGAAATTAATGCCTTTAAACATATCATACATTGTTTAAAATGAATATAAAGGAAATTTGTTGATACAAGTGCTTTTAAGAAAATCATGTTTGACATCTTGAATCACCCGCTTATAGTAACAAAATAATGCATTTTAGATGTGTGAAAACTCTGTTCTTGTGTACAGTGGGATAGCGAGCAGCAGCGCAATTTGGAAGAACGAGGCCGTCTACTACTATGTCTGCAATTTCTGACCCCATCCCAGCATTTGGAAAGGGTAGGACAGACAGAAGCTAAAGAGCAAGCCAAAGGTGGACTTTGTGTGGGGGTCCACCGCTGTGCCCACTTAGCAGCCATGGATGTTAATGGCTTTTCTGACCCATATGTGAAAATGTAAGTATATAACTACAGCTTGCTGCACACATACAGCTATAAATATTTGCACTGCTGGTAACCACATTTTTTGCACATCACAACCAGAATCCACTTATTCAAAATGTGTCTTTTGAAAACCACATTGACTGTGTGCATTTGAAATGTATTAATTAATATTAAAAATAATTTGGTTGCAATGTCGCCTCACAACAAGAGTACCTGGTTTAAGCCTGGCATGTTCTCCTTTGGTTGCCGTGGGTTTTCTTTGGGAGTAGTCCAATGACAGGCTGATTGGGTTGAATTTGAAAATCTGATATGGATAAGCTACTTCCAGGGTGTTTCTCTACCTCAGCCCCAAACAGATTTATATTTTTAAGAATCAGCTTTGGTTTAATAAGGCTGATATTTGAAGGCAATAAGTGTTTTCTCTAATTTAACTTTTATACCCTAGTTTATTTTTTTATAAAATCGTGTTTTTTTGAGCTGCTTAAGACCTTGCCATGCTGTTGGTCTAGCCATAAGTGTATATTGTGTCTAATAATAGTATACTGCGTTTGTGAATATGATTCATACTGACAGATATCAGACAGAGGGTCATGGAAAGTGGGTCTCTGTTTATATTTGCTTCAGTGCATCTAATGTCCAATATTACAGGTTTGATACAAGTGAAGCTATATGTAAAGAATCTATGACAGGCTTTATGATTACCACAGAACATTTTTTGGCCTAGGTTTAAAAAGCGTGTAAAAAACAAAGCTTTTCTAAGCACAAAACTTAATCGCAATTAAAACCATTACAGCCAACAGCCTTGTAGTGTTGCACTAAAATCTGCCCTTTTAATCTTTGCTTAAAACAGGACTCATAGATACACTGTGAATGGAGATTCAATATTCCAGGGGATGATCAACCCCCCTCACACATTTAGCATAAGTGCAAAGGTTCCCATTGGAAATGCACAACTTGGGGCCAAATACAGTATCTGCAACTTAAATGATAACCCATGCAACCATTTTAATTATTTTTAAAATGTTCTGCTTTAACCTGGCTTCGTTTGTATTAGATATACTCGTCCAGCTTGGAAAGCTTTCATGCATATAGGTCCTCAGCATATTTTAACAAGTATATGAAACTGATAGATAATCAAAGATGCCATAACAGGAAAACATTGAGACAAATCTAGAGGCCATCAAATACTAACATGTCCCTATTCCAGATTTTCAAAATTATCTAGAGTCTAGAGATGTCACAGAGACAAATAAGATTCACATATTTCAGTGACATCTGTAGTAATAACAATTTATTGGAATTTTGTTTTTGGGGGGATAACAGAATGAAATTGGAATTCTAAAACTTTGCAGCATACAACTGAAATTCTTAATAGGCAGAGTTAGAACAAAGACACTGGGCACATTCCAAACAATGTGATATGCTCTTTTCTGGAAGACAGGCGTTGTAGAGGCGTTCCAAATGACCCAAATCATTTTAAAGCAAATATGGTACATAGTTTAGAATTTACATATAAATCTAATTAGAGTTCAGTTATTCAGTTCAGTTTGTCATTGTTTTATTGATATACACATTTGTCACAATGTGAGAGATCTGGATCCAAACGCAGTGTAATATTTATTAAATACAAGACTCACAAAGAATACAACACTAAGGCAACAAACATAGGGAAACAAACACATCAAGACACATAAACCATACCGGACATGCTAACACTGAACACACTGGGGAATACAGTATATAGACTATAACATGGCTAACAAGACATGTTTCATTAACAAAGTTCGGGAGGAGCATGTGCAAATAATCTACTCGATCAATACCTCATCAGCAATTACCTCAACTATCCTATCAGCATGAGAGGAAGCCATATATAAACACAGTTAACTCACCTTCATTCCTTGACAGTTTTCAGCATCCACCACCCTGACTACTCACTATTTGCCTATTTTACAACAGTCTACAGTACGTAGGTTCGGGCCAAAAATCATTTTTTGAAAAGTGTGAACTCCTGAGACAGATGAATATAATGAGCTTAATGAGTACAGGAAAAGGATTATGGGGTATGTAGTGCAGAGTGAATGTTAAAGGGTGTAAGAGGAGTGCCCTCTTGTGGATCTGCAATGCACTCCAACTGGTAATCTTAACATTGTTTTTGTCAGTGAGTAAATTATGATTCAAAAGTGTTAAAAGGTACTATAAACTATGATTTTTATTAACACAAACTAGCTTAAAAATGTAAGTACAATAAACATTGGATGACATTGAAATGAAATAAAATAGTAATAATAGTAATAATAATAAATTAATTTGTTGAAGCACAATCAAAATTATGTTACATTAATAAGGTAATACAGTTTTTTTACAGTCTTTAAAGTATTTAAAGTCACATAAAAAGTATTTACTATGAATTTTTAAAGAACATTTGCATTTTATGAGTAAAATATTTTGCCTATTAAAGATAAACATTCCCTAAATATACCAAATGATTACAATGGGAGAAATAACATTTATCACATATCACACATACAACATTTAAAAGATAATAGCCATGCTCTTTCCTATGTATATTTTCTATAAGCGAATTCCAAAAAACAATTTCCCTGTGGGTGATTTGTTTTCTTGAATGAAACATGTTCTTGTCATTTTATTTCTACATTTTGTAGATTTCTTCAAAAATTTCGGTTCACTTTTTACAAACTCTTCAAATAATAAATAACATTTAATTAGATGAACAAGACCATTTGGTATAGCTTTAACTATTGTAAGAAATTCTTTATGAACAACAGGGAAATTTTATATTGACATGAAATCATAGTACGAGTACATTCCCTTTTGAATCAAGCATATCACAGAGATAATCAATTTCCTTTTCATGCAACTTTATGGTTAAATTGACTTGTTCTTTGATACAATATTATCATTATTCCATAGTTTTACTCTGTGGCGAGAAATTGTGTACAAAACAAAGTTTCCATGCCTGTTTTATGATGGTGAGAAGTTACAAGTTAATAAAAACGTATGCCTACCTTTAAAATACAATCAATAATATACCAAAAAGATTCAGATGAATTGACAATTTTTTGAACCAATTCAGCTTAAAAGTACTATTAACATAAACAAATCAAGCATATCAAAACCTCCGTCAACTTTTTTGCCACATTAGACCCGTTTCTTTAAATGCTGATGTTTATTTTACCAAAAAAGTTAACAATAAACTGTTAATTTGTTTGCAAGTATTTTCATGGACAAATAATGAGAAAGATGGATAAACACTATATTGCCAAAAGTATTGGGTCACCCTATCTAATAAACAGGTTTGATGACTTGATTTCCATGAGTACAAATCTTAATGCTGCCGCATATCATGATATTCTATGGAATTGTGTGCTTCTAATTTAATAGCAACAGTTCGGTAGGAGCCCTTGCCTATTCCATCATGACAATACCCCTGTGTATGAGACAAGGTTCAGAAAGAAATAATTGATTCAGTCAGTGTGAAGGAACTTGACTGGTCTGCATAAAGCCAAGTCCTGAACCCAGCTGAACACCTTTTGGTGTCATTTTAAATGCAGACTTTAAGCAAAGAACTCATCACCAAACACCAATGACTTGTGCACAGTCATTTTGGGCCAGGAAAAGGGGCTTTTAAAACAGTTTTAAATTGAATTTCTATAAATGGCATTGTGCAACAGTTTTGGAAGCAGTTGTTATGAGCCCGTGCAACCTACTTAATAGATCGCGACAACACTGGGTAAAGCCTATCTAGGGGAAAACAGAAATACGATGTAATTTAATAATGACGTCAAAAGTTCAAAAGAAAACTCTGAAAAACTATAAAATAACTGGTCATACAAAGTGAAAATCATCATTCAAATAACCATAAACAACAATAATTAAGAATCATGATTAGCCCAAAGAACGTTGCAATCAAAGTTTTTATTGTACATGAGGGTAATTATTCAGGGGCAGACGAGGCCAAAGCAACAAACAAAAACATCTATTTTTAAGGTGCTAAAATTACCTTAAACAAAAAATAAACTAAAAGACAATTACCTTCCCTAACTCGCTTTACCAAAAACAGAGTAAAAGGTACACAAAAGAAAAATGGCATCAAACCCCCTACTCCCTCTAACAAAGAAAATTAAACACTCAACAAACAATTTAAACAATAACTCTAGTAATTGAAAACTTCTAAAGAAAACATAAATGTCACACCCAGTTTCACCTTGTTTCAGAAGTGCTTAATTCTCCATTAATAATACATTGATTGTACATATTTAATAGTGCTAACTTTTTCCAAAAGTGTGCATATACAATAGTTAGGCCATCTGAGCCTGGGGATGTACCCTTCTTTATAGGTAGCATTGCCTTAGTAAAGGCCGGTTTATACTTCTGCGTCGGACCTATGCCATAGCCTACGCGAAGACGTTTTCTCTCCCATTTCTAACCATTTTGCCCTAAATCTTATAAAGGCATCTTTAGCTAGATCTAAATAAAGAGATTATTTTGACAATAACTTAAGGTCATTAAGAATATTTTGACATCATTTCAGCAACTTTAATTTCTTTACCTCTACACATTTCTAGTAGTCATAGTAAAACTTTATATTTAAAATATTCCCATCTTTGGACATGGCTCATAGATTCATTTTCCAATACAGATGCAGTTTTTAGATGCAGACAAATCATCTGAAAGTAAAACATTGTTGAACTTCCAATAACCACAAATACTTCCAATTAGAAAAATTAAAATAAATTTGTGGTCTGATAAAGGTGAGTACAATTGTTGACTTACTAGTAAGAGCATTATTTGTCCAGGTATATTCCCTATTGTGAGGGTGTAATAAATGCCACACATTTACTTGTAAATCATCACAAAGCAATTCAAAAACTACTATTCTTTTGGGGGAATCTATCCATAGATTCATTGGGGGCTTCATTAAAGTCTCATCCTATTAAATTATAAGCATTTTTTTAATTTAAAATGTAAATCTAATAGTAAACTAATATTCTTAAAATAACATACATTTAAATAGTTATTATTTAAATAGACATTGCATATTATACATCTTGTATTGTATATATGTTTAAAATTAGTTCAAATATGACACCATTTGACAATATTACACCAAAGATTTATTTTCAACAACTGTGTGCTGGATTCTGTGCATGCATGCAGATGCAGCATTGTCAATGTAACATTTAGTTAGACAGTAATGCACTGCACCCAAAAGAAATAGGTCATAGGGATGCCCACTGAAGAATAATATTTTAAAGAGGTTTATTATTACATTGAAAAACAGCTGTTTGTTTTCCATGTTTTCACCAGATATCTAAAACCTGACCTTAAGAAGAAATCAAAGCATAAGACTGCAGTCATCAAAAAGACTCTGAACCCTGAGTTTAATGAGGTAAATTGAGATGCATATTTTATGTTTATGCAACAAGATTATAGCAACAAGCAAACTGCCTGTGCACACTGTACATGCTGCATAAAACCAATGATAATAGATATTAATGTCACACTACTGGGCAGATGGAAGAGCACACCACAGGGATTGACGGGTAAAAGGGGTTTATTAACAAAAACAGGTGAATAATTCAAAACCGACACTTATTCCAAAAACAGGTGAGTAAATCCTAAAGGTAAGTAATCCAAAAACAGGTATAATCCAAAAACGGGCCAGAGTACAAAAACAGGCAAGTATTCCAAAACAGGTAGGTAATCCAAACACAGGTATTCTTCCAGAGATGGGTAAGTATTCAAAAACAGGTAAGTATGCAAAACAGGTAATCAAAACTCAGAGGAACAGCATGTAATGATAACGACAACAAGACTGAACAAAAACCAGTGTACAAGTGCAAACTTAAATAGTAAACGGAAAACACAAAACAGGTACGCACAATACAAGGAACAGGTGGTGAACATAATCATGGTGGCGGGAAGTGCAGTGCATTCTGGGATGTGTAGTTCTCAAAAGTCCAGGGAAAGTGAGCGGGTGAATCTCTGAGGCGGTGACGATGTAGGGGGCGAAGCCGTTAGAGTACCCCCCTCCACAATCCGCTCCAGCGGACCTTACAGGGTGACGGGAGTGACCTCGGGGTCGAGGGGCAGGACGTTCCGGATGGGTCCAGTGAAAGTTTTTTTTACGATGTCCACCCGCAGAACCCAAGACTCCTCCTTGGGCCCATACCCATCCCAGCTGACCAAATACCTCCCCGTCGATGATTCCTCAACCTTAAAGATCTGCTGGGCGGCGTCCAGAGGTGGTGGAGGAAGGGGTGGATCCGCCGCTACATCAAGGTCTGTGGGCGAAACAGAGACAGGGTTACAAAAAGGTTTGAGGAGGGAGACGTGAAAGGAGGGGGAGATCCGGTAGTGGCTTGGCAACTGGAAACGATAGGTGACGGGGTTAATTTGGTGGTTGATCAGGAATGGTCCGATGTATTTGGGACGCTGCCACAGGCGTAGGTCCCTGGTGGACAGCCACACTCATTGTCCCAGAGTGTACATGGGGGTCGGAGATCTTTGGGCATGGCATAATGTTTCTACCTGCGGACAGCCTGCTGCAGGTGGTGATGAGCTGAGTCCCATACCCTCTCGCTCTCCTGAAAGTCCCATACCCTCTCGCTCTCCTGACAGGTCTGTAAGGAAGTCCACGGCGATATGTGACCATGGTCGCTGAGGTACTGGTAGGGGTAGTAGCTTGCCCTCCGGCAGGCAACGAGGGATCTTGGAGATGGCACAGACTGAGCAGCCCTTGACGAAGCAGGAGATGTCCTGAGGCATGTCGGGCCACCAGTATCGGTAGCGAGAGGGTGCGCTGACTGCCTGGGTGTCCTGATCCCGGAACAGAATGCACTCCACAAGGGCGGTACAGAGTTCGGTGGGGTTGAAGGTCTTGCCCTCAGGACCTCCCAGCGGAGTGGGATGGTGAAGCTCTGCGATGTCCTGATTGAGGGTCCATCGGATCGGGCAGGCGAAAAGGGCTCAAGTTCAGGTTCGGTAACCTCGGGACTGACGTTCAGTTGGCGAGAGGGCATCCACTTTTCCATTCTGTGAGCCAGACCGATAGGTAACCTTAAAATTGAAACGAGAGAAGAAGAGGGCCCAACGGGCCTGGGGGGAAATCAGTCTTCGGGTAATTAAGGTATTCAAGGTTGCGGTGGTCTGTGATCACCGTGAATGGGTAATTGGCCCCCTCCAGCCAGTGTTGCCACTTTTCCAGTGCCAGCTTGATGGCAAGGAGCTCCCTGTTCCCGATGTCGTAGTTCAGCTCCGCCGGGAACAGCTTGCGGGAGAAGTAGGCGCATGGGTAAAGTTGAGGAGGCGTCCCCTACTGCTGTGACAGCACCGCTCCTACTCCTGTGGAGCAGGCATCCATATCGACTATGAACGGTAGGTCAGGGTCGGGCAGGATGAGAATAGGGGTGATACAAAAGGCTTCTCTTAGCTGGCCAAAGGCTCTGTGGGCTTCGGGGTTCTAGAGCAGGGATCTCGATTTATTTCCTGTCATGGCCGTGAGGGGAGCAGCAATAGAAATTGACGAATCCCAGGAATCGCTGCATCTCCCTCACGGTCTGAGGTTGTGGCCACTTCCGTAACGCTTCCACCTTCCCCTGATCCATGGTCACACGGTTGCAGGAGATGATGTAGCCTAGAAAGTGTATAGTGGTTTGATGTAACTGGCACTTCTCGAGCTTCAGGTACAGGTGGTGCTGACGCAGTCACCGGAGTATGGTAGAGATGTGAGTGACATGGTCAGATCGGGAACGGGAGTAGATGAGTATGTCGTCCAGATAGATAACAGCAAATTTCCCCAGCAGGTCCCAGAAGATCTCATTCATAAAGTTCTGGAACACTGCTGTAGCGTTTACCAAGCCGAAGGGCATCACCCTGTACTCGTAGTGTCTGTTGGGAGTTACGAAGGCGGTCTTCCATTCGTCACCTGGACGAACACGGATGAGATTATATGCGCTCCTCAGGTCCAGCTTGGTAAACAGGGCGGCATGACATTACTGTTCCAGGGCTGCAGGGATCAGGGGAAGGGGGTAGGCGAAGCACTTGGTGTGTTGATTGAGGGTACGGTAGTCAATGCAGGGTCGGAGACCCCATCCTTTTTACCCACAAAGAAAAAGCTGGATGCGGCAGGGGAGACGGATGGTCGGATGAAGCCTTGTTGAAGCGTCTCCTCAACATACTTCTCCATGGCTTTCTGCTGCGGGACAGATAGGGAATAGATCCTTCCTTTGGGCATGACGGCCCCAGGCAGCAGCTTGATGGCGCAGTCCCATGGCCAATGAGGTGGAAGCTCCGTGGCTCTCTGCTTAGAAAAGACGTCCTGGTACGACCGGTACTCAATGGGGATTTCCACTTGGCTGGCTACCTCAGGGCTCTCTACAGACGTGGACAGGACAGGCATCTCTGGATCTGGTTCGGGGTGAACTTCCTTTGAAGGATCCCTGGCATCATCAGAAGTACTAGCCCATCTTAGAATCTCACCCATCCGCCAGTCCGCGGTAGGTCGATGTTTTAGCAGCCATGGTCGTCCCAGGACCAGATCCGATATGGACCCCTCCAGAACCCAGAAGGACATCTCTTCTGTGTGGCCAGGGGAGATATGTACGGTGATGAGCTGAGAGTGGTGCGACCCAACGGCTTTCCTAGAATGTTCTGCAGGTACATAGTCCTCTCATTCTTCAGGCAGGGGAGGCCCAACTGGGTGAGGAGATTCAGGGAGATGAAGTCCCCAGCGGCGCCAGAGTCAATCAACGCTCTAACTGGGACAGAGAATTTGGACACAGAGATCACCACTTTGATACGAGCCAGTTGATATTTCTCCACTTGCATGGGTTCCGGTTCTGGAGGAGCAGGGGAGCAGAGGCTGACGTGCGTTTAGGAGCAGCAGCGAATTGTAAGGGAGAGCAGGCAGACAGGCACTGAGCAATGTGGGTGGACCGTTGGATGAGAACCTCAAGACCGATCGAGTCGTCATAAATCGTCAGATGCACCCTTACTGAATTTTGCAGCCCCTGACGGGAACTGTTATAACTGGGTGCCAGGGTGCGGAACTGGAGGGCGTAATCCGCGACAGAAAGCCACCCCTGGCATAGCCTTAGCAGTCGGTCTTGGACAGAGAGGAAGTCCGTTGCTTGCCGAAGACCCCCTTGAAATGTTCCAGGAACGACTTTAGGTTAGTAATCAAGGGGCGTCCGGCCTGCCAGATCCAGTGTGCTCAGCTCAGCACCTTACCATTTAGGAGAGAGATGATGAAGGCTATCTTTGCAGTATCCGTGGTGAACTGGCCGGGATGCAGCTGTAAATTTAGCTCACACTGTAAGCAGAACCCACTACACTCCTCCACGGAGCCTGAGTATCGGTAGGGCAGGGCCATGGGACTCGAAGCCGGTGTAGTAATTCACGGAGGAGGTGCAGGGGGAGTGAGTTGTGTCCGGAGGAGGAGGACCAGTTCAGGAGGACCAGTTCAGAGAAGGGATAAGGGTTTGCTGGGGGTGAGGGACCGGAGGCACCCTGTGGTGTGGTCATGTTGGTAGGTTCCGTCTACTGTCACACTACTGGGCAGACGGAAGAACACACCACAGGGATTGATGGGTAAAAAGGGGTTTATTAACAAAAACAGTAATCCAAAATAGACACGTATTCCAAAAAAAAGGGAGGAAATCCAAAAGGTAAGTAATCCAAAAACAGGTATAATCCAAAGGCAGGCAAGTATTCCAAAACAGGTAGGTAATCTAAAAACAGGTATTCTTCCAGAGACGGGTAAGTATTCAAAAACAATAAGTATGAAAAACGGGTAATCAAAACTCAGAGGAACAGCATGTAACAATAACGACAACAAGTGTACAAGTGCAAACTTAAATAGTCCACGGAGGTGGTGAACATAATCATGGTGGCGGGAAGTGCAGTGCATTCTGGGATGTGTAGTTCTCAAAAGTCTCAAAAGGGGACAGTGAGCGGGTGAATCTATGAGGTGGTGACGATGTAGGGGGCATGGCCGGCGGTGGCACTGAAGCCGTTTCAATTAACAAGATGCCACTGCCATTGTATTACATGTAAACTCACAGAGATCATGCTTTTAGCAAATAGTTTTCATATGCAGTGCCTTCAAGCCTAAATAAGAGAAAAATAAGGGAAAATGTACTTTCAATGCCATGTTTGTTGCCAATATTAATTATTACTTCACCTTCTCTGACAACATCAACTATACCGTTGAATCAATATGGTTCGAATGACAGTGACTGTTTTGGAAACAGTAGTGACTAGTGATCTAGTTGGAGGTTAAGCAGCAAGTTATGTCATTGTTTGGGAAATGCACCCATGGTCAAGGTTGGAGGTTCATAAGCAGGACTTTTACTGAATAATTGTTTTTTTTACAAAACTATTTCTTTTATTTTTTTTTAGAAGAAAATCAAGAATATATTGTATTATAAAATTACTTGTGATCATCGCAATGTTAAATGATTGGTTCTTGGTTTTACTAAAAATACACCATCACTTTTTTGTCTTTTACTGCTGTTTCAGAATTTTTTTTATGAGATCACATTCAATGAGTTATCCGGCAAGACATTAGAAGTTTCAGTCTGGGACTACGATTTGGGTCGGTCCAATGATTTCATTGGTAAGCAATAATTTGTCACTGTTTTTCAATCTAAGATGCATACTATTTTTTATTTACATAACTAAATATGTCATAGACAGAGATAAACTGCATAAATATCTCAAAATAAAGCATCTAATATGTTTTGTTGATTACATGCAGTATTGAAATGCATTTTTTATTTATTATGATTGTTAATATCTTATAAACAACTAAATTGGTTAGTTTTTGATGTACATTACATTTGTTCATTTAGCAGACACTTTCATCGTATCATATTTTTTAATGAATAAAACGTATTGTTTTGTTGTAAATATTGTCACGCTGACAGTGCTTCTGTGTATTTCTGCTGTTGTTCATGTGGGGGTAGAGAGAGAGAGAGAGAGAGAGAGAGAGAGAGAGAGAGAGAGAGAGAGAGAGAGAGAGAGAGAGAGGTGTGTTCGGCTCTGGTGTGTTCGGGCGAGGTTTTTGATTACATGTTCATATTTGAGTGAGGATATTCTCGTTATCGGGGATTAGTGACGCCTCCTGATACCCGTTGTTAGCCTGTACAACTATAGGCAATAAAGTGTTCTGTTTTGGACTTCTATACGGTGTCCTGACTGTCTTTGGGAAGATTCACATCGCTACACTGGTGTCAGAAGTGGGACAACGCCACATCCCCCCGGCCGTGATTCCCAAAGATAATGAAGAACAATCCGGTAAGATCGCTCCAGTTATTTGATGAGACAGAAATAAACAGAGAAAAATCCCTATCTAGGCTTAATAACCACTGTGTCGGGAAAGAGAGGGAGCTAGAAGAGAGAGATGTGCTTGTCAACATGCTATCGCCTACCAATCCTTTTCTGACGCTTTTGTTGGAGGAAACTGAGCACGAACATTCTACCAGAAATAATTCCCAGTCCACAACGTCCAGGATGGGTGTGTCTGATACGTTTTGCGAACACGCTTGTTTTGCGAGTACTCCGATTGCAGAGGCGTGCGCCAGGGAGTTCATATGGGGTGCCAACCTGGAACCGGAAGTCGGCGCGAGTAAAAACTTCCAGTATAGAACAATGATGGCAGATTCTGCCGGGCAAGCTGGCAAACATGTCCGATGTTCAGAAAATAAGACAGATAAAACATTTTCTGTGCATGTTAAAGACCCAAGCTGCACTGATAATCATACCCCAACTGATATGCATGTTACAGGAGGACTTACTGCTGGCTCACATTTCTACATCCACAGCCTCGCTAGCCCTCCTGAGCCCTGTTCTACTGCTCACACTTATAGCCTTCAGCCCACAGCTATGTTACCAGTAAAACCACCCCACGGAGTGACTCATTTTATTCTTTCAGAACCCACTGGTTGTCCCCACACACATGCTGATGTGCCGTTAGGAAATAACCAGAAGCTGACATTGAACGCCCAGTCAGTATTAAGGCCATCCTCAGCTGCTCCATGTGTTTCTTCTCACAGGGTCCTAGAGCCTACAATTAAAGACCCTGGGTTGACCTGCTGTGTTCTTTCCAACCCGTCAATGCAACCTACTTCACTGTCGCCTGAACAGGGAGGCAGTAAGACTCGCAGTTGTTTAAAATTGGGGCTCTATGATGGTCGTTCATCCTATGAGGTGTTTCGAAAAATTGAATTGGTGAGCAACGTCAATGGCTGGGACAACATTGAGCAGGTGGGTTAATTAGCTGCAGCTTTAGATGGTGACGCACAGCAGATATTGTTGGATGTCCAAGGGTGTCTGATTCCCAATGTAGAGTCGTTACACATGGCTTTGTCTCACCGGTTTAGAGACGTCACACCGCCAATGGTCCTACGGCAACAGTTTCAGGAGCACCGCCGGCGACCTCTGGAGCCATTGGATGTGTTTATGGCTGATCTGCGATACTTAGCCCACCGCAGCTATCCTACTTTCAGTAAAAGTGTGAGGGATGCTCTAGTCCTGGACGTATTTGTGCGGGGGCTAACCCCAGATGCCAGCAAACCACAAGTACTAAGGCAGCAAGTACGAATAGCGCAGCCATCTGACCTGGATGAAGCTCTAAATCAAGGTCAGGTCATAGAGGGGATACTGGGTGAGCAGATCTAACCATGCTGTTCGCCCCAGAGTTTTTGCTGCTTAAGCTGGGGAGCGGACTCAGTCACAGACCATGACTGAGAGTACGTCCCAGCGTGACTTGGTGGTTTGCTGGCATTGTTGGAAAACGGGTCATATGTGCCGGGAATGTAATACCTTGGATGCTAATGAGTCACCGCAGCTGTCGGGAAACGGGCAGGGGTCGGCATAAGTGGAGGTACCCCCGGCCTACCATTTCACCAACACCTCCATATGGATAATCTGTCGAGTTGATTAATCCAGTGGTGTGTTGTCGAATAGAGGTTAGAGTGGATGGACAACCAGTGCAATTACCATTGTTCACCCTAAACTCTTAAAGAAAAAACTTATACAGACCAGCAGCTTTCCCCAGATGACTGTCACAGGTAAACGAGCAGATATAATAGGCCAATGTGAGGTTAATGTTGAGGTGGGTGGGCATCATATCGTAATGTTGGCCTGGGCTGCTGAGATCCCTGAATGCTGCCTTATAGGTATGGACTTCCTGCACAAGGCTGCTGCGATTGTCGAGTTGGGAACAGCTACCCTAACGCTGGCAGGGAAGTATGTAGTACCAATTTTCTTTCACTCAAGCTTGCCGGGACCTCCGTTGCAGTATGTAGACAGTTTGAACTTGAACCCACCAGCCTAGGCAGCCCCCAAAGCTACCTCTTGCAACCTACCACCAGCGTCACAGAGTCTGGTGTCGCAATCTTCAAGCATAGCTTTTAACCCTTTGCTTAACTTTGATTCTGCCTCTGTCCCGTCACCGGGCTCTGCAGTCATTCATAGTGCAGGCCCCCTCCAAAAGGCGAGAGTCCATTTTCCCTACGGATGGTTCAAGTTGTTTTGGAAAGGAGTAGTCAGGATCTGACAGGACTACAACAACAAGAATTGTGGGGAGTGCTGGAGCGGCATCATGCTGCCTTTGCTACTTCGACCAGTGATGTCGGTCAGACGAGGTGGGTGCAGCACTGTATAAATACTGGGAATGCCCTGCCCATCCAGCAATGGGCACGTCGATTGCCACCTACTAGGATTATAGAACCATCTGAAAGTCCATGGGCTTCACCTGTTGTCTTATCAACGTCTAAATGAGGTGACAATTAAAGACTCCTACCCTCTCCCGCTGATTGATGAGTCCTTGGACCAGCTTGCTGGGTCTAAATGGTTCTCGACTCTGGATCTACATAGTGGCTACTGGCAAGTTGCCCTTAGCGATGACTCTAAGCAGAAGACTGCTTTTACATTTACATTTTACATTTATTCATTTGGCAGACGCTTTTATCCAAAGCGACTTACAATTGAGGAAAACAGCAAGCGATTCGTCTAAGCAAGCAATATTCACGAGAAGTGCTAGTAATACAAAGTTTCAGATACAACCTCAAGATAGTATAAGCAAATATATAGAGAACATTAGAAAAGGAAAAGAGAGGTAGAAAGATTTTTTTTTAAAGTGCTCAGAGAAGAGATGGGTCTTCAGCTGTTTTTTGAATTGTGAAATTGATCCAGCCATCCTGATGGAAACAGGAAGATCGTTCCACCAGCAGGGAACGGTGAAAGTAAATGTCCTTGAGATGGATCTCATGCCTCTCTGTGAAGGAACAACGAGGTGCCGGTCGTTTTCAGACCGCAGACTTCTGGAGGGGATGTATGTCTGCAAGAGAAAGTTGAGGTAGATGGGTGCTGTGTTAGTGGCTGTTCTGTAAGCAAGCACCAGTGCCTTGAACTTAATGCGTGCTGCTACTGGGAGCCAGTGCAGAGAGATGAGCAGAGGTGTGACGTGCTCTCTTGGGCTCATTGAAGACCAGGCGTGCAGCAGCATTCTGGATCATTTGCAGAGGTTTGAAGGCACAGGCTGGGAGACCAGCCAGAAGAGCATTACAATAATCCAGTCTAGAAATGACAAGAGCCTGGATGAGAAGCTGTGTTGCATGTTCTGTTAAGAACGGTCTCATCTTTCTAATGTTGTACAATGCAAACCTGCATGACCGAGTTGTTTTAGTAACGTGATCCTTAAAAGTCAGCTAATCATACATGATTACCCCAAGATTCCTGACTGAAGTTGATGGGGTTATCTTTGATGGACCAAGCTGGATGGTAAGCTGGTGCTGTTCTGACGGGGTGGCAGGAAGGACGAGAAGCTCAGTCTTGGCCAGGTTGAGTTGTAGGTGATGATCTTTCATCCAAGAAGAGATGTCAGCCAGGCAGTCTGAGACTCGTGTGGCTAGCGTGGAATCGCCTGGATGAAACAAGAGGTGAAGTTGAGTGTCATCAGCATAACAATGGTAGGAGAATCCATGTGCTTGTATGATGGAACCCAGTGATGTGGTGTATATGGAGAAGAGCAGAGGCCCAAGAACCGATCCTTGTGGGACCCCGGTGACTAGTTAGTGTGATTTGGACACTTCACCTCCCCAAGCTACCTTGAAGGATCTATCTGTGAGATAGGATTTAAACCAGGAGAGCAAAGTTTCAGTGATGCCCAGTGAAGAGAGGGCGGATAGAAGAATGTGATGGTTAACCGTGTCGAAGGCTGCAGAAAGGTCTAGGAGAATGAGAACAGATGATTTGGACTCAGCTCTTGCCCTCCTTAGGGCTTCTGTAACTGTTAGTAAGGCAGTTTCGGTTGAGTGACCGCTCTTGAAGCCTGACTGGTTGGTGTCCAGCCTGTTGTTTTGAGTGAGGAAGGTAGACACCTGATTAAAAACAACCCGTTCAAGTGCTTTTGCTATGAACGGAAGGAGAGAAATGGGTCTATAGTTCTCCAGTAGGGAAGTGTCATGTGTGGGTTTCTTAAGCAGTGGGGTTACCCAGGCCTGCTTGAATGCAGTGGGAAAAAAACAGGAACAGTGTAAAAAACAACCTTTTACAACAGGAACAGGCCTCTGGCAATTCCGGACCATGCCCTTTGGTCTGTGCAATGCCCTGGCAACATTTGAGCGGTTAATGGAGCGAGTGCTTCAGGGTATTCCTAAAACGATGTGCCTTGTTTATCTGGATGACATTTTGGTGCATGGGAAAGACTTTGAATCGGCCCTGAGTACCCTTGACCTTGTCCTGACCAGGATAGCTCAGGCTGGTTTGAAGTTACATCCAGATAAATGCCAGGTGATGCAGAAAGCTGTGACCTTCTTAGGGCACCATGTAAGTGAGGCTGGGGTGGCTACTGATGACCAGAAGACTGCAGCTGTTTGTGACTGGCCAGTACCATGCAGTCTTAGGCAGTAACAGGCATTCCTCGGACTGGCGTCGTACTATCGGAAATTCGTTCTTGGGTTCGCTACAATTGCCACTCCCCTCCTTCAGTTGACAAAGAAGGCACAACGTTTCATGTGGGGACAAGAGCAGCAGCAGACTTTTGATAATTTAAAGGAGGCTTTGTGTCAAGCGCCAATCCTTGCTGCTCCAGATCCAAAGTTGTCGTTCATATTGGACATGGATGCCTGTAATGTGGGTCTAGGTGCTGTCCTCTCCCAAGAAGGGGAAAGAGAAGAGAGGGTAATTGCATACTACAGTCGAGCTTTTGACAGGGCAGAACGCAATTATTGCGTAACCCGGCGAGAACTTTTGGCCGTGGTTGAGGCTGTCATCCATTTTAAACACCATCTATGCAGTATTCCTTTTGTGATCTGAACAGATCATGCTTCCCTCCGTTGGCTTTTGTCTTTCCGGGAGCCAGAGGGGCAGGTGGCATGGTGGATAGAAGGGCTGCAGGAGTTTCAATTCACCATTCAGCATCAGAAAGGGGAACATCATCACAATGCAAATGGATTATCAAGACGCATCTGCCCAGCAGCTTGGACCATTCCTGCAGACCCCTAGAGGAAATCGATTTGTTGTGGTTGCCATGGACTACTTTACGAAGTGGCCGGAGTTCTATGCCGTCCACAATCAGGAGGCCAGGACGATATCTGACGGCTTATTGGCAGGCAAGTTTGCTCGCTTCGGGGTTCCGGCTGAAGTACATACGGATCAAGGAAGAAACTTTGAATCACTGTCGTTTTCTGAGTTCTGCAAACAGCTTAACATCCGAAAGACTAGGACTACTCCCCTGCATCCCCATAGTGACGGGTTGGTGGAGTGGTATAACAGGACCCTTGCCACCCAACTGGCCCTATGCGTGAGCCAAGATCAGAAGGACTGGGATTTTCATTTGCAGTTGATTTTTGATCCGAAGCGAAAGAAGGGGCGCTCACCTAAATTGGACTGTGGGGGGAAAGGGCCCTGTTATGTTGTGAAGAGGCTTTTAGAGACTGTGTATCACTTTAGGTAGAACCCTGGAGGAAAGACTGTGGTACCGCACCGGGACCGACTGGCCCCATACCAGGGAAACCGGAAGCCATTTGGAAGTGCCCGCCAGACTACAGGGGCAACCTGCCTTGAGCACGGAGGAGCTGAACACGCAGCGCCGGGCAATAGGTGGGGAACCCCCGTAAGCGGTGAAGAGGATGACTCCCTGATTCGGATGCCAGAGGAAGCTCTTGACACTTCCGGAGGAGCTGAACACGCAGCACCAGGGGGTCTGGGGTTTTTCTGGGTCTGTCTGAATTGGGGACATCTGAAGATCTCATTGGAAGCCCGGAATGTCGCAGAAGGGTGCGAAGACGCGGGGGAGGAAGCCGACGACTGCTGCTGGAGACTGGAGATATACCTACTACACCCTTGGGGGTTGTGCTGCCTGCCTACTCACCACAGGGGAGGCGAAACACCGGGATTGGTCCACGTCTTAGGCCAAGAGAGATGCTTCGGGCACCAAAGCGTTTAATGGTTTTACCTTCCTCGGGGACAAGGATTTTAAAAGGGTGGGTGGCAGTGTGACGCCGACAGTGCTTCTGTGTATTTCTGCTGTTGTTCATGTGGGGGGGAGGGGTAGAGAGAGAGAGAGAGAGAGAGAGAGAGAGAGAGAGAGAGAGAGAGAGAGAGAGAGAGAGAGAGAGAGAGAGAGAGAGGTGTTCGGCTCGTGTGGTGTGTTTTGCAACCGGGCAAGGTTTTTCTGTTATTTTCTTGATTACATGTTCATATGTGAGTGGGGATACACTCATTATCGGGGATTAGTGACGCCTCCTGATACCCGTTGTTAGCTTGTACAACTATAGGCAGTAAAGTGTTTTGTTTTGGACTTCTATCCGGTGTCCTGATTGTCTTTGGGAAGATTCACATTGCTACAACATGTTTACAAAACAAAGAAAAATGTTGATAAATTAAGTGGTCATCAAATTAATACATGCTGCTAATCATTGTTTTGATCTGGCAGGGGGTGTGTCACTAGGATGTAACTCACAGGGTGATGCTCTTCAGCACTGGATAGACTGTCTCAAAAATAAAGGCCAGAAGGTTGAGCGCTGGCACACACTGACCAATGAACTGCCAGGATCAACAATTTAACAGAACTAAGGTTTATCCTCAGTAAGACTTCATTTGTCTCCTGCATTCGTTTACATTTTACCATTGAATTGTGTTAATTAAGTCTACATTACTACGTCTTTATCAACATTTCAACATTTACCTATGTAAAGGGCCTGAACTGCATTTTTATTTTAGACTTATGCTTTATATGATGTTATTTAAGTAATTTTGTGTAGTTGTTCATTTGTATTATCTGAAACTGAAACTATAATATAATGTAATATATTTGTGTTAAATGCAGTAATTTATGAATTTTTGTTGCAATATGGCGCAATAAGATGTTTTAACAAAGCCTTAGACATATTTAATTTCCTACAATTTTTTAATAAAGTTAAAATGGCTCTACTGTTTAAAGAAACTGCTTTCCATTGCTTGCTGCTAATATTGTAAGAAAGTATTTGAGTTTTAGCATATAGTTGCCTTGGTATTATAAGGTTCTATCTGCATTCTAATCAGTTTTAAGATTTTTGCAAGAAAGATTTTGCATTCCATTTGACTTTGTAAAAAAATCTGTTAGTTTTTGTCACATAATGTAAGTTTAAGATAAACATAAGTCAGATAGAACTTAATTTCATTTAATAAGGCAATGGTATCAAAGCATGTCATTTTTAAAAATGTCAGCTGTAACGAAAGGTATTCTCCCATCAACAATCATAAAGTCATATTGTCCACTATGTAACAGATAAACACCACACAAAACAACCAGGGTTGTAACAACTTACCAAGGTTATTGTTTGTTTTAGGGTTATTTTGCAATGATGCATAATTTTCTGTTATTACTATATTATATACTTGTAACATGTAACAAAGGACATATTAAAATAAAGTGTTCCTGTTTTTTTTCTGGCATAGCTGCTGTGTTGTTGCCTATAGTTCTTGTTGTAACCTGCTTGTGAGACAAACATGGTTTATACTTTTACATGGACAGAATTTCTACCCTTTCTACCCTCGCTAAAAAGTCATTATGACAGCTTTCATTAAAGACAAAATGTTAAAGGGGATATTTCATGAAAATCCGACTTTTTCTGTGTTTAAGTGCTATAATCGGGTCCCCGGTGCATCTACCAACCCTGAAAACATGAAAAAGTTCAACCCAGTAACTTTGCTTTGTTAAGCCTTTCACTTAAAGCATGTGAGAAAATGAGATCACTCTCCCCTTGTGACGTTGCTGGGGGATCTTATCGAAATAGCACGGCCCCTTACGCTGCACGTTTCCACCCATGGCGCTGCCGCCATTATTGTTTTCGCAAGCAACGTGTAGCTCCGACACCATGGCAAAAGTAAGCAAAGTAGATCAAAGCATGCTAACTGTTCTGTTGTTGGCTGCACAGACCAGCACAGAACACTGTTATCAGCCTCAGAGGAAGAGAGCAATGAATTTATTTTAATTTCAATGGAAATCCTCCAGACTGAATGAAGCAAAGCTGCAGATAAAGTACTGGTATTTTTTAAAGTAAGACCTCGGAGACCTGTGTCAAAAGCAATGTGTATGGCTTGTAAACATGCAATGGGGTTTCGATCGTGAGGTCTCCCCCCAGAAAGCGGTCCTGACCGGTCCAACGGGGACCGGAGCGCGTTGGCGAATGGCCACGGGGGAAACAGGTATGCTTGTAGAAAATGTGTTTAGTGTTTAAAGACAAGACACAGTGATTCTTATTCGCTTTATGTGACCCTTCTTTCTTGGGTATTGTGTGTATGGTTTGTACAGGACCGGTTTGTCATGTGTACTTTCGCATATAGAAAACGTGACTCATTTGTTAGGAGTCCGTCGCTTATAAAAAACAATGTTTTTGGTGTTTGAGGACGAGATACAGTGTTTCTTATTCGCTTTATGTGACCCTTATTTCTTGTTTTGTCATTGGAAGCACAGGCTCAGAGCCTTGGCTTCGTGTTCAGCTGAAACGGGGGCGGAGACTAGCTGCTTAGTGGAGTCCCTGTGATGCGCTGGGCGGTTTTCACCACCCGCTGCAGTGCCTTGCGCTCTGCAACAGAGCAGCTCCCATGCCAGACTGTGATACAGTTGGTCAGGATGCTTTCTATTGCACAGCGATAGAAGTTCACCAGGATAACCGAGGACAGCTGATTCTTCTTTAGTGTCCTCAGGAAGAAGAGGCGCTGGTGAGCCTTCTTGACCAGGCTGGAGGTGTTGGTAGTCCAGGACAGGTCCTCCGAGATGTGGATCTCCAGGAACTTGAAACTGGAGACACGTTCAACAGCCATCCCATTGATGTGGATGGTGTCATGTGTGCCTCTTGACTCTTTCCTGAAGTCCACAATGAGCTCCTTTGTCTTGGAGGTGTTAAGGAGCAGGTTATTGTTGTTGCACCATGTGGCTAGGTGCTGGATCTCCTCCCTGTAGGCCGTCTCATCGTTGTTGCTGATGAGACCAATCACCGTAGTGTCGTCCGCAAACTTGATGATGGAGTTAGATCCGTTCACAGGCCTGCAGTCGGAGGTGAAGAGGGAGTAGAGGAAGGGGCTTAGCACACAGCCCTGTGGTACACCAGTGTTGAGTGTGATAGTGGTGGAGCAGATGGAGATCTCACCTGCTGTGGTCTGTTGGTCAGAAAGTCCATAATCCAATTGCATAGGGAGGTGTTAATGCCCAGGTCTTCAAGTTTAGCAATTAACTTGGATGGGATGATAGTGTTGAATGCTGAGCTGAAGTCAACAAACAACATACGTGCATAAGTGTTGTTATTGTCCAGATGTGTGAGCACAGAGTGCAGTTCCATGGAAACTGCATCTTCTGTGCTCCTATTGCTGCAGTAGGCAAACTGGTGTGGGTCCAATGTGGATGGCAGAAAGTCCTTCAGGTGTGCTAGGACCAGCCGTTCAAAGCACTTTATGACAATGGGTGTCAGTGCTACAGGGCAGTAGTCGTTCAGGCACTTTGGGCTGGAGAGTTTTGGCACTGGCACAATAGAGGTGCATTTAAAGCATGTTGGCACAGCTGCTTGGGCAAGAGACAGGTTAAAGATGTCAGTAAAAACCCCAGCGAGCTGCTCAGCACATGCCCTGAGTACGCGTCCAGGGATGTTATCTGGTCCATCGGCTTTGTGCGCACTGATCCGGCTCAGTGCATTGCAGACGTCTATGGAGGAGAGTGTGATTGGTGGGTGATCAGCTGAGGGTTTGAGCTTGGTGGCAGTTTCTCTATTGTCTCTCTCAAAGCGAGCATAAAAGTCATTAAGCTCGTTCAGGAAGAGGACATCAGTGGCTGCGGGGGTGGAGTGGGTGTCTTTGTAATCACTGATGGCCTGGATGCCTTGCCACATGCGTCGAGGGTCGGAGTTGGAAAAGTGCTCTTCTACCTTTAGCTTGTAGCAGTGCTTGGCCTCTTTGATGCCCCTCTTCAGGTTAGCTCTGGATGTGCTGTAGGCTTGTGCATCACCTGATCTGAAGGCAGTATTGCATGCCTTCAACAGGAGGCGCACCTCCTTGTTCATCCATGGCTTCTGATTTGGGTATGTGATGATCTGTTTCTGAGTAGTAACATTGTCTATGGTGGTGTTGATGTAATCCAGTACAGAGGAGGTGTAGCAGTCAATGTCTGTGTGAGGGCCACTGGTGGCCTGAGAAGCAAATGTACTCCAGTCTGTGTGTAGAAACCTTTCCTGGAGTGTGAAATCTGCCCCCACAGGCCACACTTTGATGGTCTTCACTGATGGCTTCACACGATTGATGAGGGGTGCATACTTGGGGGTGAGGAATAAAGAAAGGTGATCTGACTGTCCCAGGTGGGGGAGGGGGGTCGCAACGTAAGCTTCAGCCATGTTTGTGTAAACATGGTCTAAGGTTTTGTTTCCTCTGGTGTGACAGGAAACATGCTGGTGAAATTTGGGGAGCATTGTCTTTAGGTTTGAATGATTAAAATCACCCGCAACAATAAACGAAGCTTCCGGGTGAGCAGTCTGTTGTTTACTGATGGCCGCATGAAGTTCTTTCATAGCAAGCTTGGCATCAGCATCCGGGGGAATGTAGGCTGCAGTTATAATGGTGGAAGTGAACTCCCGTGGCAGATAAAACGGTCTACATTTAACCATGAGAAACTCGAGGTTAGCTGAACAATGTTTTCCGACAAAAACAGAGTTCGTACACCAAGCTTTGTTAATGTAAATGCACAATCCACCACCTCTGGTCTTACCGGAGCCATCTAACGTTCTATCCGCCCGGAGTGTGTGGCGTCCCGCTAAATCAGATGACCAGACCTCATCGTTAGATGAAATCCATTTCTCTCCAGAGACCATCCTGCTGGTGGTACTGCAGGAATACATGGAGGAGTTTTTTGAGAAGTGTGAGCTGGTGAGTTGGAGCGATCCCACCCTAAACAGGGTGTTTTTGACCGGTTTGGATGATGATCTCCTCACCCTCATCCTGAGCTCCGGATTTTCCCGAAATAATTTTTGGAGGGTCAGTGTCGGGACGAAGTGGCGTCCCGCAGCACACCCACTAGGACCAGGTGCTGTAAGCGCCCTCGGTACGCTGCATTCGTGATCACTGTCGGCAGCCTTCTGGCCATTATCATGGTGGCTGATACCCCTGACTCTCCCATTTCCACTACCACAGCGGTTGTCAGCTTCAGCCTCCCTGTCTTCACTGCCATAGCGGCCGTAAGCTCCAACCTCCTCACCTTCATTGTCACGGCCGCGGCAGCCATCTGGTTCTCCTGGAGCTTGGATCCTCCATAGGCCCCGGAACGGCCAGCGCCTGGGCCTCCTCCTACCACTCCGCCTATGCTCCACGGCCCAGGTCCACCTCTGCCCCACGATCCATGCCAAGACCCAGGTCCTGTTCCCCTTCAGGGCCTGGCCCTCCATCCCGCCCCCTGTTTTGCCTCCGTTCCACCACCCTCATGGATGGTTATGGGTTTCGGAACTTCTGGAAGCCGCTCCTTAGGGAGGCTATGTCACAGTTACCAGCGGCAGTGCCCTCTAAAGTCCACTAGACATAAGAAATACCTAGACCGCTCATTGGCTGCTGATAGTACGTCAACAGCGCCGCAATATTAGTCGTTGCAACATTTCCATACAAGCACATGCAAGTGAACGGCGGTGCTCCAGTTAATCTGGATATTAACACATTTATCAACCAATTTTTTACCAAAACCAAAATTTTACAGACTTACGGGCAGTGTTGGGTGTAACGGCGTTTAAGTATAACGGCATTACTAACGGAGTTCATTTTTCAGTAACGGAGTAATCTAATTAATTACTTTTCCCATCGTTGCAACGCCGTTATCTTTACTGAGAATGTAAAGTGTCGCATTACTACAATTTGGTTGAATAAAGCACGAGGTGTCATGCTTTGGCTACACATCAGCTGCCTGGAGAGAGCAGGGGTGGGGATGATGACGCCGTTGCAAATGCGATGATGATTGGCTGGGTGGGCGGTGCCCTGCTCACGCTGTCTCACTGCACGCTGACTACCATTAACAAAAGACAGCGTCAGCGACAATGGCGACGAGCCGGGGAAATTCAAAGGTAGTGTTCTCGAACTGGAAGTACCGGCACTACTTCTCGGTAATTGAAATTAAAGGCAAGAATGTTTCTGTAACATGCATGCTATGCCCAGGAAAAAAGACTTTATCAACGTCTGCCTCAAGCAACTCAAATCTTATGAAGCACCTCACATCAACACATGCTAACACGACACTTGTTGCTGCTGCTAACCCAACCCCAAATGCAGCTAGCGTGAGCTCCAGCAAAGGAGATGGAGCCACTCTGTTAAAACAAGCAACGCTAGATTTTTTGGGTCAGCCACAGGTGACCAAGCCCGAGCTGAACACGTTGATTGCAAGGTATGTTGTTGAAAACAAGCTGCCCCTGTCCACTGTGGTTTCTAAATCATTCAGAGCTATCCTTGCTAAAATACCAATACGAGGAGGAGGAAGGGGGGTTCTCCCATGCCGAAACACTTTTGCTAAATTCATAGACAGTGAATACGAAAAAATGAATATTGAGGTCAAAACATCATTTGAGGAATTAGAGTACATTTCAACTACAGCAGACATCTGGGCTGCCCACAATAAAAGTTACCTGGGTGTGACAGCACATTGGATCAATCCAAATAACAGCAGCTCTTGCCTGCAGACGGTTTAAGGGGCATCATACTCAGGACGCCATTGCAGTTGTGCTTGACAATATACACTCAACATATGGGATAACACACAAAATCACAGCAACAGTGACTGATAATGGCTCTAATTTCGTTATAGCATTTAAGAGGTACCAGCCACTTGAGGAAAGTGATTCTGAAGAAGACGATGAAGATGAGGTGATGTTTACAGACATTAAAGATGCTCTACATGCAACTGATGATAATGATGGTGATGTTGTGATCACTTTGCCCCCCCATAAGAGGTATAAGATGGTATGTTTTCGAGTATAACTGTTGTGTGAATGAGCTCCAGCTGTGTTCTGAACTGAAGCTTAAAAAAAGCTATAATGATCACAGAAAAAGCAATTTCCCCAATTAAAATTTAGATTTTTTTCAGATGTTATGTAAATTAATTAATATTACCTTAGATGTTTTGTTTGGTGATTCAAATAAAACGGTTCTTCATAGCATCTCCAGATGTATGTGTTTTATTCTTGATTAATACTTAAACGTGGTTATTTTTATTTATTTTGCTGTTGTTTCTCTTGCATATTCATAAAATATAACCAACCATGTTCTTTCCAAAAATTGCAAGCACAATAAATGATTATTTAAGTCTAAATATTGTTATTTTTAAGGATCTAGAGACATGATGTTTTTGTACTCAACGTATATTGTAAATCATTGGAATGTATTAAGAAATGTAAACCTTATTGAGTTTTAATGCCGAAAAAGCACAGCTCCCTGTTTACTTGCATCTGTTTACATGCTGCTCTTGCCACGACCAATATGGTGGCGCCGTTGATGTGATGGAGCAGCTGATCAAAGCAGCCAATGCGCGGTTTCTGTACACTATATTGCCAAAAGTATTGTGTCACCCTATCTAATAAACAGGTTTGATGACTTTAGTAATTTCCATGAGTACAAATCTTAATGCTGCAGCATATCATGATATTCTATGGAACTGTGTGCTTCTAATTTAATAGCAACAGTTTGGAAAGGGCCCTTTTCTATTCCATCATGACAATGCCCCTGTGTATGAGACAAGGTTCAGAAAGAAATAATTGTTTCAGTCAGTGTGGAGGAACTTGACTGGTCTGCATAAAACCAAGTCCTGAACCCAGCTGAACACATTTGGTGTGACTTAAATCACATCTTTGAGCAAAGAACTCATCACTCCACATCAATGGCTTGCACATATCTGTAGAGTATAAAGAGTTCATATTGAAATGTAGGAGTTAATTGGAGACATTGGGATCTTGGCAAATCTGAGGCTTGTGATAAATGACCAGTTATGGATTGCATACAAACATACTTGGCATAAATTACATAAAATCTTTAAAAAAAAAATACATCTCTATAAAATAAACACCACATATTTTAAAACTCATATTACATTTACATTTACAATTATTCATTTGGCAGACGCTTTTATCCGAAGTGTCTTACAAGTAGGAGAGCATAAAAACATTTTGTCAACACACTAAGCAGTACCGATAGTTTACAAGACCATTTTACTAGGAGAATTAAGCTGTTTTAGACAAAACATACAGTTATTGGTTAGTCAGATAGATGTGGAACAGGAATGTTTTGAGTTTTTTGAAGGTTGTGAAGGATGCTATAGTTTAGGTTGGGGCTGGTAGATCATTCCACCACAAAGGAACCAAATGTGTAAAGGTTTTTGCAAGCGATTTGGTGCCTCGTTGTGATGAAACAACAAGGCGTCGCATATAAAAATAGAATGAAGTAGCCTAAATGCTAATGGGGCGGTTTCCCCATTAGCTTAAGACAGGACTAGGCCTTAGTTAAATTGGGACATTTAAAGGGTCATGAAACCCCATTCTTTCAGCTACAGTCTACCTCACTGTCGTCTTAAAGGGGTCATATTGTGGCTAAAATGAACATTATTGTGTGCATTTGGTGTAATACAGTGTTTCTATGTGGTTTACGGTAAAAAAACAACACACATTCGTTTTCACATACTGTACATTACTGTTGCTTCTCTGTGCCCCGCATTTCTGAAATGCATAGATTTTTACAAAGCTCATTGTTGTGAAAAGTGTGGTGTGCTCTGATTGGCCAGCTACCTAGTACCCAGAACCCAGTTGGCCAAATACCTCAAGCGCGTGGCGGAAATGTAACACTCCTTAACATATTCCGAACATCAGCTTCCAAAGCATATTGGGAGCTTATAATGTCATCGGTACCGTGTGAGTTTGAGCCCAAATATGTTCAGAAAATGCAGATGACCAAGCTGATCAATCAACTTTGCCAGTGTGACTTCAACAAATTGTAAGGTTTTATAAAAAAAACAATTAGGTTTAACAATTAGCTAATAACTAACTTATTGAGCAGAATGTGATGCTGTATCTAGACATGACGCAACAAAAACAATAAAATATATTAAAAACTTGTTGCATCCAGCAGGGACATAATTATTAAATATAATCACCTATATTGATGTTTTAGTGATCTTGCATCACGTCACAGGGGAGAACAGTCAGTGGATATGTAAACATAAAACCATTTCTGCAGTTGTGATCATAGGAACGTCAAAAAGCTCACGTTTGAATAGACAGTTGCATATTTTTTTAAAGAAATAATTAAAACATACTAACGTAAGTGTCTCAGCCTTTTTGTGTGATAATATGCTGCGCACACTCAAATTTTACTGTTTTGGAATAATGTTGTAAACAAACCATAACCACTGATTTCTAACTGTGTCCTCCTTTGGAAGACCCAACTTGCTGAACACACAGCGTCTCCACCACACTACAGTAAGAATAGTTACGCCTTCTTTCTTTGCGTATACATTTGGGTGGTGTTTTGCAAAGCTTCCCACACACTGACGTAGATTTGTGGGGGTGTTTAAATGAGGAATTTTAGGGAAGTCTGGATGAGCCTCCGCTTTAAAATAAAACAGATAATTTGGTTTGAAACTCTAATTTGAACAATTTTACGTGTCTAGTATATGCACAAACAACTTGTAACACACCAAAGATACAGAAAAACACAAAACTGCTCCATATGACCCCTTTCAAAAAATGCTTTGGCACATTTTTTGAATCATTTTTAAAATTAGCAAAATAAAAAGTGCATTTTTCAGAACAATTCGTACAAACTGCATGGATTTCCTGCAAAGCGTGTCGTTAGTTCATCTCTCAAAAGTAAATTTTTACATCAGTGAAAATGTCAGTACCATCAAAATGGCAAGTAATTGTTCATGAACAAGATAGTCATAATGTTCGGCCATGTTGTCAATATAACAAGAGTACACAATTATATGTGTCAGTATTTTCTGATGTGAACAATATTGATCATCGATATGGCTACAGTTTTGACAATGATGATTGTAAATGAACAAGGCTGTACCTTTTCAATTTCAACAGTGTGAATTTACACATTTGTGTATTTGAAATATCACAAGAGATACAGTACAGAAAGTGAGTGTAAAGAAAGAATTCCCATTTACTGTACAGCTTTACCTTTGTTCTGTAAACAAATTCCAATGAGATTGTGATACAGGAAAAAACTGTAAAAAATAACAAAAAATAGAAAATATTATGTAAACATTTTAAAATCTCTCCAACTCAAAACATCAATTCTAAATTGTAGTAACAGTATGTTTCTTAAATATACAGATATTTTTGAGTTGGAGAAGTTTCAAAATGTTTTTACAGTAGCAAACAAACCATTGTAGTCTATGTGCAATGCTGAATGGTTTACTAAAGTGCAATATTTGCACACATTCTGTGATCTAACACTCCACACATTCCCCTTCATTACTGTCATCAAGATCAAAATCATGATTCACTTGAGAGCAATTAATCAATTCAGTTCAAAATTGGGAAAGTCTAAAAAAAATCTATTGAAAGTGTGCTTATGAGATTATGATAAAAAGGTCAACCATTTTGCATTTATTGGTTTAGGCAATTAACGAATTCTTAAATGTTTTGAGGTATAAGACTATTCAACTGAAAGCCAGTATAATGTATTAACATTTACGCATTTGGCAGACGCTTTCATCCATTGCATTATACTATACATTTGTTTCTGAATATGTGCAATCCCTGGGATCGAACAAATGACCTTGGCGTTGCTAGTGCCATGCTCTAACCACTGAGCTACAGGAAAGCCGTAAAGCTTTTGCTTTAGATGAAAGAATTTGCTTTATGTTGTGCACAACTGACTTGATGATGTGGAGTTTGAACAGTGTGTTTTGAAAAAATAATTTCTATCTGAGAAATGTTCCAAAGCGACTGAGAAAAACTGTATATGTGAATGTTGTGAGAAGAAGTGTGGGGGAGTGGGCGTGGCACAAGAGAAAGTAATACATACCTTATATTAGTCATTACACAAATCAAACGTTCCAAGTAACAGTTACAGATTAAACCATTAAATAATAACATGAGTATTTGTTTCTAAACAAAAGACAAGGTACAACTGTTATAGTTAAAATTTGCACTTACCGCATTTGAAGAGATGGAAAAGTCCTCAGGTCTTTTGCGATCGATCAAAAACGATTGCTACATACAAACAGTTTAAATGTGTCGGTGGTTGATGGCAACCAATCGCAGGGTTCCCATCTGTCTGTTCGCCATCCCTTTCCGGTAGTTGGGGATCACCCACATTAAGCTGGACTGGCCCATATGACCTCTGGCCCACCAGGGAAAACTCTCGGAGTTCCACAGGTGCCTGATTATGTGTGATACAAATTCATTCTCATGTATTTATCACTTGCTGTGGAGAAGCCCTTTTCCTGTGTGTAGTGTATTTGATATAAAAAATATACTTTCGCATATCATTTTCAGATTAGGTATTTTGTCTCTCTCTCTAGCTTCAGATAAGAACACATCACGTGATGTCATGAATGATTGGGGAAATGTATTCTCATTGGAAAAGAAAACACAATCTCATGAATAATTATGAGAAACTGTCATCGATGTCTTCTATGTAACAGTTGCTGACATTGTCTTATATGATGTGTAACACCACCAAAAATGTTTACATTTTTACAAAACACCTTACTTGTGCGCATTTTGGCACTGATGTATTTTAAGATATGTCAGTGCAAGGTGTTTTCAGTTAAAGGACAGCTCTTACATTTATTTTAGTCTAGGACTAGTATTAATTGCTGTTTGGGAAACAGCTCCAATACAATAAAAGTTATTGTAAACTATGTTGTTAATGGCAACATATAGGCTACATTTTTATATGAGATAGAAATAGATTATGAATTCATATTTATGTTAATACAAGAGGCTATTCTTCGAGAAACTCAAAAAAATGTATAAATGTGTTAGTGGATATTTCTAGAGCGGGAAACTTGAATGGCCTTTACGGTTATATCGTTAATTAAACTGACATGGGACTAAATTGGGTTCCAGAGTAAAGCCAGCAACTTCTTGGACTTTCCATATTTGTGTACCAAACTATGGCCAAAATTACTGGACTGAATTCACCTCATTCCAAGGCATGGAAATCCTATTTCGGACCAGAAATGAAAGGTGACACCCAAATCTCTCTATATTCCTGTCTTTTACTTTCACCAGCACTCTCTCTCTCTGTCAAACCTGATGGTGGGCTAAAGTTAGCAGACAGGGGGTTGTATATAAGACCACAGAAAGGCACTACATGTCATGTCAGTGACATCGCTGTGGTGTCGAGTTGTCTTTTGACTGAACCCCAAACTTTTAAAGATGGTGAGTGCTTCTTAGCAAACTTTTGTCAACTGAAACATTATATTGGTAAAAAATCTGTTGGAAATAAGATAAATTACATTTTTGAGACGATGCTTTGCATAATTTACTAAAGAATCACCAACAAAATCAGATATTTTTGTAAGCATAGTGGTTGTTCACAGACGTATATTTGGCAGAAGGGACATTGAGGTGCCAAGGCACTTAATAGCATTGCAGCAAAAACAATACATTTTCATTGAAAATCCAGAATTGATTTTACAAATAATAAGAAGCAAAATATTGTGATTGTTTTTACATTTTTGTTTCAGAAATTGAACCTGTTTATTCCATGTGTTTCTTTCTAGGCACCCAAGAAGGCCAAAAGAAGGCAGCAGGCAGAAGGAGGCAGCTCTAACGTCTTTTCTATGTTTGAACAGAGCCAGATCCAGGAATACAAGGAGGTGCAGTGCTTTCACATTCTTACATTTGCATTTCTGCATTTTGCAGACACTTTTATACAAAGCAACTTAGAATAGGGAGAATAGCAATAAAGAGGTGGCATCTTAGGAAGATATATATATATATATATATATATATATATACAGAACTGTTACATGTCAATTAGTGTTACATTTCAATTTCAAATCTAGTATAGAGCTTACTTTTACCTATAACTCTTAAAAACATCCAGGATTAACATTAGGCTGCATAATTCATGTACAATATGTGTTTTGATTCTTCAATTTTAAAATATTTTGGTTACAATCCAAAATAAACACAAAATGTGTTAAAAAGCGTAGCACAAACAGTGTGTTAATAATTGACACATCCTTTATGAGAATGTAAGTTAAAGAACTTTAGTTTTTTTTAGAACAAAATAAAAAACTGTTCAAAAGCACATATTAACAAGAGTAAAATTGCAAAATTCTAAATGACAAAAAGTGAAAATAAAAACACTAAATTCCTTAAAATATATAAATAATGATTAATAATAATAATAATAATAATAATTGATACATCCTTTATGAGAGTGTAAGTTAAAGAACTTTAGAGTTTTTAGAACAAAATAAAAAACTGTTCAAAAGAACATATTAACAAGAGTACATTTACATTTACATTTATTCATTTGGCAGACGCTTTTATCCAAAGCGACTTACAATTGAGGAAAACAGCAAGCGATTCGTCTAAGTAAGCAATATTCACGAGAGGTGCTAGTAATACAAGGTTTCAAATACAACGTCAAGATAGTATAAGCAAGTATATAGAGAACATTAGAAAAGGAAAAATAGAGGTAGAATTTTTTTTTTTTTTTTTATTATTATTATTTTTTTTATATTATGAGACAGTTAAGTGCTCATGGAAGAGGTGGGTCTTCAGCTGTTTTTTGAATTGTGAAATTGATCCAGCAGTCCTGATGGAAACAGGAAGATCATTCCACCAGCCGGGAAAGGAGAAAGAAAATGTCTTTGAGATGGATCTCAATTTTACTCTCAAGTATAAAGAGTAAAATTGCAAAATTCTAAATGACAAAAAACTGAAAATGAAAACACTAAATTTTTTCAACAAAAAATTATCCTAACCCTAACACAGATATCACATTAAAATTATTTATTATAGCTTACATAGCTACTGCAAGAAAAACGAAAAGGTGCTATGAAGGGGGGCAGAAAGATGGTGTAGCAAAAGTAACTAATCCCCTCTCCTTAAATATCCCATAAGACTTCGCCGTACATTCTGTGACCATTTTAACAACTTAGAAAGACAAGTGGCCAGCACCTGCCAAGAGACTTCTTGGTCTCAGATGTCGTCTCAAGTTTAAAGGTAATTTGGTAAAAGAAAACAATGTATGATGTATGATGTTATCTCAGAAACAGATTTCATTTCAGCTGCTTAAAAACGATTAGCTTGACTTTATTTGAGTAGACACGTCTCTTGGGACAGTCATTTACAACAAAACATTTACATACAACTTACATTATCTTGTAGTAATGTAGACTCTACTAATGTAGAATGCATACTGTAAATGTCTCGTCTGCTTAGTGCTTAGAAGAAAAATACAATATGAATAGACATATAATGCCTAAAAACTGTCTCCAAAACAAACAGGCCTTCACAATCATTGACCAGAATAGGGATGGTATCATCAGCAAGGACGATTTGAGAGATGTGCTGGCCTCCATGGGTCAGCTGAACGTGAAGAACGAAGAGTTGGAAGCCATGATTAAGGAGGCCAGTGGCCCAATCAATTTCACTGTTTTCCTCACCATGTTTGGTGAGAAGCTGAAGGGTAAGTTGTCTTATCTGACATTTATTCCTATAATAATAGATGTTTATCATCCCACAATTACATTTTTTTGTAAAACTCCTTACTCAGGTGCTGACCCTGAGGATGTTATCTTGAGCGCTTTCAAAGTTCTGGACCCTGAGGCTACTGGCACCATCAAGAAGGAATTGTAAGTGTTCTGACCAGTTGTTGTTTACCTAAACTATACAACATAGATCTCCACTAAAGATGTTTTTGGTACAAAAGCAGCCTATAAAAAGTTTAAAAAAGAATTTTTTTTTATTTTAAATATGGTATTTTATAAGTTGGGGTGCAACCCCTAATACAAAGTTACATTAAATATATATCTTGGCTCTTCCTATCTTTGTGATGATAATAAATGTCGTTGGAGTTTATTACACTAAATATAACTTTTGGTGATGTCATAGCTTATCTGATCTGCTTATATAGATCATTCTTACTCAGCTCTTTCCTCAGTACATGACAATATGGTCTTAATAAGGTGGCTTTTGAAGCATAATGTAATGTTTCAATATATAAACAATTAAACAATCTTACAAATTTTTGATGATGTGCTATAATGATTTAAATTATTTTTATAGCCTTGAGGAACTCTTAACCACCCAGTGTGACCGGTTCACTACTGAAGAGGTTAGTTGTTCTTTACTAGGTTTTTCAAGTATTATATTTAGTTGAGCAATGTTTTGAAGACTTATTATTTTTTCTCCTAGACAAAGAACCTCTGGGCTGCCTTCCCTCCAGATGTAGCTGGCAATGTAGACTACAAGAACATCTGTTACGTCATTACACATGGAGAGGATAAAGAGGAAGAATAAACGTATCAATCGTTTCACTAACTGTCTCATTACTGCATCCATGTCATCACAGACATTGCAAACTTTGTTGTCCTCTGAAAAGAACATTTTATCTTAACTGAAGGACAGTTGGCATTTAAGTTGTCATAATGTAAGTCAAATGGAGCATGTGAGATTATTTTCAATAAAATACTCTAAAATCATCAATAGAGAATGTTCTCTTTTATAATAAAAGGCCAATTTCCTGCTCATCTCCTGCCACTTACTGTACTTTGAAAAAAATGTTATAGAGTATAAAAGACAGAGAGGAAAGGGGACGAAAATAAACTGTATTTTTTTTTTTGAAAAAAATACTCCTCACTCCAGGTCCTGTTTTCTTTTATTATCCTTAATATATCTCGTTGTCCCAGCTGCCTATAACTCAAAGCAACCTGTATAAATAATGTAAGATTACAATAATGTAATCTTTCTTACTCCTTGTATTTGTACTTGTCAATGGGTTTTGAGTTATTTTAATACTTGAAATTGAATGTTGAATGGGCTGTAAACTCCAAAAAGACAAATAAGCACTAAAAAGTATAGAAAAAATTATCAATTGTTTCTCTTAATTCCTGGGATCACATCAAGCTAAATGCATGGTTTCAATTTCAGGCTGCCAACTACTTTTTAAAACTTATCCTAGATCTGATTTGCATAACATTTTGTATCATTTGAAAACCTCATGACAACAATGTTTTTCGAATAAAACTACTATACTGTCTGCAAAATACTTTGGCATACAGGCACAAAGTTTAATATGTGTTATCACAAGCATGACCAAGGGTACAAATTCAACATTGTGCCATCTACTGGTTAAGGGACATGAAAATAGTGATTCATCCTTCAATAACTTTGGAATTATTTTGTGCCAATAAAAATGAATGTAAATAAAAAGAAACTAACAAAAATATATGAAAAAGAAGAAAAACACTGATAATAAAACAAACTCAATTGCAAGAATGTAACATGGTTTTCAAATAATCTGCATTTTAACTTTTAATTTGACTTTTTCTGAAAAGTACAACCCAGTAATTTGCTTTGTTACGCTTTTCTCTGAAAGCATGTGAGAAAATGAGCGCTTCAGTTTACGCTCTCCTTGTGACGTGGCAGGGGGATCTTATTGTAATGTCACCGGCACTTACTCTGCATGTTTCCACCCAAGGTGCTGCCGCCATTATTGTTTTCCCAACCAACATATGTGTGTTAGCTCCGACACCATGGCAAAAGTAAGCAAAGTAGATCAAAGCATGCTAACTGTTCTGTTGTTGGCTGCACAGACCAGCACAGAACACTGTTCCCAGCTTCAGATGAGACAAGAGAGCAATGGATTTATTTTATTTTTAATTGAAATCCTCCAGACTGAATGAGGCAATTAAGCTGCAGATAAAGACATTGTAAGTTCCAGTATTTTTTAAGTAAGACCTCAGGGACCTGTAGCAATTTAAAAGTAGGTAAAATGTGTGTCCTAGCCACATTGAGGTAAAATGTCACTGTGAACCATTTGTCCGTTCACTCGTAGAAAGCAATGTGTATGGCTTTTAAAGATGCAACAGTGTTGCGATCGCAAGGTCTACACCATCACCACCACCCTGGTAAGCGGTCCTGATCGGACTAACGGGGACCGGAGCGCATTCGCAAATGACCCCGGGGGAACCAAGTATGCTTGTAAAAATGTGTTTGGTGTTTAAAGACGAGACACAGTGTTTTTCATTCGCTTTATGTGACCCTTCTTTCTTGACATGTCAGATGATCAGATTTTGATAAGAAACCAAGTTTAAAAACATTAGGAAATGCACTTAGAACACAATAAAATTACTTTTGACCACTAGATGATGCTGTTACTAAATTATGAGGCAGACAAAATGTGCCAGTGATGATACATAACAAGTTTCATGTCAATACACAAAAGTATTACGTAGATACAGCCACAAACGTCCCTTTGGTGCTCTCACAGAATTTATTGACATTCTAAACGAAAACCATTTGACCAATCAAAAAGCTTTTAATAACTTTTTGTTAGGAATGTCTCTAAAAGCCATATAACAAATTCAGTGCCAACCAGACAGCTTTTGTAAGAGGAGGTCGAAAAAGTATGTTTTCAATATAATTCAAGCCAACATACAGTACCCAGATCACTTTTTAAAATCTGTTGCACAGACTTCCTAGTCAGGGAACTAATCAATCCAAATCTCACTAGCCAATGAGAGTAAAGTTGCCTTATGTCCCACCCACATTTGAGGCTTGTGCCAGAAAGGCGAATGTAAACTTGAGAAGTGAATTCATAAACCATGATTTGCAAAAAACGGCTATGAAAAATGCAGATTATTTCAAAACGTCTCTGGTTACTTTCATAACCTCAGTTCCCAAAAAGATGAAATGTGACATTGAATGAGACGCAGTGGGTTTCTTACCTTTCCTGAAGCTTTATTTTATCACACCAGTGCAGTGCAGGAATCGAGGTTATAAAAGTAACTGGAGACGTTCCCTTTCGAGGGCGGTCTCTCAACATTGCATTGAACAGCTTAACTTTAGCAGAGTGCAAGGTTAACAATAGTGCAGTAATAGACTTCTGTGAAGTTGGCACCCCATATAAATAATTTGTCGCCAAAACTGTACCATTCGTTTGTGCTGTGTTTGTGCTGATTTGTGCCGCAAAAATGATCATTTGTGCTGGTTTGGTGGTTGAGGTATTAAACATGATTTTTCTGGTTTTGTTACATCACTCTCCACCCCTTGCTGTCCAAATCGCATCAGATCGGCGTCGTTCGTTTGTGCTCGATTTGTGCCATTAAAACGAACCCTGTACCCTGTTTCCCTTCTTGAGATATATTTTTTTTATTTTATTTTATTTTTTTATTGCAAATAAAGGGTACAAATCACATGTGATTAACCAAAATATGCATAACAAAGAAAAACAAAGAAATAAACAAAAAATAAAATTGCCAGGGGAAGCTTACAGGTCATTACAAAAAGAAAGAAGACCATATGTTTATAGTTTTAATAGCCTTTTTGTTGTTTAAGCCAGAAATCAGATTAATATAATGTTCAACTTCATGGATAAAATGTACAAAACAAGGTTTCTTAGAGCTGAATTTACATTTATGAATGTGAAATTTTGCCAAAAGAATTAGTAAGTTTATAATGAAATACGATCTTTCCATACTTTGACTTTTTTAAAAGCAAAAAATAACATCCTTCCACATTAGGCAAAGTCATTATAAATATGGTCGATGATGCATCTGCTGAGGTTTTGCCAAAATGTTCTGGTGTGTGGGCAATACCAAAAGAGGTGCAAAACAGTCTCTGGGTGGTCATCACAAAAAGAACAGTTTGTATTGATGTCCCTTTTAAACTTAATCATGTAATGATTAGCAGGGTCTGTGAATTATTCTGAAAGATACTTCTTTCACCTTGTTTACTATCAAGTATCTGTGAGGAATCATCCAAACCTTTTTCCAATCAATGTCATTTACAAATTGGTTCCAATAAAATGTAACATGTGGAATAGAAAAAATCTCTTTCTGAAATAATGCACGATGTTCTTATTATTATGTGGAAGTTGGGAAAAACAGACTCTTCCAACTGGTGATTCAGCCACATCGGGGAGGGAGACAGAAGTAGGTGGAAGTCTGCCAGCATACTTAAAAAGCATGATTGTGCCTGATGGAATGGCGTCAAATACAATTTGCGAATTCTTTCGGCGTAACTGGAATGTTATATGTTGATAAAAATTCTCTATAGGAAAAAAGTCGCCCCTCTGCATTAAATAGCTGGTCCACCAGCAGAATCTGACTGCGTACCCAACTCTCAAAATAAAAAGACTTGTTCTTATATAAAATATCTCTATTATTCCAAATTAGATACCTGTGAGGTGAAAAATTATGCTTGTAAATAAGAGACCAGGCTAAAAGGACCTGCTTATGAAAAGTAGACAGTTTTACAGGGAGTTTGTCTACATTGTAGTTACAATTCAAAATAAAGTCCAGACTGCCAAAACGAGATAATATATAATGGGGAATAAAATTCCAAATCGAGACGGGGTTTTTAAGAAAATGCTTGGCCCAATTAATCTTAAAAGTATTATTTAGAGTATTGAAGTCCAAAAAATTGAGCCCACCAGATTCATATTTATTCATAACAACACTTTTTTTGATATAATGGATACGATTTTTCCAGATGAAGTCAAAAAGCATTCTATCAATGTCTTTACAGATTTTACTGTCCAAATGTACAGAGAGAGCTGCGTATGTAAGACGGGATATCCCTTCAGCCTTGATAAGTAACACTCTGCCTTTTAGAGATAAGTCCCTTTGCAACCACTGATTCAGTTTGTTCTGAGTTTTTTTAATAATTGGAGAGAAATTTAACAGACATCTAATTTTCTGATCTTTAGAGATAATAATACCCAAATACGTTACTTCTTTCTTGATCGGAATGTTGCAAATAGTTTCTATATCACAGTCTTTTAACGGCAACAGCTCACATTTATTAATATTTAGGCATAGACCAGAGGCCACTGAAAACTGTTCAATTACTTGAATGGTGATAGGCTTACATCTTTTAAAAAGATTGTGGTATCGTCAGCAAGCTGACTGATAATAATATCCCTACCGGCAATAGAGATTCCTTGTATAGCACTATTACATACATAAGTTGTGAGAATTTGTGTACAAAGTAGAAACAAATAAGGGGAAATCGGGCATCCCTGACGAATGCCCCGTTCAAGATTAAATCTAGGGTTTTATAGAACTATTGCCATTAGCATACAAGGTTTTAATTGCTTTGCTGAAAAAGTCCCCAAAACCAAATTTCTCTAAAGATAGAAAAATAAATTGGTGTTCTATTGTATCTAAGGCCTTATAGAAGTCCAAGAGGAGTATGGGATTAGATTTGTGCCAATAAAAATGAACGCAAACTTTTAAAATACGAACAAAAATATACAATGAGAAAGAAAAAAAACACTCTGATAACGAAAACAATAAACTCGATTGCAAGATGTAACATTGTTTTCAAATTAACTGCAATTTTTAAAAATAGTTTTCAAAGTTTCGCTTTTGCAAATAATGGTTTATGAATTCGCTGCTAGATTTTTCAGTTGCGCTTCCCAAGTTTTCGTTTTCGCTGCTCAAATTTACGTTCGCCTTTCTGGCTCAACCCTCACGTGAGGGCGGGACTTAAGGACACTTTACTCTCATTGGCTAGTGAGATTTGGATTGACAGCTCCCTGACAAGGAAGTCGATACAGAAGTCAGTGCAGCTGCAGCGGATTTTAGAGAGCGATCTGCATGCTGTTTTGTATTGTTTTCAGTGTTTTTGAAGTTGGTTAGTCATGCGTCCGAGCGTCTTGCTCATCATTATTCTTCTCACCCTTAGGTAGCCTAAATTAATGTAATTCAGATAATAAAGAAAATCGCTACAAGTTTTATTCCTGCACAGTAGGAAATTCTGTCTTTATTTAACTCGTTCAATATGCGTTTTATTTTTTGTCATGTATTATTTAGTATATAGATAAAGATTATTTACTTAACCACTAACGAACCAAATGCATCATAACATTCAATAAGAAGACAAGTTACAGATTATTGGGTAGTGAGAAATTAACAGGGTAAATAAAAACATTGTTGCATACTGTACAGAAATAAAACTTTTAGCCATTTTATTATCACAGTTTACATTAATGTGAGGGTGACTTTTGTGTCCAGTTGAGGAGGATGATGATGATGATGAAGCTTTGTGGCGTTCCTGCATACAGTCTTATTTTAATGCATACTCTGCATACTCTATCTTTCCTTTAAAAATCATGGTGAATATATTATACCCCTTTCTTTACATACACAGAAAGTACACCTCATAAAATAGTATTAATACATTCAAATGACATTTATATATTTTAAACATTGCTACAACAAAACAAATTCATTAGGTGACACAATTGGAGGTCTTTAGGATGTTTTATTAATTTAGTCTGCCCCTTGCAAACAACTCATTGGCTGAAACAACTCTTTCAGTATGTATCAACACCTACATAAAACAGGTTAAAAACAAGCAGAAAAGAGAGACTTTAAAAATATATAAACATCTAAAGGTAGAAACAATACATGAAATTCCACCACGATTATCATCTATAAATAATAAAGATGAACTGAGAACATAACACTTTATTATACTATCTCCTCAAAACTCACTAGGCATCTCATTTTCCGGATGTTAATGTAATTATAGACTGCTGTCTTTACAGCCTCCAAACACACATAAAGTTGTATGTGAATGGCTATGCTATCCTGTACTCGACGTTGGCTTGTTATGTGGCATGACTGAGAGAGCCTGGACGCGTGTTTCCCACTCCAAGTGCGTGCGAATTGGCGAACCGCTGATATACTAACAAAAGAAGAAAGTAATTTAAGTACAAACACTAAAACAAAACCATACAGAGTCACAGACAACCGCATGCAGATCGCTCTTATCCGCAACACTCATTTCACTATCGACTTCCTTGTCAGGGAGCTGTCAATCCAATTCTCACTAGCCAATGAGAGTAAAGTGCCCTTAAGTCCCGCCCTCACGTGAGGGTTGAGCCAGAAAGGCGAACGTAAATTTGAGCAGCGAAAACGAAAACTTGGGAAGCGCAACTGAAAAATCTAGCAGCGAATTCATAAACCACTATTTGCAAAAGCGAAACTTTGAAAACTATTTTTAAAAAAAATTTTCTTTCTTATTGTATATTTTTGTTCGTATTTTAAAAGTTTGCGTTCATTTTTAGTAGTCAAGAATATCTAATACTAGCCTAATATTATAAGAGATATGCCTGTTTCTCATAAAGCCTGATTGTGTCTCGTCTATAATTGAGTCAAGAGTTTCTTTAATTCTACTGGCAAATACTGATGCCATTATTTTGTAATCATTGTTTTGCAGACAAATAGGTCTCCAGCTGTCAATAATGAGTGGATCTTTCCTAGGCTTGGGAATCAGTGTGACCAGCCCTTGAGTGAGACTATGAGGAAGGGAATCATTCTCTATACTCTCCATAAAAACCTGTAGTAAAAATGGGTCCAAGAGCTCTGAGAACGCCTTGTAAAATTCTGCAGTTAACCCATCAGTGCCAGGGGATTTATTGTTTATAAGTCGAGCAATCGAATCAGAGACCTCTGCCAATGTAAGAGGGGTGTCACAAAAATCTTTGTCCACCACATCAATCTTTCTTACATTATTTATTGAGTTAAGAAAATGAGATGTAACTTCTTTATTATATTTTGAGCTGTATAAATTGCTATAGAATTTTGAACAAAAATCTGAAATTAATTTAGCATCATCAGTAACGACCCCATTAATATTTAACTTATAGATGGAATTAATTTTAGATCGGTATCTTTCAAGATGGAAAAAGTAAGCAGAATTTTGCTCCCCTTCCTCCAGCCATCTTTTTCTAGACCTTACAAAGGCTCCCTCTGCTTTTTGTAGATATATTTCGTCTAATTTGTTTTGGAATTGTAAAACAAGTAGTCTATCCTCCTCTGAAACGTCCTCAGGTGGTCTCTGATAAAATGAGGAAATTGTATTTAAGACTTCATCTTCTTCTGCTCTTTTAGCTTTGGCAATAGAGGTTCCATACTGTCTCAAAAATTTTCCTGACTTGAACTTAAGAAGTTCCCAGTTAATGTTGTAGGATTTTTCCTTTTTAGCCTTGTTGTAAAATCGAGTTATTAACCTAATAATTTCAGCCTTAACCTTTACATGTTTTAACAGGGAATTGCACAAACATTAAAAGAGACTAACTGGATCCTGACCTGTTGCTCCAAGTAAAGGATCTTCCATCAGGCAATTTCTCTCTCCATACATCTACAATGTTAAATCTTCCCATTAGTCTTTTAATGTTTGTGCTGATAGATGAGGGCCGCCCAGGGGGCCACCTGCCAATAGCATTATCTAGGGCAATATTAAAGTCTCCGCCAATTAAAAGAAGAGAATTTGGGTATCTGGTGAGCCAAAATGTAATTCTTTCCTCTATTGAATTAAGTAATTAATTTTTATTATTGTAACCGTAAATATTAATAATTATGCTAGAAATGTTGTCAACTCTAATTATAAGACATACGTAGTGTCCTAAGGAGTCACAGTCAGAGTGTAAGACATCACCTGAGAAAGCAGATGTGGAATGACTCTGCACACACAAAGTAAATTGTCTTTTTAAGACCTTCAATTTTAAGTGCATTGGTGTTGACCATGCTTTCAATGTTGTCTGACCGCGTGTTTATCAGAGCTGAGAGGCTAGCTATGATATCGTTGGAGTTGATTTGTTCAGATCCAACTGCGTACATCATTTTCTTCGGTGCATGCGACTTACTGGGAGTGATAGGAAGCAGTGGAAATTCATCCATAAAGACATCCGCAGAGGCGAGAGGCAGGGAAGTGGAGGTATAATCGTGACAGTTATAAACTAGAACATTGCCAGCTTTAAAAGTCACGTTGCTAGCATCTGGATTTAACTTCTGTCCGGTGCTCTCTTGGCCTCTTTTCCTCTCGCGTTGGTTTGGCATTGCTCAATAGCTCGTTTTACGAGTGCTGAAGTATTTATGAAAGCAAAAGTGCTTGGCGAGGTAATAAATTTAGTTTTACCGTTCTCAAAACTTTCTGTGCAGAGCTCGGTAAAAAGCGTCTACTCACTCGGCCATCTTGGCGATCCCCCCCTTCTTGAGATATAATAATAACATTTACGGGAGTCGTGACGTCACTCTCCACCCCATGTCCTCTTAAATCGCCCGACACAAGTTGCGTTTGTTTGTGCCCTATTTGTGCTGGTTTGTGCCGTTAAAATTATCATTGTATGTTTTTCCCTGACATGGAAACAACACTCATTAATCGGGGCAGTGACGTCACTCTCCACCCCATGTCGCCCTAATCACTTCAAACAGGTGGCGTTCGTTTGTGCTCGATTTGTGCCGGTTTGTGCTGGCAAATGAAACCTGGTTACAAGATTATTTTCTTAAATATAGCAAACTATTTACCTTCATGAGAAGTTACATCACTCTTCACCCTATGTCGTGCAAATCACTCCAAACTGGCGCTGTTCGTTTGTGCCCGATTTGTGCCTGTTTGTGCCATTAAAACAAATGATGTAACTTATTCCCTTTATGAAATACAGCAGGACCGTTTTCGGGAGCGGTGACGTCACTCTCCACCCCACGTAGTCCAAATCGCTTTCAACCAGGGCCGTTCGTTTGTGCTCGATTTGCGCAGTTTTGTGCAGTAGAAAGAAACGGTGTAAGCGGCTAGACTTTACCCTGTGCTGCGCAGACCGACCGGCGCGTAACACCAAAGTACCGCGAGAGGATAGCTCTTCCTTCAGTAGTTCTTAATTCTTGAATCGTCCTCGCGGTACTTTAATGTCATGATGTCACCCATCGGTCTGCACTGCCCTACATAGAGTCTGACATGTGTAAAATAACATAAATCTCTGTGTTACTGCTTTTTGTTCATCTAATGGTGCTGGTTGGTATGGTTACTGTCATTTTCTATTTTTTTATTCATCTGACCTACAATGTAAGTACTCTGGAAGCACTAATACTGTATGTAGGGGGACTAACCTTTGATTTTAAAATAAAATGAAATAAAAAACAGTAGAACTGTGTGGTGTCTTTTATGCCTTTGAACGAATATAGTCTTTCTGGCCCCTTAAAAAAGTTTATTTACCCCAAGAATTGCATAGTGGGAAAACAAAACAGGAAATAACCTCTGGTTGTGGAGAAAGGTAAGCATGTGCTCTAAGATAAAATCTTAAGAAAAAGTACAAAAAATGTGTGCAGGTTAGAATAATTTACAGGATACTTAAATTGATAGACACATGTTAAAGAGGTAGAACTATTTAAAAAAAAAAAAATATTAAGCTCCAAAAATGTCATGAATGACCACATGCCTTCCATTCAGTCTATTGACATCATTTGATAGCTCTGAGTTGAGATGCCCAAACTTTTCCCTATGAAGGGCCAAAAATAAATTATACCAAACTGATTTATTTTGGGGGTTATACTGTGTGTCACAAAAAACACTGTACTAAATAAAATGAAATAAGTATCACATTTATTCTCTGTATTAAATTTATATTTTAATACCCCAAAAGGTTTTAGTCATTGGAATTTGTTCCTTTTGATCTACTTTTATGAATGACAAGGGGGGCCAAATCAAAGGTCATCACAGGCCAACTTTGGCTTCTGGGCCTTAGTTTGGGCATTTCTGGCTTTGAGGAACAGAATGAAATTTCAATAATATATAGGCATTCCAATCAATTTATTAAAATGATCCAACCTAAAAAAACACAATGATGAAGAAAAGTTTTAGTAACTAAATGTATACAGTACTGTACGTTATATTAGTTTCACCCCCACAAAATGTTTTAAGCCAGTTATTTATATGTTGCTGTGTGTCAAATTTAAGTATATATATATATAAATAAATAAAAGTTTACATTTCCAAACATTCCTTTTGCCATTATTTGTAATAATTCAGTGAAATTTTTGTGAGTTTGACAAAAGTTGGTGCTCCACATAGAGATCTGATCACCATCATCAACTCTATTATTACACGAAGACCAACAAAAAGCAAAGACAGACTAAATCCACAAGAAATGTGGCAATGTCTCAAAGACCTGTAAATCTACAGTGTATTGGCCACTTTTTCTGTAAATCTGTAAAATGGGAATGCTTTTAAAAATAATGTGATGAATCAACTTATCAATAAACTTTTATTAACCAAATCAAATCAATATTACTTTATACAACATGACACAACAAACACTTTAAAAACAAGGCATTTTTTGTGTGGCATCGTGCTGCACCCAGTGTGGACAACATTTAAAATTCTAATGGGTTCTATTGTCTTTTGTCATACCACATTGCAAAATTAGTTTTTTGGTCCTTTTTCATGTAACAATAGACTGACTTGATGGTTAGACCAACTCTCTGTGTGAAGCATACCCAGCTCTCTGTGCAACAAAACTTTCACTGGATTATTACAAATAATGGCAAAAGAAATGTTTGTAGACGTAAACTTATATTTCATACTGATACTGTACACAACAGGAAAATAAAAATAACTGGTTTAAAACATTTTGGGGAGTTGAAAATACTATAACATGCCTAAGGCTCCTGCACAGTACTGAAAATAACCACATTAGAAATAAACATGTACATTGTAACAACTCCCGCCTCTACGCCGGCCACAACCCCCACGCCGACACCCACGCCTCGTTTCACCCGGTCACTGTCACCCGAATATTGAAGGACTTCACATCCCAGCATGCACTTCATATCACCCGCCAGCTGTTGGATTATCTGTCTTTTGAAGTACTGAACTTGAATGCCTGTTTTTGGAAATCCTTACCTGAATGCCTGTTTTTGGGAATACTTACCTGAATACCTGTTTTTGGCTTGTGCCTGTGGATTAAATTACCCTTTTCAACGCATCTTACTTGTTGCGTGTTCACCTGCCAGATCACCTGCGTGGTTACATACATAATCTTAGAATTTGTTTTGTGCATTGTTAATAATACATCAGTGCCACTGGCCCTGAGATTACATCAAAATAATTCCTGTTTTAATCAGATGCCAAGGAGACCAGCCTGTGAAAGTGATGACATCATCAATGTCATCAGAGCTGCAAAGGAACAAATTGTTTCAGGCTTGAATACAGCAGTTCCCTCAAAAATGTGTGGGTGGACTTAAGCCAACAACTAAATAACAAAGTTTCACCAAAGAACCGTTATACGTTCGACAAGACAAACAGGCACAATGTATGGCAAATCCTTGAGCTTTGCAAAAACAACACCAACATCCAAGATGAATATTCAAACAATGAGAGCTCACAAGAAACCGCAGTAGTTTTGAACTCCCCAGTGTCTGACCCAAATCAATGCTATGACATTCAGTTTGAGATCAGTCTCTCCTATCAAAAATGGGTTGAAATCTGGCCTGAAAAAGTTGTTTACAAGGACAAATCACTCAGCACATGTAAAAGAGAATACACCATTCTAAAACCTGGTACATGGACTCACACTCTGTATGAAGAGATGTGGAAAAATATCAAGACCTCGTGCACTATTCGATTCCGGAGAGCAAAGATTTATCCAAATGTTACATCTCGCTATGTAGACATAATTGGGCACTGCACAGAGTGTGACGCACAGCTGTCTGTAACTGCTGAAAATATGCCGGCACCTAACGAACCTGTTGTCCTTAATTGCATGATCCGCAACGTCGATGACAGTCTCCACACCGGCAAAGCAAAACGCAAGTTATCAGGGGAACTAATAACATGCGTGTCTAAAGATCTCTGGGAAGGACGAAAACCAGCACATGTCTGGCGAGCAGCTGAGGCTTACAAAATGATGGATGTTGGTGATCCAGAGCCTAGCCACTTACCAAATCTGGCAACTTTAAGAAAAGCCAAACAAGAAATGGGTGATAAAGAGCTTAGAGATAAAGACCCAATCATGTCATTGCATCTACTTAAATACAGTGTTCCGCACAACGGAAGCATCCATGACATAGGCCTTGATAGGTTTTTTGTCATTACTGGACTCCATCTCAGATGCAAGTTTATAAAATGAAGTCCAAGCACTCTGGTTCATTTGTGAGTTTTAATGCAACAGGTACAGTTGTGAAACGATTGAAAAAACCTTGTGGCAATTCTGGGCATATCTTTCTGTACCAAGGAGTTTTGTGCCTTCAGGGTGATCACATTCCAGTAGTGCAGATGCTGTCAGAGAACCACACAATCCATTCCATTGCAAGCTGGCTCACTGAATGGCAACGAGCAGGTGCTAGTGTGCCTAAAAAGGCAGTCTGCGATTTCTCCTTGGCTTTGCTTGGGGGATTGGTCAAGGCATTCACTCCTTACTCAGACCTAAAAACATATATCAATCAGTACTTTGGAGTACTGACAAAGAAGTCCAAAGACTTACAGCTACCACCCTGCCTCATCAGAGTAGATGTTGCACACTGCGTAAAGCTCATTAGCCGGTGGGAATGCCTAAGACCAAAAGGAAACAGAGTTAGAGAATTTTATCTCCGTGCAATAGCACAACTTTTGCAATCTGATTCACTGGAAGATGCAAGGGAGCTCATTTACTCAATTGCAGTTGTTGCTTTCAGTGAATCAGAAGGGAATGACGACAAAGGTATACCTGTTGTCTCTGAAACATGCAAAAAACAGCTGAAGAGACATATTGCGGAGGAGGCCTTGCCCTGTGTCACTGAAGAAGACCATTCAGTAGAGGTGACTGGAATTGATGACACACTCCACACAGATCTGAAATTGTGGGTCACTGAAATCTGTAAAGAAAGTCATATGAATGCAGCACATCATGGTGACAGAGACAATCTCCATTTCCTTCCAGAACTTGTTCCAAATATTATAAGAATGGCATGCTACCTCCCTCTTTGGACAGGTGTGATGGTTCCACACTTCAAAATTGTAGACAACACAGCAAGCTCTGCAAATGTTGAGGCTGAATTCAAAAACATAAAACATGGCCTCTTTAAACACGAAAGTCTGCTATCCGAACTGACCGTTTTGTTGTACGCCACCTTGAATTCCTTGAGGGCAACATGAGGCTTTCCGCTGCACCAGTGCAAACAACAGTGCACACTGAGACAAATAATCTTAAGATTGAGCCAAATGCATCCCATACTGAGCAGGATACAGAGGTTGAGGCACCATCAGTAGAAAAAGACCCTATTGAAAACTAGAAAGGTCTCAGCGTTCCTCCCAAAAAACGACTGTCCTACCTGACCCCATGCTCTGAGTGGTTACATGCAGACACAAACCTAAAAAGAAAAAGGACCAAAATTAATGTCTTGAAAAATGGCAATTACCATGCTAAGACACCTATCACAGTTGACAAAGTGCCTGTAAGTGTAACTAAGACCTGTGCCTTTGACTCATTTTGCCAGTGCCTTTGCTCTGCATTCTGTGACAATGGACCATTCTGCCACTATCTCAACAAAGTGCACACAAACATTGAAGCGTTTGATTTGGTGCGTGCAATTGTCGCTAGAGTTGGAAAAGATGCTTACGCAAAGAGGGCAAAAATGCTCCTGGAAACATTTCAATGTGTTTACCTAAAATCAGGAGTGAGGCAGGTCAACGCAGATTGCAATGTTGCTAGTATAATCACATCAACAATGAAACATGTACCAAGTTCTACAATGAAAACTGAATGCTCTTCTCCATACTGCAGTCGTAAAACAAAATCTTCAACAAAAACAAAAAGTATCTGCACTGATTTCTATACACAGTAGTTGACCAGTGATGCAGCTGTGTGTGACTGAGCCATTGCAGAGGAATTTATCTGATGATGAATTATCTTTTACCTTCCAGCTATCTGGGCACTCTTGTGGTGACTTCAGTGGCTTCAGACACTTGGACCTGTTCAGGTGTAGTCCATCTTCCAGTGCTGCTTGGAGACTTTTCAGGGTTCTGGTTTATAGAATTTCTACGTTGACTGGTAGGAGAGATAGCTGGAAGGTAAAAGATAATTCATCATCAGATAAATTCCTCTGCAATGGCTCAGTCACACACAGCTGCATCACTGGTCAACTACTGTGTATAGAAATCAGTGCAGATACTAACCATCCACTGTGTGAAATCCCTGTGACCATGGAACTGGACAATCATTCCTTCACTCTGCGAGGTGTCGTCGGATTCACTCCAGGACCTACAAGAGCATCTCTTGGACATTACGTGGCTTACTGCAGGAGAACGTCACTTGGCTGGGAGAAATATGATGACCTGTCTGAGCGTGTCACAACAGTTTCAGCAAAAACCAAAACACAACCCCATGTCATATTGTTTACAAAGGAGGACTAAACTTTTGGGTTATTTACTTAGTGTACTGATCTGTGCAGAAATAATTAGTTCATGAAAATGTTTCATTTATTGACATAAATTGTCTGTTAAAAAACCTCTGTTAAAAAAAAAGTTAATTATTCAGTAGCTTTCCTGCTTTTGATTGTTTGTTCTTTTTCACATGTGATTTTTGCTATAATATATGACATTATACCAGTTTAAAAGCTTCCATGGTTCTTTAAAAATTTTGCTTTCGTAAGCTTGATTAGGGCACTGACAATAAAAACTTTCCATAGGCCTACCTAAAAAATAAAAGTAATGAATGGTAGCAGAAGCACGCAAGCTCAAACGACCGGATGGATGGACAGCACCTTGCGTTGCCACCAGTGCCACTCCGGAGATTTTTATATGTCAGACCAATGGGTGAGAAATAAACAAACTTAATAACATGGTGGAATTTGACGTATTCACTCAGTGGTACTAGTAGATACTTCTGAAGTTTCCTAGTACAGATACACCTCATTCCATGCCGTGCAATCATCTTAGAGCCTATGTAATGCATACTCCGAGTGGTGGGGTTGCAAAGTTGTTGACTTCTGTGAAGTTGGCACCCCATAAAAATAATTTGTCGCCAAAACTGTACCATTCGTTTGTGCTGTGTTTGTTTAAAAAAACATCCAAATCCCTGGCAATTATTGGAGCATTACACAGTCACTTTCCTGTTGATATTATTTGATTGGGCACACTTTTTATTTATCCCAACCTAAGCCCTCATAGCTTAGTGATTTGATTGGTTATTGGCCAGCTATGTAGATAGACCCTTACCATTCCCCACACCCTCAAAAAATGAGAATATAATTGATTTTTTTTAAAGGAGTTTTATTGAAATGAAACAAACACGTTTAAGTAATATGAAAAATATATAATATATGAAATGTACAAATGGTTTAATCAAACAAAACAAAACAGACCCCACAAACAACACCGGCCTTTCATCAACAATGGAATCCCCTTCATCAGACATCAGTTCCAGTGTTGCAGTCTGCCACAGTTCTCTCTCTGAATCAGTTTGTATGACCCTTGACCTGGACTCCATCAACTGCAAAACACACCATATGTTAACCTATAAAAACACCTAGAGATGTACTTACAAACTTAATACACTTACTCGTCTTTTCCTTTGTCGGTTTTTAGCCCCTGCCTTAATGGAGTCTCTTAGCTGGGCTTTCCTGGCTGAGACAAAGAGTATTTCCTCCGCAATGTCTCATAGTAAGTCCTACAACATGCTTAATAAAAAAATATTCAAATAAGTGACAGAAACCATTCAAATTAAAATAGGGATACAATGAGGGACATCAAATTTTTATGATTATACACTCAAGGTCTGCATCTGTCCTTAATTCCTGTAAACCCCGATAAGTTAAGATAACTCAAAAAATGTATGGGAACTTATTACCACAAAACTTTTAAGTAGATAAACTCAATTCTTTTGAGTAAAGGACACTAAACACAAATGCAGTAAACTCAAAACTAATTATTTCTGTAAATTTATTTTTATTATTCTGTTTTATATTACACTTGAGTTTCTTTAAATAATTCTCAACGTTCTCATGAAGAAACAACAGCCAATTACAGCTGTAGCATTACTAATGTAATGCTTAAGAGTCAAACAATCAACATACAGGTATGTGAGTCTGTTCTCCTCCTCAGTAAATGCTACTCATCTGCACAATGGTAACCTCTTAAAATCATGAATGTAACACAAACTCTTTACTTTACTAAAATACTAAACATTTATAGGCATCATCCTGTTGTCATTTTGATTTAAATACATAAAATAATACTTTATTTTAACATTACTCCCATTATCCAGTCCATACAAAGCATGCTGGGAATCACGCTGATGTCATTGGAAGATAGAATAAAATTTTTTGAGTTAAGTGACTTCTTATATTTGTGTTCCTGGAACTCAAAATGTTCACATAGTTAAACACACTTCAAAGTTTTAAGATAAATAAACTTTTTCACAGTTTTGAGTACAGTTCACTCATTTTTAATGAGTATATTATACTGTCTGGGTTTTCTGCGCCTTTGTGCACTTTTCATGAGCGTCAAGTGGGCGGGGACGCACAGATTACGTATAAAATTATAATTTTACAGTATTACCATGATTACATTTTCAGTCACCCACATTGTGACAACAATATATTTTATGCTAATTTTATGATTTGTCCCCTTTTAAAATTAAATAATCTTTAAATAAAATAATGTGAGCTGTTCCTAATAAATGTAAGGCTTTATGTGCTTACATTGAATTACTTTTATTTAGGTTTTTTATTAAATTTCTAAATATAACTGGATTCAAGATTTCAAGATTCAAGATTTTTATTCGTCACATACACAGCTATAGAGAATATACAACCAGTAGTGAAATGCAAGTCAGATCAGCTCCAAAGTGCAATTATTATAAAATACAAAACAAAAGGAAAGTATAAATAATATAAAGATAAAGGTAATATATAGTCTATGCATAAATAGTATGCACACCTTACAATTCTTGTGTTACAAACACGTCTGTCTCAGAGACTCCCGCTCGCCAGCTGAGAGAACAGTCTCCAGAATATTAAAGGGACTACACTACCCAGCACCCTTTGTGGTGCTGATTGCGACACACCTGACGCTCATCATCCGGGCTATTAGTCTTGTTACTGCCCTGGCGTACTTTTCTGAGCGTTTTTGGATTACTGTTTTGTGTTTGATTTTGGACTGTACTTTGGATTTACGACCCTTGCTGCCTGTCTTGACCCCTGCCTGGATTTTGGATTACGAACTCTGCCGCCCGCCTTGAACTTTGCCTGTTATTGTTGTGTTTGCTATCTGCCTGCCTCGACCCCTGCCTGGATTGTGGATTACGAACTCTGCCGCCTGCCTTGAACTCTGCCTGGCATTGTTGTGTTTGTTAACTGCCTGCCTTGACCTCTGCTTGTTTCACCAAACCCTGTTGTGTATTTGTATAGTGTGAATAAAGCTGCATATGGATCCTCGCACTTCCGCATCTGCCTCTTCGTTACAGAAGACTTCGCCAAATACGGATTCAGCGGCAGTTCACCAACTCACCGCCGAGGTCTCTGCTCAAGATAACATGCTAGCATCACACCACCAACTAACTCACCTCTCGACGCTAATGGAGGAGCTGCTGAAGACATTGCAGGGAATGTCTGTGAGTCGTGTTCCACCCGCATCCACACCCGGTGCTTCGACAACAACTACACCCGTCACCGTGACACCGGTCGCTCATGTGACTAGCCCGAAGTTAGCATTTCCCGGGAAGTTTAATGGAGACCCAGCCAAATGCAAGGAATTTCTACTGCAATGCTCCATATTTATCGACTTGCAACCCACCATGTATCCCACTAATGCTAGTCGCATCGCCTTCGTGTGCTCTTTGTTATCAGGGCGAGCGCTCGATTGGGCAACAGCTGTTTGGAAACCTGAAGCGTCTACTTTCTCCTCATTCAAAGACTTTCTGGAGAAATTTCAAACAAACTGGGTGGAGGATACATTCAAGCTGCTATTTCGCAAGGGATTGTCTCCCAATTTACAGTCTGAACTGGCTTGCAAGGACGAAGGGCTCTCCTAATCCCAATTCATTGACCTGGCTATTACTTTACTTTACTTTACTTTACTTTACATGCATTTGGCAGACGCTTTTATCCAAAGCGACTTACATTACATTGTACTAAACATTTGTACATTTTGTATAGTAAGCAAGTGGGGGTTAGGTGCCTTGCTCAAGGGCACCTCAGCCGTTACCCGCCAGACCTGAGAATCGAAGAATTATATTAGATATATCTAGATATATATTAGATATATATATATAAAAGAATTATATTAGAATATCTATTAGAATTGATAACCTGCTACGCACTCGCCAACCTACCCCATGATCTGTTCCCTGGACTCCTACTACCTCTACTTACCTCGAACCTGAAGAACCCATGCAAATCGCACACTCTCACCTAACCCCCTCGGAACGTACCCGTCGTTTCAGAGAGAACTTGTGCCTCTACTGTGGCCAAGCGGGACACCTTCTCCGGAATTGTCCCATCAGACCCACTACCCAAGCCAGGGTGAGTACATCATGTATAAGAATTCCTGTGATTATCTTTCTCACCGAGGGTGTGGAGATTGAAACTTCTGCACTACTAGACTCTGGTGCCGCAGGCAATTTTATTGACCAAGCATTTGCGGTAGAACATTTGATACCGCTAATCCCATGTTTATCTGCTTTGGCCATAACAGCGGTAGATGGTCGCCCCCTGGGTCCAGGTACCATAAAGTTTCAGACCAAGGAAATAAAACTACAGGTTGGAGCACTCCATCAGGAATTCATCTCTTTGTTCGCCATTCAGTCACCTAACAACCCAGTTATCCTCGGATTACCCTGGCTCCAACGACACAACCCACACATCTCCTGGCAAGAGGGGCAGATTTTTACAATGGTCGGACCACTGCCTACAAGAATGCTTACTAGCTACCACCCCTACAGCAATCAACACCACCGCCTTGATAGAACCTAGCGAGGACACCGGAGACCTACCTAGTGAGTACCACGATTTAACCGAGGCTTTCAGCAAGACTCAAGCCACCAAGCTCCCTCCTCACCGTCCTTACGATTGTGCTATTGACCTGCTCCCTGGGACCACTCCACCACGAGGCCGCATCTTCCCACTATCAGAACCGGAGTCGCAAGCCATGAGGAACTACATCACAGAGGAGCTAACCAAAGGCTTCATCCGATCCTCTACATCACCCGCTTCAGCTGGATTCTTCTTTGTGGGCAAGAAGGATGGAGGCTTACGCCTGTGTATCGATTATCGTGGTCTGAACGAAATAACCACCAAGTTCCGCTATCCACTACCCCTAGTACCCTCAGCCCTAGAACAACTCCGTAAAGCCAAATACTTCACCAAGCTCGACCTGCGAAATGCCTATAATCTGATACGAGTCAAAGAGGGAGACGAGTGGAAAACAGCATTTTCCACCACCGATGGACACTATGAGTATCTTGTTATGCCATGTCTTCCAATCCTTCATCAACGACATATTCAGGGACATGCTCAATCGCTGGGTGGTGGTCTACATAGACGACATCTTAATCTATTCCAACTCCAAGCAAGAACACATTCAACATGTACGAGCAGTATTACAATGCCTTATCAGACATCAACTATATGCCAAAATGGAGAAATGTGAATTTCACCAATCCAGTGTGGCGTTCCTGGGGTACATCATCAGTCCGGAAGGAGTAGCCATGGACGATAAAAAGGTTAAAGCAGTGGTGGAGTGGCCTCAACCAAGAACTGTGAAAGAACTGCAGAGATTTCTAGGCTTTGCCAACTTCTATTGTCGTTTCATTCGCAACTTCAGTATAGTGGCAGCACTTCTAACTTCACTGCTAAGGGGAGGACGCATCATGCTCTCATGGTCACAACCGGCAGAGTCAGCATTCCAGGAACTCAAGGCCCGTTTTACCTCAGCCCCCATACTCCGTCATCCTGATCCTAGTAATTCGTTCATTGTGGAGATCGACGCCTCCAGCTCAGGTATTGGTGCCATCCTGTCTCAACGCCAAGGCAATCCCGCGAAACTGTTTCCCTGTGCTTACTATTCCCGTAAGTTAACCGCTGCTGAACGTAATTATGATGTTGGAGATAGAGAGCTACTGGCTATGAAGGCAGCGTTAGAAGAATGGCGCCATTGGTTAGAGGGGGCTGGTCATCCCTTCACAGTGCTAACCGATCATCGGAATCTGGAATACCTACGCACGGCCAAGAGAATGAATCCCAGACAGGCCCGATGGTCCCTCTTCTTCTCCCGATTCACATTTACCATAACATATCGTCCAGGCTCCAAGAATGTCAAGGCAGATGCTCTCTCCCGTCAACATGAAGAACCCACAAACTACTCGAACCCTGAACCCATTATCCCTCAGTCCATCATTGTTGCTCCAGTTATATGGGATCTCATGACAGAGATAGAGAACGCCAATAGCCAACTACCCAGACAAACCAATTGCCCCGAGAACCGCCTTTTTGTGCCACCTGGATTCCGTAGGAGAGTCTTAGAATGGGTCCACTCCTCCCTCAGCTCTGGACACCCAGGCATCACTGCCACCCTGCATCTTCTCCGGAACCGATATTGGTGGCAGAATATGACTCAAGACACCATACAATTTGTCAACCAGTGCATTACCTGCTCGCAGAACAAATCTCCCAGACAACTACCCAGCGGACTGCTGCAACCTTTGGCCATTCCACAAAGACCATGGTCACACATAGCCCTGGATTTCATTACTGATCTACCAGCATCACAAGGTAACACCACCTGTTACCACTAACTGTTGTTGACAGATTTTCCAAGGGCTGTCGTCTCATACCTCTACCCAAGCTACCATCTGCATTGGAGATGGCGGAGGCCCTCCTTCTCCACGTGTTTCGCTACTACGGACTACCGGAGGAGGTCGTCTCGGACCGAGGGTCTCAGTTCACGTCGAGGGTATGGTCGTCCCTGTTCACTCAACTCAATGTAAATATATGTCTGTCATCCGGGTACCACCCCCAGTCTAATGGCCAAACCGAACGTCTTAACCAGGAGGTTACCAAATTTCTGAGATGCTTTTGTCACCAGAACCAACAGGATTGGAGTCGCTTTCTACCATGGGCAGAATATGCACAGAACTCCCTCAGGAAACCAGCCACGGGACTCACCCCCTTTCAATGCGTGTTGGGCTACCAACCTCCCTTCTTCCCCTGGGCAGGCGATCCTACCAGCCTTCCAGCAGTCAACTCCTGGCTACAGAGAAGTGAGGACGTATGGAATCAAGCTCACGTCCATCTACAAATGGCAGTAAGAAGACAACAATTCCAAGCCAACCAGCACCGCCGACCCCACCCCGAATACACCACAGGACAATGGGTTTGGCTGTCAACCAGAGATCTCCGGCTGCGACTACCATGTCGCAAGTTAAGTCCCAGGTACATGGGTCCTTTGAAAATCCTTAAACAAATTTCTCCAGTATCATTTCGTTTACAACTCCCTGCTAACTACCGTGTGCATCCTACGTTCCATGTATCTCTGCTGAAACCGGCTGGCGATCCTCGAGAGAGGGAGGGGAGATAGACCGAGGACATCAGGCCCCCTCCCATCATCGTGGACGGTGCAGAGGCCTATCGAGTGGAATCTATCCTCGATTCCAGATGCCAGGGTCGGGTCCTCCAATATCTGATTGACTGGGAGGGCTACGGTCCAGAGGAACAGTCTTGGGTAAACTCTGATGATGTGCTCGATCCCAACCTCATCGACGATTTCCATCGATCGCACCCAGAACGACCAGCACCTCGACCCTGAGGAAGGCCCGCCGCCAGATGATCCCTCGCGCCAGGAGGCGCTCGCAGGGGGGGGGGTGGGGGTGGCTCTGTTACGAACACGTCTGTCTCCGAGACTCCCGCTCGCCAGCTGAGAGAACAGTCTCCAGAATATTAAAGGGACTACACTACCCAGCACCCTTTGTGGTGCTGATTGCGACACACCTGACGCTCATCATTCGGGCTATTCATACACCACTCTGTGAGCTTCAGTGCGAAGTCTTGTTACTGCCCTGGCGTACTTCTCTGAGCATTTTTGAATTACTGTTGGATTGTTTTGTGTTTGATTTTGGACTGTACTTTGGATTTACGACCCTTGCTGCCTGTCTTGACCCCTGCCTGGATTTTGGATTACGAACTCTGCCGCCCGCCTTGAACTCTGCCTGTTATTGTTGTGTTTGCTATCTGCCTGCCTCGACCCCTGCCTGGATTGTGGATTACGAACTCTGCCGCCTGCCTTGAACTCTGCCTGGCATTGTTGTGTTTGTTAACTGCCTGCCTTGACCTCTGCTTGTTTCACCAAACCCTGTTGTGTATTTGTATAGTGTGAATAAAGCTGCATATGGATCCTCGCACTTCCGCATCTGCCTCTTCGTTACATCTTGTAACTTCAGAACAATTTAAGCATTTGCATCTCATTACTCTTCCCCAATAACTAGGTAACATTTGCTGCATTTTAGGGCAGTTGTAGTGTAATGGATAGAGAGATAGACTTATAACCCAAAGGTTGCAGGTTCAATTCTAAGTCTGGCAGGCCTGATTCCCAGGATAAGTTTTATTAGGTTCTCACCCATGGCATAGTGTTCACAGATTTAATTTTCCTTTATCACTTTAATTCAGGTATACATTACATCAATAGACTTTTAAGTGTTTTCATACTATTTGTATTTCTTAATAATGTTTTTTCTGATCCTCATCCTCCTTAACAGTATTGAAAGGCCTTTCTCCTAATAACAATTTGTTTGTGGTCTATTTACACCTCATTTGGAAAGCCATAGCCTTTTAGCAAACAACGTCAAAAAAACAACCTGTATGTGTATTTGAAAGGGATATACTGTATATTACATGACATATTAGACATGTGACCATGGGCTTAACATTTTAAATCTCAACAAACCTTCATGCTTTAAGTATGGTAATTCATTTGCCTTAGTGTAGTGTAGTCTACTGAAAAGCATTACACAAGTGTTTTTTCAAAATTATAACAACTGTTGCAGTTTCTGCAATTAAAAGAGTCTCCAATAATATGAGTACATCAGCAACTGTTGAAAATAAAGCTGATACAATACAAAGTCAGTTTTCAGAAAACCAAATAAAGATAGATTTTAAGGAACATACAGAGAAGGAAAAAAAAGGGATTTTACACAGCTTACATTAGCATAGTAAAGAGCCCTGGATATTCTATACGAAAAAAAAAATTGTATATCATGGCCACGAATAAAGAACTCGTTCCCTCGATTTATTAATTCGTTCCCTCGTTTTATTAAATCGTTCCCTCGATTTACGTAAATCGTTCCCACGTTTTATTATTTCGTTCCCTCGTTTTACGTAAATCGTTCCCACGTTTTATTATTTCGTTCCGTTTTACGTAAATCGTTCCCACTTTTAATTATTTCGTTCCCTCGTTTTACGTTAATCGTGGTCACTTACTACCTCATTCTCTGTACCTTAGTTTTGCTCGCGGAATTAAAGCCTCTGCCATAAGAACAGTAAGGAGCCCTGGATATGCTATGCGGGAAAAAAAATTATATCGTGGCCACGAATTAAGAACTCGTTCCCTCGTTTAAGTAAATCGTGGCCACGTTTTATTATTTCGTTCCCTCGTTTTAGTAAATCGTGGCCACGTTTTATTATCTCGTTCCCTCGTTTTACGTAAATCGTGGCCACGTTTTATTATTTCGTTCCCTCTAGCAAATCGTGGCCACGTTTTATTATTTCGTTCCCTCGTTTTACGTAAATCGTGGCCACGTTTTATTATTTCGTTCTCTCGTTTTACGTAAATCGTGGCCACGTTTTATTATTTCGTTCCCTCGATCGTTTTACGTTAATTGGTCACTTACTACCTCATTCACTGTACCGTAGTTTTGCTCGCGGAATTAAAGCCTCTGCCATAAGAACAGAACAAGATCCTGCGGGAACACTCTTTATTGTATATTATATTAAGTTGTTTTAATGTGTTTACACATGCGGATAAAGCCCGTTTATGGATGCATTTCTCACACGCAACGGAACAATACGTCTGCTGCAAACACGTTGTAACGTTATTTTATCCTTTTTTTTTAAACAACACATTTTCTCCACAGGCCTATGTCTGTAGTTTGTTTGTCATTCATTTACATTTATTAGTTAATTGTAATTGGGCAATGCGCATATCTATCATCAATTAGTTAAAACAATAAAAACATGCACATGCAAAAACAACGCACACAAGTCAATGCGCCTGAGCTTCACATTGAAATATTGAAGCACAATCACGCAACAAGCAGACGCGTGATTTCTGTCTTTCAAGCTTTTTTGTATTTATAATAACATTGATTTGACTTTATTATTCAAGTCCTTGTGAATTTACATTACAAAGAAACAAAGGGACTTTGGAAGATGAATGTGTGTGTTCTCATATCCGTGACGCGTTTACAGCGCGGATAAAGCACGTTCATGGCCCCGTTTCTCACGCGCAACAGAACAATCTGTCTGCTACAAATATAACCCATTTATTTTATAACACATTATTTTCTTATATGCTTCAATATTTCAATGTGAAGCTCAGGCGCATTGACTTGTGTGCGTTGTTTTTGCATGTGCATGTTTTTATTGTTTTAACTAATTGATGATAGATATGCGCATTGTCCGAATACAATTAACTAATAAATGTAAATGAATGACAAACAAACTACAGACATAGGCCTGTGGAGAAAATGTGTTGTTTAAAAAAAAAGAGGATAAAATAACGTTATAAAAAATGTGTTATGTTTGCAGCAGACGTATTGTTCCGTTGCGTGTGAGAAATGCATCCATAAACGGGCTTTATCCGCATGTGTAAACACATTAAAACAACTTAATATAATAAAGAGTGTTCCCGCAGGATCTTGTTCTGTTCTTATGGCAGAGGCTTTAATTCCGCGAGCAAAACTACGGTACAGTGAATGAGGAAGTAAGTGACCAATTAACGTAAAACGAGGGAACGAAATAATAAAACGTGGCCACGATTTACGTAAAACGTGGCCACGATTTACGTAAAACGAGGGAACGAAATAATAAAACGTGGCCACTATTTACGTAAAACGAGGGAACGAGATAATAAAACGTGGCCATGATTTACGTAAAACGAGGGAACGAAATAATAAAACGTGGCCACGATTTACTTAAAACGAGGGAACGAAATAATAAAACGTGGCCACGATTTGCTAAAACGAGGGAACGAAATAATAAAACGTGGCCACGATTTACGTAAAACGAGGGAACGAGATAATAAAACGTGGCCACGATTTACTAAAACGAGGGAACGAAATAATAAAACGTGGCCACGATTTACTTAAACGAGGGAACGAGTTCTTAATTCGTGGCCACGATATATATATTTTTTCGCATAGCATATCCAGGGCTCCGTAGTAATGTAATCAAATACACAACACAATTTTGGTAAAACACACTCGTAGACACGGTTAAACAAACATCTCAACAAATCTAGACTTTATATAACAAAGATAGCCATGATGAGTATATATTTAAATATTTCAGTATAAAAATGATATATAGGCCTATATTTGAACTATTTTTAGATTTAATTAAATAATTAATAGCTTTAGTAAAGTTGTATAAACATATAAATTAAAGAATATGGATTTTATGTTTTTAATCCCGCACTTTATACACTGATGCAGATTTAAGACTTTTTCTTTAAATTCTGATTTATAACATTTTACAGTGAAAAGCTGTAAGCTTCCTGCCCGTTTACATGGTGACTCGTTGTAACAAAGGAGGCTGGTTTTGTGCAGAAGAGCACACCACAGGGTAGGGATTAATGAAGGTTTATTGTACACAAACACAGGTGAATAATAAAAAAAAACAGATATTCTTTCCAGGCAAAACAGGTCAATAATCCAAAGAACACAGGTATAACTTCCAGGCAAAACAGGTAAATAATCCAAAGAACACGGGTATAATTTCCAGGCAAACCAGGTACGTAATCTCAAAAACATGGATCTTTGAAACACGTTAATAAGGTGCGAGACTTACAACAAGACAATGCAAAAGACTGAATTTAAATACAAATACAAACACAGTACAGGTGTGACACAAACGAACAACAATTGGTGAGTCCAATCAAGATGGCTGACGGGGTGCAGGTGGTGACAATCGGCTGGTGATGGAGGTGAGGTGCATTATTGATAATGTAGTCCGTAAAAGGTCCGGTATGGGGGAAAAACAAACACGGACGAACAGGAGTGTTACAGTCCTGAAATCTGTGATCCATTGACAATGTCTTTATGTCGTTCCCGTGAGTGTAACGGAAGCCAGCTAGTGAAGAGCTGTGCAGTGTAAACCTCACTCTCCGACCTCATGAGGTGCTCTGGCGACAGACGCTAATGACTGCGGTCTTTAGCCTCCTCGTTAGAGCGCCCGACTCCCATGCCGGACCGAACCGGTTTGAGGCCCGCGCGGGGCGGGTGCAAGTAGGACCGGTTACATGAGCGAGGATTAACTCTGGGTAACTTTGGAAGTTTAATTAAACTTACTCTTCAAACGCATTCTGGAACAGACATACCCCGAGTAAGCAAGGTTTTGGTTAACCAACCCAGAGTTCAGGGTTTAGCTGATGGTAAGTATAACTTCCGTACACAATGCTGACTATTTAAGTTGTATATTGTCGCGCAAATGAAAAGACACCGTAATATCATTGGTTGCGCCCACATTACGTCACCGACATAATGCGCAGAACTCTGTTTTGAGTGGATACTTTACAAATACAACCTTCGCCATTGGATGCTTTCCGCGACACCCGCCCATCACTGCCAATATTGTTTGTATGTATATCTGGATATGATTCTGGGGTGTTTTCCAGAAAGTGGGTTTTGTTGGAAACTCAGAGTTTGTTAACCCCAGAAAATGGAAATTCAGGGTTTTCGGTTCCAATCAAAGACAAAACGAAACCTTTGGGTAAGTTACATAGTAACTTTCTCAGTGAACATAACCTACTCCATAGCAGGTTTTGTTAAAGCAAACCCTGAGTTTTCACGTATCTCCGCCCTCCTGCCGAACAGCTATTGGACATGAGCTGTGATGTCATTGATTTCCAGTTGCTGTTCAAATACAGTTAATTTGCCTGTGATCAGGGGTTCTCAAACATTTCAGATCAAGTACCACCTTTAATAAAATTAGTTGTTCCAAGTACCACCTTATGACCGGCATGGACAATCACATGAATAAACACTTAAATTAATGGTAGAGTTGTGAATCTTTACTTGCCTCGTCCTCCAATTCTGTATTATTAATAATAAAAAACTTTTTTCAAACTAATGAACATGTATTTTTTTCCTTTTTTTGTTAGTTAGCAGTGCACTGTAAATGACCCTTATGAGGGATGTATTAACTTTGTGGGGACTTGCAGAAAGACTACAAACCTATATTAAAGACAGACATTTACAGTTTTTTTCAATTGCTTACACACTAAAATTAAAACTTTCCCACAATTAACAAAACACCATGCCTAGATTTGCACAACTGTAAGCACATTGTTAGCTTCACACTTTTTGCAAAACATTACACACAGTGATTTGCAAAACACTAAACACACTTGTATGCATTAGACAGAAATTTATCATGATGTAATTTCCTTGCAATTTCAAAGCAAAGGCTTTCAAATGAATACACACATGAACCAATTGGTTAAACACAGCCACTAGGTGTGCACACACACTAGTGCTTAATTGTAGACACACCAATCAGGTTTAAGTGCTATAAGAAGGCAACAGGTAAGTTCACCTGTCTTCAACAAAAATGGACGGTGTCAGAGGAAGAGGGAGAGCGCAGATTAGAGGGGGAATCTGGAGAGAACAAAGTGGTGGAAGAGGCTGAGGAAGAGGCAAAGGAAGAGGAAGAGGGAGAGGGAGACCTGGAGGAGGGGTAGGACATGCACAAAGAAGAAGACAACCAAATCTGTGTAACGAAATTCGTGCTACAATTGTGGACCATGTAATAAACCACGGACAAACACTGAGGGAGGCTGGACTGAGAGTACAGCCTAACCTAAGCAGGTACACAGTGGCATCAATAGTTTGGACATTTTGTCAAGAGCACCGGTGAGAAACTTATCTTCTGTCAACAGAAAATCCATAGCTTACTGCATGTACTATGTCTTGGTATCTATTCGTGTATCATTTTACAGTAAGCTACATGTATTTTGTTTGGCCAACATAGGATTGAACGTCGAGAACACCAAGGAGGGAGAGGCCCCATATTCCCACAGGAGCAAGCGAGAGAGATCATAAACCTCGTTTTGGCCAATAATGCAATCAGACTTCGAGAAATTCATGCCCATAATGTCAATGATCACCTAATTTTTAATATTGTCCAACAAGTCTCTCTGTCAACAATAGCCTGTATCCTTCAAGAAAAAAAACATCAAGTTCTGATGAAACAACTGTATAAAGTGCCATTTGATAGAAATTCAGACAGGGTGAAAGTCCTGCGGCGTGAATATGTGGTGGTAAGTTTTGTTTACTGACTGTAGTATTGTGTACTGCACACAACCTTTTTACTGTACATGTAATTTTACTGTATAGCAGACCTACAGTATATTGATCTACACAATGTGATATTTTGCTGTATTTCAGAGAGTTTTGCAAATGGATGCGGAAGAAGTCCTGCATGAGTTTAGATGAGTCAGGATTTACCTGACAACAGTAAGAAGAAGGGGAAGAAACATCATTGGCCACAGGCTACTGTCAATGTACCAGGGCAATGTGGGGGTAACATTACCCTTTTGTGCTGCCATTACACAGAATGGGGTCCTCCACCGCCATGCCTTACATTTTTAGACAGATTACACTATTATCACAGCAGCAAACCAAAGGTAGCAGATGCAATACATTGTCGTCTGGGACAATGTAGCTTTCCATCGTTCTGCTCTGGTCCAAAACTGGTTTCATCAACAGCCACAATTTATAGTTCAATACCTTCCACCATACTCCCCCTTCCTAAACCCTATCGAGGAGTTCTTCTCAGAAGGTTTATGATCTCTGGCCCTAGGTCCAGATGGCCCTCATTCAAGCTATGGAGGAAGCATGTGATCAAATTGAAGCAGCATCCCTACAAGGGTGGATTCGTCATTCCAAAAGATTCTTCCCACGTTGCCTTGCAAATGAAAATATAGACTGTGATGTTGACGAGGCCCTGTAGCCAGATCCAGCTAGGCGGAGAGATGTTTAGGTTTTTATTATTTTTTTATTCGGTACTGAACTGGATATGTAATTTATGATACTGTAAGCTTACGTACTTCAGCTTACGCAATGGTATGTTCAGTAAGACTGTATGAAAACTGGAAAATGTTTTGTTATGAATGTTTTGTTGAAATGTTCAGTATTGACTGACTTGAGTACATGAAAATAAATAAATATTTTCATTAGTCTGCAATTGGTGTCATGTGGTGTTGCTGAATTTATTTTTACACTTTCTCTGTGTAAATGCTAAAAGTGTTTTAGGTTGAGCACAGGAGTGTTTAACTGATTCAAACAGAATCAGACCATATAATGGTTGTGTTTATGTTATGACAACAAAATAAGGTTATTATAAGACATTGTATAGTTTTGACAAATGTGTTTCATTTAGCAAATTATCTGAGGTGTTGTGCTACTTTGGTGTAGTGTTGTGCTAATTGTGTGAAGGGGTTTGAAAAACCGGGCCCTGTTTTCAAAATTGTGCTAAAGCAATTGAAAAAAACTGTAACACAGAAGATTTAACACAGAAGATATGTACAAATATATACCCAATACGTTTGGCAATATAGTGTGTGTATATATATATATATATATATATATATATTGGGTCACCCTATCTAATAAACAGGTTTGATGACTTTAGTAATTTCAATGAGTACAAATCTTAATGCTGCAGCATATCATGATATTCTATGGAACTGTTTGCTTCTAATTTAATAGCAATAGTTTGGGAAGAGCTCTTTTCTATTCCATCATGACAATGCCCTGTTTATGTGTCACAATCACCAGGTGGAGTGCCCACTTGCTCCACTAGAGTGCACACTCAACTACACCTGGACCTTTCACATTGCACTACACTTACCATAATCCATTGGACTCTTTATCCATCATTGCATTTACCTGTGTCTTGTTATCTGTTGCACTTCTGTCTATTTATACCCCATCACTCACGCAACGTCTTGTTTGTGTCATACTGCACTGCAACATTTTCTGTATCTGGTATAGGAGACTATATAAAAGTTACGCCAAATAGCCTAATTCATGGATTATGTGATTATTAAATGTGCTTGTGTAACTGGGTGAAGAAGAATGTGGGCCCAATAAAAGACTATATTGCTGGTTTTTATTGAGAAATAATAATTTTTTGACACTGTTAGGACTAAGCCTATTTCTCCTCTTGCACAATACCTCCCCTTTGAAAACACTCTCTCAGATGGTACAGAGGAGGCTGGTGTACACAAAAACTGCAGTACCATCAGATATACATCATCAAAGACCCCTCCCACCCTGGACACAATCTGTTTGAACTCCTGCCATCAGGCAGACGATACAGAACACTGCGGACTAGAACATCTAGATTCAAGAACAGCTTCTTCTCGCAGGCCATCTCAAACCTGAACAGCTAGTACATCCACCATAACCTCCTAGTTGTTAAGTGCAATAATTATCAGTGCAATATCTTTACACTGACACTTTATGTAAATACATATTATTCTATTTTCTTGGTCTTAAACATGTACAGTACACACTTACTAGCGTGTATGTGCAAGTGTACTTACTAGCCACACTTGCACATAACTAAACTGCACCTTCGTATATTATTATATTTTTATCCATATTTATTTTAAATTCTTTTCTATTTCTTGTGTTGTGTGTATACTGTGTGTTTAAGAGCTCCTGTACCCAGAACGAATTCCTTGTGTGTGCACACTTGGCGCATAAAGGTTATTCTGATTCTGATATAGATGGGGAAACACATGTGTTTGTTCTTTCCAGTATTCAAGTGGATCATGGGCTCTGGGTATCCTCGTTTCCTTTAGGTATCGATCAACCTCTATTACTGCATCAGCTGTGGCATTGCAGGTTTTTTTACTTTGGTCCACAGCACTATCTAGCAGGTGCCACAGGTTTCCACCTAAACAATTTGAAGGACAAAATGTAAATATGACTGCAAATGTAAGTGCATCACACTAATAATTATGTTATGAAATATTTACCAGTTTTTTCCAAAATAATAAAAATACAAATATACTTGAAGTAGTTGCAGCCTCTTGACTTGTTGCCTGTTGAGATGATGTTTCTGTTGAATCAGTGCTTGACGTTGATGGGGTTTGTTCTTGGATTCTGATGATGGTGGCACATTCTGCTTTTAGCCTTCTAACAGCTTCAGTTAGAAGGCTAAAAGCCCCCACAGCTTGTCTTTCTCCAAAGGCGTTGAAGCATCTGAAAAGTGCTGTTCCACCATGTTTTCACTTCATTGATAAGTTTAAGCGCAGGTCTGCGCATGTCTTGCTGCATCTGGTTCAGCTTCTCTTTGGCAATGGTGCTGGATCTAAATTAGGTGACAATTTTCTTTGCCTTGGTGCAGATGTCACAGAGGGCAGAAACTTGGTTGAATGATTTTTTAACCATTAAATTAAGTGCATGCGCAATGCAGATTGTGTGCCTCACTTGTAGAATCTTTGCACAAGCAATCATATTTGCTGCAGCATCTGTAAAACTTCTGGAAACTTCTCTACCCCCAACAAGACAGTGTTGAGCTTATCATTCTCATCAATGTAGTGGCAGGTTATGGCCAAGTAAGCATCCATGTTAAGTGATGTCCACATACAGTATTTGAAGTTAAAGACACAGCCGTGACATTTTCCATTTCAGCCTTTGTCTTGATCTTGGCTTCCTCATATTTTGAGTCAACCATTTTCTTCAAGGCCTAAATGTGCAACAAAAATGTAAAATAAAAGTAAAAGAAAGGTTATTATTAAAATATTATCCAGTGTAAATAGTTAAATTGGAATTTGATTATTTCTACACACCTGCCTGCTTGGCAGTACATAGGTATGATCCAGAGCATTGATGAGACCCCTGAAGCCTTCATCTTCCACCAGTGAAAACGGCTGCGAGTCTTTGATGATCATATTCACCAGTGCCTCATCAATCATCTGCTTTCGAGAACCTGAAGGGAACAGCATTTTCAATGACAAATACAAGTCATAGGTAAATGTCCAAGTGAAATTATGATAATGCACCTTGTGTGTTTACAGGTTTGGTCTCAGGTCTCATGCAGAGATCTAAAGTGTCTGAGCATGGAGGAAGTATTATTTGAATACAGTAGCTCCTTATCACACACCAAACATCTCACCTGTTACATCAATTAAATAAAGATGTAGATGTCCTGGGAAATATTGAATTAGTGATTTCACGAGTTCGCCTTAGCAAATAATTAACAGGCCGCGAAATAGGGGAGAATATAGTAGCGGGAATATGTAAGCGTATTTGGCGTGCTGTCTCGGGAGAGGGCTCCGAACTTGGTGTTTGCCCGAGCCCAAAAGATGCAACTAGCGCTGGACAGCGGCCAAAGCCGAGAGTTTAATTGCCTCCAAAAAGTAGCATGCTGGAGCGACACTGCTGCAGCAGTGGAAAATATAGACGAGGCTACTGCTGGAGCGACACTGCTGCGGCAGTGGGAAATATAGGCGAGGCTCCTGCTGGAGTGACACTGCTGCGGCAGTGGGAAATATAGGCAAGGCTCCTGCTGGAGTGACACTGCTGCGGCAGTGGGAAATATAGGCAAGGCTCCTGCTGGAGCGACACTGCTGCGGCAGTGGGAAATATAGGCAAGGCTACTGCTGGAGCGACACTGCTGCGGCAGTGGGAAATATAGGCGAGGCTCCTGCTGGAGTGACACTGCTGCGGCAGTGGGAAATATAGGCAAGGCTCCTGCTGGAGCGACACTGCTTCGGCAGTGGGAAATATAGACAAAGGATCCTGCTGGAGCGACCCATTACGTGCCCTGTGGACAGTCAGTGCCCTGTGGATGAGTGTGACTTGAGTATTTAGCCCAACGTGAGTAGAGAACGTGCTAGTGGGTTGTGAACATGCAAGCGCCTGAAGCGCGGACAGCTGTTGCTGTGGCGCTCAGGGAGCGACGTGCCTTGCTCCAGGGTATCTCTGTCGTTGCCCGTTGACTTGGGAAATCGGACTGTCGACCTACTGGTCGTGTGTCTGACTCTCCGGCCGTTAGGCGGTGACTACCCCGGGCGGGGGCTCCTGCTGGAGCGGCACGACTGTGGTGATGTGGAAAAAGGAGAGAGAGGTGTGCCTTGCTCCGGGGATGGCTGTCGTTGCCCGTTAGTGTGGAGAATTGGACCGGTGACCGGCTGGTCATGTGGCGGACCCTTAGCCGTTAGCGGTGGCTACCCGGGCATGCTTTTGCTCTAGGGTATTTGACCGTTGCCTGTTGGTGTTGGGGATCGGGCCAGTGACCTGTTGGTTGGCGGTCCGATTCTCCGGCCGTTGGGTGGTGACGACCCCGGGCAAGAGCTCCTGCTGGAGCGGCACTGCTTGTGATGTGGGAAAAAAGAAGGCCCTGCAGGGTTATCGCTGCTGCGGCACGTGCAGCTGGCTCGTTCTTGGCGTTGCTGATGGGATGGTGAAGATGTTTAACTAAAGATGTGGTATCTTAGATTGAAGGTTGGTGGTCTAATGGTTGGGGGCCGGTTGGTTTGGGTTGATGAGGGTATGGTGTGCTTCCTTGATGTGACAGCAGTCAGACCGAATGTAGCTCTTGAAAGCTTCCGATGACCAGCGGCCTAGTGTTTGTATTTGTTGGTGGGTGAGTCCTTTTTGGGCTGCTGTGGTAGCTGCACCGATTCGGAAGGAATAGCCGGAAAAATGGTCTGCTGAGATGCCAGATTTGAGCAGAACTGCTTTAAGGTGTTTTTGGAACCAGAAACGAGTGGTAGGGCGGTTGGTGTCGTCAACAAAAAGTGGATCGGAAGGGAGTGAGGTCTGGGTGCGTCTGAGCTGAAGGTAGGCCAGGAGAGTTTGGTATGGCTGAAGAACGGATGGTAGGTTAAAGATGTATATTAGGTGGCCTCTCTTTGCTTGGTCCGTCTTACTCTGCTTGATGAAGTAGGAAATGGTTTCGTGGTCCAGCACGGAGAGGTCTGAAACTGTGGCGTGGGTATTTGGGTTGAACTTGGAGGTGATCATCAATTCTGAACATCTCAGGAAGCCAAAAAAGGCTAGAGTGAACATGGCGTCGAGGGTGCGGGCGGTGTGGGTAGAATGATAACCTTGGCGGAGAGTGGAGATGCACTTGGTAAGTATTTCTAGTGTTATGGGTTGTCTGGGGTCCGGGCGAGTGGGATGGGCTCTTTGGATGCCTTTGATGAGCATAGAGGTCTGTGGACTGGCTATGGTGGGTGAAAGTGATCCGAAAATGAGTTTGTGAAAAAATTGTAAACCGCTTAAGTACCCTTTAGTGGAGCTGGCTTGAAGGTTTTTGTGATGTTTAAGTAGGATATGAAAGAAGTGATCACGAGTATGGAAAAATCTGGGAATGATAGGTTATGCCTTGCGTGGAATGATTTAAAGCTTTTCCAAGCTGTGAGGTATGACTGAAGGGTCCTTGGGGAGACGGATTGGATAATGTGGTTGAGAGAGACATCGAGCAGAGACTTTAGAGGGTGGTCTAAGGGAATATTAGTTCCGAATAGGGAGGTACTGGGATGGGGTGTTGTTCCGCTTCTGGTGCCAGCTGCCTGAACTTCTGAAAAGCAAAACGTGAAAGAGAGTCAGCTATTTGATTTTTTGACCCGGGTACGTGTTTAGCAATTATAATGAATTGGTCGCAAGCTGATATCCAAATTAATCGGCGTATCAAAGGCATTAGTGTGGGGGAATGGGAACGGCCTTTATTAATGCATTGTACGGCTGCTTCGTTGTCGCAATGCACTACGAAGCTATTGGTTGACCATTCTTTCCCCCACAAAAAGGCTGCGGCAACCAAAGGGTATAATTCGAACAGGGCTGAGGACGAGGAAGACTGGGGAAGGTTTAGCAGCGGGGGGGGGCCAAGTGGATGCGAACCAGCGACCTTGGTAGTATCCTCCGAAGCCGACGGAGGGAGCGGCATCGGTGAATAATTGGATGTCAGTGGGGCACAACACCATGTCATTGAAGAATAAGGACAGACCGTTCCATTGTTTCAGGAAGGTTATCCACAGGCTCAGCTCGTTGCAGCAAGAGCTGTTTAGTTGGATCTGGTCCTCGAGTGCGAGGACAGAGGATGCGAGAAAAAGAAAGTGGGAGATGAAGGGGTGACCTTGCGGTATGATGCGCATGGCGAAGTTTAAATGGCCGAGAATGGAAAGCAACTCACGTTTAGAGCAGGTGGGTTTGTCGATGAGGGGAGTGGCGATCAGAATGATTCTGTCGATTTTTTCTTGGGGAAGAGAAGCCTGGAATTTGGAAGAGTCTAAGTGGACTCCTAGGAATTCGATAGATGTGCTTGGCCCCATGTTTTTTTCCTGGGCGAGAGGGATCCCGAGCTCTTTGAACAGCTTTTGGACCGTTAGAAGATGAGCTGCTGGGATAGCGTTGGGGGGAGAGATTATTAAAAAATCGTCTAACAGGTGGATGATGAAGGGTATTGCATAATTATTGCATAATATCCAGCAAATTGCTTCTGATAACAAATCAAAAAATTTTGGGCTGCTTCTGCAGCCGAAGGTCAGGCGGACGGAAAAATTTAATTTGTTGTTCCAACGGATACCGAATAAATGCCAGAAATCTGGGTGAATGGGCATTATTTTAAATGCGGATGTAATGTCAATCTTTGCCAGCCATGCGTTGCGACCTGCTTGTTTAATCAGGGCTATGGCTTGGTCGATATCGTGGTAATGGAGAGAGAATTCGTCGGACGAAATGAGGCTGTTAACGCTTGGAAATGGAGAGTCATGCGGGGATGAAAGGTCGATTATTAAGCGTTTCTTACCGGAAAATTTTCTGGTGGCCACGCCTATGGGGCTGATGCGAAACTTCAGAAAGGGGGGTTCGGAGAATGGGCCGATCATGAAATTAGAATCGGTTTCATTTTTGATTAGGCGCTCAACTATGTCTGGTTCAGCGAGAGCGGACTGCAAGTTAGCGCAGATGATATTCTGAGAGGGGAGGCATTCGATACCGGGATTGAAGCCGTGTGAGAGTCCGGACAGTAAATAGCCTGTGAAGTTAGAGTCGGGGTGATTAGATAACTCAAAAGACAAGAGGGAAGCATTCACGGGAGTAGACAGGTAATTTTTGACATTTTTATTAGAAGCTTTGCGCACGGGACATATAATGCGGGCATGCGCGCCGCCACAATAATCACATACGTGTAAATAACGGCAGCGCTGCCTGGTGCATCTGCTGTGGTTGAAGCTGAGGCAAACTGGTTTTTGGCGTAGTGGCGGTGGGTTGGACCTGTAGCTGTTGGTGCGGGATGGGTGCTCGTGGAGTGAGGAATGTAGCCGGTTGATTTCGGCTGCTGCGGTTCCGAAATGGGAGGAATAAACGGGTTGATGGATGGGCATGCGGTGGTGGAGTGGGTGAGGGAACGGCAGACTGCGCATGTGATGTTGTTGCAACCGAGGAAAACTCAGTTGTGAAGCTCAGTGTCCAGTGCCCCCCAGTAGGGACACTGGTTCCACTGAGCTAGCCTGATGGCGCATTTGACTGAAAACATTTTATGGTAGGTGTAGAAGTGAGTGCCACCGTAGGATAATGCGAGCTCAGCGACTATCGAGAGGTAGTCGCTGAGTTTGCGTCGTCTGTGAGGGAATTCGGTGCATATTATTTCGGAGAATCTGTTGAAGGCTATGGTGAATTCTGTGAATGATAACAAACGTGAATTGATTGGTGCCGTGTTTTTTAAGGTGACTGAAATTTCGCCGCAGTCGATCCGGCGATCGGTGTGTGGCGGTGAGATGGGAGAAAGGAGGGAAAAAAGGTTGACGTCCGCACCTGCGAGGATCTGGGCTCTGATGCTGCAATGCTGCTGGCGACGGGGGGAGGTTCAGATGCTGGGGCGTTCGGTGGCATAGGCAACGGTGTAGCGGAGGCAAGAATGAAAGCGGTGCGCGCGCTGGAAAGGGAGTGTGCTGGAGCCGCGAGCGGAGGCATCCTCGCTTGGGTTGGCTCCGGGAGCAGGGAAGACGGGAAATGAAAGAGAAAAAGGGGGTTGGGAGGGAAAGGATGTAGGGGCCTGGGCCTGCGCCTGTAACGGAGGCAACCTCACGCTAGCATTTGGCGTTGGGCCTGCGGGCCAGTAGGCAGAGAAAGGAAAATAAGGGGGAAAAGATAGTGGTGCCTGATGGGAGGTTGCTGGCAAGTGCGTGCTCGCACTGCTGTGTTGGTTACGACCTTGCCTGACGCCGGTGGAGGTTTGAGACCCGGAAGAGCCGGATGGTTGAGCGCTGGAGTCTTCCTGATCCGGGCGCAGCCCAGACTGGCCGAGGGTCGCTTGCGTCGGCTTGAGGATCGGTGCTGCTTCCTGGCGTTGCTGGGGAGATCCTGCTGAGGCGGCGTGCTGCTGCGGGAATGCTGACAGCCCCGTGATGTATCCATGGCCTTCGCAGCGGTTTTACCGCTAGCACCGGTGCTCTGGGTGGCGGCTAGGGTGGCTGGTGTATCCTGGACGGCTGTGGAGTCTTCGCTTGAAGAGTTTTCGTTCTCTGACATGTTTGCGTGGATATCGCAAGTAGAGATTGGGGGGGTAAGGCGATTCCGCTATTTATAGAGCTCTCCCTTAGTTGATAGGATGTGGAATGTAATGCTAATGACTAGCAGCTGTGTAATGATTTGCACGTGCTTCTACCGAACTTTGTTAATAAAACATCATTTGTATTATACCAAAACATACTTTATGGATGTAACTATAGAGGATATCATTTCAAAATGTTCCCAAACAGAGGATGTTTTCCTTTTTCTTCCAGATGTCATTTCTTATATAACTTACCACCACTTCACCAAAACAAAAAAAGGAGAGAGAGAAAAGAAAAGGAAAAAAGAGAGAAAGCAATGACACTAAAGTAACAAATTATTACAGTATTTCACAATTGCTAAAACACTAAACCCCATTCACTGAACCCAATGCTCAGTGGCCTAAACCCATTTGTCGAATCAGTCACTTTGTAGGCAAAACCTTAAACAAGTTCAGGTAGTTAAGACACTGTTTGCAAATCTCATCCACTCTTTTTGCAAAACTCTAAACACATTCTTACTCACTAAAACACATTTTGCACTGTGTTGCAAAATGGTAAATACATGGGGCAAAAGTTAAACACAACTACAACACAGCTGTCATCGTGTACACACAACAACTCAAAATTGTTCACACTTGTTTCTAATGATGTGATCAAATCAGTTGTCTAGAATATAAGCCAGTTCAGAGTACACAGGTGGCCTAGGTATGTTGAGTGTTGATACCACAATGGATGGAAACAATGTGAGAGGCAGAGGAGGCAGAGGAGGAAGAGTTTGTGTAAGAGGTGGTGGACGAGGAGGAAGAGTACAAGGACAACGAAGAGCAAGAACAACAATAGTAATTTAAGATCAAATTCGGGCAACTGTGATAGACCATGTTCTTGTTCATGGAATGACAATGAGGGAAGCAGGACAAAGAGTACAACCCAATTTGTCCAGATTCTGTAACTGCACTATATTGTAGTGTATGTAAATCAGGAGTGCATATACATACACTTTTGCAGAAGTATGTCTTTCTGTAACACTTACAAAACTATTTATTTTTCTCTTTTATATATAGAGGGTATTTGAAATGGATTCCATGGAAAGGCCCCATAAATATATTTTTGTAGATGAAGCAGGGTTCAATCTGGCGAAGAGGAGAAGGAGAGGCTGAAACATAATTGGCCAACGTGCCATTGTGGAAGTCCCTGGCCAGCGTGGTGGCAATGTCACCCTATGTGCAGCCATAAGCAATTGGGGGGGGGGGGTTCTCCACCGTCATGCAACCCTGGGGCCATATAACACTGACCATCTTCTTACATATCTGGGTGGTCTTCAGGATGTTTTGTTTGAACGTGAGCAGCAGGATCATCTGCAGGCAGTGCATCCTGTCTATGTTGTGGTTTGGGACAATGTCAGCTTTCTCCGTGGTGTCTGAATACGTGAGTGGTTCAACATCAACCAGCGATTCGTGAATGTTTGCCTTCCACCATACAGCCCTTTCCTCAACCCAATAGAAGAGTTTTTCTCTGCGTGACGATGGAAGGTCTATGACCGTAACCCATATACAAGGGTAAATCTTTTACAGGCATTGGAATTGGCCTGTGATGACATAGGTGTGGAGTGTTGTCAAGGCTGGATCCGGCACATGAGAGGGTTCTTCCCCCGTTGCCTAGGAAGGGACAACATTGCATGTGATGTGGACGAAGTCCTCTGGCCGGACCCAGCACGAAGACGGGATGCCGAGGCAGAATGAGTCTCTCATTGACTTTGATTTTGCAATTGCACAATATTTTGTGTAATACGCTTTTCATTTAGAGTTGTCTTTGTTCTTTGGGCTTACTTTATTTTTATGCTGAAAATACAGAAATTCAGTACTGTATTACTTGCAGTTCTTACAGTATGCAATATATTTGCTGAACCGAGTTGTGAATTATTTACTTTTATTTATGGCAAAATTATTTTCTATATGCAATAAACATTTTTTCTCTGTAACTACATGCCCTGGACGCTGTGTTCTCAATTTTTTGATGTAGTGTCTAATGAATGCTGATGAGTGTTTATATATTGACTGGCTGTGTTTATGTTTTGAAAGCATTGTTTGATTTTGAGCACAGATCAAATGGTTTTGAGGCAAGTATTTGATTTTGCCAGAAGAGTCAGGGGTTTTGTGAATGTAGTTTAAAGACTGGATTTTGTGTTTAAAGTTTTGAGAATATGGGTGAAGGTTTCAAGAAATTTGTTTTGGCAATTGTGAAATACTGTAAACTAACTAATAGCTACCAATCAAAACCATAATGTAACAAAAAATAGAATATTGATTTATTTAATATTATTTATGTCTTTAAAGCTTTCAAACTACACTACTCTCCTTACAGTTCAACCAACCAACCAGACTGTGCCAGATAGGACCTTTAAAGAAATGCAGGGATTTGACACGCAAACTGACGCACGCACGTGATTGGACAGAAAGTGAGGCTTCGTTTGTCATCGACCACGTGATTCAGTAAAAACAATACACGCCTCGAAACGGTGCTTCATTGGAAATTGCGCTGCATGCTCGATACGCGCATTGGGTCTTTGGAGTCATATGTAACATGCCTCGACCTATGCCTGTGACCCTGTTTTTCATTTGTTTGCTGCCTGCCCTGGACTTGTTGACTTGTTGCTTGTTGTTTGTACTTATTGTCTATTAAAAAAGCTGCATTTGGATCTTCACATTTCGAGTCTCGGAGCAGCTCATGACAGTATTTGACAAGGTTCAGAAAAAAATAATTGATTCAGTCAGGAAAAACTTGACTAGTCTGCATAAAGCCATGTCCTGAACCCAGCTGAACACCTTTTGGTGTCATTTTAAATGCAGACTTTGAGCAAAGAACTTGAGACTGCATTTAAAGTCACACCAAATCTGTTCAGCTGGGTTCAGGACTTGGAGACCAGTCAAGTTCTTCCACACTGACTAAATCATTTTTTTCTTTCTGAACCTTGTCTCATACACAGGGGCATTGTCATGATGGAATAGAAAAGGGCCCTTCCTAAACTGTTGCTATTAAATTAGAAGCACACTGTTCCATAAAATATCATGATATGCTGCAGCATTAAGATTTGTACTCCTGGAAATTACTTAAGTCATCAAACCTGTTTATTAGATTGAGTAAACCAATATTTTGGCAATATAGTGCATCTTACCTGTTTGCATAATGTTATATTTCATTTTTATCTGCTGCCATGTGTGCTTCACAGTGGAACTGCAACTTACAGTTTTTCTTGATTGCTTTAACACATTTCTTGAAACTATGCCTCATATTCTCAAAACAGTAAACACAAATCCATAACGTCTCACCCAATTCCCCAAACATCCTATTTTCAGGTAAACATGAGGCTCTACAGTCAAAACCATTCACTCTTGCTGAAAAACACACTTTTCCCTCAGACAACACACACACACACACACGCACACACACACACACACACACACACACACACACACAGGTGCAATAAATTCAAAACAATATTTCCAAAACTGGTAAGTTATGTTGCATGTGGTCACCCCCCCCCAAAAAAAAACTTTTCACATGATGAACACAAAACACACCACCTATGTATACAATGGCACATTTTTATTTATTCATGTACTACAAAGTACAACACACACAAAACAAATTCTGCCTCAGCATCCCGTCTTTGGACTGGGTCAGGCCAGAGAATCTCGTCCACATCACAGGCTATATTGGCCCTAGCCAGGCAGTGCGGGTAAAATCCTCTTGCATGCCTGATCCAACCTTGGCACGCATATGGCTAGGCAGAATGCTTCCATGGTCTGGAGGAGGTGAACATGGATATAAGGTTCTCGGTCATACACTTTTCACCACCATGCCGAAAATAACTCCTCTATTGGGTTTAGAAAGGGAGAGTATGCAGGCCAAAAGGTGTTTGAAAACCCTGGGTTATTGGTAAACCAGTCAGGAACCAGAGCAGCACAATGGAAGCTGACATTATCCCAAACAGCAATGTAGTGAGGCTGCTTTGGCTGTACTCGTTGCACAGCCTCCCTTATAGTCATACCATGGACAAGGACATGGTCAAATAAAGTGGCTCAAATTTTATCCGAGAGTGCTTCTCTGTGGATCCATTGTTCAAAACTCAATGAACTGATTTGGGCCCTTTTATCTATCTTTTGAAGGATCTGACTGATGTGTGTTCAATTTTGACTCTTAGAGTTTTCACCTGGAGAATTGTGTGCTAATTGAGCTCAAACTGTGCTGACTTGAGTGAACAGTATTGAATGCTAGTGCTTTCAAAATGACCACATGGTGTACGCAATAAGAAATTAAGGGATTTGTGTGTAAAGTTCTGCAGTGACAGCTCAACAAATCTGACTTATGTGTCAAAACAGGGGAGTAGTGTTTAGAGTTTAGAGAAATGGGTGTGCTTTTTGATAAATGGCGTTATGGTTTTGAAAATTTAGTTCAAAAGCCTGGTTATAGTGTTTCGGCAATCGAGAAAAACTGTAAGGCTGAAATACACTACAAGACTTTTGCTCAGATTTTTGCCCAGATTTTCAGTCTGGAGTTGTTGTAGAAAGTCTGCGCCAGTCTGCCGATTATCACGTATTGTTTTCTATGCAAATGTTCAAAAAGTCTGCAAGGATATGATGTCTATTACAGTTTTTCTCGATTGCTAAAACACTATAACCAGGCTTTTGAACTAAATTTTCAAAACCATAACGCCATTTATCAAGAAGCACACCCAGTTCTTTAAACACTACTCCCCTGTTTTGACACATAAGTCAGATTTGTTAAGCTGTCACGGCAGAACTTTACACACAAATCCCTTAATTTCTTATTGCGTACACCATGTGGTCATTTTGAAAGCACTAGCATTCAATACTGTTCACTCAAGTCACTTGGTGGTGTGTTTTTTTTGGGGGGGGTGACCACATGCAACATAACTTACCAGTTTTGGAAATATTGTTTTACATTTATTGCACCAGTGTGTAAGACTATGTTGTAGTGTGTGTGTTTTTGAGGGCTTGTGTGTGATGTCTGAGGGAAACGTTTGGTTTTTCAGCATGAGTGAATGGTTTTGACTCTAGAGCTTCATTTAGACCTGAAAATAGGATGTTTGGGGAATTAGGGGAGACGTTATGGATTTGTGTTTACTGTTTTGAAAATACGAGGCATAGTTTCAAGAAATGTGTTAAAGCAATCGAGAAAAACTGTAAACAAAAAACTGCCTAACTGCATTAGTGTGAATTTGCATTGAATCAAAACAGCATTGAAACGTCAGTTTTTGAAGGATTAATTCTTTGCAGTTAATATGCAAGAAATCCAATAGCTACATTTTGTACTACAAAAAACTGCATTGCTCTACAAAGTTCTGTATGCACTGCAGTAATTGTCTTCACATCACTTTTGCAAGTTTTAGTAAGAAATGTTGGTAGTGGTTAAATCGCAATCTCCATTTAAAAACATTAGGTTTCATTAATTCTTCTTACACATTGATCGGGCAGCAATTGACTCACAAGGCAGCTGTGTTTTTCTAAAAATGTGCTCGTGTTCGCTGTAAGCTTTTACGATTATGCTTTACGATTAGTTCCAGGGGCGTCAAATATGACGAGCGTTCGGTTGCCATGGTAAATCGATGAATCAGAGCTCTATTTATGACAGCTTTTTGTAGTAGTTGTCAGGCATGTGCGTAACTCGAGGTAAACCTGCTCAGAGTCAATTAAACTAACCCAGAACAGCTGTAATGGAAACTTAAACTCACGAGTTTCCTATTTCGGGGTTTGTTAACCCAGACGTTAGATTTTATCTCAGAGTTTGTTGAGGGTTTTTTTTAAATAACTTCTGATTTTTAAGGGCCTACTTTGGTTTATGGAGTGTCCGACAACAGGTTTATGTACATACATGGTGTTAAAACACTATCATTTCATAATAATATGCTGTTTTTATTACCTTACTTCTTGACCGACTCTCAAATGATTCGTTCCGCGATTCATTGGTCTAATCCCCACCTTTCCACTAGCGTAGTATGATGTGTTTGGTCAGCTGGTCTAGTCTGCTGTGATTGGTTTAGCGCATGTGTTCAAGTTTTCGTGAGCAGGTGGGGACTATTTCATAGACGTAGATACACGGAGGTTAAAGACTCATTCGCGTGATTCAGAGTCGACTCCCATTTTTACAAGCTAATAACTTTGTTATTCGTTCACCTTCAGATTTACAACTTTGGCAGACTGATTACTTTCAAACGCAGCAACATTACACAATGCATTAAATGTAATGTTTATGATCTCGTGTAATGTACTCTTTAATTGTCTGTCATCATGGAAGGGCACTTGAGGTCGTCTTCTCCTTCGGATTCAGAAGAAAGAGAGCCCGGCGATTTTGTGATCACTGCAACGACATGGTTTCACATGCCCATTTCTTTTTTCGTAATGGAGTTTGGATCAAAGATGCTACAACCCGAGACAACTCAATCGTGGAAATAAACGCAGAATTAGACGATTGTGCATATGATGAAAGCCTTGATCCATCAGAAGTAAAAAATGTTTTGGATGTCCCCTTAGGTAAGTTATTGAATGTATTGTGGTATTGTGAGAGGCTGTGTCATAGAAGGGTATGTGCCAGCTCGGTGGTTGCAGCAGGGAGACTACAAACCAAGATGGCTGCCGGGTCCAGGGACACAAACCCCAGATGCCTCAGCGAGTGCCTCACAGCTGTTGTGAAGGAGCTGTTAATTAGAGTGTGTAAAACACCGGTGTGGAAAGAGTGTTTCCTGGTTTTTTGTTGTAAAGCCTTTTTTAAGAGTTTTGAGTTATTGATTAAAAGAGAGGAAAACCTTAATTTAAGAAGATCGCACAGACTTTCGTCATACCCTACCTCTCACAATGCCACAGTATTTTATAAAGTAAACATCTATGTCAGCAAACAAAACGACATAAAAAAAGAATTATGAAACTAGTTATTTGTTTAAACTTGTATTTTTTTACCTTAGGATATAGCTGCTGTACAAAAGTGCACAATAGTGTTAAAATAATCTTGTTAAGATTCAGTGATAATCTGCTTCTATGTTGATTTGCTAATGTGGCAATTGGCTTAATGACTGTAGACCACATGGCTTTAGTTACTGTTTTTAATGGTCCATCTGCACATATACATATGATAATGCAGTGATGAAGTGCAGGTGTTTACAAGATGATTTAAGTGAAATCCTGTTAACAGTAATCTGTGATGAGCATTGACATGTATGACCATATTATGGTTTTGTGATTATAATGGTGTTGTGGTCTTTAAATGTTTAGGTTGATTAGCTTGTAAACATAAATCATCTTTTTTATAGAGAACTTTGGCAGCATAGAAGATGGAAATCTGTGCATGCTTGATGCATTTAAATGAAAATCCAGATTCACCGGAAGGACTGCGGTGACAACATATACACTTGCTGAGTGTTATCAAATCAGTAGGATTGGTTCTGTTACCAGTAAAATATGTGGATATATTCCATTTTACAAGCATCCACACAAGACATCTGCCCTGAGAAAGAAATGTGGCTCTCTCTTAATTGCCAAAGTTACACATTTTAATGGCACAGAATGTCTTTACCCAAAACAAACCTATTGTTATAAGAAAGTAATTCAGTCTTTGGAAACTTTGATTTAGAAGACCTGGATTTTTGGGGAAGTTGAGACAAAGACAAATTCCTGACTCTGTAATGGCAGATGTATATGATGGACAGATTTGGGCAGACTTTCAGTATGTTAATGGACAGCCATTAGAACAGTAGCAAACTCTGCCGGCATGCAGTCAGCGATATAGTAAAAACACAGGGTCAAGGTAAACCAGTGTACATAGCGAGAAAGAAAACAGGCGTAGCAACCTCGCATTTCGTATCCCCAGGAGTAAAAACAATGACGGTAAATGACACGGTCACATACTGTATAAGGCACAAGCTCATGCGAGTGATAACATGATCGGCAACAGCGAACATGCAGTCATATAAAGCATGGGCTCGTGCTAGCGATGGTTGGGGAGAAGAACTGCTACAATAAAGCCGCCCCCTTGACCATCTATACAACCTAGCTGAAACACACAGCATAGTCAAACAATTGGACCACCATCTTGAGCGAAATGACTAGAGCATACCATTTGCGAACTAAATGGCATTTAGAGTGATGGGCACATAACCATGCAGTGTATGTGTGGCATACTATCACCAAGCCCAAACTCAACATCATACACCAAGAGTGTTGTAAATCCATATGCGCAAAACAGAAACAGAATGGCATTGGCAGTGAATTGCGCTGGCGTGATTCAATAAGGCTTCAGGAAAGGTAAGAAAATGAGGGATTACCCACTGCATCAGCTCGATGCAATGTCGAGAAACCGATCTCGAAAGAGAACCATGTTACTTACTAGCAAGTGAATTTATTGTTTTGATTATCAGTGTTTTTCTTCTTTCTCAGTATTATATTTTTGGGCGTTTCTTAAAAGTTTGCATTTATTCTTATTAGCACAAAATTAATTCCACAAATTTACAAAGCTTGTTTTGTGTGAGATATTTAGAAGAAAATACATGAAAATGTACAATTCTTTTTTATTTTATTTTGTGTAACATTGTAAAGTTATAATGTTCTGTAATACAAACATGTATTTCTTGGATATTGATTAATAATGCACAAATAAATGATGCAAACACTCATTTTCTGGCATATATTTTGCATTATGGAAACAAATATTAATGGAAAAGGAGAATAAAAAATGCTGTAGCAGTGAACACATGTTGCAGCACAAAGCTAGGTGTTAAATGAAATGATTGTGAATCATGTTTTTAAAGAAATAATGATCCAAAACAATCCAAAACTGTCTCATAATTTATCTTCATGCCATTCCAGATGCATATTACTTCCTTACTTTAGCTAAATCCAAGCTATATGTATTTAACAACAACGACAACAAAATGTTGAGCTTATTTTTTTAGCACATTCAAGTGCTAAATTCATAATTTTGCCACTTTTAAATTTGTGGCATATTTAGTAAATAAGCTCAAAATGTTTGGATGACATTGTTAATTTTATAAGTTTAAGGCCACATACATGTGAGAAGGCATACGGATGAGTAAATTGAGAAACATTTTTAGAAACTATTTCTTATCTTTCTAACCAAACTTGAAGAGTTTCTTTAAAACTTGAAAGTACAACCCACCCACCAAACACCCCCCCCCCCAAGAACTCAATGAGTAACTGAAACATGTCCACCCAATCCCCCAATACGAAACTGCTCTTACTGAGCACGTTGTTGTTCAAAGAGGTGTTTACACTGACAGTACCCTCAAGTCATTTATCTGTAATGCTTACTAAATAAAATAAATATTTTTGGCTTACAAAAGTTTTGGATTTACATCCTCTTCATTCATGCATTCACTTATTGTATTCACCATAGTTGAAGCACTTGGCAACATAATCTAATCTCTACATTTGCATTTTTATACATTTTATTAGTTGAGAATTTCGTATTCTCTTTCCATTCTCTTATTCTCCCTAGCCAAAGAGTTTGATGAAGCAGGGATGGCAGTAAGGTTTGCTTTCCTGCTCTTTAAAACATCCCTTACTAAGTGGTTTTAGGCAGAAGTGGCACACCAGATGGTGTGGATGAAACTTGGCACCCATCGCACTGACACAACGCCCCAGGATGGGCTGCTGGCATGCTTGGCACATGCTGCCTCGGGACTGGTGGTAGTGAGCTTCACACAAGGGCTGCCCCTCATACTCAAAGAAACTTCCATTCACAAATGGGGTATAGCATTCCTGCAAAAAAAAAGAATAAACAACATAAAATGGTATTTTCAAACCCCAAATATATAAAGAAATAGAAAAACCATGTACAATTGCAATTAATGTACAACAAAATTGTGAAAATGGATAAGGCTATGTAAAGAATATCTGAACACAGAGCATAGATCTATCGGCATATGACACCAAAGCACTATAATAACAATGCAAAAGCTTAAGGAGTAGTCTGATCTCAAATCACTCTCGCATTACTTTGATGTCATACATCGATCGGTTTGTTCGGCGCCACGTGAAGTCAAATAAAAATTATTTTTACGAGACACACAAACCGTATTAAGCAATGAACAAGTTAACATTTAGCCCTCCATCCAGATATAAGCTCAAGAGTAATAGTAGCCAATAATGTTGCATAATGTTTAATTTTTGAATAATGTTGTATTCTCTCCTTTTTTTCATAATTTCTGCAATAAAATGTATTGTGTAAGGCTGCACGTTGCGAGAAGCGCTATATAAATACAACTTAACTAATTTGATTCTGTACATTCAGGCAACATTTTACATTAGAATTCAGCACCAACTTCCACTGTCTCACTCACCCTACAAACAAAGCATTGTGGATGCCACAGAGCATTTAGAGCCGAGATGTAATTCTCAATGATGGGTTGGGAACAACCCTGACAGCGAGAGGCAAAGAGGGCCAGAAAACATTGCTGGCAGTATTGCTGCCCCTCACGGTCATGAAAACCTGAAAAGAAACATAAATACTTGTCAACCAGATCTTCAAACTGTATTTAAGATTACAAAATGCTGAAATTGAACATCTATGTACTGTGCTGGTATTACAGCAGAATAGTTTGGTTGACCCATTTATATATAGTGTAGAGGCTCACTTGTGCCACTCAATGTTCAAGGACAAATCAAGAAAGAATAATAATCCAAATCTATTTCCCTTACAAAACTGAAATTTACACACCTGTGTGAAAATGTATACAAGATGTATACAATGTAAATTCTAATCGAAATCATAGCTGAACTTAAAATATCAGGGGAAGTAATTGACAATTATGATTTTTGTTATAATTGTGCAGAATTTTCTCATATATTTCTTTCAATATGTACTGATCTATAAAAAAGGATGGTTAGATGAGGGATTGCTGGATGTGTGGATATATCTATTATGAACAGATTTACAAACAATATCCACCTCTAGTCTATAGATAGAATAATATTGAGTTTTTTGTGTTCAAACGTCAAGTATTACAACTAACCCTCTGTCTGTTACAATAAACCCCACCGATGAGGTAAGTTGTAACTTTGCACTTCTGTCACTTAAATGTACATAAACAGTAGTTTCTAGAAATTTTAGTGTTAATTTGTAGCAGAGATACGTATGTTGCTTGTGAAAAATCTGACTTATCAAGCTCAAATATTTTGTGATTAGTTAAAATGCTACCAAAGCTACTACTAAGCTACTACCAAAGTGTTAGGTTGTGCCCAGCACTCCACTATATTTCATTATTAGGTGAATCATTCCCTTAATATGTGTTTCTTGTGACATATTTGAAAATGTTTAAGTAAATGCAAGCGCACATGAGGTTGATTAGAAGATTATCAGTCATTCTTGTCACAAATCTATTGTACAACAATATTGTTTTAAGCTAATCTTTGATATTCTGAAGCTATAGACAGAAGCTCCAGAAGAAAATTCTCCTAAAATGTCCCTAAATGTTACATACCTTCATCTCCAAATGATCGGCTGCATTTCACACAGTTAAAGCATTCAGGATGCCAGGTTTTATCCAGTGCAGTCACCATTTTCTGGAGAGGAAAATTGCACAGGTAATTGGACCAAATAATGAGATCAGAGTTTATAATGTTATGTATTCCTAGATGTGTTTCTGCATCCATGTTGTTTGGTTATATCACTTTATCAAGTTATCTGCATAATTTCTACATTACTAATATTAATAATTTAAATTGGCAAAATAATGACAATAATGAGTCCCCCACCACAAAAAAAACTCCCTTTGTCTATTAATAATCTACCAGACAGATAGTCCCATTCTAAAATTTGGTTTACGGTAAGTAAGTTTACACAAACATATACTTACGTTGAGTATGGGTTTGTTGCATTGTGCACAGTGAGGCGAGTACAGGGTAAAGTAATCTGGCTCACAGTATGGTCGGCCGTCTTTCTCAAAGAAATTACGATTGCCAAGCTCACATTCACACTCAGAGCAAACAAAATGCTCTGGATGCCAAACCCGTCCTAGTGCTGTCACAACCTAAGAGAAATATAACCATATACATTAGAAAATTGTTCATGAACTTACTAATATAAAGATGGCTTTATCTTATGGTGCACAAACGACTTTTAATTGCACTACATATACAACCATAATAGATTAACAATATGTACAAAGCAATTGACAAAGGAATATTACATTATTTATTTATTATATTAAATAAAAATAAGGTAGAGTGCCTGTTAGTGTACTTACTGGGCTGAGTCTTCAATATAAAAATAAACTTTTATAATATCACACTGTCTATACATTTAGGACAGGGAAACTTACACAAGTTAAAGAACATATCAAGCTAAGCCTACTTTTCCCAAGTTTTTTTCACCTTTCAGACTTTTGGTTTCTTGCCACAGTCGCTTTTTGAGGATTTGAGGTTCACTCAGCATTGCGTAGAAGTTATGCTATGGGGTCTCCCTTCCTTCCTAACCTACCTGAAATCTTATTGCACAACACCAGTAAAGTTTAACTTCACACTGGTCAATCACATCCAAGACAGTGAATGGGGTGGGGCCTTGCCTCTTACGCACAGTCTTGGTGTTATAATCTCAGAATCTTCCACTTTCACCCAAACTTCCTACTTGCAAGACTACTGTGGAAAAGACGCAAGAAGACAGATTCCCCTCTCTGTGTTCCAGCATTTGTTTGGTTTGCTCACCACTCTCTGGAAAATGCTCTGAAGTGCATGTTGGATTCGTAGCTGAGGCAAAGTGCTCCCATTTCTTCCGTGAGTTTGCTGAACATGACCCCAGTATACAGCGTCATCTCTTAGAATACTGAGGGTGAAGCACCTAAATGCGCTTGGTGATCCATTCTGGGCATTTCGAATTGGATGATCCTTGCAAAAATCTCCTTGCAAAATGTTTCAAAAGAGTGGTTTCAACAGACACAATTTTGTTGTCCCATCAACAGAACATTATGCAATCGCACTTTCCAAATGACAAAAATTGAAACAGACCCTCGCAGCAGTGTGCCACTTTGTTCTACCCTATATGTGCCCCCTCCAGATTTGGCAGAGAACTGGGGTACTGAGAGGGCCTTGGTCCCCGGGGTATCATTGGGTTTTGATCACTCACAGATGCCTGAATGTGCTGAGGACATGGATGAACCCTGACCACTGCGGCATCCAGCTGGGGTTGGAACCTTTTAGGAAAGTGGTTTTGACAGACGCATCAATGATGGGCTGGAGAGCCCATTGGGCTCCTGGACAGAGTCTGAGAAAACGTAGCATATAAATCGCCTCAAGCTGAAAGCAGTCTTTCTGGCTCGTCGAAGCTTTCTCACACAGGTCGGGGGGCATCACGTGCTGATTCGCACAGACAACACGTCTGTCATATCATACATAAATCACCAAGGTGGTGTGCGTTCAAGAGCCCTGTGTAACACATCCTTTTGCTGTGGGCTGATCGGCATCTGTCCCAGGGCAGAAGCAGGTTTGATTCAAAGGACATATAAGTGTTTTTAGAGGTACACACACTATATCAGTGTATTACACAGAACAGCATTCACAACAGAAATACAATTTAAAAAATAAAATTTAACCACAATGTCCTCAGTGAGTCAGATGATGGGAGTCTATGGAGACTATGCTCATAGGCACACCTCAAAACACTACATTTGTAATGCCTCTTTGGCACAGACACCATACAATCATACAAACACTATTTTATATTGAAATATAACGCAAACGCTCCATGTTACCTCACCATAGTAGACAGCACACTGTGACCTCCCCATAGTCGAACACCGCATGATAACTTGTGAAAGAGCTGGATGTAAGTAGCTAAATGTTTAATGTTTGGCAACTGTTTTAAAATGGAAATATTAGGGCCATTTACATGACAAAACAAAACACCTCAAAAAACACATGCAAAGTGCTGGCTGCATCGCTCTCTCCCTCTTTCTGGCACTTGGGAGTTTGTGTCCCCCTGGAGTCTGCCATTACTATTTGAGAACTCTGCTTCTTTGCCGGACAGTCTAAATGTAAATGAGCCATGACCTTTGTCACCACCTCCATTAAACCCTTGTAGGCGGGAGACAAATTATGAACATCCTCTGCGTCCCCCGCATCTACGCTCATAATGTCCACCTCCTCACAAGAGGGACTGGGCTCCCGCTCCCAGCGGAAAAAGCCACATCGCAGGCTTCTGAATCCATTTGGGATCCCCACAATTGCAGCTTCTGCTCTGCCTCAGCAGACGCGGGGCTGAAACCACTGGGAGCTTGTGGCTTGTCACCATCCTCAAAGAGTGAAAAGCGTGTGAAGTGGCAACCTGTCACAGCTCCTTCGAGAACTGGCCGTGCATGACCCACACCAAGACAGACCATCATATCACTACTATAACACGCCCACACACACACGGCTTGCTGAGGCACAATTTTACACACATGCTTCAGACACAATCATGCAGAAGGCGTTCCCATAGCAAAGCGTGCACGCAAGATGGAGGAGCCAGATGGACACCTAGAGGTCAGCAAAGACGGTGGCCCACAGTGGAGTCATCAGAGGGAGGAGCCATGGTGGAGATGACACCAGGTGGCGACACCAGAGGGCCGACTGATGGAGACGCAGCAGGTAGAGGAAAAACCCAAGGTGGAGACGAGCAGATGGAGAGCCAGGGTGACACAGAGGCTGAGGCGGGAATCCGGAAGACTGTGGTGGGCAAGAGTGGGCGGAGCCAGAGGGACAAGGCGTAGCTAGAGGGGTGTAGTCCTGTGGTGGAGGCAGGTGGACGACTGACCAAGGCGGGGCCAGAAGGACAAGAGAGCCTGGGGAAGCTGGTGGGAGCCAGGAGCCAAGATATAGCCGATGGGTCAGAGGGCCGAGGTGGAGTCTGGGTTTCAGAGGCTGGAGGCGGAGACATGGGGACACCCGAAGCTCATCCGACCCAATGCCGCTGGCGTGCAGAGGGTGAGCTGAGGTGTCTCCAGATGCCAGAAGACCCAGGGCTGATGAACAGACTGGCAAAAACAGAGAAGGAGGGTGTAAGAGGCTGAGCGGGACCTTCTTTGAGGCTGGAGATGAGGTGCTGTGAAGCTGGGCGTAAACAGCAGAGACAAGGAAGAGCTGGGCGAGACCAGCAGAGACAAGGAAGAGCTGGGCGGGACCAGCAGAGACAAGGAAGAGCTGGACAGGACCAGCAGGAAAGGGAATAAGCCATTAATATATCCTCTTCATTAATACTGTCAAACATGGCAGAGTCCAGTTGCAGCTCACCCTCTGTGGGCAGGGCTTCCCTCTAAGCCCTCGATCTCCAGCAGTACTCCCATAAAAACGGGCGATGTTGCCTGCTCACACACCTGGTCAGATGCGTGATGAGGCTCAGGCTCCAGGGCGATAACGGGCTCAGTCGCGAGCTCGTGTGCTGGTGCTTGTGTCGCGGCGGACTCAGGCTCTCGGACTGCAGTGGGCTCTGGCAGATGCTCCGTGCAGCGGGGTGATGGCTGACTGGTCTAAGGGATTGGGGCTGGAGATGTCCTCAGCCAGGCAAAAAGAGCTACTCCACAAAGGCGGCAAAATCCTCTCTGGGACCCTCCGGTGGCAGGCGTGCCTTACACCGCTTGCTCAGGCAGTGTTAAAAAACTAAAATCCAAAAGGGTATCATTTAATAAATCAACAAGAGAACAACTAAAGCACATGCAACATCAAACAAAACTGGGCAATAAACTAAGAAGGACATGGGTTATAAATACACGAGGAACATAATCAATGCAAACCGAAACAGGTGAGGACTAATTAACTAATGATGAACACAGGCAAATAACCACAGAAGACAGAACCAAAACAGACTATAACTGTGACACTATTATTTTTTATTTTTGGGGAGGTAAAACCAGATATGTACTTACAAAGTAACTAAGAAACAATGTTTCTATTCAGCACCACTGCTGTGGTAACTAAAGATACGCCTTCTTCTTTGCATGTACAATTGGGCGGCGTAATGCAACGAACTGAGGCGACTTGACGTGGCACTGTAGGGGCGTGTCTACACGAGCTGTTTCAGGCAGTTCAGGGAGATCAATCGCTTTTATAAAGAATATATATTTTGTTCTGATACTTTGATTTTGGCAATTTTACATGTCTAATGCATGCATGGGCAACTTGTAACACACCAAAAACACAGGAAAACATGACATTGCAAACGATTTCTCCTTAAATATCACCAATACTTTAGAATTACAATTACATTTACATTTATGCATTTGGCAGACGCTTTTATCCAAAGCGACTTACATTACATTGTACTATACATTTGTACATTTTGTATAGTAAGCAAGTGGGGGTTAGGTGCCTTGCTCAAGGGCACCTCAGCCGTTACCCGCCAGCCCTGAGAATCGAACCAGCAACCCTCTGGTCATGAGTCCAACTCTCTAACCACTGGGCCACAACTGCCCAAGTTGTTTCAACTTAATTAAATTAAGCCAGTGTTTTATTTTTTATAGTGTAGCACAAATTGTCAGAATACGCTTCTACCCTTTTCCCGATTCTTCATCTAGTCCTTCTTTCTTTGGCCACTTTTCTGTTTTTTGAAGTTCATAAAATGTGTTGCTATCCATGCCGTTCTTACACCATTGTTAGGACAAGAACCAGTAGAACATTTATTTTAAATGGTCAGTTTTGAATAATTAAAGCCATTAAACATTTAAATGACAGTAAATTTCCCATTAATGACAAGTTATTTAAATGTGGGGTGCTTTGTTCAATATGGTTGTTGCCATGGTTTATATGCTTAGAAGTATTACACATTTATGATTATTATACAAATGAGTTCCTTGAAATATTTCCTTATTGTTTTTTTATTACTCTTTTGATTTATTTTATGTATTTATCATTCATTTTGCTTTCCCTAATAAGCTTTTATCCCACCCCACTTGTCAATGAAGAGGATATTACCTGTCCTACAACTGGTTTTTGACAGGCAGAACAGTTTCCTTTAGAGGAGGTGGATACTCCCTGTCTGCTCAGATCTGATTGAAGGAGACCCAGCATGCTGTCCAAGGAGCCTCCAGTGGTGGCAGACAGTGAGGCTCCAGTCTGCTGTATTGAAGGGGTCAAAGTACTTACAGGACTTGCTGGTGCTGTTGGCTGATAAAGAAAGTGTGGGTCAAAAATGCACAGGTTGGGAACACGTGGGTACAGTTTATCAATCTGTGGCTACATTTTGTAAACTGAGGCGACAATTTTAAATACCCTTGGCATTGTCATAAATGTAAAGAGTACAAACAACTTGTTAAGCTTGTGTTAAAAGTAACACAAAACTACATACAATTACACATAATGTGTTAAGAATGACACATAATATGTTAAACAGAATAACAAAAACAATGTGCTAATATTTAACACATATTTTTGAGATTGTAGAGGAGTGTAGGGTTGAGAGTGTAGAGCTATGTTTAGGGTACAAAAAACCCTACAAAAAATCATTACATATATGGAAAGTCCACATAAAACATGGGAACCCAACAACTGTGTGTGTTAGCATGCATAGCCATATAATAGTATCACAAAATAAACAGCACAAGATTATGCCAACTAACTGCATTTATAAAAAAAATGCTGTGAATCATACCGTGCTTTGGACTCTAAAGTCTGACAGAGATGCCATTAGTTTGTCCAGCTCTAGAGTTGCAGATGTAGCCGAGGGTTTCACCGGTCTAGAATCATTGACAAATTCTATAGGCTACATAGAACATATTCTATACAACTATATGAATTAAATGACTGCGAATTAGACTTTTCTTCATTAAGTAGACTTTTCTACAAATTAAAATATTTTTTTTTTATTTTGAAAACATTTATATTATCAATACTATGTATATTATACAATGTCTAATATTTAATATAAGAGAATGGCAAATAATTGTCATAGCAAATATTCTGGTGTACTAACCCAGCAGAAGATGATGAATCACACTTTTGAGACTTGTCATCTTTATTCGTGGTGGGGAATTGGGCCAAAATCTCATCTAAACACACATCAAAATGTTATTAGTTTAGGTTTGCCAAAATATCACAATAAATTAAGTAAACATACATTTTGGATGTACAGTTTATTAGGGTTTAAATATATAACAGTTTTCTGTAATACCATGCCCCCTGTGATCCCCCACTTCAATTCATTCTAAAATAAAGTATTTATGAATTATATACTACATATTTGCTTACATATACACATTATGTACATTACATATATCACACACATGTATACATATTCATAATATAGTGTATACTTTACCAATAGCTTCTATACTTTCGAGCTATTAATTACCAAATCACATGTAAACAATTGTAAACAATTATTGGCCAGTTATGCATTTTTAACAGTATCTACTGGTTGAAAAAGGTTTGTTTTGTCTATTTTTACTAGTATGCACAAAACAAGTCCTTTAAAAGTAGTAAATCGAATGGACATGTAAATAGCAGTAATATACCAAGGCCACAAAAAAAAATGAGGGGACAATGTTTACTTATAACAGCACACACCTGTTATGTTAAATTGTGTGGCGTTGAGCTCCTGCAATAAATGATCAAGCTCACTTAGACCTCCACCCAATACTGAGGAGGAGGAGAAAGCCGGAGAAGAGCCTGCTGTGCGGGGAGAGTGCGGCTTACATACTGTACTGATAAAAAGAAAAAGGTTGACAAATGTCTGTAAGTATCAGTAACTAGTAGTACAATTTTAAATTCATGTTGGTTTGTTGTGCATCAACTAATGTTACAATATATAACTATTGATTTTTTAAAATGTGTTTGGGGTGGTTTCCCAGACAAGGATTATCTTAAACCTGGACTAAGCTTTAGTTAAATTGGGAAATTTAAGTAGTTTTAACAAACATTCCTTACTAAAAACATTACTTTTGTGCATTTTGAGACAACACAAAGTCACTGATGTATTTTGAGATATGTGAGTGCACGTTGTTTTCAGTTTGGACAGCTCTTACATTTCTTTTAGTCTAGGACTAGTCTAATCCCTGTCCGGGAAACCACACCTATAAGTGTAAAGAGTTAACAAGGTTCATAAAAGCTGTAGAATTATAATTCTATGTGTTAGTAATAATATCTTCGTGTTAAGTAAGGTAATTAACTAATGTTAATAAATTAAACCTTTTAAAGTGTTACCTTTACAACTTTACCCAAAGCTGTTGAATGGACTTAGAAGACTTGGCATAAAGGTCATAAGTGTCACGATCCCCCATTCACCCGTTCTCACCTGAGCACTACATCTCCCAGAATTCCCCACTGTTTATCATCTGCCATCAGCACACTTGACCTCATAGACTATTCCGGTACTTGTAATTGTATTCTGTTTGAAATGAATTATCATGTACACTTTTATCACACTTTTGTTACTTTTGATATGGTATCTGTCATGCTGGTGCTGCTAGATTGGTGGTGGTCATCCAATTACACAATTTTAGAGAGTGGGGCAATCACATAAACAGTAGAATATGTGACTATGCATACATGTACTAAATTACTAATCTTGATATTTTTAGTAATTTCCTTCAACGTGCCACTCTACTGTAGCTTCATTGCATCCAAAAACAGGCTACTATGGGTTTCACATGAGAATGCACATGTGTCATATGTGATCCCATGGGTTTCACATAGAAATGTGCATGTGTTTAACATGTGATCTCATGGGTTTCACATGAGAATGCACGTGTCATGTGTGATCTCATGGGTTTCACATAGGAATCTGCATGTGTATAACATGTGATCCCATGGGTTTCACATGGGATTTCACACGGCTTTCACACAAAAATGTTCCAAAAACACACATTTCCCATGTTCACTTCACATGTGTTTTCACATGTGCGAAATCACATGTACATTTACAGACTTTGCTGTAAGGGCAGTTCTTGATCTTCACCCTTATTTATCTCTTTAAGTGCACTAAATGATAAGTTTATAATCACAATCAACCTAACATAAAGATCCATTAACAGTTTATAAGCTAATGTCAGTAAACGGCTAGTTAATAGTGAATTAATCTTCACAGGTCCCTTTAAGTAAAGTCATGACATAAAGATGCAATAACAGGTCATGAGTTGATGTTAGTATACACTGGCAGACCTCAGGTAGTGAAAGTACGTCGGTTCACCTCCAACTCTATCATCCTGAGCATAGGTGCGCCATAAGGCTGTGTCCTGGGTCCCCTACTCTCTCTACACTAGTGGTCAAAAGTTCTTCCATGACAAAATTAACAGCACCTCAGACTCGCACAAGCTTTTCGAAACTTTTAAAACTCTCCTCTGTCCCCTTCCACCACCTCCGTCCAACTCCCTAACGGCTGATGACTTTGCCAGCTACTTCACAGACAAAACTAGGTCCATCAGCAGTCAATTTTCAGCTCCACCCATCCATGATCTCACATCGCACATACACACAGCAGACCATCTTCTCTCCTCTTTCTCTCCTCTTAAAGAGGATGATGTCTCTAAACTTCTACTCTCTACTCACCCAACCACCTGCCCGTTAGACCCCATCCCCTCACATCTACTACAAGCCATCTCACCCACACTCCTACCATCGCTCACTCATATCATCAACACATCTCTCAACACAGGAATTTTCCCCACTGCATTACTGGAACTTCACTCTCCAAATCCCAAATCCCAGTGTCCAAATCCCACCAACTAGTCACCGGGGTCCCACAAGGATCGGATCTTGAACCTCTGCTCTTCTCCATATACACCACATCACTGGGTTCCATCATACAAGCACACGGTTTCTCCTACCATTGTTATGCTGATGACACTCAACTGGATGATTCCACGGTAGCCACACGAATCTCAGACTGCCTGGCTGACATCTCTTCTTGGATGAAAGATCATCACTTACAACTCAACCTGGCCAAGACTGAGCTTCTCGTCCTTCCACTCCGTCAAAACAGCACCAGCTTACCATCCAGCTTGGTCCATCAAAGATAACCTCATTGACTTATGTCAGGAATCTTGGGATAATCATGGATGATCAGCTGAGTTTTAAGGATCACGTTACTAAAACAACATGGTCATGCAGGTTTGCATTGTACAACATTAGGAAGATCAGACCGTTTTTAACAGAACATGCAACACAGCTTCTCGTCCAGGCTCTTGTCATTTCTAGACTGGATTACTGTAATGCTCTTCTGGCCGGTCTCCCAGCCTGTGCCTTCCAACCTCTGCAAATGATCCAGAATGCTGCTGCACGCCTGGTCTTCAATGAGCCCAAGAGAGCACATGTCACACCTCTGCTCATCTCTCTGCACTGGCTCCCAGTAACGGCACGCATTAAGTTCAAGGCACTGGTGCTTGCTTACAGAACAGCCACTAACACAGCACCCATCTACCTCAACTCTCTCTTGCAGACATACATCCCCTCCAGAAGTCTGCAGTCTGAAAACGATCGGCGCCTCGTTGTTCCTTCACAGAGAGGCATGAGATCCATCTCAAGGACATTTTCTTTCATCGTCCCCTGCTGGTGGAACGATCTTCCTGTTTCCATCAGGACGGCTGGATCAATTTCACAATTCAAAAAACAGCTGAAGACCCACCTCTTCCGTGAGCACTTAACTGTCTCATAATAATAATAATAATAAAAAAAATTTAAAAAACCTTTCTACATCTCTTTTCCTTTTCTAATGTTCTCTATATACTTGCTTTTACTATCTTGACGTTGTATCTGAAACTTTGTATCACTTCTTGTGAATATTGCTTACTTAGATGAATCGCTTGCTGTTTTCCTCAATTGTAAGTCGCTTTGGATAAAAGCATCTGCCAAATGAATAAATGTAAAATGTAAACTATGGGAATTATGTTGTAGTTAAAAAAAATGAAAATATATATTCATACATTCAGACACAGGTAAATAAAGCCAGGCAAAGAATGTACCATCTGCGACAGCTAAGCAAATTCAGGGTTTCATCAACGATCCCTAAAACATTCTATTCAGGGGCCATAGAAAGTGTTGTAACTACAGAGAGTTGAGCGCTTAGCTGAGGGTCTGCTCTCCCACCACTGCAAGACATCTACCTCAAACGCTGCAAAAGCAGAGCTAAAAAAATAATCGAAGACTCCAACCACCCTGGTAACCATCTTTTCACCCTGCTGCTATCTGGTAAGCGCTTCCGTAGCCTGATGGCCAAAACAGAGAAAAATCTTGAATCTAGAAGTAGATAATACTAAACCATGCAGCCATCTAAAAATACCATCCTCTGCAGTAAATGAAATAAATACAAGGGTTCATTGAAATTATTTAAACCTGACATAAATGACAAAATAAAGCCTGCAAAAACAAAGGAAAAAAATCAGATTTAACAAGGCAATAACCTCAAGAAGACACTCATATTAATTGCAAATGTCACATTTTAATACAAATCGTTTTAAGAAATTAATTATCATCAAATATGTTAACATATTTTGTACTGTAAGTTAAAACATTTTTTTAAAATGTAATATATATTGGTTTCATTTTACATGTCAAAGGCAAATTGCTAATTAACCACATTTAAATTAAAAAGACAAAAATACATCAAATACTGCATGTTTAATATGATAGAAATGCAGAAACTAATTAAGTTATGCAACATCCAATGTTTCAGTCAAGTTCATCATGCTACATCTAACAAAATATGCTACTGTCACCATGAGCTCAACTTCCACACTGATCTCCCCATCGCTAATAGGTGTCCCACTAGAAACAAACAGTTTGTTTGAACTTTGAGAGACACTTTGATTAATTTTTAAACAAAACAAATCCAATGATCCATGATATAAAATAATATTTCTAATAAACATTAAGGATGCTATTGGAAGTTATCCAAAACATCACTAAGTACAAACACTTTGTTTCTGGTGAGACACTTATTAGCGGCACACCTCTGGTACAGTACATGATCGAATCGATTCTGTCATAATTTATATGGAGACAGAACCCAGA